>CM060949.1:115085055-115161558 GCA_030765055.1 Mantis religiosa
TTAGTTACAGATATCGTGAATACAGTTATTGCAGTGTAAAATAATGTATTTTCTAAATGCATGGAAGGTAAATTGCATTCTGTTTACACGCAGACATGCTTTATATTTTTGAAAACTACACTCCACATCACATAAGGTAACAGGAGCGTACAAAAACATGCAATAACAGGTTGCTTGATATTTCCTGAAGAAGTAATGCATCCCTCCTTTTACATATATCTGCGTATCCGGTAGTTTTCTCTTGCACACTTTTTAGTTTATCTGACAACTTTTCTCCAACAGTTCCCTAAGGTACTTGATTCAGTGTGTCTGCATCTTGTTTTATTGTTTTAATAGCTTCAGGAAGTTGTGCTGCAGATAATTGTAAGTACGTAATTGCAGTTGTTATATTACTAAAATGTTTCTGGATATATGAAAGATGTTCACACAAGATTGGTGCAATAGTTTTGCGGCGAATGGAATAAATACGACAGTCGCCCATATAGACTGTTGTGTAGCGCTGGGTGTTTGTCCCTCAGACTTCACGCTACCTTACCTTTATACTCCGAGCTGTTAATACCATTCCTCTGTTTGCTTACTAAAACCCCTCTCTCTGGTTATAAGTACTCTAAAGTAGATGCCAATAACAAGCTATTGTTCGCAAATGCTAAACTCAAAGAAAAAAATTATACATATTTTTGGCTTTAATGACTTATAATCTTCTCGTTTTAAAGATATTTTGTTCACCTGCAAATAGCACTTTTCTTAAACGTTTTGTTTTGTTTTGGAGTCAGGGAATATGAAAGCTAGTTATTCTGTTGAAATCTCGCTATCGTAGCTTTGGTGGATTGCACTACCTTCTCTAATTACTGCAGGTACATACTAGAGAAAATAAAATGTAGATCTGGAAAGATTTTCTTGGTTTAATGTATAACGTAAGATTAAAATGATTTTCTTGGACTTGATCATATCAAATTTGACAAACAACTGATGGCGTTATTGTGCTAAACTTCAGGTTAAATTATCACTGAATATATTAGTTTTCAGCGGTTAAATACTTCCACATTCAACTCGTGGGGAATATGGAATGATTCTGGCTAGAGAAAGAATCCTGGTCCCAGGTGAGGATGCAATCTGGAAGAAAGATGGAATACTGACCATTTGGCTACATAGGTAGTATCCATGGTACGAGGCATGTTTTTTAAGTCAGAACCGTTTTGCGATTCCACCACCGTAGCGCTACGGTCGGCATCCGCGCATGCGCGCTGGTTACCTACATCTCTTGTCTACGCACTGGCGCCGTTACAGTCTGATTCTTCATTGTATACGTTGGTTACTGAGTGTTTAAGATGCATCCGACAATCGTGAGTCCCGCCGATTGTGAAGTACGGGCTGTTATACGATTTCTTAGTGCTAAAGGCGTAAAACCGATCGATATTCATCGTGAGATCTGTGAAATTTACGGACAAAACATTATGAGTGATGGACTGGTAAGGAAATGGGTGAGAGCATTTAAAGATGGCTGTACAAATGTGCATGATGAAGAACGGAGTAGGTGTCCTTCGGTCGTTACTGAAGATTTGGTGCAGAAAGTGGACGAAAAGGTGAGAGAAAACAAACGCTTTACAATTTCATCATTGTGCGACTATTTTCCTCAATATTCTTGTAGTGTTTTGTATCGCATTGTGACCGAGAACTTGAAATACCGGAAATTGTGTTCACGTTGGGTTCCGAGAATGTTGACGGATTTGCACTAAACCTAACGTTTAGGCAGTGCATTGACTTTCCTTGAGCGGTACCACAATGAAGGTGAAGATTTTTTAGACCAAATTGTCACTGGTGACGAAACATGGGTGGCCTACGTCACACCAGAATCGAAACAACAATCCATGGAATGGCGACATTCATCATCACCCACAAAAGTGAAGTTTAAGCAAACAATTTATGCCCGGAAGATCATGTGCACAGTTTTTTTGGGACAGAAAAGGAGTATTGCTAGTGGAGTTTCTGCCTCGTAATGAGACAATCATTGCAGCGTCTTATTGTGAGACATTGAACAATCTGGGCCGTGTAATCCAGAACAAAAGACGTGGCAAGTTGAGTAAGGGTATCGTTTTGCTGCATGACAATGCCCGTCCACATGTGACCAATCGGACCAAAGATCTCATCAAATCTTTTCAATGGGAAACTATAGATCATCCTCCATACAGCCCATCTGGCGCCTAGCGACTACCATTTGTTCCTGCACTTGAAGAAACATCTGGGCGGTCAGCGTCTTCAAGACGATAACGATGTCAAAACAGTTGTGATACAGTGGTTAACACGTCAGGCGGCAGAATTTTATGAGGAGGGTATTCAAAAACTGGTGCCACGTTATGACAAGTGCCGCAATACTCACGAAAATTATGTAGAAAAGTAGATCAAGGTACAGGCTTTCATGTAAAAATAAAATTATTGCGATATCTATGCACGTATTTGTTTTTAATTCCAAAACGGTACTGACTTAAGAAACATGCCCCGTATAACACACATCATTCACGTGTATTTACAAGTATATTAGTTATTACTCTTTGCATTAGACTCATGCATTCTGAACGTAATGGACTAAATTAATAGGGGTAGGTTTTGAAAGTCATGAATAGCTCAAAAGTATCTAAAGCATAAGTGCCTAACATGACCTTCTAGGATGAAGGATATTATAAACGTTAAGTTACATTCACATTACTTTCAACAAACTGTAATTTGAAAAACTTTTGCTTCTTCTGCTTAATGTGGAGAAAGAATTGACTTGTATAATTGGTTTCATCACATAATTCCATGTAAGTACAATGGGAATAAGGCAATATCTACAGTAAGCTTAACCTATTATCAAATTTTGCAGGGCTTATTCACTGTGTGATGACTTTGAAATTGCTTTCTCTTCGTATGATCATGAGAAAAAACCAATAACGACTTCCTAATGGAGAAACGTATACTTACAAGGGATACCTTTGACCTCGGACTTTCTAAACTGCACGAAAACATGATTAGAATAGCAATCGATCATAAAAAAGCGTGGTCTGTGTCATTTCCACGCAAAATGTTGCTTTCTTCCTAAAGTGACGTTTTAATAAAGAGAAACAGAGTAACAAGATATCAATACAATAGAAGGGAAATTATACGTAATTCAATGATGTCATGTATCAGTACGTTTTAATCAAAAGTGCTAAAAAAGAACTCTCTTTCGAGTACTTAAAATAGCTCAGAACACACATACACTGCACATTTGACAGTGATTGTGTTAGCCCGAAAAGTGCAGATACGGGATTTCGATGAGGTGGCTAAACAAAGTAGAAGAGAATATCGTTCACTTCCTCACTAAAGCCACGTTATCACATTCCAAGTCACTTTCTGATTCAAGTAGACAAGCATGAAAAGCCACATGATGATACGGATATGTCAATGTCATAAGCTGCATTTCGCCAAGCATATTACAACATCGGCTTATATTTTGGTATTATGTATCTTCACTTGTGGTTCGCTGCATTGCAAGCCTTCTGATGTAGACCTTATACTGCTTATAAAACTCATAATGGCGCCAGTAGACAAGTGAGGCGTTTAGCATGGAAATGACACAGACCACTGTTGTTTTAATGGGCGTTTGTTATTCTAAGCATGTTTTCGTGCGGTTTCGAGTGTTCAAAGTCAATAGCCTCAGAGTCTATTCTTATAAAATTCAAGATAAACACTTGATTTATCTTGAAAATGTCTCAAGTATATGACAATTTAATCAAAATCGCTGGGAGCAACTTTTAAGTAAAGGAAAAGTTTTAAAAAATTCCATGTAATATTAGTTAGGGATGAGTTGGGGGATCTATTACGTCTAATCCTTGGAAGACGCTGAATTTAGATAACACGTTTGGTATTTAACCAGCTTTACTTTCTTGGGTTACACTGCTAACAACCAGATAGACCAGCACCTCGATGTGTATGTTGTCTTGTGTGGAAACTATGACTTAAAAAACTGAAGCTCAGATCAACACCGAACATGGTATTTATAGCAAGCACTGGGAAGGATATGACACGAAATTACCTCGTGCTAAACTATTCTTGTATGAGCACCTTTTAGTTAGTTTTCTATTTTCTCAAAACAGCTCTGATCAAATATTAACTACAAATATTTGACAACTGATGGGAATAAAATATGTATATATGTAATTTGTGATAGCCCCTGAATGCTATTACATTCGGAATTAGTCTAATTTATAGGTTAACCGCGAACAAAATGCAGTTGAAGGCGTGGCTTGCCGAAACTGAAGTCCTCTAGCTGTTCCCCTCTACTGTCAGCTTAGGTTGCCTCTCCTCTCTTCCATGGCACAAGTTCCACAACACTAGTCAACGTGTGAAGGGTTAGCAGTCATGTGTTGCTGGGATGGCGAGGAGAGGAGAACACTGCTCGCGCATGCGCACAGCGACTGCACTTTGTTCGCGGTCTATCCATAATTTCCGTATAGTTAGAAAACCATTAGTGACGGACATAGACTTATGTTCGCGCAAAAATATTAAGCTTGTTAAAATACATATAATTTATGAGAAATAGCTTTCTAATTAGCCGTTATAAAAATATTCGAGGCTTTATGATTATATCTTCAGAAGTACGTACCTGAAAGTTTGCGATTCTTCTTTGTTTTTCCATTCTTTTATGACTAAGGCGGAGTAGTTTCTTCCTCATTGACTAGGACAGCTGATTGTGTTCTCCCATGCTTGGGATAAATATTAAATTTTTTACTATATACTCTATAATTCATTAACTTTCGTTCAATTTGAAATAAAAATATGTGAAAACGCATAATGAATTCAAAGCATGGATAGAACTATAACTTAATTCTGCAATATATGAAGTACGTGGAAATCTGTGATGCACAGAGGAAGCTGGCTAAGTGTTCTCATAAGATTTGTTATTTTTAGCAGTGTTCTGAAGGTTTCTACCAACAGGTATTTGTCTCAACATTGAATTCTAGAAGCTGTCGTTTATCTTGCTGGCTCGGAAGATTTACAATCGGCAAATTCCATTTTCCGACACAAACTTTGTCCTCAGGAAACTGTGACATTTAGATTGGAATTCAGTTTTCTGTTATTACGTTCTCAACCAGTTCTGGAGATGAAATTACTTCTTTGAAAAGTTTATCCTCCTGCTGTCGTTCCACCTCTCTTTTTAAAAGCGCGAGCGAAATACTTTTCCCTTAGTTTATAAACTGGAATTGTGGCATTGCTATCACTAAGGCTGAAAATACTTTCATTTAACATAGTAGTATGGAAGTACTTTCCAATTTTGTTGAAAAGGCTATAAATGTTCTATTATAATATATCCATAATATACATTTTTTGAAAGCAATTATGCATAAATACTAACAGGACAAATTTCAGTCTGGCTCTTTTTATGAGAATTGTAAGTTCATTTTTTACTAGATTTGGTTACCAGCCTAATGCTAAACCCCCATCCTGGAGGGCCTGGTTTTTTATCGGAGTTGTTCTCTCCTAGATGAGCTGTCTTACTGGACTTCGAACCTCATGAGTCCGTTCCTAATGTATTATCCCCATTAGGAGTGATGCCTCTTCCACGACTTCGTCGTAGGGAAGAACTCCGCCGAAAATCCCGTTGAGGTCTTCACACTTAACCCTGTGTATGGGGCCCTTTAAGCAGTCAGCAACTGTACTCCCAATATTTATTTCTCCTCGGGAGCCCGGGTGGCCCAGATATACCCCTAGACATTGGGTTGGCTAACTGCAACCGTAAGGTTGGGCGATGGGGTCGCCACGTCCCTACGCCACGTCCCTACAGAACACAAAACTAAAGTAATGGGTTTTAGAGGAAAGAACAACATAAGAGCAAAAATAGTTATAAACAATAAAATAACAGTGTAATAGTTTCTAGGCTACACAGTAGCAGTAGGAAATAACAAGTATATGGAAGTGAAATTAAACAAATTCAATCAAATTTGTGGGTCTATAATAAGAACGCTGAACAGGAAAACACGATCGGAAACACAGATGAAATTTTATAAGTCCCAAAGTTAATATACGGTTCCGAAATATGGACACTGACAAAGAACCAACGCAAACAGCTAGAATCGGCAGAGATGAGATTTTTGAGAAACGTGTCAGGTTTTAAAAGAATAGACCACTTAAGAAACGAAAAAATAAGAGAAGAGCTCGGGATTTTTAATTTAAACAGTAAAATAATAAAGAACAAAAATGAATGGGAAACATCATATTTTAAGAATAGACGCGGAACGACTTCCAAGAAGAGTTTTAGATTATATGCCGAAGGGAAAGAGGGATGTGGGACGCCCAGCTCTACGCTAGAAGGATCAGTAGGCCCTTGAAGAGAACGGAACGGTTCATAGGGCCCAATCCTTGAAGATAATGACGATGATGATGATGACTAACAGGAGAATAAATGACTGCATGCTTTAAACTTCCAAGTGTGCTCCTTTTCTGACGCAAATTCATAGAGTAAGGTATTTGATGCACCACAGTTTAAGACAATGTTCTAAAAGAAGGCTGCTAATATATATATATATATATATATATATATATATATATATATATATATATATATATATATATATATGCATGCATGCATTTGAAATTTTTTCACTAAGACGGGGAACAGAAGGAAACAAATTATCTTTCCCACAGTTTTGAAACGGTCTAGCACGTTAATGGTTTCAGAATGTAGAGCTGACTACTGCAGAATCAAAAGCGTATGCATCTTTACAACAAATTTTGAATGATGTTTGTAGCAAGCCTGAGTTTATCCAGGAATTAACTTAAAGTTACGTTAAAACAGAAAGCGCAATTTAAAATTCCAAATTTCTGCTAATGAGAGAGATAAAATGGAGAAATAAATACATTAGAAAAGAATTAGGCAAAAAGTAATTATCAAATTATGAGATAAACACTACTCTTAAAACTATGCATATGTATGAGCTGAAAGAAAGGGATAGAAAATGATTACAAAGTACAAACGAGAGAGGAAAAGCAAAGCGCCATGCTGCTCTGGGTAAAGTTAAATCTCAGTTATATCTTGGAAAAAATAAAACTACGCATATGTTGCTTTTAACCAAAAGATTACATGGTGTTAGCATGCTCAGCCGTAAACACCTCTTTTGTCTTAAACTCCGAGGCAAGAAGGTTTCTCCACATAGTCCCTAGGGAGTGTTGTATTTTCTCATTACTGTCGCGACCTCCATCTTCATTCTTGTGCTACCATTTGCATACAATGGCACAAACAGTTTAAAGCACATGTAACAGTCATTTGAGACAGTGTTATGTTTTCCGAGCCCAGGATAGACGGAAACTACCACTGTTCTATTGACAGATATCCACAAAATGCTACCGTTGCCAATGTTTGTTACATGAATTTCAAATGTCGTCTGCGAGTTCTGAAGTATAAAAATAGCAGTGCCATAATACTCACCCCACAAAGACAGAATTGTCTCCATTGCCTTCTCACTCTATTAAAGAAAGCTCTTACAGCTTCCTTCTTGCTATATTTATTTTGATTAACGTTTCTTTCATAACAAAAGGTAATTCGTGCTTATACGAGTAAAGGCAACAAACTAAAGGAATTGAATAAAGAAAGACTTTTAACATTTCATGAGCGTAATACACTTTTATGATTATGGTTTCTTTTGAATGTTCAGAGTGACGAAAAGAATGGTGTGCAGAACTCGTCCTGAATGGATCACTTGGAAGAAAATAAGATTTCAGACGTCTTATTAAACCATTATTAATTTTAAATTCTCTATCACTTCTACTTACTGAAAACATGAAGAAATTACTAAAGTAATTTTTTATATTTGCTTAATTCTTGCTAGGTTTACCTACTTTTGTGCCTTAATTACTAAATTAATCTGGGATTTCATAAAATCTATTATGTACGACAGATTCAAAGAATTCATACAAATAACAACTAAACACTAGTAACACAACTTCACTTATCTTATATAAATCCTGGGGACCGGTTTCAAAGCAAACATCTGCTTTATCTTCAGCCACTCAGCTTGACATCCACCCACTAACTGCAGGATTTATATAAGATAAGTGAAGTTGTGTTACTAGTGTTTAGTTGTTATTAATAACCTAGTTTGCTTCACTGTCAGCAGCTTCAGTTTTTTACATAATTCATACAAAATTTACTGCATATGATTATGAAACATTATTATTATTGTTATTATTATTAATAATATTATTATTATTAATATTATTAATATTATTAATATTAATATCATTATCATTATCATTATCATTATCATTATCATTATCATTATCATTATCATTATCATTATCATTATCATTATCATTATCATTATCATTATCATTATCATTATCATTATCATCATCATCATCATCATCATCATCATCATCATCATCATCATCATCATCATCATCATCATCATCATCATCATCATCATCATCATCATCATCATCATCATCATCATCATCATCATCATCATCATCATCATCATCATCATCATCATCATCATCATCATCATCATCATCATCATCATCATCATCATCATCATCATCATCATCATCATCATCATCATCATCATCATCATCATCATCATCATCATCATCATCATCATCATCATCATCATCATCATCATCATCATCATCATCATCATCATCATCATCATCATCATCATCATCATCATCATCATCATCATCATCATCATCATCATCATCATCATCATCATCATCATCATCATCATCATCATCATCATCATCATCATCATCATCATCATCATCATCATCATCATCATTATTATTATTATTATTATTATTATTATTATTATTATCACATTCATAGCTTCCAGCAGGTAGCGTGAAATATTTTCAAATAATCAAATTTCATTTTGACACGAAACGTTATATAAAGAACACACGATTTCTCGAGACTTTGTTCATAGGGAAACAATGAGGAACATATACGTTTCTTCTAGGGAGGGAATATAATATGTAATACTTGCATTGTTCATAGTGAAGTAACAAGTACAGCCAATTGTTTGGTTAGAAAGGAAATAGTAAAAGTTTATAAATATTCTTTGAAAAGTACGAGGGCCGGCTGATAAGTCCCAGGCCTCACATAGAAATGGCGCCACTGGAACAGTTTGAGGGATAGCATCATATAGTTTAATTATAGACCAGCTTGTATACATAGTTACAGGTCAATATCTTGTTTTGTTTCTTAATTTTAAGCATTTTAAACAGGACAAGAGGAGAGGTTTTACGAAAATATAGGATTTGGAAAAACGAGCAGTGATTAAATACTTCCATTTGAAAGGCTTAACGTTTAAAGAAATCAAGGAGGAAATGGACAGTACAATGAACGATTCTGCTCCTTCATATAAAATGTTTAAAAGGTGGGTTGCGGAGTTCAAAATGGGACATACGAGCACTAGTGATGCGCCTCGCTCTGGACGTCCTGTCACAACTCCAGAATTACTGAAAAAGTTCATAGTTTGGTATTGAAACCCCGCAGATTAAAATTGTTTGCGATAGCAGAGGCTGTAAACGTATCAAGAGAAGGTGCAGATAATATTTTAAGTAATGTTTTTGGGCTTTCACAAGGTCTGTGAACGATGGATATCGCGATTGTTGACATGTGATCAAAAGATGCAAAGAAAAAGTGTTTCTGATAAGAATTTGGAGCTCTATCGTAAAAAATTCCAGTGAATTTTTGAGACGGCCTATTATCATGGATGAAAGTTGGATGCAGCACTACACTCCAGAAAGTAAATCATAGTGAAAACAGTGGATTGCGCCAGGAGAACCAACTCCAAAAAAGGCAAAGTCAATTTTGTCAGCTAACAAGGTTATGGCGAGTGTTTTCTGGGATGCACAGGGATTTATTTTTATTGTTTACTTGGAAAAGGGTAAAAGTATCACGTATCTACTACGCAAGCTTACTGCAACGTTTAAGTGATGAGATGAAAATAAAACGACCTTATCCAGCAAAGAAAAAACATCTTGTTTCTTCACGACAATGCTCTGGCCTGTTGTTCAGTCATCGCAATGGGCAAAATGTGCGAATTAAACTTCAAATTTCTCCATTCACCGGATCTAGCACCCAGTAACTACCATCTGTTCCCGAACCTAAAAAATTTCTTGGAGGACGAAGACCTCACAGCAACGAGGAGGTCATTGATGTGGTTAACAACTGTTTTAAGGACCATGATAAATCGCGCTATAGAGATGGTTTAATTAAATCAGTACACTGATATGACAAATGTATTAACCTCTCTGGAGATCATGTTGAGAAAAAAATTTCACAATACATTTTTTGTTTTATTTTGAGGTCCGGGACTTATTAGCCAACCCTCGTTATAAGAAATAAAGTTATAGCTAATTGTAATAATCTATAAGCACCTGCAATTATTTTGCCATTGTTGAAACATATGTAAATACGTTTAATATACAAAGGCATTTGTTTAAATTTCCTCAAGAAAATTTGCAAAAATCATTTTCTGAATAAACTACTAATTCATACATTAACTTCAGGTATTACTCAAGTAGCAATAAGGCGAATAAGTAACACCTAAATTTTGTGCCAGGTGTATCTAGTTAGCCAGACAACAACTTAACAAAATACACACTAGTAACTAGTATTCTAAAATGACTTACAATGAGGTGGCATGAGTCAAACACCCAAATTTGAACTCGCTATTACAGTCTATAGCGTTCAATAGCATCAGTTCCTTTTAAAGTGAAACTCACTACTTACAGAGGCTGCCGGAAGTATTCGAATAATATAACATGTAACATTGCACGTACTATATATACTGTAATATCTATTTGGCAGCGTTGAATTGTTAAATATTTAAACATTAACCTTTCGTGTCTAGGAAAATATCACTTAATATATCACTTAAAATATCACTTTGCATGTATTTATTACACAATATGTACTGAATTTATTCTATTGTCCCTCTTATTGGAGGACATAAGTATTCGAATGTACCCAATTGAACAGAGAGAAAGGTGGTTGGACGTACCCTACACGTCCCTACCACATAGCAGTTGTGTTTATGCTATGCCTCGAGACAGTGTGCTCAAAGTTATTCAGCGGATTATGAACTCACAGGTAGTATGGGACATAAAGGTAAGGAGACAACGGTGGCAGAAAGGAATATCGTGATAAATATGTACAAACAAAATAAATCTCTCTCTGAAATTGCCAAAACCATTAACAGAAGCAAAACTACAGTGTTCTGCATATTTCAACGCTTCAAACAGACAAATACTGTCGTAAATAAACCTAGAAATGGCGCTCCTTCTAAACTCACCATCAGAGACAGGGTACAAATAATAAAAATGGTGAAGCAGAATCCGAGAGTCACTGCATCTGAAATCAGAGGATGCCTTGAGCAATATTCTGGCACTGTGATTTACACCAGATAGTATAGATAAATAGTACAGATAAATAGTACGGGTACAATGCTCGCGTTCCTGGGAAGAAACTATATTTTAAGAGGTGAATAAGAAAACGCGTATAGAATTTGCTAAACAGTGTGTGGTGAAACCAACAGAATTCTGGGATAAGGTTCTCTGGTCGGACGACAGCAAATTCTGCTTATCCAAGAGTGATGGGCGTCTTAAAGTATGGAGACTGCCAAATACAGAAAGGGAACCTAAGAACAAGTTACAGTGAAACATGATGGCAGCAGTGTGATGGTATGGGACTGTACAGCTTCATTTGGCTTTGGGGAACTAGTGTTCATAGATGGGTCATGGACAAATTTGAATACAAGAGGATTCTTGAAAACAATCTTAATAAGAGTCCACAGAAGCGGGGATTAGGGCATGATTATTACTTCAAGCAATACAATGATCCGAAGCATACTGCTGAAATTGCAAGTCTTTGGATCGTGTACAACACTCTTCACACTTTGAAGCCACCGCCCCAACCTCCAGAATTAATTCCTATAGAAAACATCCGGAAGACACTAGAGGAGCGTGTGAGGAAGCATCACATCAGAAGCAAGGTTCATCTGCAAGAACTTCTTCAAATAGAGTGGAGAAATGTGGACTCTGCAGTCACTAAACAACACATACAGACAATGCCCAAACGATTATCAGCAATAATTCAAAGAAAGGGGATGATAACTAAATACTGTGACTTTGAGGGTTCGTGAAATTAAAAGTCCAATTGCACAAACTCAAAATGTCCTTTATTTCCACCGACTTACAGTTGAACACTTGCCAATTACACAGAATTACGTAATGCACACAATTACGATTCACCAGTTCGCCCGTTACAGTTCCACTTTGCTCTCGCAATTACGTACAATCCTCCGATGCACGTACACAGTCTTCTCGTCCTTACACTAGCACGGCGCTCCTACGCTGTTCGCAAAGAACTGACTGAATTCACTCACGGCAGCCCTTTTTATAGGAATATCGCTGTTTTCTCGAAGTCTCTCGTTTCAGTGAATCATCGCGAAGGTTCCAGACGGCAGGGGAAGGGAGAAGAGGTGGCCAGCGACAAGTGACACTTCCCTAATCATCCCCTCAGTTAGTGACTGAGATAAATGGGTGGGTGTGGCCCGGATGCCTCTGGTCCCTTACTCAGCTGTCGTTGGTCGTGCGTTCCGATAATTGGGTGACAATACTAGCTGTTCTCTGTTCGAATACTTATGTCCAGATCTAAAGTAACCGATTTATTTCTCCTTGCAGTGCAAACTGATTTCAGTTGTTATTTATGATGTTATATGTTTAATGGAAGACTCAAGTTTATTTTGTGCCAGTTGTATTTACGTATGTTTACTCTGCGTAGCTTTAAAATGATGTAAGTGATAAATATGTTGACGTTCGAATACTTATGTCGGCCTCTGTATATGTCCGCAGATTTTCAAGGAGATCAAAACAAGTTAATGGCTATTTTGATATTCTGTACAGTCTTGTTTGTCAGTCAACGGTGCGGAAGTATAACGTATTCCAAGGTTTCTGGATTTCATTTCCTACTATTGTTCTGTAGAGCGAACAGCAGCTCACAAAATTTTCTTCGAGCTGGAAAAATGTTCATTTTATTTCTTTCTCACGTCTTTTCTGGTTCGAGAAGTCGTGCAGCTAGGCGACAAATATAACTCGGTCTTTCGGAATCGACCAGTGACTGCACGTACGCAACACAGAAAGTAGCAGTTAAAAAGAAATGCTTTTATGCCTGAAAGTCTGACCTGCAATATAGGAATAATATTAAAAAGTTTTTTCCATGTAACCACAGAAATTCAACATCGCTAAATACATTAACAAAGGAGAACTAGCTTGATGTCATGTAAATATATAACTCCATTAAAGTTAAGTGAGCTATACAAATGAAACAAAAGAATTACATGCATTGATACAGTTTTCTGTTCAGTATTAATAAAATAGTTATTACAACATTATACAGGGCTATTCAAAAATATAGAACAGATTTCAATCATTTATTCCTTGCAAACTGCAAAAGATAGAAACATGATTATAACGTTCGTGGAGAGAGAAAAGTTTACAATTGAAATAGTGCGGGGGCGGGGTAGAAGTTCCAATCGCGGCCACATTGGAGCTGTTGTCTGTTGTTGATTGTAGTAAAATGGCGGCGACACCACAAGAGAAATCATTTCGTGTGTTGCAATTAGCAAAACTGGAGTCCATTTTTGCAGTTCAACGAACATTTAGCCGTCAATTTAATAAACAACCGCCGCGTTATATGCAAATTTACGACTGGCATCGAAAATTCGTAGGAAAATAGTTGTTTCTGCAAAAGGAAAAGCACGGGACGTCTTCGCACATCGGACGGGAATGTTGAGCGTATTCGTAGACTATACGAAAGAAGTCCAAATAACTCCACATCACGAGCAAGTATGGGACTTATCATTTCTCAATCAACGTATGACGAGTTCTAAAACATCGTCTGCATCTGTAGCCATACAAACTTCAGTTATTGCAAGCATTGCATCCTGACGACTACAACAAAAGGTACGAATTATCGTTATAGGTGATGGTACGGAAGAAGACAACTTTTCTCAACGATTATTTTTTTTCCGATGAATGTACTTTTCATCTTTCTGGTAAAGTTAATCGCCATAACGTTAGAATTTCGGCAAGAGAAAATCCTAGAGCAGTTACTCAATATAAAAGAGAATAACTGAAGTTGATCGTCTTCTGTGTGATATCTATAACCAAGGTTTATGGGCCTTTCTTCTTCATTGAGAAAACTGTGGCAGAACTAACCTATCTAGGCATGCTTGAAAACTGCTTATTTCCCCAACTTGAGAAAGATTCAGATGACTTCATCTTTATGCAAGATGGTGCCCCGCCTCATTTCTCTTATCACGTCCGACGTTACTTGAATAACACATTTCGAGGACGTTGGATTCGAAGAGAAGGAGCAGAAGATCAACTTTATCGCCGGTGGCCTACCAGGTCTCTAGATCTCACTCCGTGTGATTTTTATCCTTGGGGTTACTAAATGAACGTGCTTTTATTCCTTCTATGCCTGACACTCTTGAAGATATACGATATCTAATTGTTGAAGCTGTGAATTCGATAACTGGAGACCAGCTGATTCCTGTGTGGCAAGAAATGAGCCACGGGTTTGACATTTAACGCACGGTACTCATATTGTATGCATAATATAAAATTCTAAACTTTTCTCTCTCCATCAAAGTTGGAATCATGTTTCTATCTTTTGTAGTTTGAAATAAATAAATGCGTTTAATCTGTTCTTTCTTTTTGGATATCACTGTAGTCTATAAACAATGGCAGCAATTGATTATACATATATTGTCGCATTATAGATTGTGAACCGGGATGATTTTAGACTACAAGTTGTCGATAGGTTGTGTATACTTAAAGGTGGTTTACCGTAAGGGTTTACAATCTACTTTGCAACTGTGAGCGTAGCTGAAAGGATAGGGGGTCAGATGGTAGAGGTAAATGGCAAAGGGAATTTGTGGTCAGGTTACAGATAAATAGATAGAAATAGCGCAACGTTCTACGAAATGCCAGTTTACTATAACATCATAATTTTCTACAATACAAGTCAACCCCGAAGTCTTGAAGAGACTTTGGGTGGATTGGTGTTGATAGCTACATTAGTACATTAAGACCCAGTCGTGCTTACCTTCGAGGAGATGTCGGTGCGTGGTGAAGTGAAGATTTGGCGTAGCCTCCGGGCGCAAGAATACACTTTAGACTCCCGCGCGGCTCGATAATCCCGCTATGAGTATTCATGTCCAAGCCCAAAAAGAGGGGGCCAACACACGTTGAATCTAGGGAATTTTTCCCTTTGATCAGCAGAAAAGCTTCTGGAACATTCCATCCGCCATGTTGGTTTAAGTCCAACGACCTGCTGGTCATCCATTACCAACTACCGGGTTCAACGTCTAGAGTTGTTGCGTTTGGCATTCTTACTTGGTTAATGCTCCGAAAATATGCAAATTAAGGGTTTGTCGTCTAATATTACGCTATGAGGTTTCTAAATCTTTACTTCCACAAATTAATACTTTCAATTGAATAAAGAAACTGCATGCAATTAAAATTTCAAATAAATTCCTAAAATAAATCAAGTTCCTTCACCTCACCGAAGCATACGCGATTATATAAACATAGAAATTTATGAAGCCAAATAAATTAATGTTTGTTGCCTGTGGTTCATTTTATAATAAAACAAAATTTTGACTTATGTCATTCACAGGAGTGCCCAAAAAGTACACAGCAGTTATATTTGCCACGCAATGTGTAGGTACGTGGAATTTGTTAACATTATCTAACTAAGGACGTTGGATTCTTTAAACGGCCGTTCAAAGATTCTGCTTAATAAAATTATTAATTTATATGTATGTTAGGTTGGTCAATAACTAACCAAGAACTACTTAAGTTCTGCTCTTGATAGTTAATTTAGTAGATTTTGAAGACAGCTTCCCAATCTATGAAATAAAAACAAATTATAGAGGGCATATGAAGCAAACTTTGGATGTGAAGTTTACTAATATAGATTTGACAGACATGACATACATTAAAGAAAGAGCAAAAAGAAGTTCTGTACTAAATTCCTAATGTTCCATGGAAGGGTCAGGTAACTGAAGTTCTGTGACGTTAATGAGCCAGTTTCTGTTCCCAGCTCTCAGGTACAAAGTGGATGGCAAATGTAGCATACATGAAGGAAGGGAAAAGGCGAAGTTACTGTTAATCAAGCACCTGGCGTGGCGAATTGAGCCAGAGCGTGGCAGCTCTGTTTCCCAATCACGGAATATTCCGGGTTGGATCTCACCTATAGGGGTCAGGCTTTTAAGCTCGGGTATTCTTCCGGTATTTAATTCGCTGGACTCGTGGTGGTGAAGGGTTAGCACGAAAGGACTTTAGGCCAAGATGCGAGAGCCACTCTGCTGCTACTGTTGTTAGTGAGGTCTATTAAGGTACTGTAACGGAATTGTATGTTTTACTTTATACGTAGTAGTTGTAAGACAATATCTTGCCTTTCTCTTCCCTCTACATTCTCGCCTACGGTGTCACATCACAGTAACTTTATTGACAGTCTCTGTAATATAATATGACTTAACATAACCTCCGTTTCAGAGAGTCAGAGAGAGGAATATCCTAAAAGCGCTTCGTTATTATAAAACACTGCGGTTTCGTACCACGTCCAATAAAATCGCTGCTGGCATTTGCCTCTTCCGTTTTATTATTGTGAGAAAATAACAATGGCGAGGAAATCAATAGGGATTAAACTACGTAAACAAACCGAACATGAAGTGTCCGGCAATATCTTTAACAAATCCTAACAACCAAATTAATGTGGAGAAAATCATAATTTAATATGCACAAATAACAAAAAACTATTCAGTTTACATGTTCTCTTGATTTTTGTATTCTTTTAAAGTTACATTTCATGGAATTTATATATTTGTAAAATGAACATAAACTTTTACTTTAATATGCGCTATGTTCAAAATTAGTTGATGCATTAGAAAGAAGAAATCTGTTATGGAATACCTGAAAATTAAGTAAATTCATACAGGCTTTGGGAATCTTATTTTTTAATTTCATTTTATCTGTGATGGAGTAATGTAGAGTAGTGTTTCGGTTACACATCAGGCTTTCTGCTTGTGTTATCTCTGTTCATTGCATTAACCTTTTAGAGTTTTTTATTTTTTAAACAAAGTTAGCTGTTAAATAATTAGGGCACACCAAATAACAAAATATCCTTTGCCTTTAATGACACATTATTTTTTTCAGCTTCTTTACTTTGTCCCGTGTATATATTAACATTACATTTTATATTAATTTTTTTCACGTTTCAATGTATATCAAAATCTCAGACAAAATAGTTATTTTCATCACATGATCATTTGCAGAGTGGGTAGAGTTGGGCGGGGAAGTATTTCGTCACTAAGTGGATATACGAGGTACGTCCAGAAAGTAAGTTCTGTCTGGTAATAAAATTAAATTGTGTACAGATACAGAAACATTATTTATTGCACAAAATTCTACAACTCTTAAACTACTTTTCCACATAACTGCCGAAATTTTGCAGGCATTTGTCATAGCGAGGCACACGTTTTTGTATACCTTCTTCATAGAAGTTTGCCGCCTGTGTCTTCAACCAGTTGGAAACATTTTCTTTCAGCTCTTCGTCATTGTTGAAGTGTTGGCCGCCAAGAAAAGATTTGAGATGCAAAAACAGATGAAAGTCGCTAGGAGCGAAGTCAGGGCTGCACGGGAGTTGGTCAACATATCCCAGCCAAATCCCTGTAGCATGCTTTTCGTCACATTTGCAGCGTGTGGTCGTGCGTTGCCGTGAAGAAACACAACACCTTTTGATAGCATTCCTCGGCGCTTATTTTGTACTGCGCGGCGCAATTTCCTAAGTGCCTCGCAATAAACATCTGCTTTCACAAGAGGCGGGATTTTCAATCAACACGGACATTGTAAACAAGCACAACAAAGCGTACGTGACTAACAGCGATCTCACAATGGCGCACGTTTCTTCTCCTTGAGGCAGAGCGTCTACCACGCATGTGCGAAACTACGATCGCAGCGCTGCAGCGGAGATTAATTGAAACAGAACTTACTTTCTGAAAACCCCTTGTATATATAATAGTGTATAAATAGAAGTTGTAATTAATTGAGGTGAGTTGGAGTTTAGTATACCTCCCGTTGGATGTCCTTGCTTTTAGGAAGCATGACAGGACGAAAAGTTGGAACAGGAGATACCACTATACCACTAGAGCGAACCGATCAGTATATGAAATATGAGTGAAGAAATAAGTGCATGCTGTAGACCTGTGGTCATGATTATGCGCAGTTCAGGTCACAGCTGAGCACAAATGACCGGCACTCATCACGACGTACTAGGAGCGCTATCATCGGTGACCTATCTGCTTAGCTGCAGCTTGCCTGCGTCCGGTAAAATTTTGCTTACGGTACGTACGTATATCTTACGAAATATTTTCTTTCATTATTGCCTTGGACTAGAAGACTATAAAGTACAGATACAGGTTTGATGTTTGAAAAGAGCAGTGCTTCTTGATGTGTCAATCATAAATTAAAACTAGTTAACGTGGTTATTTAAATTGATTAAAGCTATGACATAGTTTACAACTTTATGAATACTTAGCTGAGGTTATTGAGATTATTAAATACCCTAGCCTTTTCATCCAAATGAAATCAATCTGGAGGTCAAATAAAATTTCCTTAAGCCTTAAATTAAGATTATTTGATTCAAATATTAAATCAGTTTTAATGGTTGTGAAACTTGGAAAGCAACCAAGCAAATTGGAAGGAAATTATAAGTCTTCGTAAACCGTTGCCTGAGAAATATCATGGATGTTTGGTGGCCGGAGATTATAGCGAAAAAATGAAACTATGGAGAAGAGCAGAATAACACGGAATCCATAAAGAAATTAAATTTAGAAAGTGGAAGTGCATCGGGCATGTTTTAAGGAGAAATAATGACATCATAAAAATGGCATTTGATTGGAACCGCCAGGGACTGAGTAGACGTAGAGAAAGACCTGGACAACATGGTATAACACGGTCAGAAATGAAGCGAAACAGGCAAGAAAAAGCTGGCATAAAATTAAAGCATTCGCAAACAACAGAGTTCGATGGCATGCTTCCCGTCGGAGTGACCAGACCAGCGGCGGTCGCTGCTACTGCTACTGTTGCTAGCCCTTAGCTTAGTAGCTATATATCAGTGGATAACCACTTAAACACATACCTACTGTCCAGCAACGCAAAGAAGGTCCCTGAAAGGAATGTGCTGTCTTACACAGTGGGGCAAGGACAGTGAATGTATGTGGCAGAGAACTCCTGCTACACAAGGAGTAGACCCGTTAAAACATGAGCCCTATTCACTCTGTACACTAAAACCGAGAAAATTCATTCACAAAAGTAGAAGACTTCAGAATGTTTTTGAATGGTCTCTAATTGTACTGACATGGGGTGTCATAGACCTGACCAGGGAGGGTGTGGGAAACTTCGCCAACCACCTGCGTCTCAGGCCTCGGAGACTTACTCTCCTGTGGAGGACAGTACATGCTTCTTGGTGAGAGATAATTTTATGGCTTTCATTCCCAGACGTAAAAAGGTCAAAATCAGATGTTAATATAAATAAAAATAAATGAAAGCATAATACATTGCACTAATAAGTGTTTTTGAAATAAATATACACCATATATACACCATATACGAGTATGACAAGGGAGGTGGGTGGGTAGATAGGTAGGTAGGTAGGCAGGCAGGCAAGAGGGGGGTAGGTAGGCGGACATGCAGGCAGATAACATACGACGGTAGCTTTCAAATGCGGTTAACATTGAAGTACATTTCTTAACTTTTTGGAATTAAAAGTAATATAGAGAATATTTATTGGGATTATTTTAAAATAATTGAAATAAGATCAAAAACATGCTTAATAACTGTGATTGGTTACTTTCTCCAAAATTAAGCTACCGCATGCTGCCTGGTGTTTAATATGCCTGTTATCTTTTTAGCATGACATACTTATAAGCACTGTATAATGCTACAGACTTTTTCGCATGAGAATTTTTCCCATTCGGGTTCATTGCGCTGGGTGCATCCAGTAATATCCTGCGCTAAACTGGTTAGTAACATATCGGGCCGCAGTGTCCTGGGGAGTACAAGTGGCCCGCTACAGTGATTACCACTGAAGGTCAAGATTGACGCTGCTGCTGTAGATAAAATGAAACCACTGTAATTCAAAGACAGCAAGAAAGAGTTTAATTTCCAGTGATGAAATTAGTACTATTTGTGACTAAGTAAGAGTGTTGAGAAGGACAAAATTTTAGCTGTTATATCTCCTTTAGCTTACTATAGGATCGAAACAGGGAAAATAATTGTTTATGATTTTGATTATTGTTTATGAAAACATATTTGTGATGAAATTTCAATATCGAAATTTTTGGCGGAATGTAGGTCTTCCTTTACATACTACAAACGTAGACAGAAATGAAAGATAAATACGCAATAGGTTTTCTGTTTATACAGGATTAATCTTTATTGGTGTCACATATTTGGGGGACCAGTTTCTGACATCAAAACGTAAAACAGTTCATATGTACATGGGTCTAAACATAAATTATTTAAGTTACAACAGAAAATCGAAAGTTACAGAAATTGCTTGAAGTAGCTTCCTCTTGCTTGAAGTAGCTTCCTCTTGCTTGATGCATGCAGTAAGGCTGTATTCCTTGCTCTGACGTACTCTGTTGAAAATTCCTGGTGGATTTCGTATTTTGTCTAACCCGTTTGGATACGTTCTCTCAAAATGTCCACATAAGATACAGAAGTTGCATAAACCAAGGACCTAAATTGTTCCCATACGAAGAAATTCATATATGGAAGCAAGAGGAAGCCACTTCGAGCAATTTTTGTAACTTTTAATTTTGTGTTATAACTGAAATATTTGATTTTAAGACCCATGCGCACATACATATGGAAGTTTCTTACTGTTTTTATGTCAGAAACACGTCCCCTAAGTATATGACACCAATAAAGATAAATCCTGTATAAATAGAAAACTTATTGCGTATTTATCTGTCATTTCTGTCCAAGGTTTCTAGTATTTAAAGGAAGATCTACATACCGCCCAAAATTTCGATATTGCAATTTCATCACAAATATGTTTTCATAAACCAGAATCAAAAACATGAACTATTATTTTCCCTGATTCGATCCTATAGTAAGTTAAGGAGATATAACATCCCAGCTAAAATGTTGGAATGCTTATTTCATGAAATTTTGCATTCTGAATAAAAAAGGGAATTTCAGAAAGAATGTGGCTGTCTTTTGGTATACCTAGCTATGAACAGCATGATTCAAAACTAAGTGTCGAATAAACAGCAACAGTGACAGAAGTTCAGCACTTTCAAAATACGCGATACGTAGTTATTGGGAAAAGTATTGTCACCCGATCGTCGAAGTTACGACAAAATCAGCTGACAGGAAAGAAAGAGACAGATAGCGTCGAGGCCATGCCTACTCGTGTGCCGTATTGGCACTTGCTGAAGTAGTGGGGAGAGAGAGAGAGTCAGAGAAATGTCGAGACAGCTCCGTCGCCATCGTGAAAGACCGTCGGGAAACTTCCAGAATCAGCGATTGGTATATATAGGCGGGTACACTGGACGAGGCGAGTCAGTTTTTCGGCAAGGAGCCGTAGTGAACGAAGTTGCTAGTGAGCAGTGTGGCAGATGGACTGCGTACGTATGTGTTACGAAATTCTGCTGGTGTACAAATGTATTTCCACGCAAATAAAGAACGTTTTGAATTTCTGCAACTCGGATTTTTAATTCTACGAGCCCACAAAGTCACAGTATTTTAATATTTTTCATTTTTGAGCTATTGTTACCGTTCAGTCGTTTCTCATGTTATAAAGCAGAGGGTTGCAGCAATTAGAAACCCATTCCACTCTTTTATAAAGCGTCTAATATTGCCTTTATACCTGCAAGAAAATGTGCAATGACAATTTCTGCGAACTTTTGTCTCCTGACTAGGAATTCTTAAACAGTTGGCTGCAAGTTATCTACGCTAAAACCATTATCGAAATGTCCTCTAGTGTAGAATGCTTAGCTTCTGCTTCCTAAAGTCGTGGGTTAAAATCCAGAGGAGGACGATACAAAAATGCTTAACATGGCTTCCTTCGGAAGAGAAGTAAAGCAGGTGGATCCATTACGTAGATTTAAAACGTAAAAGAATCTCAAGCCTGATTTAAGAGGTCTTTGAGCAAAATTAAGCAGTCTTTAACACCAAAATAGAATGGCAGGCTAAGAACTACAGAATGGAAATAAAAACTCAGTTTTTCCTTCATTGCTACATAAAATAAACGAGGAACCAAGAGTATATAACACCGTTCTATGTATGGATAGATAGAGTAAGACTGAAAAATTCAATGCCATAACCGGGATTTGAACCATGGATCTTCTGGTTGCCATCCAGCCGCTTTAGCCCTTGAGCTACTATGGCCAACGTGCCGACATGACATTAAATTCTCCAACTGACTCGTGTTTTTCCCGGTAAACCACTTAGGAGTTCTCATAAACAAATGAGACAACTATCTTAATGGCGACTTACAACATGTAAGTACTTTAAGGCCCGGGCTTTATAGTTAACCACTATTAGGTCAATTAATGGAAATTAATTGTTCTTTCACACTGGCCGTGTGTAGGCTAAAGTATGGAAAGATAGAGTCAGACTGAAAAATGAACTGGAAAACTATGGCATTGAATTTTTCAGTCTCACTCTATCTATCCATTCTTCAGCCTACATACGGCTAGTGTGAAAGAACAATTGATTTCCACCGGTCTAGGTGCCGTGTGTAAATCTAAAATACTGTGGGGGGGGGGGGGGGAATGGGACATGGTTTGTTATTTCCAATGTCCATAGTCCAGTGAACTTCAACTTTATTTCCCTCCGTTCTTATTCAATGCATAGACATTTCTGTTCCTGCTTTCTCAATCTGAAGCAGATACAGCAGTAAATTTTTCTTAAGTTTAATTCGTAGAGAAGTATATAAATATATAATCATCCGATACCTCGATTTTCGGCTGAGAGTTTGGTATCTACTTATTTAATTCAGTTTTATAGCTTGGGGGAACAAAGGGCTAAGTTATTGCTTATTGACTATAGCTGGTGTCATTGAGAATTGCGAGCCACAGAACGCAAAATTGAATCTGCTGTTCGTATCATATGTGTTATTATAGTCCATCGTCCATATATCAACTACTAAAAAAAAGGTCCCCATCTACCCCCCCCCCCCCATTACTCCCTTTCACACAGATGGTGACGATATCGAGGACGTGACAACAACAATGCAACAGTGAATACAATTTTTCCCTAACAAGATTGCTGCAATAAATCTAAACCATTTTCATCCGTATAATCGCTTCAAAAAGGTGAACACTTGCTTTTCTATACCCAAAGTTATCTTTTTGCCTTAGAAAAAATCACTCAGATCACGCGGAATGTAAATTTACTTTTCATTTGCCACTGGAATAATGTTTCCCAAATTAAGTTACATATAACTAATTATAATTATTATTAGTAATGTTATTATCATTTCATCACTTTTTAATTTTCTCGATTCAATGGCGAAGGATTTTACTTTCATCAGTTTAACCTGTGAGTATGATGTTTGGGTAAGGTTATTTCTAAAAAAAAAATATATAATTCCTAATAGTAATAATTATAATGATGATAAAATAATAATAATAATAATAATAATAATAATAATAATAATAATAATAATAATAATAATAATAATAATAATAATAATAATAATAATAATAATAATAATAATAATAATAATAATAATAATAATAATAATAATAATAATAATAATAATAATAATAATAATGATGATGATGATGATGATGATGATGATGATGATGATGATGATGATATTGTCGCGAATCCGTATCTACGACCGCGCGGCTTGTTTACACAAGAGGAACTGATAGACGGGCAGTGTGAAAACCAAGAGCCAGCAGACAAAGATAACACGCAGATAAAGGCCTGCCGAAACAAACAGAGATAAATGGAAATTTCTAGTTACTTCTTGACTGATAGAGGCTGTTCGGGTTCTGGTTTATTCTCGAATAATCTAGAAATTATCAGTGAAGTATATAAAGAGGCGACGATTGGCCAAGAGGCGAGTTGCAAGATGTGAAACAAGAGTTGTTGTTGTAAGACATGTAACAAGAGTGAGTGAGTCGCGAGAGATAAGCAGAGAACAGCCGAGAATGTTGTTGTAAACTGAACGCTGTTACTGTCATCGACCTTGGAAGATTGTGTTGTGATATGTGATGTAATTTTGCTGCTACGGAGTGTATTTGTACTCAAATAAAGAACATGTAGAATTTCGGCAAATTGGACTTTTAATTCATAAGTCACAATGTGCAGCTTGCATGGCTTTCCAACAGGATAGACTACTTCATTTTATTATGAGTAGTATAAGTGGGGTGAGATAAAATCATAATGATAATAATCGAGTTATTGATGTTTGTCCCGAGTCGCTGGACGTCTCGAAACCTAGAAACACACCTGACAAGTGAAAGAGAAACACAATAAAAGGAAAGCAATGCTGGTAAGAAAGTTGTGGTAGATGGAAAACCTTACCAGTATTAGTCTATCGATGAGAGAAAACAAAAACTACCCAAAGGCAGAGTGGATGGTTGACGGAAACAAACCAGGCACATCAAACGCCAAACCATATCACTCGGTTAGGAGTAAATGCTGCCTTTGTTTAGCTCCAAGAGACAATTTGTGTGAAGTTAGCGCTTTATATAACATGGGCCACATCTGGATCAATGTATAGGTATTGCCAAGCAAATTGGCATCTGGAGTTTTCAAACAGCAAACTAAGGAGCGAGTTGCTTACTCTTTTATGGTACTTCCAATCTACCTTACAACCTGGCATTAAAGGCTTGTTACCAGGGCTTAAAGAAGGGTAAGACGCTTGAGGTCCAAGACAATATTTACAAGCCCTACTGGTATAGGCTCGTTCACTAGTTCCAAAGAATTTTTCACGTGCCAAATTGTTTAGCGATAACTGCACATGGCAGAAAGCTTTCCTTCTTAAGCTTGCTCATTTAGAATAAAAATTGTATTTCCTGGGTACAGTACTCCAATGAAAATTTATAATTATGGTTCCTAAAGTCTGTGGTTCCTAAAGAGATTAGTTTTAGGATTACTACAGAGAGAATTCGGCAAAGGAACCTGTGGTTTATTGTACCTAAGCCCCAAGTGGAGCATCCCCGGGAGGAAGGATGAGGCGAGAGAAGACAGAGGGTGGCGATCCACGCAAGCGCCGAGACTCACGCCGACACTTCTAACCTGAAAGAGACCACCAGGTGACAGATAATGTGAAATGATAATGGGGATTAAATGGAGGGTCAGGAAATTCGGGGGATATAATTGATCTATCCAGCGTTCGCCTGGCGATTCGGGAAAACCCCCGAAAAGTACGCATGGACCAGGTAGGTCGGCCACGGGAATCGAACCAAGCCTCCCCAATGTGGGCCACAGGCAAAACCGCCTGAGCCATCCTTTCGGTTGCTGTAGACATACTACGATAAGTACTGTAGCATGTTCGATATGAATAAGTCGCTTCGAAGAAATCCAGATATCATTTAATCCAAAACTTACTTGTTTTCTCTTCTTCAGCTGAAAAATTTCATAGTCTGATTACACTAAGGTGCAGCGGCGATCCTCTTTTGCCGCGTCTTTGTAAATGTTAAGCCACCTGACTGAGAGTTCTTCGAAGGTTTCTCTTAATTTGAAAAGTTTGGCGGCATCTTCCAAGTTTTCCGGACTTAGAACTGATAATTCCTCAAAATTAATTTATCGTGGCTTTGATCATTAGCTTTCGCGAACACGTTTAAACAAACAAAAATATAATTTATTAAAGTAACCATTTTCTCCCAAATTACCACAAACGTGTGATTTGGCGTACACCTAGTGCGGAAGACGTAGAGTAGACTGCAAAATAAACGCGGAAAATAAACGGCTTAAGCGACTAAGTGATGACCTAAGTCAAAGTAGAAGATAACTACTACCCGACTGATGTTGGCCTAATGTTTAAAGAAATACATCGAAGTTTATTAATGTAGCATTAACTACTTAGATGGTGTTTGTATTATACATTTAATGGGTAAACATTATTTCAGATTCAACTCCGTTTTGCCTGTTTGGTCCAAAAATATTTAATTTCACCTTGCGGTTCCAATGACCACTATTCAGCTATTTTTTCAAATGGAGTATCTACGAGGGCTGTTCAATAAAGAATGATCACAATTATTTTGACAACGTGCCTTCACTCATTCTCATAATTTTGATGGTCCTTCTGAAAATAGTATCCCCTGCATGCGATGTACTTGTCCCAGCGTTTCTGCCAGTCTCCAAAGACATGCTGGAAACCATTTTTGAGAGATCCTTCAAAATCGCCTCCGCAGCCTTCACCACTGCTTCTGATGATGGATAATGACTCCCAAAAAGGCGTTTCTTCAAGTTAGGGAATAGAAAAAGGTCACATGGCGCTAAATCCAGACTATAGAAGGTGAGGGATGCACTTCACGTTGATTTTTGCAAGGTATTCAGCAACAACATTGGCAATTTGCGGCCACGCATTATCGTGGTGCAGCATCCAGCCTGTTTCATGGAAATGTGGTCTTTTGCGCCTGATATGGACTTGCAATGTTTTCAGGACATCCCTGTAGTATTGTGCAGTTACTGATGTGTGTGCAGGTACAACATGCTGATTAACCATTCCACGAATATCAAAGAATTAGATGAACATAACTTTCCGAGCATAAGCAATCAATTTTTGGGGGTCAGTGATGAAGGAGATTTCCCCACTGAGTTTAGCTGTTTGCTCTCGGGATCAAAATGATGTAGCAAGTTTCATCAGCAGTGATTACGTTCCATAGAAACTCCGGATCTTCCTCTAACATCAACTTTAACTGCATGTTACGCCCATTGCAGTGGTAAGCGATACTGGACATGTCGGGAACCAGGCGGCAACCAGGAGTACCAACAATGAAACTACTACGGCATGTTTGTTTCACATTAATCTAACAGAATATAATAATATTGAATTTTAGTGCGCAAAATTTGACCGTAAAGATTATGATCATTCTTTATTGAACAGCCCTCATAGAATAACCCATGCAATCTCTATGTGGGTGAGTTATAACTTAAAGACAACAGATTTTTTCTCTCTAAACCTGTCAGTAAAACTTCATGTTCAACTAATGATTCTGCACTATGTGATATAGATAATTGTAAAGAGGATTGTTAGTGCCATTATTGCAACCACCTATGGCAGTACAAATAGAATTACTGTCATTATATTGTGTGGTTGGAGTATATAAGGTATAAAAATATTTTCGTCATATCTTTTAGAAGAGAAAATATATGGAAAATGCCTATGTAGAGGAGCCTTCCGTAAAGGAACGAGTTTGCTCTGAAACCACATAGCAAACTCTCTCCTTAATATGCATGGAAATAATTTCCAGGCAGTTGGTAGAATTTGGAAACGAAAAGCTCTATGCAGCATAAAACTAGGTCATTAATTCCGCCTAGTTCTATTGGTGGGGCAAATAATGCATCTGCCATACGAACCGAATAATTTCCATCATATGGCGCAGAGAAAGGACACGCCCTTTTCGGAAGTTCATCGCCATTGTCCTTTATCTCTTGTCCCCTCCTTTCTTCTTCGCCGCACCAGTGGCTAAATTAGCCAAGTTAAAGGCAGAAGCTATCTTGGGGGCTAAGGGCCTGTTAGCCATGGGAGGTCATCCGGGGCTTCACGGAAGAATGCCCTAATGCTGTCCGAAAGTTTTCCTACTCTCATTTTGTCAGGTGCTTCTCTGTTACCGGAACATTCACGTCATTACGAAAGCAGTAGTGCAGAACGGCGGAAAATAACAGCACAAACCAAATATCTTGTGAGTGTATTCTCTTTAGAGAATTATGTAGTCCATGCTTGCTTCTGTCAAAACATTAAAGCAAGAAATGCAGTCTATCTTTAAAAAGAAAACTCAAATAAGTATTAACTTAAATTGACTGTGAAAAGCCAAACATATATATTTAAAGGAATTTAACAAGAACAATAAATTGTATTTTCCGTTAGTAAATTTAATACTAGTGGATTGACTAAGTGTGTAGCAGCATGCTTTCCATCGGATATTTGCTTTGGTATATGAATATTCATGCACACTTATGAAAGTAATTCCTGAAAATACAAATAATTTGATGCATTTATATTTCATCCAATTATAAACAATTCAAATTAGAACTTCGCCTCATTATTTTCCATGGATTCTCTTTATAATTCAAACGTAGAACTCAAGCTCTATAAGGCAACCGATGCTATGGACATTACTATTTTAGCACAAGAATTCTACTTTGAATGTTATATATTTTACCTTATGTATTAATGTTATACATTGCGTGTTTAACGTATTCCTAAAGTTGTAAAATTTCACTTGTATAAATGATTACCGTCTTTGTATAAATATGAATATAGTGATAAGCCTTTTATTCAAATATTAAAATCAAGTTCAGTGAAGAAAAAACAAAGAAAAAAGTGAAAATGAACTAAGAAGTAGTGTATAAACTATATATATTGTGACTGTGGGTTCGTGAAATTAAAATTCCAGGTTACAAACTCTAAAAATTGCTCTTTATTTCCGTACAAACACACTTTTTCAACCTTTACACTCGTTGAATTACGTTACATACACAATACAACTTGCAAGGTCAACGACCACAACACAGCTGTTCACGTTCGCGACTTCCATTAACAACTGACTCCTGTGGTGGGCGGGCTCCCTTTTTATAGATTACTCACTATCCGAAATGTTCTCAAACAATCAAGACGGCGCTAAAACAAAGACGAACTCTCGAGAAATCCGTCCCTTTCCCCCACCGTTTCGGCGAGCTTTTATCTCTGCACTGCACTGTCCGTCTCTTTGAACTAGTCGCCCGCACCGCCTCGAATCAATAATGCGTTCGATAAATGGTAACGAATGGGTCAGATTTTCCTAACTAAACCTCATTTTCTCTAAGCTGAACTGCGGCATTACATGGTGAAAAGTTGTTCTCTCAGCAAATTCTGTTACATTGGCAGCCAGTGTGTAGATGTCGTTTAAGAAGTCATCATCCATTGGTTATGTAGCGAGATGTCTCAGGCAATGTCATATGAGGCTTACTTTCCGGGCTGGTTCACCTCTCAAGGTGGCTGGTCATTCACCAAGTTTACTTTGTAGCTTTCCTGCATGCACCAAGACTTTCCGTGCTGTTTCTGCCTCATCCAATTCCTTCCTCACCTTTTATGTTTGCAGGGCTAGGCGCGGTGAGTGATGGTGTACGGCGAAGAAACATGGACCTAGTCTTATATCCTAGCATCTAGTATAACACCTTTGACCCATTTATGTGTGGAAATACGAGGGTAGTTAAGGTGCTGACGAAAGCCTTTAGTGTCGAGAAATTTAATTTCTCTAGAAATTATAAATATGTAATTGTAATGGCCTAATAACGCAAGGTGGGCCTGAGCTTCCAACACGACTGCCAGCCTCACGCAGACATACGCAAGGTAGAGATGGGTGATCATCCAACCGATACCGGGAGGAGATGTGGTCAGCATCTCAACACCCCCAGCCAGAAAGTTGCTTTCTAGACTAGGGTTGCTACCTAGAGTAGCTCCTCAATTTCCTCACGATGCTGAGTGGGCACCAGTCCGATATCTGGAACTTAAAATCCGCACCTCTCCCCCTAGGGGTGGCATTGATCCCGGGAGCCTTCCAGGCGCACAGAACCAAAAAAAGAGCGCTTTAGCCCACTACGTCACGGCTTAGGACCCTAGAAATTATCCTGGCCCAATGTATGATGCACTTGCCAAAGTAGAAATAAACTGAATAAGAAAACAATTATTTCCAAATCTAAAACTCCTTCTGTTCCTGTTCCTGTTTCTCAGTTTATCACTTAAATATTTTCTCATTACTTGTGGAATAAAGCAGCCTCTTAACTGTTATCGCATATCTGTATATGAGATGCTTTTATAAAAATATCAATATATCAATAGAAAACCACCAACCTTACGTATAATAGTATGATATTTCGGAGTTTGTAGCTTCTACAAGTTAAGAAGTTATAAATCTCGAACTTGTACTACAATATCAACAAAGGTTCCTAGACTGAAAAATAGCCTATTTTGTGTCGAGAGCTAAGCATGTATTACTTTTCCATATCTTTAAATTTTTTCATCTTTACATCTATAAAAGAAATGTATGTTCTTTGCTTTATCACAACTAGCACCTTTCCTCTGTCATATTACACCATTTATAATGGAGGACGAACACAGATCACGTTTCACTTTAAATACAGATTCAGCTATCTAGTTGTAAACGACTTTCACAAACATTTTACAAATGAAGCATCATCTCGAACATAAGAATGTTAAAATATTGTAACATCCCTAACAATAGACACTTTACATTATATTAATAGCTTCTTTATGTGAATAATTCTAGTTTTTAAAACTGTCGTTTTAATACGTCAGTGTGGAACTTGCCACTACTGAAGTAAGTTCGCTTTCCATGTATATAAAGATACATTTTTGAAACATGAACACTTCTTACATATTATTTTAACATCTCTGTTATGTATGTTTTGTACCCACCTCACCCCCAAAGATTCATCTACCTTGTGTAACTATGGCTTTCCTCAGCATCCGAGCTGTGTTGCTCATCTCCAGCTCGTTAGATTTATCGGCCGAGCTGACTAGTTACGAGTATTCTACGAGTGCTGCCGCTGAGTGCTAGGTAGCGCTAGTGCCGCTTGTACAGGGAACAAGAAGTTTGACAATTGAATAACGCAGCGCCGGGAGGGACTGGCTCCGACGTCTCATCTGAGAGGATTGATACCGAAATTATGGTTTGCCAGAAGCAAAGAATCATGATAGATGTCAAAGGAATGTTGGTTCTTTGTTACGACAAGGGGCAAGGCCAGTTGAGTTGGGGAAAGTGTATAACAAAGCCATGTAAGAAGCAGTGTCCTTAGAAGATTTCTAAAGGAATTATCACTTGACGTGTATGAATAGGGAATTCTTTGGATCATTTACAATGACGACCAAAACAGCCACAAAAGGGACTTTGTTTGAAAAGGAATTTTGAGAGTGAAAGTTAGAGATATACACACGCGCAGCTGTGGTTAGAGGTCACTCTTCGGCGTGTAGCCGATGTGGCTAGTTCGCGGCTAGGAAGCCATTATAAACAGTCTTCGTCTTGAAGCCGATCAGAGGAGTCTTCGGTGTCAGGCCGATCAGAGGAGTCTGAGACGTGAAGCCTATTAGAGCGGTCAACTTGTTCTGTCTTGAATATTTGTCGGGTCATTAAAATTTATCGAGTAATAAACAATTTGCATTAGTAACTCTAAACTGAGATTGGTAACCCTCGGTCGGCAGCTTCCATTTCGATGTTTGAAAAGAAGAAGCAGTGAATAAATAATTTGGAGACGTGCATTCCAGTGTTGTGAAAATCTCCTTCTCACACCCATCCACGCATACCCTGAGAGAAACCTCGTTGCTCGCCAATAATATTTGCTTCAAATTGGCGCCCAACGTGGGGCTTTGGTAACCTTTGTTCGACATATAAAGAAATTGCTTGAGGATCGTGGAAATGAAGAGGACTTCCGGCTGGGATCTCGGAGGCTCAACATTACAATCTTCTCTTCGACCCTTCGTAGGTAGGAAAACTGGGACAACACTGTTTGGCTTCGCTTCACCATGTAAGTTTTGGGCACGCCTTCTAAATTTTTATTCCAAATTTTCCCTATGTTCTCTCAGGTCATTTAAGGAACATTTTGAGCAGTTAGAGCATTAAGAACATAAAAAGAAACCGTAATGGCCTTCAGTGTATCTAAAGGAATAACCATTTGTAATCAGAGGCAAAGATATTCAGTTGGCATGTACTAAACCTAATTGTTAACAGTTTCTAAGGCAAAGAAAAAGGTGCATTGTTATATTTGGAATCTCGGAAGTATAAAGAATTAGTTGAAAACAACCAACTTGGAAAGTTTTTGTGCCTGTTTCCTTAACCATCCTATTTGGACTTTTTTTTTTTTTAATTTGAGCTTCCTTATCCTTATTGATTTTCAAACATGTCAGGTCAGTGAGACCCTGCTTATAGTATGCTTCCACGTGTTAAGTCATTCACTGGAAACGGTACAGTTTTAGCACTCAACATTGCATCATTGTAAGTTTGTGTTAAAGTTATAAAGTTTAAATATCAGCTTGAAACCTAAGCAACAATAAATGCCTAAGTTCTATCAATTGGGGGAGTAAATAACAGCCACGCACTCTAAAATGGAAATTGTGTTGCCGCAGACATGAACTCTGTGTATATTAAATGTCAACGTTTGCGTATAGATCGTGTCTTAACAAACAAGGGCTGAGTGTATGCTCCATCCAGTAGTTTTACTGACGAATGTAGTGCACTAGAGCTGCCAACCACGTCGAGAGGCTATTAAAAGCTAAGTCTCTGCACTTCTGCTTCCCTGCGGCAATTACTGCCTTTCTACACTACTTAAGGAAACAACTTCAACGGCTGTGTAAATAAATTCTGTAACATAGTACTATATTCACCTCAGGTATCACAAGAAATAAGGTTTCAAATATGAATGCGATCTAAATCGAAAATGATTCATGCTTTGTTTTAGTTTTGGGAAAAATTTGGTATTAAATGATGTAATTGTGTTATTGGTTTGGCAATTCTCACTCAAAATTAGAGATACCCAATTATAATTAGCATAAAAATAACCCCAAACATTCTAATTTCAGTATTTCACAGATTGGAAACATTTCCTTCAGGAAACTGCATATATATATTTGATACCAAGAAGTCCAGTATGGCGAAGCAATGATAAAACTGCGAGGAGGCTACTTTGAAGACTGTAAAATCTAGAATATAGGGAATACTTGTTTCAAAACATTGAAATAATATCCATAGAAGTTTTTATGTTATGTTTTTTTAAACTAAAACTGATATTAAGGAGTGTTCACAAACTTTTGAGTGATAGTACGATAATACGATCCTATTTTCTTAAACGTTATAACGATTTAGGTGTGCTTCATGCTTATTCCCGTCTGACGATAAATTCTAACGTCAACTTACTTAGATGTTAACTAAGTTTAGTTTGGAAGCGTTGTTGCCTTCCAAAATAAATTTTCAAATAGTTGTTCGTACTCAATGCTGATTTCTACTGTAATTTTGACAAATACACTTTAAATTGCAGCATGGTGCTCCTATATTAAGTTACACATACACTTTCTATACTTACACTGGGAGAAATGCAAGCTTCTACTCTACTTAGCCATGATTTGTATTTCTTCTTGCAAGGTTTAGCTACCTTCAATTGTTTCTAAATAATGGTACTTCGAGGACGTCACCTATCCTGAGTTCATGGCCCTTACCCACGATCTGCAAGCGCATCTTTGTATAGCCTAATCTTTAAAAAATTCAACGAATTACACATTTCTGATACTAAATTATCTTATGCTTAATAATATTAGTTGATATCTATGTATTACTACGTACTCAAATATGCCCGCCTCGGTAGCGTAGATGGTAGCGTGTCTGTCTCACGTTCAAGAGGTCCCGAGTTCCAATCTCGCTTAGGGTGTTACCTGGATAAGATTTTCTCCGGGGTTTTCCCTTGTCCTGATAGACGAATGTCGGGTAAGTGTAAGCTCAATGGACCCCGGACTTATTTGAGCCCCACTTCACCCATTTCATTCATCGTTCGATATGACTACGTTGATACACACAACTAATTTGCTTCCTATTTCTGCTGCATACTGACCATAAACATAACGTATGTTATTAAGTGTATATATTCTTCATTGTATGTACTCAATATAGTGTCACAAGGTTGGAATCATTGACGACTTTATCCATAGTTGAGTGTTAAATCTGCCGCAAAATATTTTATAGTTGAGGTTACAGGTTTAAACTGTAGCTAAAACAAATAGTAATACAGCCAATGTCGTTGACAGAAACCAGGTGGAGGTAAATGTAAGTATACAATAGTTCATTTAAATTTTATATAGTTCTGAGAAGAAATATTTTCAAAAATTTATCTCCTTTCGAAGGCAAAGCTTTTACAAATCACATGTTTACATATTTGAAAAAATATTTTTCAACCACTTAACCAGGATGAAACTAGAAAATTATGTGACCCAATTCTTCTAGTTTAAATGTTAGAGGAGTGGTTACCATTTTACACGGGAAATAGCAAGATCAGTGAAATGTTGAAAGAATTGACAATTGAGTTTTTCTTATTTTTTACTGGAAGTAGGAATCCTGCACACTCTTGTGAAATTATGAACGATTTTTCTGATATGTGGTTCCTTACATCTTAAAACAATTTTGAAATCTTATTGCGCCATTGTTTGGGCAACTATGTTACTATTCCTTTTCCAATTCTAGAATAATTATTTCAAGAATCTCTAACCTAACTGAACGAGAGATGACAGTAAAAGGTAGGTCCCTAACGGCTACGGCTTGAAACTCTTTGTACAATCGGCTCCTCCGCTACCATCTGTATAACAGGGTAGGAGGCAGGACAGGAGAACTCCCCTGATCCAGAGAACAAGAATTTACATTGAGAAAATTCCCTACCTTGCGCCGAAATTTTCACAGTCACAAAACTATAAAACATACACTGGAATGCATTCACGGTCTAGTTAAATGAGAAATGAAATAATATGAGAGATTAGGTGAAATGGAGAGACAGGAAATTCTGGGGATACAAACACCCTTCCCAGCATCGAAATAGAGACCCGAGGAATACCCCCACACAAAAAAACTTGGATCAGGAAGGTGGACCATGGGAATTGTTTTGTTAAGATAACTGTAACTCAGCCAGAGCTATAGAGGTTGTCATTCCAGTAATCATTATGCACAGGTTAACCAATCTACCCAGGCAAAACTCCGACTTAGAACGGCTAACATAGGTTGTCTGTGGCCTGCAGTGGCAAATATAAGGATGAAGAGCTCGGGGTTTACTTGCGGAGTTATTTCTTTGATGCCATTGGTGCCGAAAGGCTTCCGAAATCACTAAAAAACGATACAAATATATAACAAACAACTGAAAATAGTTTCCTTTTGAAACATGTGTTAACAAGATAGATGGAGAGTCCTTTCCTGAGTACTACTTAATATTCCGCCCAAACAAGACTCTTCAACTCGATACATATAACAACATTAATATTTAACTTGGCAGCTCTCGTTTGCTCCATTTTTCATTAACTTCGGACGCTGACGGCGGATATAGCGAGCGAACTGAGGGATACAAGAAAACCGATATGTATGCAAATTCCGAGGCGATGAACGAATTTACACCATGTTTTATCAGCCAGAGGCTTCGAGCTGTTAGCACAAGTTTCCCTGTTAAAATAATTAACTTCTTTGCCCAAGCAGGATTTTCGACTTCAACCGCACGGAAACTGCAACGGGAGCAGAATCTGTTGCCAAAGGTACACAACATTCCCAAAGTTTTAATTTTTAATCTAATAATCCGGTATACTGAGGTCTTCATTAGCTCCAATATGTTTCTCCAAAGATGGCACATTTTATTGTTTATTAACATTCAGAATGCTAGCCTAAGGTGAATATTTTACCATATATATCTCAAAATAGAAGTATACTATAGTAAACATGGTTGGCGGAGAACAGCCTCAGTGTGTCAATCACGGCGATGATTCCGGCATTGCAGCAGAGAGCTTATTTTGCGTCAGACGCCAGGAAGAACAATGATATGGATGTACTTAACAGGCCACCAGGACACACCACATATGGCACTACAGCTGCGGTGAATATCTTAACAGGCGTAGGCCGACGGAGTTCCAGATTCCCATAGAGAGCCCGCAACTAGCTAGCCAGGTTTGGTTGAACAAGGGCGGCAGGCCGAATGACCAAAGCGCCCCCCTCTCACCGGCACTACCGGTGACTGTTGACTCTTGCTACCGGGAAAGACAGGACAGAGAGAAGGAAATGAAGAAACAAGGGATATCTTTGCCAGAATTTGCCTAGTCACCCGGTAAAACCCCCAAACCAAATGTAGGGCACACACGTTACCACCCAAGGCACCCCGCTCGGTGGGAAGTCGCCTCTGAAAGTGTCCGTGAATGTTTTTGCAACAACCAACAGTCTAAGAATGTTCGTTAACTTATGTTTATCTCTCTTTCCACATGTTTCCAACAGGACATTTATGTTTCCAACATTCTACTTCAAGACGGATTATATTAGAAATTTTATATCTTTGGGATATCATAGGATTTCTGGATGCAGTTGCCGTGGAAACCCAATACATTGCCTTTGAAAACAGCAGCTAGGAATGGGCACTAGTAATGAGTTAACCGTGGAAAGAGTTGTAGTACTATCTATCGTCCTGCTCTGCAGACAACAAACTTTGTTCCGTTAGTAGAAATCTCAGTTCCGCACACATGATGTAGCTTTCGGAAACATAAAGAGAGGTTGTTAGGGCATAGATTAGAGTAAAACAATTTCATCTGTTACAAAAACTACAGTTCAGTATATAGAAGGACAGGACCCTGGTCGATGCAGATGAGAAATTGGACAATTTAAACAGATTGGACTAAACAGAGGTTATGAAACTCAAGGTAGATATGAAAGATGTAGAAATTCGACGTACATGTATCCGAAGCACGCCTGTAAACTGCTGCGCACAATTTATGTAGTAACTGCAACAATTACAATGAATTAAAAATTGGAGTTCTGGGATGAGGGGAAGCTAGATCAAGTAAGAATAGATTTTCGAATGGCTATCTTGGAATTTGGGAGGCGCACGACAGATTGTAAGATTTTCTAAGAATATGATTGATGCATTCGCAAAAGACTGTAAATGCACGGACGGGCGAACAAACATTGGATTACAATATGAGACAGCTTCAGTCACCTACTGGATCATATACTGTAAAAAAAAAAAAAAAAGGAGGAAACATCGAAAATTAAAAAGGGATGACCAGCATTTCGTTTGAATAGTGTCTTCAAATTCATGAATTTAGTGAATACTACATTCCAAATTTAGAAAGCCAATACAAATAGAGATTAATTTAATATCGGATGTGTAAGCCATCTTTTATTTCTACCCTTATGCAGAGCACGTAAGAAGTTAAATGCCTTGTTAACATTTCAAGAGAAGATAGCTTCTCCATGTATCCAGCATTTGGAAACCTTTGCCTTGCAGGTCAATTTAACTCCTCATCTTTGTTTATAAGTTCGAGGTGCCTATGACTTCGATATTGACGAAAGGGCACCGCTCCCCTGTAAACAGTTAATTATTTAATTTCAACAGTTCTGAGATTAATCTAGTGATTTAAACAAATGCTGTTTCATACTTTTTGTTACGTTATTATTATTATTATTATTATTATTATTATTATTATTATTATTATTATTATTATTATTATTATTATTATTATTATTATTATTATTATTATTATTATTATTATTATTATTGTTATTGTTATTGTTATTGTTATTGTTATTGTTATTGTTATTGTTATTGTTATTGTTATTGTTATTGTTATTGTTATTGTTATTGTTATTGTTATTGTTATTGTTATTGTTATTGTTATTGTTATTGTTATTGTTATTGTTATTGTTATTGTTATTGTTATTGTTATTATTATTATTATTATTATTGTTATTATTATTATTATTATTATTATTATTATTATTATTATTATTATTATTATTATTATTATTATTATTATTATTATTATTATTATTATTATTATTATTATTATTATTATTATTATTATTATTATTATTATTATTATTATTATTATTATTATTATTATTATTATTATTATTATTATTATTATTATTATTATTATTATTATTATTATTATTATTATTATTATTATTATTATTATTATTATTATTATTATTATTATTATTATTATTATTATTATTATTATTATTAATTATTATTATTGTTGTTATTAAGGCCTAGCTTTTAATATACTTACTCTTTTAAGTGAAAGTGCAAGTGCTGTGAAAGTTTCCTTTCTATGCATGGACACGGATATATCACACTCCTTCTTAGGTAACAATGACAAAAATACTAACAAACTTCAAAAGAATGGATATCTATATGATAACTGTAAGTATTAATCTAGCCTTAAATAGTAATAGGACAAATTAACCTATAAGCATTAATACCAATGATGCCAACAAAAGCAATAAACATATGAAGGTGCGTAAAGCAGTAAACGTATGGCAAAATCGAGCTAAACAAACAAAATTATCATTACCTAAACTAAATAATATTCTACATCTAATAATCAAAAAAGTGAAACTTTTACTGTGGATGCTACATGCTCTAATTCAAACAGTATGTCCCGAACATGGAATAATAAACTTCTATGACACATGATAACGCAGCATCGAGTTCGTTCATTCCCACTCATAATATTTAGATTCCAAACATTAACAATCATGGAGGATACTTAAGATGCCCTTGAGTAGGCTAAACTAATGTGCTACAAAATTGCTTAAAACATATTGAAAATTGTTCGTTTCTTATACGGTGCACACGCAATCACACAAAATAAAAATTTCACACAGAAATAAGACAATCAAGAATAAACGTATTTCTATGAACCTTAGACGCTTTCGGATCTCTAACTACATATTTTGAATCCATATTTTAGCCATAGGAATCCTAGAGACATGAACGTTTCATCAATCATAAAAAACCATCCTTCTCCAATTGCGGAAACACTATATGCAAATGAAACAGTACTCTCTGCTCCTAATAACCAATCATATATTAAAAGTTAATTAAAATATTTGTTAACTATGTGTTATGTATAAACGATATCTGATATGTTTCTACATGTTAAAAATTATTTTCCTTATAAAAATTGTATGTATGTATGTTAGACAAACTTAAAATTGACCTTAGATCTGTGGAAGTGTTTTGTTTTGGTAACAAGGACGAGAAGTGCCATAAATCTTCAGGATTGCAAGTGGTGCATTCTGGCAAAGTTCTGACACGAGAAATCGGGTGAATCCTAAAAAAATAAGAAAAAGGTTATTCCCTTAATAAAAGGCGCCATATGCATTCTCTCGAGAAATTGATTTAAAAATACTCCCCTCAAAAATACAAAAAGTGATTTCGGCGGTTATGGTCGAACAATAAGAGAACAGCTACATCGCTCTCCCACGTAAGCAGTGGAAGGGGTGTTTGTAGAGCCAGTTAAAATAAAAAGTTATAGAAAGCTGAACTTTAGCCAGTAGCTGAAGCGTACGTGAAGGAGAAATCACGTCTGTTAGCGCAAAAAGATAGCGCGGAATTATCAACAGTCACTGTCAGCCCGAAAAGTTAGCGCACGTGTATTTCGCGGGTGTTACAAGTTACACTAAAGTCGCACGGATATCGCGGATAAAAATAAGTTTATTTTTATAGTGCGGGTGAGGATTGCGGAGCTCTGTAGTATACGCTGACAAAAGCATACTCAATAAAGGAGAACACTTTTGGTGACGGGAGGTCAGCATAAAGTTTGTCGTAGGAAAATTTGCGACTAAGAAAAATATAAGTGATTGCCACTACACAAGAAAACTGTTTGCTTCTACGCCCAAGTGATCCATCCACACAACCCTGAACTTCAGGAGATCATTGCTTGTGACCTAATTCTAAAACCATAAGATTTAGGGGAACGTCCAGAGCAGCCGCGGACATCTTCCTTCTTACCATCATCGCAGAGGATGACGGAGGCGATTACCAGCGTCAGCAGGTTAAGAGTGTCCCGGAGAACCAGAAGGCTCGAGGTGACGACGCCTCTGGCGCCTTCGTATGGATTACGTCAGTGATCAATCTAAGCATTATCGCGAACCATCGTCACCCAAGGGAGCGCAACAACGCAAACAGCCCTTGCATGGAATAGTATTGTCCTATGCAGAAAGTAGTAAGAAAGGATGCAGGGCATTCAATCGTGCATCACATCTGCTTATAGGGCCATCAAAGTTGAGCCAAGTAGAAAGTCCAGAAATATATCACAGTTTACTTGGTATCAAAACTACGGGCATATTAGGAATTATTGTCAACTTACAGCACGATGTATACGTTGTCTGGGACCTCATCATTTCTCAGAATGCCATATACCACAGACCACTCCTCCGAAATGTGTAAATTGCAGCGAGGAATATCCACAAACAGTAGGATAGCAACACTTCCTCGAAAAAAAGAACGGATATTTAGTAACTTTCCGAATCCAGATCAGAGTCAACATTCTACACTGCAACAATCAGCATCCACAGGAAACCCAGTGTCATATCAATTAAGCTATTCACCAGCTATTCTCCAAGGACAAAACCAACGTCTGAAACAACCTACTTCAGATACCCCAACATATTCTCTCTTATTAATTAGTAAGAAAATCTTGCTTGATAGAATTACAAGCCTTAAGCAAACGCAGTCTGGTAGTGGGGCTGTCACCCTACTGCCTCCAGACTTGCAGGACTTTCATTTGAGGTTTTCTCCTTTAGAGAAGCTGCCTTCTTTGGGCTACCTAACCTTCTTTGCCCATTTTCACCTTTAACCCCAAGCATGCGTCCTCCACATTTATAATCTCTAGAGAGAGGGTGACCGAGCATTTTAAAACCCCAGGAATATAATTAGAGAAGAGCAATGGTTACTATATTGTAAAGGTTTGTAGCTTAACAATTCCTTAGAAGAAGCAGAAAGTTATGAACTTGCTTATGGAAATGTCGATTCTATTACTTTGGAGGAACTGGAATTAGCATTAAAAGAAATGAAGAACATAATGATACAGGAGAGGATGGAATAAATGCAGAATTATGGAAATATGGTGAACCGGTATTAAACCAGAAATTACTAAACGTAATTAATAGGTGCCGGTGTGTATGTCAAATAGCAAAATCTTGGTCACATATGTATGTTATAGGTATATCTAGAAAGGTTCTAGAAATAATAGAGAAAATTATGGAGGAATTAGTATTTTAACTACAGGATATGAAATATATGCAAGAATACTAAATAAAGGATTAAGAACTATTACAGATGTATTATTGTTAAAAGGAAAAAAAAAAAAAAAAGATTTTCGAAAGGGACGATCCTAAGCTGATGCCACTTTTACGGTCAAGCAACTAGTGTAAAAAGAAGGGAATATAACCTTCACTGATTATGAAAAATTGTTTGATCGAGTAAGGGGATAATTTTGGGATATTAGACACAAAGGGGATATCCGAATCACTTAATTCAAGTGCTAAAATTTATTCATAAAAGCAGGGCAATAGGTATACATGCTGGAAATGGAAGACTTAGTAAACCGATACTATAAAACAAGATGTAAGGCAGGGATGCAGTGTATCTCCTACTCTGTTTTCAATTTATATAGATGATTTGATCAGGGAATGGATGTTTAAAATGAATGAAGACTTTTTATTGCACCAAATGTTATGCCTAAGACGATGCTATTTTTGAAACCAAGATCAAGGAAACGGAGGTTAGGTACATTTTCATGCCGGAACAGGCATTTATGCTTAATCCTTGAAGTGCAGAATAAGAATAAGAAACATTTATCCTTCATATCATCTCATTCTTCAACTTACATATACCAACAATTTAAGATTTTATAATTTCTCAGCTACAGGAACCTTATGGCTGAACCGCAGCCTAATATTTCATTAATGCTACATATATTGTTAATTTTTATCAATTACCTATAAAGTAACACCGCTGATCGGGGATTACATATATAAATAAAACGTCTTTGCTCATAGATTTCCATTAGGATTCAACTGTATTATATTTAAATACCACAGTTCTACATAGACTTTGCCAAAGCCTTTGACCCTCTGTAAAGAGATCTACAGTCCGAAAACTGGAAAACACAATAGTAGAAGATATCGCATGGGCAAGAATAATCATGTCAATCCTCGATTACAACTTAATCACAATATCAGACAAGCTCTCATTTTCGAACCTCATATTGCAATCGAACGGAGTCTTACAGGGTGACCAAACAAGCCCTTTGTTTAACTTCTTGCCACTGAAGAAGTATTGTAAATTGCAGAAAATGAAGGAAATATATACATATAAGCATACGCTGACGACATAGCCGTAGGATCAATAGATATACAAAGGCTGCAGAAAATCAAAGAGAAAATAGACAAATGGTTCAGTGAATAAAACTGCACGTAAAAATAACAAAGACCGAAATGGTAATCTTCAGAAATGGAGGGAAAACACCCAAGATAGCTGAAATAAGCATCAGAAGACAAGAAATCAAAATCTCATCAGACTGTAAATATCTAGGAGTGACATTGCAATCAACTGCCAAATGCTTTACAAAACATACAACAGAACGTGCAGCCCAAGCAATAATAGCAATACAGGACATCAAAAACATCCGCCAACTCAGTCTAGAAACGGCCATGAAATTATTCAACGCTAAAATCCTGCCAATCCTGGTATTAACGTTATATGGGACCTACCGACAGAAAAAATCTAGAAACGCTAGAAAAGGTAAAAATCGACTTATCTAAAAGAGAGCACTATGACTGTCAAAAACAAAAGCATGTAGACTGGTGTACCTGCTAGAGAGACATTCCTAATTGAAGACATCAAACTCTGATGTATGGTGCCCCACACCAAGACTTTTAGCAATCAACTGAAGATCATGGAGGATAAAAGTATGTCCGGAGTTCTATGGCACTGAAGCAATAACGAACCGCACATAGATAGCACCAAACTTCGAACTGGGACACAGTGTAACTATAAGCACACTATCTATTCACGGCTTTCACCATCTAATTCTAATTTGCAAAAAAGAAAAATTATGACGCCCGCGAATGTGAACGATATCACATAGAACTGTGCAGTAAAAGAGATCTATAAATGAATATAAAAAAAATTGAAAATGTTTACGTAACGTAACTGTATATGGCCGCAGGAAGCGAACCCGTACCTTCCAAATGCGGGCCACAGACGAAAGCGCCTGAGCCATTCCGCTCGGTCCTCTTTTTGTTGTTGTTGTAATTTACGTCCTTCAACGTTATTCTTATCGGACGATGAATGGAGTGGGTGAAATGATGCTCAAATGAACCCAGGGTTCATAAAGTTTAGAGTTACCAGAATTTCGTCTTTCAGGATAAGGGAAAACCCCGGACAACATCTTATCCAGGTAACTCACTCTGACCGAGATTCGAACTTGGGACCTCTTGAACGTGAGGCGGACCTACTACCATCTAGGCTCACCAAGGCGGGCGATCCTCTTTTATTTAACTCTCTATGATTATTTTGATATTCAATTGCTTTTAATTATTCCTTTAATGGGCTCTGAGAGGCATAGGAAATAGGATTCTAGCTGAGATAAAAGTTTTCCCTTTCAAACACTTAATATGAAAGAGAACATTAAAATGATATATTTAAACTATTTATTAAATAATTACCTGAAAATTAAGATGAAATTCTAGTGAAACTTAAGAGATGTAGTTGCCGAATGCAAGTTTTTAGAAAATGGTAGTATTAAGCGAAACTTAAAATCTTCTATCGACAACATTAACTGATAAAGCGACTAGAATGAGAATAAAGAGAACAAACCTTGTTTCCCCTTAGCGCATAAGATAGTTAATAAATTACGTTAAAAAGAAACTGGCTGCCTTATCTTCCGGAATCTAATTCAGAATCGATAAACGCGAGACCGTAAACACTAGTCAGGAAGTTTACTCTCTTGGGATGTGGATGAGACCATGGTGGTGTTTCTAACTTCTTCCGGAGTTGCAGAAATTGCTCCCAAGAGACAAGGCAGTGCGCTATGTTCAATGGATTTCAAGTTACAACTTCTGAGCTCTTACAACTTTGACATGTACTTGATATTTTATACTTATTTTTGCTTAGAAATAACGCGTTAAATCGGAAAGTAGCTACTATGAAGAAAAGCAAAATGTTTTTAAAGTTGCTTTCATTTATAATAAAAGAACTAACTGCAATGCGATTTGATATAATATAGTCAGATATGACGTATGTACCAGTGCGGAGGCACTTTTAGCCCTCTGTCTTTGATAGAGCGAACATTTGTGCCTATACCTCTAATGGACAGCAGACTAAGAGCACAGAAACAGGAGACAAAACTGAAGCAGAGGGCAGGATCCCTGTTTTTCATGTTGAAACTCCCCAGGGGCAACTCTTATTAGTAGTCTCCCTCTCTATTTCCCCATCTCAGGGAGTCAACAGAGAGCATCCTTTTTTCCTGCCATGCAACGCCTGTTTCCTACCGACCCATGCAAGCCTGAAAGTGGCAAGCAAATGGAAGGTGAGGTGCATTGAATTGGATTACGGAGAGGATTGGGCACTGTGAGCAGTCTTGAATTGGGCATCCCTGGGAGAAAGGATGAGCCGATATTAGACAAAGGGAGCCACGGAGCCACGACAGTGCTGAGGGCAGGGTTCCTACATTGTGCTAGTTGGAAACTTCCCGGCAGGCCAGCACAACCGTAGTTCACCCGACTGCGGTCCAGGAAACGTCCCCCAAACCGGGCTCGGAGATCGGAGACCGTTCTTCACCCGCCGACACTTCTACCCTGAAAGAGACCACTAGAGGAGAGATGACGGGAAATGATAACAGAAAGGAAAAGGAGGGACTGGAAATTCGGGGATGTAATTAACCTAACCAACATTCGCCTGGCGACAAGGGAAAACCTCCTAAAAAACCCGTGGATTCGTGCTAGAATTGAATCCGAGCCTCCCGAATGCGGGACACAGATGAAACTGCCTGAGTCACCCATTTTGATAAAAGTGAGGTAAAATGGAAAGCGGAATATTCGACGGATGTAGTAAAACTTCCTTCCAAAAACCAGGGAGTTACTGAACTGTCCCAAAAGGGCGCCCAACGTCTCCGTGGGGCTTTCCATAGAGCAAGACCTAGAGACTAACAAGCCCCTCCAACTGGTCCTAAGGACTCAAGACGGGATGGAAGTGGATCAGCCACTTACGCGCGCCAACCCCAAAGGGGAAGGCTATGATTAGACCTCGGTAGGGCCGCCTGGTGATCTAGCACACCTTATACTAGCTATGCAGCCTAGTACCGGGAATATACGGCTTCCTTCAATCCCGTCCGGAGACGTACAAGATCTCCCACGGGTATCGGGAACTACTGCCCCTTCGAGTCCAACCAAATCCGAACAACTCCCGTTCAGGGAGGGGCTCGAATGTTCGGCCCGAGGTTCCTCTGATAACGTCAGAGTTACCACGAGTGCTAGGGATCTGCAGTGCCCGCACCACGGCAACTGAAGGGGATGGATCCCCTCCCCTTTAAATCAGACAACATATCACCTACAACACCTCGTTTGATAATTATAATATAGGTGTACAAGTAGAGGTAATACTGATACTTCGCACCACATTGAATTATTGTGATTTCCTTTCTTCAGGAGGAATGCATGAAGTGTGGAAGGCAGACAAGTAAGGAGGCACGAATAAGTTCTTATAGCTCAAGGTTCGAAGGGCTGTCCCAATGCTGGAGCTGCCTAAAGGGGCGAATGTACGATCCGTCAAACACTCCAGTGTCCATGAAGAGTACTCTTCCCTCTGAGCAAGCATTGACACCATCTGTCTGCCTCTGCCACATGCCATGGTACCTAGCACATCGAACGATGTGAAGAACCGTTATAATATAACAGACACTACTTACAGTATGGGCCGCATGTCATGAGATTTAACGTTGCATAAAGTAAAGCGATTCAAAGTTCTCTTTGTCTGCAACAATATGCTGCGCAGCTGAATTTCGGTAGTAGGATGACTATTAAAAGGGTACGCCTATTGTAGGCACAAATTAATTTGAAACTATATTTTGGAATGCAAAAGCCAAGTTCGAATTACTGAAATAATTTGTTTCTCAAGTTAAAGGCCTGATGAGAAAGCCATAACACTTGAATATTAGAAAACTGTTATTCGTTGTCAATTTTTAATAAATTATTTTTGTAATTTTAATATTACTTTTAATATTATATTGTACTATTGAAAAGGTTGAACCTTCATTCATGTTTTTACCGATTAATAACACTGGGCATCAATGAAAATGTTTCGGGCTTAAAATAATGAATTTACATGTATTTCCATCTGCTGAATTAAAAAATCACCATAAAAATGATAGATTGGCTCTTGTTTTGAAGATAAAGTGACATTTCTTTTTCTGGAGTGAAGATTTTAAATTTGGGGGAATTTTTTTGGCAGTTGGCACACCTGTCAAATAACAAAACACAAGCAGAGAGAAATTTGGGAGATTAAGTGATGCAAAAGTTAAGGAAGGCATTTTTGTCGGACCACAAATAAGAGAACTTGTAAAGGATCCTGCATTTGACCAAGTTTTGGAGGGGAAAGCACAGGAAGCTTGGGAAGCCTTCAAGGGTGTTGTTCATGGATTTTTAGGCAACAAAAGAGATGACAACTACAAGCATTTGGTGACAGTACTCCTGCAAAAATGCCGTAACCTTGGATGCAATATGTCCCTTCAGATACATTTCCTCTACTCCCACCTAGACTTTTCCCTCCTAGTTGTGGAGTTAGTGATGGACGTGGGGAGAGATTCCATCAGGACATATCTGTTACGGAACAAATATATCAGGGCAGTTGGAATGAAGTAATGCTTGCGCATTACTGTTGGTCTTTGAATAGGGATTCTGCGGAACTCCATCACAAGAGACAAGCTAAAAGGCGACGAAGTCAATAGATCACCACATGATTCACTTCAGACACGACTATCTGCGAAATATTTTCCCAACAATTTAGAACTCTTAGCATGTAATTACCAGTTAAAAAATTAAATGCACTTTCATTGTTGTTAGCATATATGTAATTAAAATGTATCCTTTTATTTAAATCCGTTAATATGTAATACTTCCACTTTGTGTATATCATAGAAACTAGAGCTAATAAAAATTTTTCGTTGTCATATTAGTTTTTCTCAACCCAAAATTAGTAGGAATTGCCTCATGAAGTGCTCGAAATATTCAACAATTATTTTTTGTTGCCCAGTGATAATTTAAATTCTTTTACGTAAAACACATCGTTTTACTTGTGTTCTTGTTACCATTAAGAATAATGTGTAAGACGCATGCCAAAAACCTGTTTTGTTGCAAGTCTTAAAATCACAAAATGTCTGTCAATATCATAGGAAGACTTTGAAAGTGGTATAAAGGCCAGATAAAGGAAAAGAAGTATATAACAAGAAAACAAGAAGAATATGCACATTTACAACAACGGAATTGTGGCTTCACTATTCTTAAAATAATAATGTAGAGTACGCACCAAAATCATCGATCTATGAGTATGAAATCTAAAGATGTTTTTTTCATTTAGTGCTCCGTTTGGACGCCTAAAATTAGTTGAATATTTAAATACAAATGGAGTATAAACATAGAAATGGCTGTCTTATCGTTATTTTATGAGAAACCGTCCAGTGTGTTAGACTTGAACAATGTTAAACGATTTTCGTTGTAATTCGTATCATTAATATAATTTCCACACTGTTAAACAGCATTCCAGAGTCGGTCGGTTGTGTATAAAGTTTCCCGAAGTACCTTAACAAGTTGCATATAACTAAACTTGCATATAACTTAGCAATTAACAAGGAACTCTCCACAGACCCTCATCAAAGTAATTTATGATGTTTCTCGAGATGTAGTATGTGCGAAACAAAGCTTTAATAAAGCTAATGATTCAGTATATGCAGTTATACATAACTTTAGGCATGTACTTGTAAAATAAGTAGAGGCCCATTATGAACAATTAAATGCAGTTTTTCACACATTTATGTTCAAATGCACTTTTAATTTGGAAGTTCTTTTTTCACAAGGATAAAAGCAATTACTTTAATTACTACATTATGTAAAGCATTTCTGAAACATTGTTTTAAAATGCTTGTCATTGTCAAACTTGCATAAATTATGCGACATCACTTTCACGATAAATCTCTAACAGCAGGAAAAATACATTTAACTATTTGCACAATAATTACTGTAAAATAATTTCACTACAAGCCTCACCCAAATACTATTCACAAGTTATAACACTTGCAACTAATATGTTACACCTATTATTGATAACAGACTTAGGAATAAAGCTGTCTTGAAATGTGGATATTTTTCTTCAGAGTAGCACATGTAAATTACTAGGGCATATCTAGCGCTCTTTGTAATCTTGATGCTATACATATTTTTGTATTTACGGTTAGCACACTGCAGCAATGGTTGAAATGTTCAGTTCTCAACAGCTAATCTTCACTGGAAGTGGTTCACAGCTTGTTGCCTCGATACCACCTAATTACTGAACATCCCTTTTTTTTGCCTTACAAAATGTGGACGCTTCACAGAAAAATATGCAAATGAAATGTTATGGTTGAGGAAATAGCCTGCATCAGAAATTGACTTTTTGTGTTTCCATTATACATGCATTGAAAAATAGCCCGCCTCGGTAGCGTAGATGGTAGCGTGTCTGCCTCCCGTTCAAGAGGTCCCGAGTTCGAATATCGGTTAGGGTGAGTTATCTGAATAAGGTTTTTTCCGAGGTTTTCCCTTTCCTGATTGACGAATGTTGGGTAACTCTAAGCTCCATGGACCCCGGGCTCATTTGAGCATCATTTCATCCATTCCATTCATCGTCCGACATGACTTAACGTTGTAGGACGTAAATATAAAAAAGCATTGAAATACTCTTTTCCTCAATGATAATAATAGGTGTAGATAAGAATGAGCTGCATGCTGTTTTATTCTGTTTCATTTGAGAAAAAAAGTCAAGATAAACCTGTTATTTTGAATTTGTAAGTGGCCTGTTACGGTATAGCGGTCAGCCGCACTAAATATGTGAGTAGTTCCAAGCGAATTTTTGAAAAAAAAAAAAAAAAAAAAAATAATATCGGTTCTCTAAGCTTTACGGATGTTTGGCTCATTTGAGCATCATTTCACCCATTTGATTCATTGTCCGATATGCAATGCTGTAGTTAAACCGTACCACCTAAAATTTGAACACGTTGTAAGCGTACCGTCTAAATTCGTGAAGCGATAGAATTAAAGAAAAAAATAATGTTTATTGTTTGTTCTTAGCACTAAAGTGGAATAAAAACAACTTTTATATTAGCCATAAAGTTTCTTGGTATAGCAATGAAGAGTCAGGTGGTCCGAACCGCGATTCATAAGTGACTTTTGCTGTGTAACACTAAAACTTTTTTTTCCAGTTTAGTGAGTACCGCCTAAACATTTTTTCCAATTACAGCACTGCCGATATGACAACGTTGAGGGACGTAATTTTTTTTTAAAGGGCATATAGCTCGTTCAAGTTTTGAGGCATGTGACGCTATAAGAATATTCCATTATATAGGGAGGACTTAAAATAAAATAAACAAAGTAAAGTTCAACTGTGAGGTATAAATAGGCTCGGAACGAGGGGGGGCTTAGTGACTCGACATATGGAAGATCCTTGGACGTGTATTCCTGACGGTGGGAAGGATGAAGTGAGAGGTAACAGAGCAGACTCGACAGTAGAGGTTAAGGTCCTTACGTTTACAGAATGGACAATTAGGATGCAGCTCTCCCACCCTCTTTGAGGCTTAATATCACACTGCGTTACCCGGACGAAGACAGCTCCCGATTGGAAGGATGAAGGTTTATAGAGAGCATATTCCCTGCCATCAACGCCGATACTTAAAACCTTGCTCGAACCTAGGACCTCCAGAAAGAGGGGTCGCACGTGTTACTACGATGCCATCTTAATCGGTAAAGCGCATTTAGTAATGGAATGGTCTAAACACAGTATTATTGATAGATCAGAATATTTTGGTAACATTATTACTGAAGGTGGAGATGTGTGCATTTTCCATAGGTATAGTGCACATGGACTGTACTAACATGTACTCGTACATGTAAACAACTGCGAGGCAGGTATAGGCTGACCATGACAACCACCTCGCTACGAAAAGAAACAAAACAGTCGCGTATATGCGTCTGCATACACTTGCATACACTAGTTCGCAGTTACGTTGTTTTTGACTTTTGAAAATTTAATGGCCGTGCTGTACCGCTGACGTCATTCATACTCAGTGTCTAGCTTGCATCGCATGCGAGTGCAGATCTTTCCGGCCTTTAGTTATTATGTTAACTAGATAAATGGAAATCTTTTTGTTGCTAAACTTCAGTAAAATTCTTCACTTTCTTTTTGTTTAAGTAAAGCTAGTTTTTTAATTTTACGTCCTCTAACGTTAAGTCATATCGGACGGTGAATGAATTGGGTTAAATGATGCTCAAATGAGTCCAGGGTCCAAGGAGCTTAGATGTACCCGACATTCGTCTTGAAGGATAAGAGAAAACCCCGGAAAAAACCTTATCCAGGTAAATCACCCTGACCGAGATTCGAACTCGGGAACCTCTTGAACACGGTCTCGAGTTTGAATCTCGGTAAGAGTGAGTTACCTGGATAAGGGTTGGGTTTTTCCCTTATTCTTCAAGACAAATGTCGGGTAACTGGTAGCATGTTACTGACAGGGGTAACAATGGCCACAATTGCGACAAATACTGTCATCCGATCGTCGGAGTAGCGACAGGCCAATGGGGGAGTGAAAGAGACAGATAGCGCCCAAGCTACGCCTACGAAGTGGAAGAGCGCTTGTTAATTGCCGAGAGATAAAGAGCCGGAGAGATGTCTGGACAGTTCCCTCTCCTTCACCGACCGTCACGAAAGATCGTGTTAGTTCGGTAACTTTCGAGAAACGATGGTTCAGTTATAAAAGACGAGAGGCAGCGGCCCAATAAAATGCCAGTAAGGGACAGTGTCCCGGGATGGCAATAAGTCGAAGGCCCCTGTTCCATGGAACAAACATGTTCCCTGCTCCCTGCTCCCTGTTCTATTGTATGTATGGATATCTGAATTGTACCGAGTTGCAGTTTGAGAACTGATAATCGTGTAGTAATTTGAAAGTGAATTCTTTTGTTTGTTTACGTGTGGTGAAGCGACAAGAGACAGTGTTGGTGTATGTTACGTCATCCTCTTACAAAGGGGTGTACAAAATGTCTTTCTACGGAAATAAAGAGCATTTTAAATTTCTGCAAATTCGACTTTTAATTTTACGAACCACAAAGTAACAATACGTATTCCGAAAATTCCGGAGGTGTCTACAAAGAGTACAGAGAAGGCATCCCTGCAACTTCTAAAACTTCAGGGAGAGTTTCGTTGTAACTCTTGCTAAACTACTTTTGTTTCAAAGAAATTTATGCCTTATTTAATCATTTACTATCTTGTTAACAAACCACTACTAAAAAGGACATTTGTTTAATAGAATCTTATTTAAATTACATTTTGAGTTCGCAAGTGTGCTCAGTTTTACACAGCATGTTGCAATAGAGGAACAGCAATTCTAGATTTAGTGGAGCTACATATATCGTTACGTTCGATTCCCGGTCGGCGACATTTAATGGAATCATTCAGACTTTGGGTACTATAAATTTCCATTTTTAGCGTTACGTGGGTAAAAATGTTTGTTTCAGAACTAGCAAAGATCCGTATATTCTGCTTTAAAAGTATCCAAAAGAAACAAAAAACGGTAGTTTGTTCTATACCTTGTGGTCTTATTCCTTCTGATTATCATCGTGAGCAAACTCCAAAGATTTTTTCCCTTGTTTGTTGAAATCGCTGTGAATTGCTGGGAGCCTATCGACACCATCGGTGTCCCCGAATTGCGTACCGTAGGAATTCTTTTATATGTCAGTAAATTTACAGACATGAGGCTGTCACCTTTAAACACATTAAAAGGCTATTAGTCTGGGATGGGACTGAACCGGCGACCTGGAGATCAGTAGGCCAACATCAAACCAACTCAGCCACCCAGACCGACGGATCTGAAAGTCTAGTACAGTTACATTCACCTAACTCTTTCTCTGCTTAACAAATTCTATGTTTCACTAAGCACAAATAACATCTCATTGCGCAAAGCCAATTACTTTTACCGCATTGTTGATAAGCTTGTTAAAACTTAATGTTGCTTGAAAGTCTCACCGGTCAATAAAGAGTTAATAGCTAAACATGGGAGGTGCTTGCGGCTTGGCCATAAAATGAATCGCAATAATAATAGTGATAATGATGATAACGAAGGTGGCCACAAAAATATTGGTGTAGGTGGCTCGTCTCGTTGTAGACGTCCGCCGTAAAATACCGCTCCACATATGGCGTATTGATCGAGGTGTCGAGCCAGCAAGTGTAATGGTCTGGGCGTATTCCTGGCTAATTGAAATTAAGAGGGCACTTGTTTTCAATCTACTGTCCATTATATCTGCTGCAGTTTCTTTTGGGCACGTGTTAGCAGTAATGGATTTTGTGGGCAGCAGTACGAACTGCGTCATAAACAAGTCTGCCTTAGAAGTCGAAAAATTACACAGCAGTGTAACAATTTAATGGGATTGTTATTACGCCATTGTACATCACATCTCTGTCTTTCCATGCAATTTAGAACTCAGTTGAGACCAGTAAAAGGTTTTATTCCAGACAGAATGCATGGCAACGAACACTAAATAACCTTTTTCTCCGTAGCAAAAAATTGAATTTCTGTCTCTAGCACACACTTACATCAGAATACCTTCTTTTCATTTAAGAATGGTGAATACAGCGTATTATTAAATATATTTATTATCTATACCATGATTAGTAAGTAATGAATTTTATTTGACAAAACATTTTAAGCCTAGATTTTATTAAAAAACGAAGGTTTTTAAGTTAATATGATCTATATTATTCAAAGGACACATAACAAAGATTTACAAGAAAGTCTCCAGTCTGAACGATTCTTTATGTTTTTCCCTCGAAGATTTTGATTTTCTTAAAGGTAGTTTTGATTAAAACCACATGTTTAAGAAATTTTCATGATAAATGAAATGTAGCTATTGAATTTTCAGTAAATAGCAGCTGTAGTCTCGATTAACATTACGTAGATAAAAGTATAAGCTCTTTTAAGACAATTTTGTAGAAGAATGCGTAGAAAAATTCATGTGAATATCTTAAATAATTTTTTATTGACCAAGAATTGGATTATTCTAATTTTTCTCGCTTTCCATTGCTTTCTTTCTCTAGGTACATGTTACTGTAATACTATGTTCTACCTAAGAACGTAGAGAAGTCCTCCCGTATATAAGCATATAACCCCTTCGTGGTTAGAACAGTTGTTGAATGCAACTGCGTAACTCCATTGAAAGGAACGGCAGTGGCGTGACGGAATTTTGTTCTGCAGCGAGCATCGCGAGGCAGTTCCCGGGCTTGAACTGGCATGTGTAGTTGGTGATCATAGACAAGAACTGCGTAAACAATCGAAAAAGTTTTAGAATATTTTCCGTTTATATTAGTTTTTTTTTTCGAGATAGACTAAACTTTCTCTTTATATTGACAATTTACTAAGCAATTTTTTTCACTTGTCCGTAATTTTGTTATCCATAGCTATTTTTAAGGAAAGCATTGCACTCCACCCAAAGTTTCGATTCCAAGGTTTCAGTGCACATACAAGCTTTGTAGTCTCTGAATTGAAAAAAAAAGTATTTTAGGGAAATATCCGCTAACACATTTGATGTGCGTGTAGGTGTGTTTGGGAACAAGATAACTGAAACATAAAAAATATGTTAAATACCAAACTGGTCAAGTTGTTATCGGGAAGCAAGCTAGCTGAAAAGACGATTAACAATCTTAACATTACCATTGGCCCTTCTGATCTTCTTGTCAGCTTCGACGTGGTTTCTCTATTTACAAGCGTACCACTTCAGGAAGCCATCCAACTACTGAAGGAGCATTTTCCGGCTGATATCACGGAGCTCTTCCGACATTTCCTGACGTCCACTTTCTTCTTGTTTGGTGGCACTTTCTATGAACAAGTAGACGCAGTAGCAATAGGCTCCCCTTTGTCACCAGCTATAGCTAATTTCTATATGTAACACCTAGAACATGATATACTTGCCACAGCTCCACTTAAACCATCTCACTTCTATAGATACATGGACGACACTTTTGTAATTTGGCCACATGGATGAGACACTTTGCCTAGCTTTCTTGCGCATCTCAACAGCCTTCGACCTCAAATACAGTTTACCATGGAAGTGGAAAAGGTTGGAGCTCTTCCATACTTGGACAGCCTTGTTTCAAAAAACAGCAACGGTACACTGGGACATGCTGTATACGGCAAGACTACATACGCCGATCTCTATCTGAACGCTCAAGTTTTTATCGTAAGTCTCAACGACTGGGAGTTCTCAATACTCTGGCCCACAGAGCTTTATATATATATCTGATCCCAGCCACTTAAAACAGGAATTACAGCACCTGAGACTCGCTATCCGTCAAAACGGTTACTCCGAATATGACGTTGGAGCCTCGATCACCAAAACTAGGAAAGGGAAACCAGTAATACAGCAAGCGTCAGATAAGACTACCGCTACAGCCTGCATCCCGTTTACCGGCAATCTATCCGGCAGAATCAGTAGAATTCTCGCCAAATACATCAGTGCCATCCACAAGCCACCTCCGAACAACTGTTACTGGGAGCGGAGAATTAAGGAGGCTTTGTCCATTTCCTCTGAGGGGAACACGCTTAATCGTGATGCTGGATGTCAGTTCAGCTCCTCTCGGAAACCTGCCTTAAAATGGAAATCCGTCCACTTAAGAAGCACATATCAATACAGCTTGATAATCAAGTTAAGTAGTTACGTTTCTTAGACCCAATTAATTTTCTATACTCATGCCATCTCCTGACCTGGCATTTAATTTACTGAAAACAGTCTTTTGTTCAGTAATGCGAATTTTGATAGTGTTTTGTCTCTGTTTATATTTGTGTTATATCCAGTAATTCAGTTTTGGTTATAACATTTAATAATTATCCTGATGATAGGAGAGATGCACACTCCCGAAACGTCGATTTCTAGTCGTCTTTTTACCTGGCTAGCTTCCCGAGAACAACTTGAGCATATTCGCCGCCAGAAAAGCTTCAGCTCTTATTTTACCAAACTTGGTGTTTTGGTTCGGCATATTCTAAGTATGTGATAAGAAGATTTCAAGAAACCCCCACTCCGAACACCCTTTACAGGGTAAATTTTTCGAATATTGTGTATAACTCTAACAATTTTATTTAAAATAATATGTGTGGTATACCACAGCAAAGAAAGTCTCCGAGAATTAGACGCAGGAGAGTTGGAGAAGGTTTCTACACCCTCCCTGGACAGGTTTATGACACCCTATGTCAGTTCAGATACAGACCATTCAAAAACATCCTAACGGCTTCTACTTTTGTGACTAAGTCTTCTCGGTTTTAATGCACTGAGTGAATAGGGCACATGTTTTTTAACGGTTCTACTCCTTGTGTAACATGCGTTTTCTGTCACACACATTTGCTGTCATTGTGCTACTGTGTAAGCATGGCACATTCCTCTCAGGGACTTACTTTGCGTTGGTGGAGAGTATAAAATATTTTCATGACAAATGAAATTTATATCTTAAATTTCATGGGAATATGCTCAGAGTTCCTGTACAATCTAATCAATTTTTGCATAAATTAAAAACTTAAGACACAGAACAATTCTTACTGCACAAGAAATGGAGATTTCCTTAAAACACAAAACTTATATCCAATAATTTTGTTTTCGGTGGAGAGAAGCTATTCCATATTAAGACTCTTTTCCTGAATTTTCCAATAATTACACTTTTAACGCTTGTCCACGCAAAAGGGACCGAATGTAAACGTCACAAGCGAGCAACTCTATTCAGAGTCGACTATCGCTTAAAGCCTGCAACGTTCTCATATTGACCTTGCACTTACAAGAAAATTATCAATAAGATAACATTTATCTCAATTGTCATGAAGTGTTGAAGCATTAAGCTTAAGCATTTGTAATAACAGTTTAAAAGAGTAGAGAAAGTCATATGAGTGCAGCACATCCGATCCCTTACATTCTATTTACGACGTAAAAATATTCTTCTGCCGTTACGAAGCATACACATTGCAAAGAAGTGATAAACTTAAGAGATAAACAAAAAGTGCAAAAAATTTATATAAATATGGTGTAGAATTTATTTTGATAACTTTTTCTGCGGCATTAACCATTCCTGAATATCCGTTATTATTGGTTGGTCAAGTTCAGTATCTTGCTGTTTCTTTGTTTCTTTAACTGTTTATTGCCAAGTTGTGGAAGCTCTATAGAAATTTAGTGTCATCATATGGTACTCCGTCTTTAAAATCTATCGATTTTGACGTGCTCTTGTTTCCCTTGTACCTATACTTAAAAGAGATGGTTAATTGAATTATTCCTGTAAAGGTTTATCTCTGTTAATTTGAAATGAAAAATACATTGTTGTGAGAATTTTTTACAAAAGTTATATAAAAATAAAGAAATAGGGAGCTAAGTTAACATGCCGCATCATAACTTTTCTATAAATGAGTCTATGTGAGAAAAATAAGAGTCGCTTACGTCCATTATTGACATCCCATCGAAGTACAACCTAGGAAAATATATAAATGCAAAACCAGAAAAGCTTATTTGACTTAGACCGTGTATTTGAATGCACTCAGCAGCTTATTTTGTACAATAGTATGTTGTTTACCTCTTTTGGCTCACTAGTTATATGAAATTAATAACAAGTTTTTCAAAATGAAGATATCTGTTCGGTATATGTTTTACAACTTGTGGAAATATATTAAAATATGTGTTAAAACTTTTTAGGAGTCCATTTTAAGGAAATATTAAATAACGAAATAGTTTTCATGTAAAGAGTACTTTCAGGCTGGAGAACTTTCTTGCAAGTTCGTATGCATGATCTAAAGATGTTAACTTGAATACCATTCCTTGTTTGCATACACATTTTGCTTCGGAATTATGTTGTTCAGAGGCGTACACTAACACCACACAAATCATTTCATGAAAGTGCTTTTTTTTTTAATTTTTGGGAGCTCAAAGTCTGTATTTATAATGAATCCTCAGCACGAAACTATTTATGGAGTATAGTGCCTTTTCTAGTCTGTGAAGGTAGAGATTAAAAATTGTAATGTTTTAATGAACACACATATTTTACAATAATATATAGCCAAAATAAATAGCCAATAAAATTATATTGCCAATTCGAAACTGTAATGCCATAAAATTATATTGCCAATTCAAAACGATTTATCCTTTACTACAGAGTTTTTATGAAATCGTTTATCTACAGTTAATTCATTAAACACATTTCAGAAAACATACATTTCAGCTGACATTGAAACCAATACTTTCTCTTTGTAATAAATATCATGCATGCGGCCTGATGAGTAATATTACACTATCAAACCATACGCCTTTCGAAGTAGCTGTGCTCAGAGAGAAAGAGAGAGGGGAGAAAAGATATACAGAGAACGGGCTTTCACTTTCACTTAAAGTGATGTTTGTAATGGTATGTCTGAAAAGACATGCTGAGCACACTAGGCAATCTCACATTGACTGTCAGGAGTTGGAGTTATTTATTGTAGCCCACTGATCTCCAGTAAACTTAATACTTCACCGAGTTTCAACTGTTAATGCATTCCAGCGAAAGCGCTTTGTGCTTGGAGTATTCCCTTTAAGCCCAGCACATTCTCAGCCTCTCTCCAAAGGAAGGCTCGCTGCTAGAATCACCAAAAAGCTCGCCAAGCAGCGAGCCAAGTGCCCATACGTCAATATTCATTAGTATCCTCTCACCCCGATTGGTATTAGCAGTCGAACTCAACGGATGTGTGTGGGCGTGGCATCAAGTAAATCATTTGGACTATTGGCTGTGGGAATTCTCGCAGGTCCATAGACACTGTCTGCTTCACAGTTGCGGAGTTTCCTTGCATTGCTATTTCATTATGTTCTGTTTCTCACGCAACTGCATTACCTTGATCTAAGAGTAAACCAAAATCCAGTTCCATATGTAATTACATAATTGTTTACAACAGGCCTAGGTCAGTGACTACAAATATATTCGTCCATTGTGTAAAAGCTAGGTTTTTGTTTTTAGACAGTGTACCTCCTTTCTTCTTCAAACATCACAAGAGTTCAGGTTTAGGTTAACGTGATAAATTAACATTACAAGTGATTGTTGAACCGATAGAATTAGCTAGAGCTCGTGCCAATAAATGTACTCATATATTTAGAAAAAAGGAATGGGCTTTGGTTGCAGTACAATGGTGGATGACGTAGCACCTCTCCTCTTTGAATTGGAACTGGCGGGACGACAAAAAACCAAGAGCAGTGAAAATCTCCGAGGACATTCTCAACAAACAACCATACTGGTGTTTAAGAATTACGTGACGGGAGGGGACAGATTTACGAATTACATGCTAAGGTTTTCTACGGAGCTCTTGAGTGGTGTGCCAAGGTTTCCTAAGGAGTCCTTGAGTTCCGTGCCAAAACTGTAAAATTTTTCTTCCCAATTCTCGAACTTATGACAGGCAGCTAGCCTTACGAAGAAGCTAAGATTGGCATGGTTAAAATATTACATGCATCACATTACAGCTTCAGGATATTACCAATATCAGAATCCTTTTGTTCCTAAAGATATTAAGACTAATATTCTGAATCTTCCTCCACCAACTTTGTCTGAAGTGAAATTTACATCTCCGTAAGTTTGCACTTGGTAGAATTTTACGAATAGCCATATGCAAGGCTTTCTCGAACTCCATACATACCGCATGTGGACTAAGACTTCAATTTAACTTCTTCATTAGCCATATTTTAGACAAAATGACACTTGAAAACACCAAATGACTTTATAGAGTGTTCAGACCCAATTATTAAAGGGATGTCCAAGGACAGCCCAGCATGTATTTCAAGTGCAATTCGAGCTCCCTCAATCATACTTGAGTGCACATGCACACGACAGGAGATGGGCTAACTTTCGAGCATCCAGTAAATTTTGGAATTTGGTAAATTTTCATAATCACTGTTTTGGCTGTAACTTTAAAATGTTTAATCAAATAACACTATACTGCTGTATTTGTTTCCAACCCTTTTACGAAAATAAAATGGGCTAGCAAAGCTTTGGTTAGTAAAGCTTTGGAAATGAAGAAGAGGAAGGGTGCAATTGATAGGAAGGTTGTACGTTGTTAATTGTTAAACACCTTCAGATATTACTAGTGGAAACTTAAACATTTGCTACACTCTTATCAGCGCAGAAGATAAAAGGAAACAAAGGTAAGGAAGTACCAGTTTGGTTTACTGATATCTTCGCTAGAATATTCCTAACTATCCCAATGAAAAATTCTCACAAAAACGTGTCACTAATAATGCAACACACCACTTAAGAATGGATGCACCGTGAGTACATAATGTTTTTCTCACATATTACAGAAACCAAAAGAGTGAAATGGTTTACCAAGTTTTTTCGTTAGACGCTGACAAAACAAACAAAGTTACGTACTCAAACACTATTCCACTGTACTTAATCTGTTAAATTTCTTTTCTACCAAAGGTAAACTTCAGGCTGACAAAACCTGCTGTTACAGAAACGTACCAAAAAGTTATTAAAAGGCGGCCTTCTTCGATAAAGCTGAGCCTTTGGCCCGATTGGTCCACCTCACTACCACCCAAACGATAAACATTTACTTTACGTAACGCAGAAATTAGTTTTCGGATTCCATCACCGCAATGCCTATATAAAACTTTTTCTTATATTCGTTTCCTGCTTTAACACATGAACGGAAAATATTAGCCTTTTTGTGTTATTCATTGGTATCTAGGGTTCCGAGATGTGTTCGGGTGCATATTGGCTTTTCGGGGACTATATCCTTCCACAAATCTTTTATTCCAATTACCTGATTTCCTTGTGCAAATGCGTGGTATCATTTGAGAACCTAATTTCTCATAGGCACACGTTTGTATATAAACGAGCAGAAACCCCGTCTCTCTTTTTGTTTTTCTGCTTATCACTCTTTCATCTTCTGTCTCTCTCGTTTGCAAACCCACTTTTAAAATATCACAACGAAAACTGAAGCGCAATGGCTTTAACATTATAATGTTAGCAAAACCATTGGAAAAACATTTAAAATAAAACATGCGAATGTCTAATAATAATAATAATAATAATAATAATAATAATAATAATAATAATAATAATAATAATAATAATAATAATAATAATAATAATGATGATGATGATGATGATGATGATGATGATGATGATGATGATGATGATGATGATGATGATGATGATGATGATGATGATGATGATGATGATGATGATGATGATGATGATGATGATGATGATGATGATGACGATGACGACGATGACGATGACGATGATGATGATGATGATGATGATGATGATGATGATAATGATAATGATAATGATAATGATAATAATAATAATAATAATAATAATAATAATAATAATAATAATAATAATAATAATAATAATAATAATAATAATAATAATAATAATAATAATAATAATAATAATAATAATAATAATAATAATAATAATAATAATAATAATAATAATAATAATAATAATAATAATAATAATAAATACAGAATTACAAGGGAAATAGCAGAGAAGGCAAGGAATTAAAGAATGTAGTATAACTGAGCAACTGATAAAATATAGATGGACTATTTAAAGCAAATGTGTTCCCAAATTGTGTTAATTAAAATGTGTAATTTTCCAGATGGTTGGATACAACTCCAACAAAGTAGTTTGTAACTGGGTTTGTTTAGGTTGAGAGCATTCGAATGCTGTTGCCTTATCGTACAGTAAGAGAAACGGAGTGTAAAACGGACGTTTTTACACCCATAAGCATTGTGTTCTATCGTTACCAGAATAAATTACAGTTTATATTGCATTTATTCTTTTAATTATTGAAAAGGAAATTTTAATGTAATTACCTAAATACTCATTCTAATGAGCTCTTGTGAATGACGTAACATCAGGAATGCAATGCTGATGAATAAACCGCGAAGATAATTATTTCGTTTTGTCGATTTCATGCTGCAGTGTTACTCGATTTTGAGAAATGTACGCTATAGGACCTGTTTATCTGGTTAGTGCCAAAATTTGTTAAATTCCTTAATAAAAGGTGATTAAGCTATTCTTTATTTGCACACACTCACACACACACACACACACACACACACACACACACACACACACACACACACAAATGTTTACTTACCTTCATTTTTAAAAATCTGCATTTAGTTCAGGGTGGTGTACATCATAAATTTTAGATGGTGCTTCATAAGTAATGTCGGTTTTTTGCTTCAAGCAAAACCTTACTTCAAATAGGTTTCACACGAAATGATTCTTATTATCAAAGCAAAGACCATTAGATTGTTGTCCTGAATCACCTTTCAGCGACGATTGCTATCCCGTAACGGTACTTGCTACACGGTAGTTTCTGATTTTGAATCAAAACATCATTTAATTCCTATTTCAATTACCACAAGTTCTTTTTAACATTTCTTTCAAGTAAGAAATGGGTATGGATCTAAACATATGGCACTCTAATGATGCAAGATCGACGTTATGTGCTGGATGTAGTTGCAGTTCGATTGCTTAAAGTCCTGAATTTTGTCTATTGTTATTTGAGCTATGGCGGAGTGGTTAGACCGCTTTGCTCGCGGCCAGGGCTCGATCCCAAGCGGCCGAAAAGTGAGATATGTGGTGGACAATATGGCGCTGGTGTAAGACGTTTGGCAATGTTCTGCTGCAAGAGAACTCTGCTTCTATTAACTAATGCCAAGTATCTCTGCCTCAAACCTTTAAGAATTCGTTCCAGTTGTAGAGAGTAGATATCGGTATGACTACATATTTATTTGGAACAAATTACTAGTGAATTATACCTTCAAAATTCCACCTACACATGTTTGGGAGAGCTGCGGTATATCACTTTTCATCACATGAAATAATTCTGCTGATTAATACAATATCCCAGGGATTAGCGATAAACCGACAACCGATATCCACTGTAAGTTGAGGTTGATGAGATGACAATTCACGTGGTACAGATTTACAGTTGCTGAACGACTTTTAAAGGTCTATAATATGGCGATGTATTTATGTTGTTAAGCATCAAGTTCTTCTGACACATCTGAGTGCCTGTCTGTGGATTTTATTCCCCAATTTGGAATGTATCCTCACTATTCCATAACTTGGTATTCAAGAACGTTGCAACTTTCAATGTTTATGTTTCCATTATTGTAACGCCGAAACCTTTGCTGTGCTATTGACTCTTTAACGACCCTTTATCTCTGACTTTACCTATCTTTCGAGCTGGACAGAAGTTTTATAATATTTATTCCAATGTTGCTTCAGTAGGATTCTGACCTCAAACATTTTTGCCTCTATTTTAAAATGCTGTATTAACAACAGTCAACATGTTAACAATATGGAACAGTAACCATATCACCGTATAAGTAATATTGACAAAACTAAAAGCGTACATACATGTGTGCGGTATAAAGTCAATTAAGTATTCGACGTTTTTGTGTGATAATTTAATAACTTATTAAACTAAAGAACTCAATAAAATATTGATTTTGATTTAAAATGCATAATCCTGGACTTTGTTTAAGAACTGTGATTTTTCCGCGTGGTTGGGCCTGTCATCACCGCATCACAAGTTTAAAAACCTGTTTATGCTTACTTTAACGTGCGCGTTTTAATAACGCAGTTATTTTAGTTCTACCATATTTTCTTATTTACGTTTTACATTTTATTGGAATTAGTGCGATAAATGTAAAAGACAAAAAATGCACTTTAGGATACAAAGTACTTCGTCCTATTTGCTGGACGAACATAGAATATTTTAAGCTGTATATATTATTTAATGGTGTATATTCTTTAATGCAGTGCATTTGAAGGAAATGAAGAAACGAGCTCACAAATGTTGGAGGATTTTACTTCTCTCCGTAATTGGCTGGATAGAGAGGACATGTCACTGTAAAGCAAATGTTTGCCTCGCTGTTACTCCCATAGTGATTTACTCGGAAAAACACAACTAACAAGACAGCTACTGCAACTGCTATTCCAATATACAAACGTCTATCATTTATAGAGGACAACGCTTCACGCTGGTGATTGCATGCTGTTTCAGTGAAATAGCCTCTAACAGGAAGAGAGAACTACAGAAAAACTTCACAAACTTTGCTCACTCAGTGTTATGCATCTATGATATAGCTTCTGAAACTGCAATGGACTTACGAAAATAAACCTAGGTGGATCTTAGTTTAATTCATAAGATTCTATATAGTCATGAAATATTAAATATTAACAAAACATACGCTTAGGAATGCGGAAACCCTTGTTAGTAAAGAGTGAAACTGACGGGACAATAGCATAAACATTATTTTTGGTTGCTTTTCAATAATCATAACCTAAGTTTGACTGTTTTAGCTAAACTATCACAAAGCACTTAATACAGTCTGTAGAACAGAGTTACAGCTCAAATGGCAGGGCGAACTGCAGTCTTTTTACCATGCAATCAAATTATTGCAAATGTGGGATGATTGAAGACAACGTTCTAGAAGCCCCGCTTTTTGGCGATCACTTTGCAACGGGTTTAGTTACAAATGGGATGGATGGTATTGTGATGATTAATTTATCACCTTTGGTGACGATCTTGTAGAAATCTTGTCGGTTCCTCGGCAGTACTGGTGCTAGAGATCTTACCCCTGGGCGTGGTCGCGGGGTATAGGAAGTTGATTTTGCTATTTTTGGAGAATGAACAATAATTGTTCTCTTTAAATAATATGGATTTTATTGCAGTGAAACAATTTTAAATTATAATAAAATTTTAACCTGTAACTGTGAGGTAAGCTTTTTGGAACGTAACTGGTGAGGTGGGGTTAGACAAGCCCCAGAACTTAATTAAGGCTGTGAGGCGGTCCTTGCCCGTAAAGCACCTCGTTGAGCCCTCCCGGCACTCAACACCTCATAAGATATGACATCTGATAGGTGAGGACTACGGATGGGAGGTTTCCAACAGGTCGGGGTTTTTCTCAGGGTAGGTTTGCATGAGTACTCGCTTTTTGAGTTCCAGGGAGTGGGTGCGTCCTGACAGGGTGTGGGTATTATCACATATAAGACACCACGACCTTTGAATACCAAGTTTATGGCTATAATTAGTCCTCTCCACTCGCCACTATTGACGATGTTGTTCGCACATTAGGCGCGAGATTTGAGACTTTCACTTTGTTGCGCGCATGACACGACTTATATGTATCGGTGTACGCGTTGTTCCTAAACGTGGGTAGTAACTTACTTCGCATAACGTAGTATTCCCGGAGGATTATTAAACAAAAGAACAGAGTTTGGTAACATCTAAATGACGTTGTAACGAGTGCAGTTTCTCTCCTTCGCTACCACAGAGTGTTCGATAACCACTTAATGTGAGTTACTCCGTCTATCCACGAACGCGGACTCTGATGAAATTTCTGTACTTGTTGCCTTCCTCACACGCCGAAACAGAGTGATTTTTCTAGCAAACATCGACTGTCGCCATTGCACGAATTTCCCCTTCCTTCCGCCGAATTTTGGACACTTTAGAGGTCATGTGACCGGTTGCTTGTCCCTTATAGGTTGTGTTTTATCCCTACTCTTGAATAAATAGCAATTTCTAGTGTATGAGGCATGTATTCCACGCGAATTTCTCTTTCCCACAGTCTAGCTAATTAATGCATAAGCATGTTTGGAACTGTGTGCCTTAGATTCCAGAGTCTATTCTCTCGTCACGTATTATTTTCAGGTCAATACTTATGCTGGCGCCGAGGGTCTACCCTTGGAGAATCCCACCTTTGTCGGCAAGAAATACCCAAAGAACCTGTCTGTGCGGAACAATGTTCATTTTGCCCTCTCTCTTAACACGTTGGGTTCATGCTTTAAATAATATATATATTGGGATTGCCTGTTTAGTACCTGCACTTGTATGCTTAATCATTATACTATATTTATTATAACTTTAATTCCTATTGTGGCATCTATCCGCCCTTAATTATGCATGTAATCAGACTCTCGGGGTTATTATGATGATATAGCCTACCAGGGACGGTATCATATGCCCTTCTGATAATTTAGAACAGGGCTTTTATATTAAAAGTCACTTTCGAAATTCTCAGAATATCCCATCATTGTGTGAGCTGGTTGGTGTATGCGTGTATGTATACTATGATATGCGTCGTCGGTAGTGAGCGAGTGGAGATTAGTTACATATTAACTTATACAAAACATGAAGTACACAAACAATATTTCTTAAAACTATTATAATGGATCCTTACACAGTGGTTCAGGCTTTGTCCCTGACATACCAGGTATTTGACCATTGTCTCTCTGACCTGCCGCTGTTCTCTTTTCCGGCCATTATCTCTACGTGTCCTTTATAGTTCACAAACAGGTTTTTCGAGCTTAGCGACCGCTCAACAAAGATATTTCTGTCACTAATTACATTGGAATTCCATTCATTCTTTCATTACCCATACACAATATAACACTCATATGAAACAATTATTCCCTTGGTTAAATATACAGATCACATAGTTTTTTTTATTTAATTTTTATTCCTCCATTTGTTACCTCATTACACATACCTTACTTTATACAAATTGTTTTCTTTTATACATATTATACGTGTACTTTCTGACCTAGCTACCAATTTCACATTCATTTGGGAGATTAAGGGGTCCTTTCCCAATTTTACGCTTTACGTGGGACTTGCTTAATGCTTTCTCGTCGCAACAACAAAGAAGGAGGGAACGAAAGAAAAGAAAGAAAGCATACTCGAAGGGACATACTTATTCATTTGATAAAACTGCGTTTTCTTCCCATTAGGTTATCTGTTACCGCCTTATTCTCTCTCACTAATTTAATCTGAATACATCTATCTCAATGCCATTCCCTCGCGATAATGCCTGACGGTCTGTGAGTCACGATTGTGTCGATTTACGCGCCTCCTTGAATGGGCGTATCGAGTCAAGATGGTATTTCCCTACTTCTCGTCCAGTTCTAATGTCACCTAGTCTAAATGTTCTGTCACCCACGCAGCTGATTATCTCCAGAGGTCCTTTCCATAACAGGTTCAACGTCTTATACTGTTTCTTCAGCAGTGAGGACTTGTCATAATTCCTAACCAAAACTTTGTCTCCTGCCTGCGGTTTCCAAGTATGTGCGTGTCTCGTGGCTTTGCTTTTTCGTTTGTTAATTCTGTCTGTTATTTTTTTAAAGGCTCGCTTAATTCTTTCTGCTTCCGTTTCTTCAATAATGGGTAAGGATTTTGGGACGCCCTTTATTATTGGGTCTGGTGACTGTCCGGTCATGAGCTGCACCGGTGGGCATCCATGGCTGGGGTGTACAGAATTATTCATAATCCACTGAACGTAGTGTAGATACTCAGGCCATCTAGCGTGCTTTACATGGCATAATATTCTCAGGTACGTATTCAAGTCGCGCATTGTGCGCTCGGAGGGATTACTTTGTGGGTGATAAGAGCTTATATAGTATAGTTTGACATTTGCTTCTTTGAGCGTGTTAACAAACTTATGTCCATGGTGTACAGTTGCATTGTCCAGCAAAATTGCATCCATCTTGCCATACCTAGGGATGTATTCCTTAACTATCTTTTCTGCGCATTTGGCGCTGGTTAACCTCTTTAGTGGGTACAGGGTTACAAACTTCGTCATTACGTCAACCATGACGAATATGTACTTTAGGCCAGTTCTACCTGTGGGCAATGGGCCATGTTCATCCAGAGCGATCATTTTCAAAGGTGAATCTCTAGATATGGCCAACGGTGCTCTATCGAATTTAATATTAAGGGGCTTTGCCTTCTGGCAGATCTCACAAGTGGATATAATTTTTCGGGCCTTTCTTCCTAATTTTGGCAAGTAGAGGTGTTCCGATATGGTTAAGCACGTTCTGTCTACGCCTGCGTGAATTAATGCAACATGGTATGCCTCAATTACCAACTCCTCTAATTCGGCGGGTATATATACTTTCCAGGCAGGTACGTGTCTTCCATGTAATTTGTATATCACGTTTTCAAATAAACCTAACTTTCCTTTGTTTTCTGGTCCAATTGGGGGCAGAGTTTCCCGAATTTTGGCCAATTTACTGTCGTTTCGCTGGTATTCCTCTAATCGTTTCAATTTTGTAGCCACTCTGTCATTCATTTTTAAGTCTAATTTCATTATTTTGACTTCTCGTTGCGCACTCGGTACAGTCTCGGGAAGGTTCTCACCGATGCTTATCCTCGAAAGAAGGTCACTAAAAATATTACAGCTTCCGGGGATGTGCCTTATATCTACACGGTATGACATTATCTCATGGATATACCTTGATATTTTTCCACTGGTCATCTTACAATTCTTTATAAATGCTAGGCTCACGTGGTCGGTGTATATGATGACTGGTTTGTTATAAATATAATGTTTGAACTTTTGTATTCCGTAAAATATAGCACCAATCTCTTGCTCAGTAACACATGCGATTCTTTCAGCAGCGTTTAGCGACCTTGACGCTGTCGCAATGACGTGGAGCTCCCCTTCGGGGTATTCCTGGGTTAGAATGCACCCGTATGCAACCATTGAAGCATCGGTATACATAATGAAAGGCAAGTCCGCTCTGGGGCGTGTTAATAATATTGAGTTGGCAAACAACTGTTTCAATTTATTAAATGTATTCTCCTCTAGGTCCGACCAACTCCATTTAGTGTTCTTTAACAACAGTTTCCTCAAAGGAGCCGTTTCCTTGGCATAATTTATTAAAAATCGGCTCTGGTATCCTAACACACCTAAAAACTTCTTCACTTGTTTCGCATTCCGTGGTCGCGGTATTTTCAAAATGGATGCTATGCGTTCCTTATCCGGTGATATGGTTTCACCTGAAATTACATATCCTAAAAATGTTACAGTCTGTGCGAAAAACTTGCACTTGCCCAGTTCAAGGTTAGGCCACACTCTCCAACTCGGTCTAGTATCGTTTCCAGATGGTCCAGGTGTAAGTCGGTGTCTAGGTCATGCACTAATATGTCGTCCACATATTGGGAAATGTAATTTCCAGTATTTGTTCCAAATACAGCGTGCATGGCTCGCAAGAAACCACTCCCTGAGACGCACAAGCCGAACGGGCATCGTCGAAAGCAGTACACTCTTCCTTGATGGATGAATCCTAGGTATTTCCGCAATTTTGGCTCTACTTCAATTTGTAAGTATGAGTTAGTTAGGTCGAGAGATGTAAACCATTTCTGTCTCCCGATTCCGGCTAATATTTCCTCTATGTTTTGCGTCCTGGCATTATCAGGCTTGATAAATTGGTTCAAATGTCGCGCGTCGATAGTTATTCTGACTGTACCATTCTTTTTCTTAACAATACACAGTGGTTGTACGTACGGTGTGTCCGAAACTTCTATTATTCCGTCCTGCAACATTTCGGTTATCTTTTCAGATACTGCCTCCCTTATTTCCTGGGGTATAATCCTACATTTGTAGTGGTTGATTGGTACTTCAGCAACTTCAAATGAATATGTAAACATATTGCATCTGCCAGTTCTAGCGGAAAAAATATTTCGGTTTTTTAACAAAATGTTTTGCAGTCTCTGTCGTTGTTCTATGGAAAGTTGGGTCAGCTGTCCGATTCGTGTTTCTACCTGCTCCGCGAAGGTCTCTTTTGTCTCCTCCGTCTGTTTACGTCTGCCCCTCTCTTCTGCGTGCATTATGCCATCAGCTGTCTTGCTCTCTAGGTCACTGCACTCCCGTCTATTTTGTAAACATTGCAGACTTCTATTGTTTACTCCATCGTCATTCCCAATATGAATGGCTTCTACGTAAAATTCTTCGTCCTGTAATCTGCTCTCCCCCTCGGACAGGTGAACATGACTTTCCTGAGGTCCAGAGATAAATGGAATTTCTACCTTAGTCCCTGATATATTAAATGTGATTTGGGATTCTTTGTAATCAATGTTTGATTTCAACATGTGTAGTAGGTCGCTTCCTAAAATAATATCAGTTGCGAGTCCTCTCACGACAAAACATACAAACTGCATTTCGTTGTTTTGCACCCTGGTGTTAAGCAAGATTTGTTTAGTTATACGTTGCTTTGTCCGTCCAATCGCGCCACTGCATACTGCATTCTTGACCGGCAATGTTTGCATTTTTATTTTCAGATTAACCAACTGGTCGTAAAGGTTTTCGCTGCATACGGTTACAGATGACCCAGTATCAACTACCATATTAAAAGTCATTCCTGCTATCTCACCACTTATTCTCGGTGCCTCCATAACTTCTTGCGTTGCAGTGTTCCTTTCTAATGACGTAATTTTGCTACCGCTTGCTCCAAAACTGTTATTTTCTTTAATTCGCGGCACTACTGGTTCCAACTGTTTTTGTATTCTTGTACTGCTTAATTCTACGTCCCCAAGGTTTTGTGCGACTGGGAGTGTCTTCTTATCGGATGCGTGCGGGGAATCCACCCATCCGGACCTTAGTTTTCCGTCGGGGTTGGAGTCCTGGGTTGACTCGTACTGGCTGCATTTGCATTGTAAAAGGTGTGCGGGCTCGTCAGCGGCGAAGGTGGGCGTGGCAATGTTGCCTGCGTCTGGCTCTCAACTATGGGACGGTCGTTAGTGGTCGTAGTTCGGTAATTCTCTTCACGGCTTCTAGGTCTATTGTTTCCCCGAAGTGTATTGTTATTACTTGCGTGTCCACGCCGGGCGAAGGACATGTACCTTAGAGGGTACGTTTGTGGAGGCCTGTTATTGCTATTTTGATGGCTGCTGTGTCGCCATTCTTCCCTCAGCCGTGTATCATATGGTCGCGGGTTCCTATCCCTGTTGCCTGGGTTATAGTTATGGTACCCGTTTCTAGGCTGTTGTGCCCTCATCCCATCATTGAAATGTCGTCTGGGTTGTGGCCTAAAGTCTAAGTTTTCTTCAGTCCAACCTGTTTGTGTTCCATGTCCCTGTAATGCGGTCAGCAAGTCTATTGCTTCTCCCATTGTCCGTGGTCGTGCCACTACGATATGATTCCTGATTACATCGGGATAGTGATTTCCCATAAGCGCTATGAATTGGTCTTCCGGCATGGCTGGTTCCAAGAGTTTACTCAATTGTCCTAGTCTCAAAAAGTAGTCCGTCATCGATTCGTGAGAGCCTCTGGGGTACCTACCATTATTAATTTGGTTTCTGACGTTGTATTGTGCGGCGTCACTCCAATATTTCTGTATGAAGGCCGCCCGAAAGTGATTGTACCGTGCCGATTCTCCTACCGTCAGCCGAAACCAATTTAAAGCATGTCCTTTCAGGCCCCTCTGAACTATTATCATCTTGTATTCTTCTGGGATTCCTCTTAAGTTAAAATATGCCTCTAAATCGTTGATGAATTGTTTGGCGTTATCGCGCGTGCTATCAAATTGTGGAACAGGCAATTCGCTTAGAAATTGCATTGACATAGGTATTGTATGGCGCGTCCCGGGCGCGTTATGAAATCGGTAACTACTGTCAGAATGTGACAATGGGTCATCTACACTAATATTGGTTCTTTCTTCACTCTGTCTTCCATTGTCTGATGTGACAGGAAGTATATTGTCTGAGGTGACGGGAAGTGTGGAAGCGGGACTTTGTAAAGGGTTTTCTCCGCGTTTCCATAATTCCCTTACCTCTCTAACAGCTATTTCTTTCATCTTCTCTCGTACCTTATCACATTGTGAGGTGACTACCTGTGTCAATTCATCCCGTACTTTAACTATCTCGTTGGCACATGATTTTTGACTTTGCCCTATTAAAGCTCTTACACTTTCCAATTCGGATGCAACCCCAACCTCTAATTCGTTACACTTGTCTGAAATATTGACACATGTAGTCATGGTCTCATTCCTTAACTCATCTATCTTATTATTCATTGTTACACTGATGTTATTATTCATGCTGCCAGCTTCCTTATAATCTGCCCTAATTTGTCGCACCTCTTCCTGAGTGGATCTGAGTTCACTCCTCACTACACATATTTCACCCGGAGGTTATTTCTTACTCCAATTACCTCACTCATGACCTCACTAAACTGCCTATTTATCTGGTTACTCATTTCTCCCTGTGCCGTTGTAAATTTACTTTCTTGCTCCTTGAGTTGTTTACTAATATCTGCCAATTCACTACTGTGTGCGGCAATTTTACTGCTTAACTCGCTACCTTGAGCGGTAATCTTACGGTTCAGCTCCCCTAATTCATTGCCTAGCTCATTACCTTGGGCAGTAATTTTGTGGTTTAGCTCACCTAACTCATTGCCTAGCTCATTACCTTGGGCAGTAATTTTGTGGTTTAGCTCACCTAACTCATTACCTTGAGAGGTAATTTTGTTGTTTAGCTCCCCTAACTCATTGCCTTGAGAGGTAATTTTGTTGTTTAGCTCACCTAACTCATTACCTTGAGAGGTAATTTTGTTGTTTAGCTCCCCTAACTCATTGCCTATCAAGTTCATCTTCTCTAGCAACATTTGCATCATGCTATCCATACTTGCTGTATTCCTGTTCGGTACCGGAGTAGTTACCTCGGCCTGCCTAATATTACATTCTCTGTTTCCCTCAACGCCTACGTCCATTCCCTCAGATTCCTGGTACACTTCTAAAATGTTATTGTCTGCCATGTTGCTACCTATCTCAATTACTTTCTTATTTCGGAGTATCATCCGCTTATTCCTTTTTACTCACTTTTCCGGGTTCTCAAAATTTCGTTAATTTTTTTTATGCACGCTTTTCTAAGTCCTATTCCTACTGGCAGCATCTATCTACTCATGCAAATACAACAATTAATTTATAAAACAAAAAATACATTTACATCCAATTATCTCCACTTACGTACTGTTGATGTTCGTGCCTGGTGTTGCTGTCTTCCTGGGACAGGGTTTTATCACTTTCACATGGGGGGGGGGTTGGAAGCTGTGTTGCACTACGAAGTATTGTTGCGTCTACGTTGTTGTCTTGTCGACGTTGGCTGTCCTGCGTGAAGGCGTACTCCGTTGCGTTGTTCACTGGTGCATCGTCCTAGGTGTTCTGGGCTCCGTTGGTTCCAAGGTCTAGTTGGCGGTACTTACGACGGTGAATACATCAGTCGAGCCGCCGAAGAATGCTCCAAATGTTGTAGGTCACTGGTACAGTCAGGACTACGTTAACCGCGTTGGGTTGATGGTACCGTCAGGACTACGTTAACCACGTTGTGTTGATGGTACCGTCAGGACTACGTTAACCACGTTGTGGCGCCAATTTATGAGGCGGTCCTTGCCCGTAAAGCACCTCGTTGAGCCCTCCCGGCACTCAACACCTCATAAGATATGACATCTGATAGGTGAGGACTACGGATGGGAGGTTTCCAACAGGTCGGGGTTTTTCTCAGGGTAGGTTTGCATGAGTACTCGCTTTTTGAGTTCCAGGGAGTGGGTGCGTCCTGACAGGGTGTGGGTATTATCACATATAAGACACCACGACCTTTGAATACCAAGTTTATGGCTATAATTAGTCCTCTCCACTCGCCACTATTGACGATGTTGTTCGCACATTAGGCGCGAGATTTGAGACTTTCACTTTGTTGCGCGCATGACACGACTTATATGTATCGGTGTACGCGTTGTTCCTAAACGTGGGTAGTAACTTACTTCGCATAACGTAGTATTCCCGGAGGATTATTAAACAAAAGAACAGAGTTTGGTAACATCTAAATGACGTAACGAGTGCAGTTTCTCTCCTTCGCTACCACAGAGTGTTCGATAACCACTTAATGTGAGTTACTCCGTCTATCCACGAACGCGGACTCTGATGAAATTTCTGTACTTGTTGCCTTCCTCACACGCCGAAACAGAGTGTTTTTTCTAGCAAACATCGACTGTCGCCATTGCACGAATTTCCCCTTCCTTCCGCCGAATTTTGGACACTTTAGAGGTCATGTGACCGGTTGCTTGTCCCTTATAGGTTGTGTTTTATCCCTACTCTTGAATAAATAGCAATTTCTAGTGTATGAGGCATGTATTCCACGCGAATTTCTCTTTCCCACAGTCTAGCTAATTAATGCATAAGCATGTTTGGAACTGTGTGCCTTAGATTCCAGAGTCTATTCTCTCGTCACGTATTATTTTCAGGTCAATACTTATGCTGGCGCCGAGGGTCTACCCTTGGAGAATCCCACCTTTGTCGGCAAGAAATACCCAAAGAACCTGTCTGTGCGGAACAATGTTCATTTTGCCCTCTCTCTTAACACGTTGGGTTCATGCTTTAAATAATATATATATTGGGATTGCCTGTTTAGTACCTGCACTTGTATGCTTAATCATTATACTATATTTATTATAACTTTAATTCCTATTGTGGCATCTATCCGCCCTTAATTATGCATGTAATCAGACTCTCGGGGTTATTATGATGATATAGCCTACCAGGGACGGTATCAGCTGACAAGGAAATGGTTATGAATATGCGTGCAATACTGAAATTGTATAAGAAGGGAATTATAATGAACATAACAATATAGCATTTGTTGGCAAACCATAACAAACACAGAACTTACACGGTTCGCATTTGGACAATGTAAATAAGAATGAAAAAATGCAACACTTTAGTTCTTTGAGCTTTTCAGACAGAAAACATTTCTAAAACTGATAAATTCTTATATAATACCATCTACCATGAGTAATATAACCAATAATTAACATTTGATTCGCTGAGAATACATTAGAGCACTTTTGAACACAGTTTACTTGGCAAAATGTTTACACATGCTCAGTGCACATTTTGAACACATCGGAGTTTCACACACAGCTTAAGTAATTTTTATCTGCCTGACTTTGATTCTAGGGTGCATGACACATCTTACTTATTTCTGCAACTTTTGTCTGGCTGCTGTGGGAAGTTTCGTTGAGGATATACCCTATATATTGACGTAACTCTCGAGGCAGTTGTCCGTTTAGGAATCTGGCGTTCAGCAGTGGCTCATTTGTCGCGCTGAAGACTTTACAAAATTAAGTCTGCTTTGGTAAGGATTTATCGGAAACGACTTAAAAATAATACAAGCATTAACTAGGCTATTATTACAGTGTAAAGAAATCAACCAATGGCCAGCGGTTGGAACGTCTGCTTATTGAATGATTTCCACACTTCTCATCCAAGGCAACAACGCCTCCTTTAGTTTCATTATAAAACTATAGGATATCTGTTTTTTTGTTACATTGTCGGTACATATTATATGGTGCATAGTTGAGATAAGCATAACGACACTGTTTTTATTTGGTACAAAAATATCAACGTGCAATCATTTGTGAACCCATACATAACTGAATTTATTGGTTTATTTCTTGAGGGTAGAAATTCTCTAGAGATATTTATCGTTTGTTGTTTTCATTGTTCCCACCTGTCAACCCTTCTTTTTTGCAACTCATAGATAAGTTCAATGGACTTAAACCAATTGTCTACTATCACATTACAGTTTGTCCCTATGGTGGGCTTCACAAGACAAAGAACAGATTGTGCTGCTTTGCCAAACTTTCTTTCATTTTCTGAGATTCATTTGAATTTGAATTTGTTTCTATTAACAAAGTATTTTTGCTCAAGCCTTTTTCTTTCTTTACGGGTTACTCCTCATCAGTTGTATCAGCATCACGTTCGTTTACAAGACCACTGGCATCGCCTTCTTCATTTGTTGCTACCTTTTGCTCAGAAATACTAACATGTTCACTGCAAAATTCTTGCGCCACCACAAAATTCTTGCGGCATATCACCTTCACCACTGAAGTCACTTTCCAAGTCTTTGAGAATATCATTAAATCAATCACTAAAATTAGGACCATTATCCGTTATAGTATTTCTTGAATTTGCATAATGATATTTAAAAGTAAATTGCAACACCAAATAAAATGTTCAGTAACTGGTAAGGTGGGGTGAGTGCCACTCCAGTCAGAGAGAAGTAGGAAATCGCTCTTGAAACTATTGCAATGGATAGCACAACTACTTATCTCTGAGCTGCTAGGGAGGCGACTGAAAGGTACACCGCATTCTAGGATTATCAGCGATCTAGATTAAGAGTAGAGACACTCTAATTCCAGACAATCCTGAGCTCTTTACTCTCTACGCTACTATAACAACCAAATTACTTATCTTTTACTGGTCCACGACACCACATTACGTAATCACATACCAATAACGACAATTTTATATAACATTTAACTCACATTGCATCAGCTCATGACCAACCTAATTTTACACTTTCATTTTCTTACAAATTAATCCGTTCATAACAATTTCAAATCAACTTTTTAAAATTTAGAAACATGAAATAACCGCCACAACCATGTAACTAAATGTATCCTTCACTGTCACCACAGATGAATAGGAGGTCCACATGTTATCTATCCTTTTATAATAGTTATAAAATCTGAGCTTAAATAGATCAGTTAAGAGTAAAATAGGCAACCGGAGATTACATAAATCCCTCAAGTTAGTTTAATGCTTCGTTTAGAAAATCTCAGAAATTAACATATGAGAAAACACTTCAATGACGATTTGAGCAGCATTAGTTTTAATTTTCATTATTATACTATATTTGCGAGTTATTTGTTAAATACAGGATATGTAATTTAAAGGATATCTAATTATATTTTACTTTAAATCTAATACCTTACACTCACATAAGCTTCTCTACTTAGTCTTGTACAAATTTGTCTTACAATTGCTTATTCTTTTATTTCTTGTTTTTTGAACTATAAATTTTCAGAAATTATTTTATTGCATATGTTCTCATAGCAACAACGAAAATGGAGTATTGCAGTAGGTATATTTTAAGAGCGGATGGATATATGAGGGCTTTGAAATTCTGTTCTCTCTGAGTATCTGAGAGAGAAAGAGAGAGATGGAGGGAGAGACAAAGGAAAACATAAAATAACGACTTCCCAGTTGAGAAAAATATAAATACTTTACATATAGTAAACATATAATATAAAATATAATGTTTGAGTACAAGATTCTTTTTATTTCTGTACGTAATGCAGAAAGTAATAAAAATGGATGTGACGTATTATATTTGTAACATATTCTTAAACTTGTTATCTTTCTAAGTACTTAAAGTATTGTTGAAAAAAGCGTTTATAGAAATGCTTTTATTACAAACTTTATTGTAATTACAACAGATTTACTTAACATAAACTGGAATTATTAACCTTAATTAAGTCATTATATGATAAATCAAGAGACTATTCAATGAAAATTTGAGACATAAAATTTGTTTCTCAGAAAAAATACTTAAAGCATATCATTTTAATAAAAGAGCACTCACTAGTCATTTTTATACAATAAAAGATAAAGCAAATTTGCCAATGTAAAAGAAAAATTGTTTTCGGAGAATTTTCTCGAAAATCATCGTGTTTTATTTTTAAAGGATGGTAGCTTAAATTCCATATTTGATATTTCCCTTCT
>CM060949.1:115162558-115245058 GCA_030765055.1 Mantis religiosa
ATTTGAAATAAACTGTGCATTTTAAAAATAAATATTTTCTGGTAGTATGTTTCTCCTACCTTCAATGGTTTACCAGTTATAAAAAATTGTGCAAAATTTATTTAGAATAAAGAGAAGTTCAGTCTATTTTCTGTAAATTCAAGATTTAAGTAAATATATTAAACATGTAGTGTTTTACTCAAAACTGTAAGTCGTTTGTTAGCAAAATAAAAAATTAAAAAAATGTTCTAGTTTGGTGACGTTTAGATGTTTTTATCACATTTTAGGAATATGCTCATCCCAAGTTTTGTATTTATAGTAAATTAGATTTTCGGTTTTGTTCACACGCATCCAATTCTAAAATACATTTAATTTTTGGAATTCAGGGACTCTTAAAACACGTATTTTCGGTGAAATGTTGACATGCAGTTTCTGGGTGAAACACTAAATTGCTATGCTTATTGTAAGTAGGTAATAGAGAACGTAACAATTATTTCCATGTAATTAACTGTTTGACTGAACATTCGAACATTACAACTGAGCGCTCCAACTTAAAGAGTTTCTGATAACTGATACATTTAGCGGTGATTTTGTTTACTGCAGTATATGTTACCGTTAGTTTCAAAGGTTTTAAACATCTTTGATGTTTTAATATTTAACCTTATATCTTACAAAAGCAAGCTATCTAGTTCTGCAGTTACAAACATAGCAAGGAAAGACATTTCACAAGTCTAGATCTTCAGCATGGCGGGAGGGATGATTAAATTGCTTTTCTCAACTTTTATACATAAGTTTTATTTATGATCGGTGTACCGGCTGCAACAGACATAATGCAGGCTAGCATTCAAATTCTAGAGCAGAAATCGTAAAACTTAATCCAAGTTGGAAACTGAGACTTAAGTGCCGCAGGTGAGCCAGATCTTCTTGGAAAATTGTTCTACGGCGCGCTTATTTGGAGTGAACTAATATACCGTGAAGGATTTAAATGCCAATTCAAAATATACATTTATGATTGTAGTTTTAAGACAAGAGTCTATAGAGTCTTAGAAATCGACCGTTTTCTACGACTGTTACTAAACTATCAGTCTAGCTCAGCTATGTGGAGACAGCATGTTTTCCTCACAATCAGGTTTCCAATACGACAATCGGTTAACCCAGTAATGTATTTTTATGGAGTTTCCCAATTCTATGAAGATAAATGTATAATAAATTTAAGATTTAAGGTCCCTGGTTCATTTGACCATCATTTTTTCATTTCTTCATTTATCGCCATATGTTACCTATCAGATTAAAGGATTAAGCATCACCCACCCCAAAAAACTAAGCAGATCATTTTCACCGCAGATCGTATTTTCTTCTTTATAAAGACTACACAGAACTCCAAAACTTAAGTCTTATCCTTTGGAGTATTTTATATTTTAGTTCTACAATTACGAATCTCTATCCACATACCTCAATGTAAGAAATGGGTTTTTCAATATAAAAATCAAAAGTTCAGCACAAAGAAAAGGAACGCTAATTTTAAGTTTGACACATACGAAGGAAGAAGATTGCTTCCAATTTTGCGGTTGAATATTTCAAAAACGTTAAACGAATGAATACTTTCATAACATATTTGGAACTGATGTGTTACACTCATATGATTTTTATTTTATGTCTTCCACATAAAGTTATTAAATGTTACCTCTCTATCTGGTTCAATTTAATGAGATAAAGATTTGTAATAAATGGTTTCACTGCATATTCCTTGTAAGTTCAAGAAGGATCGGTAAACTAACATATAGCCAATTTTAGTTAATTGATGGAAATTAATCATTTCTTCACACTAGTCGTATATAGGCTAAGGTTTTTTGATATATTATTTCAACATGAAAAATTCAATGCCATGGCCGGGATTTGAACTACGGATCTCCTGGTTTCCGTCCAGTCGCTCTAACCTCTAGCAAATTCTTATAAAAGTAGTTAAGCTATGTGCTACCTTTGAAATTCATTACGCTTCTCACAAATCAGATAAACAAAATACTGACTCAGCATTTCAGAACGTTTAAAGAAACATTTGGACATTCCGATTAATAATAAAAATATTTCGGTATTGACTGGTGTTGCAGAAGTATTTCAAATAAGTATTGTATTTTAAAGATGTTTTAAAAAGATCTTCAACACTGGGGCAGTAAGCTTTTACGTACCTCTTATAGATTACCAATTGACCAAATTAATGACAACTCATTTATAATGAAGAGGACTTACTGCCTATTTGCATAGAATTCAAAACGCATATTCTACGTGTCATAAACACACGTTAAACATATGGTTTTATGAAAGCTCCTTACAAATATTTGAGAAAATAAATTCTTTTAAAAATCTTCATAGAGTGTATCTTTTATCGGATACTTTTCGTGAAAATCCTCATCTTGCAAAACGCTGAACTTGTGAAAATACTAAGAGCTGTACTTCAACATTTCCGATTTCGTTACGTTATTCTCTGTCTTCTTTCCTCACGCATTCACATACGCACGTTTATCTGCCTACTTTTATATTCAGCAGCCTCACGATGTGTATTTGCAGTGAACTGTCTACATCTAAATTTTAGCATAGAGTACAAGTATTCTCTGTTATAGGTAATTATGCAATGTAATACTGTTTAAGAGGAAAATATAGGGGCCAGTGAAAAAATAATACTAAAAGAAGCAAAATTAGAGCTTTAAATTTGGTGCTCCATAATGCGTTCTGATGAATTTAGTTTACGAAAATATGGAATCTTTAAAACCGTTAGAAAATATTTTGATATTAAAGGTGAAAACTGAATCCAGCATTTCTATCCCTGCTTTATTTTCAAGTCTCTGGGAACTGGTTTTTTAGTATACTAGAAATTAAATAAACCTAACCGCGTTTATACCTATGTTAATCGGGCAAAGCATGTATCGATCGGGTATTTAAGCTTAACAAAATAACCAAAGCGATTCATCTAGTCTCTTAGATAATAGTCATTGCTGGAAACGTCACCTTCCTTCGTTCCATTCTTCGGTCACTTACTTGCTCCACATATCCTCCCTTGCCCCCTTCTTTCTTTCCTCCTTTCCTTCTTTCCCCTTTCTTCCTTCTTTCCTTGCTCCTTTCCCTTTCCCCCTTTATTCCTTCTTTCCTTCCCCTTTCCTTTTCGCAATTTCTTCCTTATTTCCCCATTTGCTTCATCCTTTCTTTCCCCCTTCTTTCTTTCCTTCCCCGTTTCATTTCGTCTTTCTTTCCCTCCCTATACCCCTTCCGTCCTTCCTATCCTTCTTTCATTCCTTTCTTATACTTTGGTGTTTGTTTACTCGTGGCAGTTACACAACTAACTCATTCATTTCAGGAAGAAAACAGTGCAAAAGGCTTGCACTTGACTATTACTAAGGCCTGTCCATATAAGCCACGTTAACACGAATGCGGTAGAAATAGCTACCGATAAAGAAAAGAAATTTAGCTATTTCTTAAATTACCGACTTTTGCAAATGATCTTGAAAGACTGACGTACGTGTTAAAATTTCTCCCATCTCTTTCAGTACTGTAAGCGTTTAATTTGCTATATATTTCCACAAAGTATGTATGATTGTTAAGTTTGTACATAAAATAAATCAAAGATGTGTAAATAATTATCTATACCATATTCCATAAGGTCAGGATGTAAAAGTCAATTAAAAATATTCTCTTTCATTATCAGGAAAGAAAAATAGGGTGCCATGATTTCTTAGGCAAGCACTACAGAAAAATAAAAACATTAAAAACCTGGAGTCCATTTTGGCCGTATAGCTTTAGTCTGCATCAGCATCCAGTAATCAGATCCAGGTTTTTCATATTTACACTGTCGAACTGTGGACTGTACCTACTGAAAATTCTCGGCTGGTTGCAGGAAGCACGTACAAGGGACAATGACGTCCCTGAGTTTCACCCAGGGAAATGAAGCGAACTACTGCAGTAATGCGGCTTCTGTATTACATGTCTACCTACCTTCGTAAGAACTAAGAAAATATGAGCCATTTATTAAAATAGAAATTAAAACTGAAATACGTATTAGTTTCGCTATTTCTGGCGCATGGCATTTTAAACTGAAAGATGTGTATGTAAAATAAACGTTTCGGTAATGCCTTTTGTGTTATTCAACAAAGATTTGTGTGTCCTATAAAATAGTGTGTTTAGTTTATGTGTGCTTATACATTATTTGTTCTTTTCAAGTAATGAGATGCAATATCAAGCCGGCAACAAAGGGACTTTTCGTCATGTTCTGCTTTTTCCCCCGTTTAATCGAGCTGCTCGCGTTATAAAGCTGATAAAGAATAACACTCCACCAACGCTTCCATTTATATTTATATCGAAGTAATTATTGCACGAATCATGATAGAAATATGAAATATATGAACTGATCAGTGTGGTGATATAAAGAATACTCCTGCTAAGACATTAGGTTTAAACTCCAACGATGTGTACGTTATTCCTATTAGTATACATAAACTATTTATCTGCGTTAATCACAAACAAAGGATATGCTTTGAACCTATCTGAGCTCATTATGTACAAACTGTTGTTTGAATGGTTCAAGTTCACAAGAAGAAAGACAGGCTAGAACCTAAAATTAGCCTATTGTAAACTCCACAGTTTATTTTTAGGTATGTTGCTGCTCCTATGTGCCGACTCTAATCAAAGCGAGCTATGATTTCAATTTGAGAGATATTTTATTTATAAACTTTGCTGTAAACAATTTCAAAATCTTAGTACAATAACAGTTGTACATCTCATTATATGACAACAATTACTTCAAGTACTTTTTTGTAAGCTCAATCATTTACAGAGAACATATTATTTGTTTAAATATTTCAATATTTATAGGAGGGCTGTTCAATAAAAATGATCACATTCATTGACAAAGTAGCTTTACTCATCCTCATAATTTTGATGGTCCTTCTCAAAATAGTCTCACCTGAATATGATGAACTTGTCCCGGCGTTTCTGACAATCTTCAAAGATATGTTGGAAACCACTTCTTGAGAGATCCTTCAAAATCACCTCCACAGCCTTCACCACTGCTTCTGATGATGGATAATGCCTCCCACGAAGGCGTTTCTTCAAGTTAGGGAATAGCAAAAAGTCACATGGGGCTAAATCTGGACTATAAGGAGGGTGAGGGATGCACTTCACGTTGATGTTTGCAAGATATTCAACAACAACATTGGCAATATGCGGCCGCGCATTATCGTGGTGCAGCATCCAGCCTACTTCATGGAAATGTGCTCTTTTGCGCCTGATATTGACTTACAATGTTTTCAGGATATCACTGTAGTGTTGTCCAGTTACTGATGTGTGTGCAGGTACAACATGCTGATAAACCATTTCATGAATATCAAAGAATAAGATGACCACAAATTTCCCAACAGAAGCAAACACTTTTGTTTTTTGGAGGTTGGTGATGATGGAGATTTCCACACTGAGCTTTGTTGTTTGCTCTCAGGATCAAAATTATGTAGCCAAGTTCAATCAGCAGTGATTACGTTTGAAAGAAGCTCCTGAGCTTCCTCGAACATCAACTTTAACTGCATGTTACCTCCATTGCAGTGGCGGGCGATACTGATAATGTCTGAACTTACCTGGTTTTCACAGGCGAGAATCAGGAGTACCAACAATGAAACTACTACAGCTTGTTTGTTTCACATTAAGCGAACAGAATATCATAAGTTTGAATTTTAGTGCGAAAAATGATGACTGTAAAAATTATGATAATTCTTTAGTGAACAGCCCTCGTACTTTACTATTATTGGAAGTCATTATTCCGGTTTTAAGGGCAAACTCATAAACAAAAAGTCGGCTAAAAACTTCAGTTGCTTTTTTTAAATTGACGTTCGTCAACATTATCATGTCGAGAACGATGAATAAGATGGGTGAAATGATGCTCAAATGAGCCAAGGGTCCATAGAGTTTAAAGTCACCCAAAATTCATCTTTTCAGGATAAGGTAAAAACCGGAAAACCCCTTATCCGGGTAACACCCTGACCGAGACTCGAACTCGGGACCTCCTGAATGTGAGGCAGAGAGGCTATTGAACTTCAGTATCTTCAAAAGATGACACGAAAATTTTCAACAAGGTGCCCCACCGCAGACTACGCTTTACATGGATATTTGTTTCGAAAATTTTGATTCTTTTTATAAGTGTTTCTAGCGACTGTGGTAAAAATCCACATGTTTAAGATATTTATACACTAATATAACATATTGTCAAGAGTAGTCTGCTTTTAGGAATGCTTTGGTTTCTTATAAAATCTTATATCAGATAGCGTTAATAACACTGAAATGAAACTAGAACTTAAAGACGATAGAGCAGAAATAAAGTGTAAAGCAAACTCTAATAAATCCAGTCCCGCTCTCCATTTGCTCGCCAGAGGAAGAGAGGAGACGATGGTAGCTGATAACGTGGCTCTGGTGGAGCGGAAACTCAGTAAAAGCTGGCGGCCAACCTTCAGCTGCTATCTCCAGCTGGATCTGCTCCTTTCTTACTCCACATTCTCAACTAGAACTTTCTCGCAACGAAACAGCCTTTTCAAAGTTACCAAGTGTGAATATAAACTTTGAGATTATACTTTCAAACATGCAGTTAACAGTTATAGGTTCCGAATCAATATCACCTTTTGGTTTGTTCTGAAGGCGAACGATAATCTATACATGTAATTCAATTCATAACGTATAATAGATTACCCTGAACTGAACACGGAATTTCCTACCTTTCCAATTGTAATGTAATTTGTCTGTGTTATCCTTTAATTCCAGGGTTAAGTTTGCTTTATAGCAGCTATCTTAATTTCTTTCCCCAAAAAGAGGTTGGGCATAGATGTAATTTGACATGAAGTTAAGCAAATGAAACCTCACGTACTAAGTTTTAGAAATAACAACATAAATGTGTAAATTCACGTTTTGACAATTGTTTATATTATAATATTATGTTAGAACGGCGGAGACATACTAATTTGTAATAAACATTAATGAGTTTTGTCTTTTAAGCAGGATGTATAACTCGTAATCATATAAAGCTGACTTTCTGTGAGTACACAAATCGGGTATGTCTGTAGGAAGTAGGAGAAGCTGGTGGTCTGATGCGGTAAAATATATGGAAGAAATAGGAATGGGCGATTTATGGAGACTAGAACATAGAAAAGTAGAAGGTTTTTGAAAAATAGTCGGACATAGAATGGAGGATATAGAAAGACAAGAAATATGGGGAGGATTAGAAAACAGAAAATCACTGAAATGTTATAGGTTAATAAAGAGAGAAAGATATATAGATCAATGTAACAGACAGGAGAGGAAAGGAGTGGCTTGGATTAGAACAGAATCAATGTTTTAAGGCGGATAAGAAGTAACAGTGTAGGCATATATGAATAATGTGGAGAAACAAAATGCAGTTTATATTTTAATAGAGTATAAAGTATGGAAAAAGACATAGGAAAAGTTGAATAGCGAGTTGATCGCCATAAAAGTGGTTACGGAAAAAAAGTGAAAGTAGAAATAGAAATATAGGGAAACTGTTCTGGAAACCTAAAGAGAATTGGATGAGAAAAGTAATGAGTGGGAAAGAAAATATGCTAGAACAAGAGGAAACAGGTAGCAGATTAGAGTAGAGGATAAAGGGATGACTACGCTACACAGCAAGGCTAAAAGGCCTGGGAACCAAACAGGCTGAGCTGGCAAGGTTAGAAAGGGAAACGGCACCAACATTTATACAACTAGAATAATGTATGTATTGTAAATGATAATATTGTAAATAGCGAGTTCTATAAGTAAATTCAATTCAGTTATACCTTTTCATCTGATTCGAATATTCCGGCAAACGTACGAGGTTTAAGATTTTATGTATTAGAAACAAACCTTAAAGACGGTTTGGATTTGTAGCTGCTTATATTTCGGACTTTATAGTTAACCAATTGTTTCTGAAATTTGTTTCCTCTTTTCGCCTTAGTGAAGTGGCAGCGGTGTATTCGGGAGGTCTTCTGCGTATTACGGCTTAGTTCTTCATGGTTTCCCCCGAATGCAGGTATGCTTAAATCAGAGGAAGACAGCTTCGAGAGTTGTGACGTATTACAGCCGTGAGCGAGGCCTACAGTGCGTGTGACGTCAGGTAAGAGCCGTGTAGTACCAAGTTTCCTATATAAAAGACGTTGTGAGTACAAAATCTGAGGGTTCAGTCAGGATCGGCGCACTAGGTGACCAGTTTTCCCCATTTTTGTAGCCAAGCAACAGCAGCAGAAGATAAAGAAGAATAGTTCTTCAAGAAATACTTGCAATTTTATAATAATTTGAATAAAAAAGAGCTGGACAGGGGCTTTATACCACTTTCGTGGTGCAGAAAGTGAATTTCAAGTTATAAAAAAATATTTACTCTCTAAAGGCTTCTAAGTTCATTTAATATTAAAAGGAAACTACCATCAATAGTTATAAATTAAATTATTCATAATCATGTCATTATTGCACATGTAGATTATTTGTTGTTAACTGACTCCTTCCCTTGAAGGTTATTGAATTTACTACTTAATCAAACCGTTTATTTTTCCTTGGACACCAGTAACAAATATGCACAAAAGAGACCAAAGGGTGTTTAGGAAAGGGGAAGTAGTTGTGCAGTTTAAAATCTGCAAAATTTACAATGACCATAACAAAGTGCAAAAAGTTGACGTGGAAAGAAATGATTAGATTTTGATAAATTAATATAGACCATAATCAAAGATAAACATTACATAATAAGAAATAATACCTTAATCTATAGAAGCAAGCTTACAGGCATCAGCTCACTCTATAAATGACGCTCAGCGTACCCTATCGCCAGGTAGGAGGCCCGTGCTCTCAAAGGAAAACTACGTGTTATCTTTATCCTTATAGAATACTAAACAAAAATTTAACTAATAGTAACATTTCATTTTATGTGATTTTTTAATTAAATTGAATGTTTTAAAAACTATGTTCATTAGAAATAAAATGACTGCTCTTTGGTGCAAGAATTAACAAAACCGGCTGAGTGGTTTTGGAGATTAGGCTTCTCTCATTTATTTATAATATTAATATAGTGTACAATCTATGGCCATTTTCGCCCACTCTTTCTTTGGTTTTAAATTTAAAGAATTTTATGCTTCCAATTTTGCTGGTTAACACCTAAGTACTCTTTTATCTCTAAAAATAATGTCTCATTTATACAGATACACATTTTATGATACACTTACACTTTTCTCATGTTGAATGCCTGAAAGTATATTAAATAAAGAAAATTCAGAATGCAGCATTCTAGATATCTCCTTTAGTGTAATATGATTGTCCATATCAATATAAGGAACGCAAATATGAAATTCTTTCCCCTTCTTCCTGGTTCCTAGAGGAGCAATATCGGGCTATATGGAGGACACTTTAGTTTTCTTAGAAACGGTATAAGCAAAAAACAAGAGAAAAGTAAGGACAAAGGAATTAATGCAACAAAAGAAACTAAGGTAACAGTAAAATCCATGTTTGGGTACTTCAAGAGAAGGTTCTGGCTGTAATCTCCGGGAAATGGGTCACAGGCTTGGGGAATAAAAAGCAGTTTGTGAGCTTCTACTCCGTTTCCTTTCCATAGATGAGCACATTTAGCGTGTTTGTGGTAGAAATAGGGACTCACTAAACACGCTAACAACAATACACCAATACCGTTTAAAAACAATGTTTAGAATTTTAGGCTTCATTGTGTTATTTACGATAGAATTATTGGAATATCTTGTACTTCATTATAAACTGAAGAACAATGATTTACAATTGTAATTAATGGCCGTACGAGTCCTGGATACAAGGGATTATGAAGCGTCAGACCATATTTTTAGAGTTTGGTTTACTGGCTGATTTCCCCAGAATATAGACACATTCCATGTTTGCTGCAGGATTACCACTTAATAGAACCAGATATCGCCGATTAGCTATACTTCCAGCAGTCTACTCTTTTAACGAATTACGTGGTGTTAAGAGTGTCTACCTCACGTTCATGAGCTCTTGAGTTCGAATCTCGATCAGTGTGAGTTGTCTGGATAACGCTTATTTCCGTGTTTTTTGATTATCCTGAAAGATGAACGTGGGCTAGCTCTAAGCTCTATAGACCTGGGCTCATTTGAGTATATCATTTCACTCATTTCATTTATCGTCTGATACGACTTAGTTGGAGGACGCGAATAAAAATGATAAGAATATTTAGCAATCATAATATACTGGGCAGCCCAAATAATCCTGTAACATACAAAAACTATCTTTCTTGATGGAACATCGTGATGTACTTTTTCACTGAGTAATGACATTATATTATATGCCAGGATTACAAATTTTTTAACATTAAAACAACGATATTTAAATACATTTGTAGGATATTTGTACCACTGCTGCTACACAAGAGTTAAAATAATATTGCTAATTTCTAGTATTTGCTACAATTTAAGTTGAGTTTTCTTATACAAATTAGTCGAACATTCTTCTACTACTGCTACACTCCCAGGTATACGTATACATCTACTACCTGATCGGTCTTCATAATTTTGCAACCATTTTCTCTTGGATTTTGCAGTCACCTAATAGTATAGCGTTAATTTGTGTGGTTCTATGCGCCTAATTTTTCAACAAAATACTTTTCAAGTTATGGAATTTGAGTGTCATCTGAACCGTACCACATGATGAAAATATGAACAATTTAAACTGTCCATATATTTCTCAAATACAGTGCTTTAGACCTAGGAATAGAAGTTATGCAATATTAAAATTAATCACTGAACAAATAAAATATTTAATACTTCTTATTCTATGAAACTGAACTATGCATTTTGGTATTAAACCTCAGTTAGAAAAATAGTAATTGACATTAACAAAATACTGTTTAGAAAGACTTATCAAACTTTAAAGAATATATATTGAAACTATGAAACCAAACAAGCATTCCATCATGAGGGCCATTTTAAAGTGGGGAAATGTAGAAAAGAAGGGTATAAAATGTGAGAAAGGAAGAAATATGCCAACGAACATGGTATGGGGGTAGCGTCTCTACTCGGATTCAAGAGGTCCCAAATTGGAAAAGTTATTTGGATAAGATTATCCTGGGTTTTTCCTTTATTCTGAGAAGATAAATGTAGGTATATAACCATTAAGGACCCATTTTAGTCATTTGACAACCAAAGGCAATCCCAACATCATTTCAAGTTCCAGTTTATTCATTGTACCTGCTTAAAGTACGTTAAATTAAACAAAATATATTTTTCCTGCTTTCCCACCCCAACGCTGTACGTCCTAAATGTTGTTTGTGAATTTAAACTGTCAGTTCGACAAAACTGTAATCTAATAAATTTCAGGTCCTACAATATTTGATAAACATTCTGTATGAACATTTTGGAAAAATTATTTGTCGAAAATAAAAATTTAACGTCACGTAACGTTAAAACATATTGATTTTTGCAGCATATGTCCAAAGTTCCGCCAAATTTATCAGTTCAATAATTTAACTGGCATTTTCCAGAATTAATTCCGACTGCCATGAAATATTTCCTCGTTTGAGTGCTCAATATCTTCATAAAAGTATAAATAATAACAATATACATTATTACATTCTCCCCTACTTAATGGCATGATCCGAAACTATAAAATGATCATTAAAGCTGCACTTTCTTGGCTAGCTTCCAGTCATCCTTTGGTCTACAAATGAAAGCTTGCCAGATCATTCTGATTTCGCCTTTAATTCCTTTATTCTTATGCTTTGAAATATTCAAAATGTTACTGGTTATATCATTAGCGTTACTTAGCGTTGTTCCCAGAGATGATTTAAAAATCTAATTTCTGGTTTTTCCATTTATCTTTTACTATTTGCTCTAGAGTCCATGCTTCATTTTCTAAAGTAGAATTAGTTTGGAAGTAACATAGTGCAGTCTTGTCTTTCCTTAGCTATTCAATGTTTAAAGGAAACAGTTTCACACACACTGTATTGTAGTTATATTTCTGTAAATTACCTTCTAAATCTTGTTCATCTTGTTTATTGAAGTTGCGTATCCTGATTACCTCAAGTGGCTTAAGCGTTCTAGTATTTCCTATTTAATAACTGTTTTGGTCCTTCTGTTGGTTTTACCATCCATCGCTATATTGCCATCATTTTTGTTATCTCGACTGAAATGTTCTAAACAGTCTACTTTATTTACTATGGGAATCTTCAAATAATAATAATAATAATAATAATAATAATAATAATAATAATAATAATAATAATAATAATAATAATAATAATAATAATAATAATAATAATAATAATAATAATAATAATAATAATAATAATAATAATAATAATAATAATAATAATAATAATAATAATAATAATAATAATAATAATAATAGTAATAATAATAGTAATAATAATAGTAATAATAATAGTAATAATAATAATAATAATAATAATAATAATAATAATAATAATAATAATAATAATAATAATAATAATAATAATAATAATAATAATAATAATAATAATAATAATAATAATAATAATAATAATAATAATAATAATAATAATAATAATAATAATAATAATAATAATAATAATAATAATAATAATAATAATAATAATAATAATAATAATAATAATAATAATAATAATAATAATAATAATAATAATAATAATAATAATAATAATAATAATAATAATAATAATAATAATAATAATAATAATAATAATAATAATAATAATAATAATAATAATAATAATAATAATAATAATGACAATCACAACATTATTATTACTATTATTATTATTATTATTATTATTATTATTATTATTATTATTATTATTATTATTATTACTATTATTATTGTTTACTTATGGAGCATGTTTGCACAGACATTTTAAATAAGCTACGCAGAATAGCAATAACCATGTGATATTCGATAACCATTTGAAAGATAGGAAGAGCACGCTATCAGCCAAAACCTTTCAGGTATTTCCATCGAAAGTCAGCTTCTCCGACTCCTACGCTCTCTCTATTGATATCCATCCATGCAGGTTTTGAAGTTGGCGGAAGATTTACGGTAAAACAAACACGATATCCTCTCTGCAGCCGCGTTTCTTGAACATAGAAATAAGCATTAAAACGTATTATCTGTTGTTTCTCAGCCACATTTAGCAGTTTAGGAGTTACTGAGCTTTGGATAAAGATTTATAATAATTCCGCTGTTTGCAAGACAATTAACTAGAATACATTTTCTGGTTAATAAAGATATCCTGGAAACAAAATTCGCCGACCAAGTACGGTATACTACTGGGTAAACGCAAAAACGCGTATAAAATAACAAATAGCTAGTGTGGAAGAAATGATTATTTCCATCAATTTACCTAAAATAAAAACATAGTGGTTTAATTACGAAGCCTGGGACTTAAGTACTTACAGCATAGTAAGTCGCCACGAAAACGTGCGTGTCTCATAGCATATGAGAACCCCTAGTCATCTACCGGGAAACATACGAGTCAGTTGGAGATTTTAATGTCATGTCGGCATGTTGGCCATAGTAGCTCAGTGGTTTAGAGCAACCGCACCAAGCGCGGGAAATCCGTGGTTCAAATCTCGGCTATGACATTGAATTTTTCAGTCTGGCTGTACTTATCCAAACCTTAGCCTACACACGGCTAGTGTGGAAGAAATGATTATTTCCACCAAGTGTTTTGTTTAACCAACTTTCCATTTTTGAGTTTTGCCGCTTGCAGACACAGAAATGGATATTTTGCTATGAATGATATTTTTTTAGATTCAAGGGGCATCAAAACCATTCCCGATGAAATGTTTGTAGATGCGTTTAGTAGAACACAATATTTCCTCAACTTCTTATGCGTAGTGCAAAAAGTAAAATTCGTAAACCTATCATTCTTCTTTAACATACTTCAGGATGTTACATCGGAAGAACTTGTGTAGGATAATTAAAATAAATTATAATTAATATCCAAAACAGCATACCCTAGCAAACAACATATAGTTTTTCCGGCTCTAGCCACGATTTTTGGATCATTAAAATAAAAATTCACTGTTTCGAGCAAACTGCACTTTTGCTCTCCAGTAATCTTTCATATGTACATAACTGCTAAAATATTTTAATAACGAGCAATAGCAATCACATACATTCTATGGAGTAAGAGTTTAAACAACGAAATCTTTAGAAATTTTGGACAAATGCACTATCTGTACACTAGTATTTAACAACATACAACCACTGTTGTGATGTAGGCTTCCGTGTTGACCTGTTTTCCATTATCTATTAACTGAAGCTGCTTGGCCAAGTTTCTTGCTCGAGCTTCACGTTAAGATTTAGGCTTAAGGACCCTGAGCGCATTTGGACGTTCCCTACATAAGTGCCTTAGAGCTCTCGTGCAACCAAATCGGCTAAAGGATGCTTCATTCCAAACAAACAATTGGATTAAGAAGAACCTTGTTGCCTACTAAACTTATTAAATCACAGCTAGCCTTCATTTTTCAATATTAAACCATAAATTCCCTGATAAAAACGTTAAATTAGGATATAAACCAGCGTGTTTTATATTTCATTCTCACAGCATTTTTCTGTATGCAGAGAAATAACCTATCGCTCTTGACTTTCCCAATGTTGCTCATTAGGCCGACAACTCTATTTTCCTTCACCTACGAGTACAAATGCACTTATTTCCTGTTAACTATATGCCATTCTTTTTGCCAGTCAGGGAAAAATAGCAGTAGAGATTGGGAGCGAACAAACTTTGCAAATTGAGGCAATTTTGCTGTCGAAAATTTGCTCCTTTCAACTTGTAATACCATTTCCTATTCCTGACGGTGCAGTTTAATTTGATTTTTGTGTTTTTTTTCCTCCAATAAGGCAGGAGCTTACAGGCGTGATTTCTTGATACGTCCGCTGAGGGTGTCAGAATTAACTTTTAGAAACGATTTGTTTCCAGTTTATTAATTCAGCAACAGCCTACAGAATAATGCCTCTTTATAAATTGTTTCGTTGTGATAAGCACAAAGTTTTTATTTCGCTAAAAGTTAAAAACCTCTTTTCATAAGGGTTGAGTGATTCAGTAACATTCCTTTACCTTAAACGGCAAATTGTTCAGAGTATAGGTATTTCTGCTGTTTCAAATTTTACAAAATGTGGATGTGTGAGAAGAAGAGATATGGCTCATCAACAGTTCAATTTTTATATAAAATGAATAACATTTAACACAAAATGTAAGAATTGATCCAATCCCCAAAATTTAATTCGCATAAATTGTATACAGCTTTTAAAGATCTGGACAGTTTTTCCTAATAAAGCTTCCATTGATTTTAATGGTTTCGCATTTAAATAATATTCTATGAAAACAGAACGAGTAAGCGAGCATGTTAGCTATCAGAGGGCACCTGACCTTGTTAGGGTTTAACCAGTTTTAAGAGAGGCTGTAGAATTTGTAGGATGTCAAGTGTAAATGAAACTGTGGAAGGAAAAGAAGTAGCAAAATCACTCCTACTCGTATAAGTCTGCAACGGTCTTTAAGCTGAATCCAAAATAATTGTATTTATTAATTCTGATTTCCATGTATTTTTAGTTGGATGCATTAGAGCTTAGCTTTAGATGATGTTATCAACAGTATCTGTAAGACATGCAGGGAAGGCGGTCATGCCTTGAGTGGCGTGATCACGAAGGTCTAAAGCAGCACTGGAATTACCGGAGCCTGAAAAGGAATAACATTTAGGGAATTGAAATTCCGGACCTTAACAAGGGGAAAATGAGGCCGAGACCCATTGACCCGATAGAGCAGATCATGTGATCTGCTTTAGGCCCTCATTTAGCCTCACTCCTAGATAGATGATGGCATACGTTCATTTATTTCTTCTCCTAGGATAAGTGAATATGTTGAGGTTTGCGGGAAAGCCACGTTTGGTAAAGAAAATACCATGGCTTTTCTCCAGGTTTATGGGCAATTTCCACAGATTGCACAATTCATGGAAGAGGCGGAGGTAGGTGTCTTTCTATGATATAAGTAGTTCTGCATGGGTTTTATGTTCCTGGAGTACAACAGCAAGTACTCACCATATTTTTTTGCGCTCTTATGTTGATTCTATTCTTTCTTTAAAAAGCTATGTCAACATGCTCTGTTATGTGGACGTGATATTCTGATGGTAATTCTGTCACGTAAATGCCAAAAAGCATGAAATATTCTTCTTCTTGATCTTTTTGTTGACTACTTTCCCGCAATGGAGATTACGAAAGACATCTCTCTGAGTTATAAGTATAGAATGTGTCTTAGTTGAGTCCAGAGGTTCTACTCCCATCAGTCCTAGACCCGTAGGACCAAGACCCGGGCCTCTAACAACCAGGGAGTATCCAAGCTGTTCCAAAGAGCGCCCGGCGCCCTCCGTGGGGCTTTCCATAGGACAAGACCTGGGTTACTAACAAGCTCCCTCCCCCAATCTGGTCCAAGGACACAAGACGGGATGGAAGTGGATACGCCACTTACGCGCGCAAACACCAAAGGTGAAGGCTACCGATATGACCTCGGTGGGGCCGCCTGGCGATCCAGCACACCTTCTAATAGCTCTGCAGGCTAGTACCCGGGAATATTGATGGCTTCCCTCAACCCCGTCCGGAGACGTACCCGATTCCCACGGGTATCAGGAACCACTGCCCCCTCGAGACCAACTCAATCCGAACAACTCCCAGACTGAGGGGCTCAAATGTTCGGCCAGAGGCTCCTTTAGTAACGTCAGAGGTGCCACGAATGCTAAGGGTCCGCAGCGCCCGCACCACGGCAGCTGAAGGAGAGGGATCCCATCCCCTACGGAAAGAATGTGTGTTAGTGTAGGGTGTTACAGATGAACGAGCCTGAGAGGATATCCAAAAGCCAAGTCATGAAGAAGTCCTTCTCGACACACCGCCATAGTGTATCTTCTTGCCTATCTCCCTGTGAACGCTAAGCTGCTGAAATGCCGAGTGCCGAGGACGAAATGGTGACAGTATTAATGTCATCCAGAATTGGGGACAGGGGACAGCAGGTCTGTCGAAAACCGAGAGGACGATGATTGAATTTCCAGGATGAACAGGTTCTTGCCTGCGCTTCAACATGCAGACTGGCTTGGCCTCGTCTGTGTGATACAAGGTACGGCATATTTTGAATGTTTTGTAAGAAAGAGCATAGTTGTGAATGGAAGACACCGCAGCAAGATAGTAATAACTCGTCGGCCCTGCGATCATTCTGCATTTCAGACGCCGGAGTGAAAACTATTTCATTTAAAGCTAATCTAGTTACATATATACATAAAACTAGTATTCCTTCAACATAAAGTAATAATAACACAGGAAAATCAAAATCTTAAAGATATATAACGTCTAATTAAATATACAGAGATTGCTTGAAGAAAAAGAATTAATCATGTAGATAAAGGGTGATTTAAACATAAAACTTAACTCTTAAAGTGATTTTTACTCTTAATAATAAGAATTTATTTCCTTTGAAGTTTTAAAAGAAAGATTTATTTTTTGTTTATAAGACCAATGTTTTATTTTAAACTATTAAAGCGTGTGCGAATTGAAGTTCGCTTGCTCTTATGATAGGAAAGCGATACGCTTTGTCTGGAGGTTGAAGTTATCGATGTACCTCCCACCGATTAAGGTCCTGGGGATCATCTCGTGACCTCATAGTCCTTTATAGATACTTAGCGAATGCTTCGACTTTGGCTTAGGGTTCATTAGTCAGGGGTCCTTGGATGAGGGAGATTTGTGGACCTCCGCAATAATGAATTCTCTTGATAAGGTTCCGCATATCACTAACCTCGAGGTACATGCGGTTAATCGACTCCTCTCATGCGTGCAGCTGTACAAACATCCTTCATTCGGCGAAGAGTTAGCTGCCACCGCGCTACCGTCATATAGGAATCGATTGATATCTAGTTTTAACCAAACAAAGGCATCAGAAAATCTATACCACGTGATAGGAGCTGGTCCCAATTTACTGCTTTGAACATTTTAGTTACGATGCCAAATCATTATAATGGACTATCCTCGGTAGCGTGGATGGTAGCGTGTCTGCCTCACGATTAAGTGGTCCCGAGTTCGAATCTCGGTCAGGGTGAGTTAGCTGGATAAGAGGTTTTCCGGGATCTTACCTTATCCTGGAAGGCGAATGTCGGTTAATTCTAAGCTCTATGAACCTTAATGGACTCTATGGACTTATTTGAGCATTGTTTCACCAATTTCATTCACCGTCCGATATGACTGGTTGGAGGACATACATTTCAACAACAATAATGAACTATACTGATGGAATGTAAAGGCTTTCGTCTTTATATTTAATGGAAATCACCAGTTGGCACGCTCTTACGCTGATATCAGATGACAATAAACAGAAGCTTTGTTTGCTTATGGATCCCACTATTGTAAACATTAAATTTAGATTTATAATCAAACAAGCGTGACAAGTTGTAAATGTAATTTTTATAAACGGTATCAATATATATATATATATATATATATATATATATATATATATATATATATATATATATATATATTGTGACTTTGTGGGTTCGTGAAATGAAAAGTCCAATTGCACCACTCAAAAATGTTCTTTATTTCCACCGACTTACAGTTAAACTCTTGCCAATTACACAGAATTACATAATGCACACAATTACGATTCACCAGTTTGTCCGTTACAATTTCACTTGTCCTCGTAGTTACGAACAATCCTCCGATGCACTCACAGTCTTGCCGTCGTACACTAGCACGTCAAGCACTGACTGACTTACTGACTGACCTCATTCATTGCACCCCTTTTTATAGGGAAATCACTGTTTTTTAAACGTCTCTGGCTTCAGTGAATCACCGCGAAGGTTCCATATGGCAGGGGAAGAGGGGAGAGGCGGCCAGTGACAAGCGACAATCATCCCCTCAGTTAGTGACTGAGATTAATGGGAGGGTGCGGCCCAGAATACTTCACGTCCAACCCTCCTGCTTGCCCGTTCTATAGGATGTTCCGACGTTCGGGTGACAATATATATACCGTATTAAATTCGTGTTCTGCATAAAACAAGAAGAACATTAACGACTGTGTCTGCAGTTTACCCCTTGTTAAAGTTCTGCGCTTTTATTTTTTTTTAATCTGGAAGTGTGAATGTCAGTGAATTTGGAACGGTTTCTAAAGGCAAAGACAATGAGTGATATGTTTGTACAAATTAAATTATGAACAGTAAATAAAACGATTTTATTTATAGCTGTCATGTGTTATTTGAAGACATAAAAGTAAGTTACAAACAAAAATTGTTGCAGACCTCAAACAAATACTGGTAAAACAACAGCATCTCATTATTCAGAACCCAAATGCAAAGAGAGTTTTTATAAGTGTCTGTTAATAAGACAAAACATTATTATTGGCACTAAAAGAGATTGCAAGGTACAGCTTTCATAATAGTATAACGCCTTGAGTTTATATGTAACATACACAAGGAGGATATTGAACTTAGAGTGTTCTAAATGTTGATAGGTTGGCCGAGATAAACGTCACTACGCTTCACATTATCCCAGATATCCATATTATAATATGTGATGGGTTAGAATAGTATTATTAGTCTAAATTAATCGGATAGAAATATTCGCCTCGAACATGTCCCCGGAAGCAAATGAATTATTCCGGGGTTTACTTACTTCACGTGGTGTTGCTATTGTAAATTGTGTTAGTCTTGATTTCGTGTCTTATGTCCGTACACTTTATGTAAATTTGTTTGAGAATTGACAACTTAAACAAAAATGTACAAACCCAAACAGACATATTCAGGAGAGCTCAGATATTTGATGCTGATCTGATCATGCAAAGCACATCAGTCTCCTCAAGGGTCACCAGTTTCGTTACACGAATAGCAAACACCAAAACACACTTTGCATTTTGCAGAGTGGGTACCTGCATTTACATAACAAAACACTGTTAACACCATGCACTTTAGCGTCAGGAATTAATTCTTGTTGTAAGTACTTCAGGAGAGTTGGTGCGAACTTATGACTTGACTGTGGAAACTGAAGATATCTCTAATAGGTTCACTTGTAAAAAAATTATCCAACATTTCAAGGACAGTGATTTAATTACTGATGGCCAATTTGAATCTGTTGAACTGTCAGAAGACGTGTGGATCCTGAAAGTACTAGTATTATACTGTGATTGAAAATGTATTTTGTAATTAAATATGTTAAAATATCATCTATTCTAATGATATTAATCTCGAAGCATTACTTAAGTTTCTAATTGTACTGCAAGTGTCTTAACATGTTTAAGTAATATTCCCAGAACTTACCTACCCCTGTTACAGGAAGTACATTTTTCATCTATCCATAACATACAGGTGTGAGAAAGCAAACCTATGCATAGATACATTCATCTCATAAGAGGACAGAGAGTATTTAAACATAGAATAAGTAGGCTCAATAAGGGTTCGTCATTTTACTTACAAGTGGCTTTTTCATTTATTCAATGCCATCCAAACATTGTTTTGCAGGAATTTGTATCTGGATGTTAACTATTAATATGACACAGGGGAAAAATAAATTTACATTAGGTCGATAAGAATAAAAACCCTCGACTTTATTTTCCTGGAAAACCCTTCTGTCTCTGTGGATTACGTTGCGTTTGAGGAAGACACGCTTTTTATCTCTGGCTTTGGTTAGAGAAGAAAAAGCAGAAAACAAATCTGGAAAACTCTTTTAGATAAAGCTGCAGCAAGGTTAGGTAGTTACGAAGTAAGTGCATGACGGAAAATAAAAAGCATTGACAAAAGGGGAGCATACGAATACTTCAATTTGTATACATATAACCACGGCTCAAGGTTTAAATGTTTAAGAACAAATTTATTTCAAATTGTATAAAGGACTGTTGCAAAACAAGATGAAACGACCATTTGTTAAACGTAAACATACGAGTATAACACTTCTCTTTATATGAAGATGTATCCATCAAATAACAATACAATTACAAAAGAAAAGTAAAAAAAGGTCATGTCACTGTCTTTTCTTAATACGAAGAAGATTTGAATTACAATTCATAACATGTTATATATTTGTATATCTTTAATTTTAACTGTTTTAATAGAATTGTTAAACTTTATAACTAAGTTTAACTATAAGTTTATTTATATTTTCACAAGGGAAATTTTATGATAAAGTTTTACAACAATCGAAATGGTAGTTTAAGGACCTGGATATTTCGAACATTAAAATACAATGCACAGAAATTCACCAGGACTCTCTCAAAGTTATCAGCAGAATTTGTTCCAATTTTTTCAAGATTGCCTACTAATACTCTAGATTGATTCTTTATTTTTATAAATTTTCATGTTCTGCTTTTAAGTAAAACTATTCAAACAATTCCTTCAGTGTAGTACCTCCAATGACCATTCCTTTTTTAATTTACGTCATCCAACGTTAAGCCATGTCGGACGATGAACGAAATGGGTGAAATGAAGCTCAAATGAGCACAGCCTCCATAGAGCTTAGAGTTACCACACATTCATCTTTCAGGATAAGGGTAAACTGCGGAAAAAACGTTATCCAGGAATTCATCCTGATCGATATGCGAACTCGAGATCTCTTGAACGTGAGGCAGACATCTGTATACGCTATCAAGGTAGGTCTTCAATGACCAGAAGAGTATTTTTAAATGCTATTATTTTAGACACACTTTCTTAGCAGCTATGATATTGTTAGTATTTGAGATCTTACAACTCCCTTTTCGCTATCCTTAATTAATTTTGAAAAGCAAAATCAAGCTTCTAATTACAGTACATATAAGTTAAAAATATCACAGTTAAGAATCACATTTAACTACAGACGTTGGTTAAGCTAAAGAGAAATTAATGCTAAATAAAAATAACTTATTCTGACCATATTCCTTCATTTTATTTTCAGCAGACATGTGTTTATCCAGCGTCGTGGCGCAGTGGGTTAAGTCGTCCTGCTTCGGTTCCCTACCACGCCCGGTTTCAATCCCATGCCTGGAGAGTGCGGATTTTGAGTCCCGGGTGTAGGACCAATGCCCATGTAGCATCGTGAGGAAATTGAGAAGCTACACTAAGTAGGGAAGTGCGGTTTACAAAGCCAACTTTCTGTCTGGGAGTGTCACGATACTAAACACATCTCCTCCCCATATCGGTTGGATGATCGCTCACCTCTACCTTGCGTATGTGGGCGTGAGGCCGGCAGTCTGGTTGACAAGCCTTGGACCGGTTGGGGCTGTGCGCCATGAGTTGACGGGTTTAGTTTTATGTTAAAAGTATCTAGAATCACTTAATGTTTACGAGTCGAATACTATGTAAGAAAATCGTGTCTTAAAGAAGATAAACTATGACAGATTACGAAAGAAAGGAGAGAGGTTGAGAAATGTGAAACACACTAAATCTCGTGAAAATAAGTGACATCCATGTGTTTCACGTGTAAATTCACATTTTATCACTATTTTTTCTTAATTTGTAATTCGTTTAATTCGTTATTTTTTTAAAGATTTTATTGTTGATTAGTTCTTTTATATGATACTTATATTTATTTTCTTTTAACATTAATTAATACATATACTTGCTCGGATACTGAGCAACACTATGCAGAGAATTACTTTTAGGTGTGCTGCCCATCTATATCATTTTAAGTCACAATTCTTGGTCATAGCAACCAATATATCTGTTTAATACAACATTAGATTTTAATATGTATAAAAGATCTTTGTTAGTAACTTAATACAATGATAAAATAAGACCTGAAGCTTTCCTAGCGACGAATATGCTCACTTTCTTCTCGGGCAGCCAGCCAGGTGAAAAGATGATTAGATATCTAATACAACTATAAACAAAGACAAATCACTATCAAAATTCGCATTTCTGAACAAAAGACTGTTTTCAGTAAATTAAATGCCAGGTCAGGAGATGGCGTGAGTATAGAAAATTGTGTCAAAGAAACCTAACTACTTAACTTGATTATCAAGCTGTATTCATCTTTGCTTCTTAAATCGACGGATTTCCATTTTTAAGGCCGGTTTCCAAGAGGAGCTGAACTGAAATCCAGCATCACGATTAAGCGAGCTCCTTTCAGAGGAAATCGCCAAAGCATCCTTAATTCTCCGCTTCCAGTAACTGTTGCATTGTAACTGTAGATATCTAATCATCTTTTCACCTGGCTGGCTGCCCGAGAAGAAAGTGAGCATAATTCAATGGTTTCTTAATCAGTATATTTCATTCTTGCCTTATCTATTACCAACCGAGCGGGATGGCTGAAGTGATTTCGTCTTTGACCCGCATTCGGGAGGTCCGAGGTCGATTCCGTGGGCGGCCTACCTGACCCATGGGTATTTTAGGGGCCTTTCCCGGGTCACCGGGCGAATGCTGTGGGTAGGTTAACCACATCACCCGAATTTCCTGTCCCTCCATTTCATGTTCATTATCATTACAAATAATCTCTATCTAGTAGGCTCTTTCAGGGTAGAAATGTAGGTGACGTTCCATGGCAGGATGCTGTGCTCCTGGTAAACATTTCCTTCTCCGGTGAAGCAGTTCCAGTCTCCGGGCCGACCTAAATGCCGGTCTGACGGGGAGTTTTCAACTGGTCAATTGTAGGGACCATGTCCTCTGCACTGTTATTGCTCCTTGGGACGGCCACCCTTCGTCCCCTCTCTTATCATCCTACCAAATATGGAAGTCGGTGACGAATGCCCTCCGTAGTATAGTCCATGTCTAGGCCAGTCCAACTATTCCCACGAGAACAGTGGCCCACGAATTTCATCACCGGGGCAGGAACTTTGGACACAAAAACATTGAAACGAGGCGGATGCAGGTTGGGAGACACTGACCTATTGAACCTCGTGATCCACTGCTGTCTTGATGTATAGTCACGTTCTGAGGGAGGGTCTGAGGCTTCTGAGGCAAGACTTCGAATATTGAAATGTGTGCTGCTTTAAGGTCAGTGGAAAAAGTTTGTGAACAAATAAACGAAGTCCCTGATGATACTAATAGCAATTGTGTTAAACAAAAACTTCAACGTCTTCTTAAAAACAATCCATCATATTCGAAACTGTGTGAATTGCGAAATTATTTAAATAGCAACACAGATTCAAATATAAACTGTTTTGCTTCAATCACATCATGCGATGTAGAGAGAACGATATATATTTTGTCAGACAATAGGACAAGTTTCAAATTTGAGAATTTACGAATGTACTAGTTGTACATGACAATAAAATTAATGACTATAATTAAAATTTAAACAATGTTATTTCAATAGGCCTGTGTATCTGTTCACAAAAGAGAGAATGAATAAGCTTAGGAACTTTCTCATGTTATTCATATATACGCGCTTAGTCAAGAACCTCTGTTTGTCGTCGACTGCGTACCCAAGGTCGGACTCATGTGTAGCGTGCTCTACAAACGTCCTTCTCTCATCCTCAGTTCTTTGTAAACACAGGTAATTTTATGATCTCGGCGTAGCAAACATATTAGGTTGGGTGTCTAAAGTTCTTGCCGTGTTCATCACAAAGTCTTTGTGCTAAGAGGTTATCACCTGGTTTCGGGGCAGTCTACCATCTGTGGATACAGCTATAAGCAGCATTAACTGCTCACCAGCCAACAGGGCACCCTCATTAACATTCTACTCAAAGACGGAAACTATTTAAAAGCACTGTACCTAACAAATTTGTACACATTTGTTTAATAAATAATGTTATTATAAGACATTTTTAAGGCAGAATCCACAGATGCGATTATTATGCCATTATAATTTCCCTGATTTTAGCCTAACAGGCATTTTCACGTTATTGCTAAGCTGCTCAATAACAGCGTAATTGCAACATCTCAGTGGCAGCAGAGTGCAGAATGTCCCCGGTTCGATTCCGGACGGAGCCACTCTGCCACTGTGCTAGCAAAGAGCAACAGTAGGAGCTTAAGAACGGCGCCAGAGAAGACTTTCCAGGTTATTCCCTTTAAAAATAAATATTTGCCAATTTATTTGACAAAGTATCTGAATTATGCACTTTAATAAAAATTATTAGCACATTTTTTGTGAAAATAAAAACCGAATCAAACTTTTTCCATGCAAACGGTAGTTTGGGGTACGAGATTTTCGCGTTGCTTAACTATTAGAAGTTACTGAACTTAAAATAGCAAGTATGTTAGTACTATTCGAAAGTTCGATTTGGATCCACTATCATCCCCTCTTGGCCTTTCACACAAACACACACACATACACACACAAACTCTCTCTCTCACTTCCTTTTGGGTTCAGAGGACCTCAAAATATGTAAAAGTATGTACTTCCAGTGAAAAAGTAGAAACACTTTCAATTTGCGGTATTTCAGTGAAAATCTGTGTGGATAGAGTCAACATGAAAAATTCAATGCCATGGCATTGAATTTTTCATGTTGACTCTATCCATCAAATATCTTAGCCTATATACGGCTAGTGTGGAGAAATGATTAATTTCCATCAATTAACTAAAATAAGAAAATCTGTGTATTTAATTAAATTAGGTTTAAGTTCCTGCCAATAATTTTATTACAATATTTCAACCTGAAATGTTAGAAAATAACATTCACAAGGAAAATAATCCAACTATATATTGCACAGAGGTACTTAAGTGTACCTTAATGCACGACATCCCCATCTATACATGTTTCACACCAGTCACTCTGTTATCAAAAAATCTGACTTTGTGGCTCGGTTGTAATTGCGTTACCAAGTCAATTTATTTTTTACACAAGAATTATTTTTACATAAATATTTTAAGAATTCTTCGCTACTGAGCTCAGCTTTGTTGCCGTGTACACTGCACATTTCAAGAGCAACTAAAACAACTGAAAAGATAAAAAGTGCTAAATACTATTCTTACCCCGATGGGAAACATAGTTTAGCAAATGTTTATTTTCTGAAATTTATGTAACTTTGGACAATTTTTTAAAACCTGTGTGCCTACTTCTTCATACATAAACTTGAAGATTCCTTTAAAATTATGTTTCCATGGTGTGTGAAACATTGTTCTTTCGGCTTTAGTGCTTCTGAAAGGAGTTCGGTATCTCACACATAAGGTCGGAGTAAGCGGCTTATATAGTGTAGTGCAGTTAACGTTTGTTATCCGTCCTCAAAATTACTAGTCCAATAAATAATTAATGGTGTTTATTTCTAATCCTTACAAACTCTAAGTTATGATGTTGAGATCTGATTAGGGAAACCAAAGGGAGAAAAAGTAACAAATGAATTCATAAGACAAAAATAAAACAGCCAGAAGTGTACTCAACGTAATGATTGGATTGGAATGTTCGGTGGGGATTCAGCACTCCGATGAGACTGGTGTTTTGGGAAGCAGGATGAGGTGAGAGGAGAGAAGGCGGCCAATCCCCAAGGAGTCACTAAAGTACAGAGTTCGGGGTCCCTACACTTTACCAGATAAACTCCCCGGTGGTGCAGGACAATTGTCATCCCACATGCCGTGGGCCCAAACAGTCACGAGGCGGTTCGGAGAGTGGAGGCCACCCCACCCCGGGGACTCCAAGCAGGCTTGCACAACCGCATACCGCCTGCCGCGTTCCTGAATTCGCCCGGAGGCTATACCGCCGGAGGATAAAGTATTCACTCAGAGCACGTAATCCCGCCATGCAGCGCCGAGACTCCTGCTGACACTTTTAGCCAGATGAGAGATGACGTGAAATTATATTGGTGATGAAACTGAGAGAGAGGAAATTTGGGGGATGCAATTAAGTACCAGCAATGGCCTAGCGAACCGGAAGAAAAAACCCTTGAAAAGCCCAACGGTCACGTAAGTCGGCCACGGGAATCGAACCCGCGCCTCCCGAATGCGGCCCACAGATGAAACAGCCTTAGCCATCCTGATCAGTAAACGTAAGGGAAAATGGTTATCTAATATGCTACAGTCACATTATTAATCAATCATCTACAAACTACACTTAAAAATTCTTAAATGAGATAAACGTTCAATCTACATTTATGCATTTCGTTGTAAGAAATTACAACGGTTAGATACTTAAACGGAGCGATGGTTTAAAATTTACATGATCAAGAGACTAAAACTCCCACTTAGAAATTTTGAAGTGTTGGAACATTCAAACAATAAAACGATATCTTGAAATTTATTAAGCACACACACATTACATATATAGCTTTCTTTTTACTTTAATTGTGTATTTTAACAATGTTTGTAGTTTTCGTGTAGCAGCAAGATTTTATCTCTTCCGATTTAACAGTAGTTAAGAAAAGTCATTCAAAAAGAGGAGGATTTTGCACTTGTTCTCAATAAAATTAATTTGAAATGAGAATGCCTTAACGTATTGATACTTTAATCAAAAGTCATTACGGCTATTACGGAAAAATAAAGAAATGTCGAAAATGTTTCAATATGAAGCGCGGTTTGGTTTGAAGTATTTTTGATAATCTTGAAGTCATATGCTTGGAAGATTCTTAATTAAATACGAATATCTAATTTTCATTTAAGATATTTAAGTTAATCCTTTCCTTTTTTCGGAAAATTTATAAAGTAATGGCTGTGCCTGCTTTTCTTTTTGGTTCTGAAACATGGACATTAACAAAAGCAGACAAAAACAAGATACAGGCTGCCGAAATGAGATTTTTAAGATCAGTAAAGAGATGTACTCTTTTAGATAAAATTCCAAATGAAAAAATAAGAGAATATTTAGAAATAAATTCTTTAGAAGAAAAAATAGTAAATTATAGAAATGAATGGAGAGAGCATATTGAGAGAATGCCGAGCGATAGGATCCCAAGAAGAGTTATAAACTAGAGGAAAAAGACATCCGAGAAGACCACGGAAACGATGGTCAGACATGTTTTTAGCCGGAACAGGCAGCACTGCCTAGCCCTTGGAGTGAAGAAGAAGAAGAAAAAGAAGAAGAAGTTTTTCGGTTATGCTGTTCAGCCTATATATATCTACTTAGGGAATTTGTGTTAAGTTTTTAATGTTTTAATTCGGGAGGCCGGGGTTCGATTCCCGACCTACCTGAACCATGGTCCTTTTTCGGGAGCTTTCCCGGGTCGCTAGGCGAATGCTGGGTAGGTTAACTACATCCACCGAATGTCCTGTCCCTCCATTTCATATCATCTCTCATCTGGTGGTGTCTTTCAGGGTAGAAGTGTCGGTTGGTGTCTCGGCGGTGCATGGCAGGATGATATGCTCTGAAGAAAGCTACTCCCTCCTCCGATACGTCGGTTGACGGTCTCCGCTCCTCTGCTGGGACAATTTCGGGAACGCCAGCCAGGGACCTTTCGGGCTCGGTTGCTGGGCTCGTTGCCGTTCAGCAGTAGGGGAGCGGGTTCGTTGTCCTGGCCTATAGGGGGAAGTCTCTATATAAGTAAACTGTATGGACCCTGCCCTCTGTGCTGTCGTAGCTCCTTGAGTCGGCCGCCCTCTATCTCCTTCACCTCGCCCTTCCTGCCGGGGTGCCCCACTTGGGGGCATAGGAATAATGGACCCAGCATGGTGGCTACGTACCGAATCCCCTCCGTAATGAAGTCCTAAGCCTATTTCAGTGGAAATCTTAGTTTTGGCAGTGGGTACTGTGTTTGCTATTGGCAAGTAGCAGGGAAAGTAAACATGAATGATTCTGGAGTTCTAATACATATATTAATATAAAAACGTAACAAAAAAAGTTAAAAGAAGAGAAACTATTATGAGTTATTTCTAATAATAAAACAATATTTAAAGTTTTCAGCACAAGAAGTAAAGAAAAAAAGACGTGGATGCTCTAATTGTTTTTAGTTACAATTGATTACTGGCAGACCTGTAATGAAAAGCAACGTTTGGACTTCCGCAATTTGAACTGTCAGATGGTTCCCGTTTCAGCCTCTGCACTTGCAGGAGAGGAGTCCTTTGAAAGTTAACAAATTCGATTACCGAACATCCTGGAGATTTTAAATTATGATTCACTAATGTTCAAGGGAGAGTAATCTTCTTTTTCATATACTATTCCACATTTCACATTTGTTATACTCTACTATTATACTTCTTATCATCATCGGTACTTCTAATATAAATCTCCTCCTTCTCTTTCGCTTACATTACATTCTATCTCCTATATCCAAGCGACGCTATTGTGGGGCTTCTTAGAAAAACTAAATGAAACCCTAACAATGGTACTGAACTAATAATGTGGTCCCATTGTTGCTGAAGCAGAGTGGGAGTCACGAGGGAGATTATCCTATTACATCCGATTTTCGGTCTCATCAAAAGAAACGTAATTTTGTACAATAAAAGACTATTCCCTGAGGACTTTGTGTACCATTATTATAATTATTTTTTATATTTCTATTTTTATAATAATTTGTGTTTGTATCTATGTATCTTGATTGCTTTAAACTAAAGCTTGACTCTCACTCTCACCACTTAGCTCACGAAGAAATTGTTGCCCTTTTCTAGTCTAATATTTTGATAATAGTTGAAGGTATTATTAAAACTTTCGTTAATAATCCCATTTTGTATAAGCTGTAGGACCTTATGTTTCCCCCGTTGGTTCTCCAATATTAAACCTGATCACCTAATTCTATATAGTGGGTAATATGTCTGCTGGATATTACTGAAGACTAAGTTTGAAGTTCATTGAGACTGAAATTTGATATTTTGATGTTTTTGTTTAACTTGAAGGCGTATTTAAAAAAACCATTCAACACTCTGATAATTACCACTTATTTATTCTTCGTCTCTGCTGAGATGTTAAAGAAATATTGAAGTATTTTAAAACGTTATCCACAAGGTTTAGAATGTATATTTTAAATAATAAGTAATTTTTTCCACATGCAATTGGTATTCTCAATTATTATTTAAAATTCATTGTTATTTTGTCTCTTTTTATTAATTTAAGAAGTATTATTGTAAAGATTTTGATTAAAAAACTACAATCGCGTTATTAAGAAACAAAACATATTTCATTCTTGAGAACATTGTTTTGTTATCCTAATTACTGTTGACAATGTGTTCATAGGCTGTGTTTACATTTCTTTGCTACCACCACAGTTAAGTCATAATATGGAATTTGAAATGTGTCTCCATTTACATTTATGTGCTGAATTACTTGTTAAAAACTCATAAAACTTATAAAACTAAAAACTTATAAAACTAAAAACTTATATTAGGATTATTTTTACAAAATAAGTATAGTGTAATATATTTCCTAAACATATAAAGGACACTTAAATATGTGTAAAACAATGTACCTATATCTAAGGATAACATTATTACGAGAAACAAGCGATTATTATACCTATAGCAAGGACCTATTATGACTATTTCTTTTTTGCACAATGCACATGAAATAAGCAGTTATAAATACAATTTATTAATGGATTAAAATAATGAACAAATTTCTTGCTGCTGAATGCCATAGTAAAAGGCTCTCAAAAACTATGTTTATTTCACTTATTCCATGAGAAAATCAAAGTTACATATATTTTCACTCAAGGAGCAATCAATAGAGTTAAGAGCAGCAGTACTTGGCTTTTTTTTTTTTTTTTTTTTTTTTTTTTTTTTTTTTTTTTTTTTTTTTTACAGAAGTGAATTCCCTGTAATTCTGAATGTGAAACCGGAATGTTGAGGGGTTAAGCAGTTGTGTGAATAAAGTATGAATCATTTTAAATTTTCAAAGATGATATTGTAAAGTAACGTTTCTTCTCAGATCGTATATCATGCTCTGTATAATTATTCTCCAGGTAGGATACATTTGACCAGGACCAACAATAAGGCGATGGCAGGGCATACAGAAATGGAATACACTGAATGCTACGCCAAAAATGTCAATTTGTGCGCTCGCCCATTTACGTCGATAGAGTCATGATATTGGTCCTTGACTCTGGTGCAGAGTGCTCCCCATCATTGGCACTTGATTTTAGAAGACTGTAATTACTAGTAGCACATAACAATCAACAGAAGCACTGTCTTATTGTCTAAAACTTTCATAGAATTACAAGATATCAGAAACTATAGGCACACTGTTCAGAAGGGGAGGTCTTTGGTTAAACAATATTTACTATTGGGATCTTGGCAGAAAGGATGGTATAGCAGTTTTAGCCAATATTTAACAGCCGTGCTGTAGAGTTGAATTCAATTTATCCGCAATAACTCCAGAGTTAGATTAAATAGCTTGATTACGAAGTTTGGAAATGCAACCGAGTTAAACGAATTAAGTGAACATACTACTGAATTAAATGGAAAGCTGTTTCCACCCAAAAGACATAATGTTATTCTCATTTGTTTCCTGCTGTTACTTAAAGTAGAAACTATTTTGTTCTAGAATCAAAAAAAGAAGTGTGAGGTTATGAATACACGGTGGGTGGATGGTGGTGAAACGAGTAGTGACCATTTTCGTTTATTTTTTAAGATATTGGAAATAGTAAGCTTAGTTTATAGCTTTGCTCTTTGCAACAATGCTCTATTTTTTCTAGGTGCAATTCATATTGTGTTCCAATTTGCTTGAATTAGGAATGCCTTTTCTCATTAAAAATAATGAAATATCTTCATTAAAGAAGATTTCTATAGATCGCTGCTTATAAATTAAATATATAACTGTGAATCATTACCTAAATCAGTTGTTTTTTGAGGACCTTATTTCATTAATAACAATGACTATAAAACGTGTACTTATATGCATAATTTATTGCTTCAAAGGTAAATAATTATATTTACTTCCCTAAAAATTTCTAACAGTTTTTTTTCGTTCTTACAACCTTTTACAGCAGTTATGTGAACTGAATGTGAATCAAATAATTAACAAGCATTTATCAAAATGGAAGTTGAAAACAATGTACAACAATGTAGATACTAAAATACTCCTAGCGAAAAGTTCACTTCCACTAATGCATTATAGATTAAGAATAATATTTTTGGGTTGTACATAACGTGGATATTTTAACATAAAGCGTTAGTTCTATTATTTGCTATTGTATCATTTGGAGCGACACTGCCTACAGAGGAGGTGTATGTCATCACAAGGCTGTAGCAGCAGTGGTCAGATGTTGAATATTCAGTTTCTAGGCTGCAGATCTACAGCTCCCTTCCTGTCCAGGACATATCCTCATTATCCTCTCTACTGTAAAAACCCCTCTGGAGCAGCCCACCACGTTAGAATGAATAAATTATCGCGGCTGAAAGTGGAACTAAGTAGTAAGTTACAAGCACCACGTATAACTTTCTCTTTCCATATTTCACTTTTAAAATTGCGAAACCCATGGGTAGAGCTTTGGACAAACACATGGAAATGTTAGATGTCACCACGATAAAGGAACGAGATATGAAATTTAACAGGAATTTTTCTTAATTTCTTTTGCACATCTTTTATATAGCAACAGACTTAGATTCAAAGTAGAGATTAGATAGTAATTAGGATATTGTGGACCTCGATTCATGTTCAATTAGACACAACGATAACTTTCGACCATCGTTAAGCTGCAATAAGAAATACAAGAGTAATTAAGCACACAAAAATATTTACTTTGTAAAAGAGGAAGCACTTGGATTGCTAGTAATGCAGAGCAGTTCTTGGTATACCAACATGAGTGATAACTCCACGGTTCAAATCCAGTGAGGATCATTCTCCATTATTCTCAGGTTTCCTCTAGGTTTCTCCAGGTTTTGCTCAGTTTTTATAACTGGTAAACGTATGAAAGGCACCAAACATTTAGACCAGGGTGTTTACTCTCCCAATCATTATTTTACAGTATAATTTACCAGCGTCTACCACTTCGGTACGCGTGCAATATTGATAGGCGTTAAACACACACACGCACGCACGCACGCACGCACCCACCCACCCACCCACCCACCCACCCACCCACACACACACACACACACACACACACACACACACACACACACACATACACACACAGAATAAAAAGGAATCCGTATATGGGTTTCCAATAAATGTTGCGGCATTTTACATAAAACATCCAAATTATAATAATTAGCACAAATTATTTCTCCAAGAAGATTAAATTTGGAATAAAAGACTGAGATATTTTATTGGAGATAATAAAAAAAATTGCTTACTATATTCAGGTTATATTAAATTAATATTATCGAAAGCTAAATTTGAATTGTTCTTTGACATTAATCAGAAGAAATTTTGCCTAAAGATATAAAATATTTAACGCTCGTTTTTTGTCCCGTTTCATAATGCTACAGAAGTGACGGGGCTGCTATTCTGTTTGGTCCCAAAATTGATATTATTTTCTCACCTTAAATAAACCATTGATCACGTCGCTAACTTCACATGCACCTTTTGTGACAATTACAAGGAAAGGACATTCCGGGTGTGGTTTCAATGACCTTTGTTTGATGTATGAATAAGTTTAATTAACTTCTTCATACAACGATGAATAAAATGGTTGAAATGATACTCAAATGAGTACAGGATCCATAGAGCTTAAGAGTTACCCAACATTCATCCTTCAGGATAAGGGAAAGCCCGGAAGAAACCTCATCCAGATAATTCACCCTGATCGGGATCCGAAATTGGGACCACCTGAATGTGAGGAGACGCTCCACCACCTCGCCACTGTTTACTTGTAATTTGTTCGAGAGACCCTTCCTCGAACAAATTAGTTCCGAATCTGTGCATATGATTGAGTACTAAGGGGTGATTTGTATTAAAATATTACTTTTTTCAAGGTCAAACAATTATGAAATAGGTTGTTGACTAGCTTGATTTTCTGCGATTGCCTGTGTATACAGTTTGCCGTACAATAGGGCATGGGAGCATAGAATTAAAATATAATTTTAATGCGATTACTGCAATGTCTTGTAACTTATACTTTAACGTATTGATTTCTCTGATTTTCTGAAATACTTCAATTGAAACATATACCGGTTAACAGTGTTTTAAATGTTTACTTATCAATTCAACATGTTTTAAGTACTGTACTTTGCGAGGCGAGATGCAATTATACGACGGTGAGTCAATTAGTCATGGGTCAACACACCATGAGGATGTGCTCCAGTTTCATAAAGTGTCTGCAAGATGCATGCCACGGCAGCTGTCTCCTGAAATGAGAGAATGGCGTGTTGGTGATTGTGAAGAACTTCGGCACTTTGAACAGGAAGGTGATGGCTTCCTTGCAAGAATCGTTACTGGGGATGAAACCTGGGTTCACTTCCACCAACCGGAAACGAAGAGAGTGAGCGAGGAATGGCACCATCCCTCATCACCAAAGTCAAAGAAGCCACAGAACCATCAGCAGGGAAGCTTATGCTGACTCTCTTTTGGGAGGAAAAAGACGTCATTCTGGAGCATTACATGACTAGAGGGACTACTGTCACCAGTGCATCATACACAGATCTCCTAAAAAATCATCTGCGGCCTGCAATCAAATCAAAGTGACGTGGATTGCTTTCAGCAGGTGTCATTTTGCAACATTACAATGCAAGGCCCCACACTGCCCGTACAACAGTTGCAACAATCACAGACCTGCACTTTGAGTGTCTTCCTCATCCACCATACTCACCAGACCCTGCCCCTAGTGATTTCCATATGTTTGGACCACTCAAAGACGCAATGGGAGGAAAGAAGTTCCGTTCCGATGAAGAGGTACGCCACGCGGTGTATGAGTGGTTGCGCGGACTAACAATATAATTTTTTCCAAAGGCCATTATGCACTTTGTAATTGCTGGAGGACTTGCATTGAGCATGGTGGAGGTTATGTTGAAAAATGATACAGCTTTGTGCCACTTTTGCACAATAAATAATATTTAAAAATATTTAAGGTTTTCATTTGACTAGCCCGCGTATATGGTTCCACTTATATTGTTAATCGTTTTGTACGTATCCAATCTTCCTTAAGTTGAGCATTTCAACATATGAATAAATATTTTAAGCAACTTGCTTGTGTGGATGAGTTTCCTAAAATATTGGTTGTAAGACTGTTTAGTACGAGAGTTATTCTACCAGTAATAGACTTTGTCGAACTTTTCTTGGTGGTATTTCTGGGATTTCCTTTTAATCTATGTTGCAATCCAACGAAAGGAAGGGCGAAGAGAAGAAGAGGGGTGCAGCCTGTTTCAAAGTTTAATTAAGCGATAACATCTTGACTCATTTGAATCTTCTTTGAAACCTCTATGTTCAAGGTTTGAAGGAAATCTATAATTGTGAAATGCGATTCTTCTGCTTTCAAAGGAAATGTAAGTTGTATGCTATAGTGATGCTTCAACAAATCCGAAGCAGTTCTGTTGTGACAGGTTTCTGTTGTTATTCAGAAGAGAAATCCTTCAGTGCGCTTTTAAGTTTGGTAAGGGATTTTAGATACTTAGAAAATTATAAGTATATCTGGAGTCTTTAGAATTACAAAAGCGCACTTCACGTAATCCAGTAAGGCCTAGCCATCGCGCTGGTCTAAAATTAAGTATTGTATAATCTGTGGCTCCAATTTCGCAGTGGTAAGGCCTAATGTGCATAATTTGGGTTACATTTGGGACCTTCATAACTAAATCCTTAGAATGGATTAGAATACAAGATAACCGTTTAACTACTGGAGCTTATTTGGACATGAAATTCGCCGTTAGCTGGATAAAAGAGATCAACTGAAAAAACAAATGACATGTAACAATTGCAACTGTCACTTGTTAACATAGTGTATTGATAAAGTCTCCTTTTAGCAGCCCTGGATCCATGGAGCTTAGAGCTACCCGACATTCGTCTACCAGGATAAGGAAAAACCCCGGAAAAACCTTATCCAGGTAACTCACCCTGACCGAGATTCGAACTCGGCACTTCTAGAGCGTGAGGCAGACATGCTACCATCTACACTACCGAGGCGGGCAAGTACGAAGGTCAGCTGATTAAAATGCGTATAGTATTTGCTTTTCGAGAAATGATATAACATTCTACAGTTTTACACATTTAATGAAATATTAGAACATGCCAATGAAGATCATCACGCAAACATAAATACGGACTAAGCAAGTTACTTAACGCGACTTCTTTTGTGTTCTGCGGTTTTATTACCTAATGATGATGATCCTAATCATAACGATATTAATAATACTATTAATCATATTAATAATATTAATAATAATACTATTAATATTAATAATATTAATAATAATACTATTAATAATAATATTAATAATAATATTAATAATAATATTATTAATATTAATAATGATAATATTAATAATGATAATAATGATAATGATAATAATGATAATAATGATAATAATGATAATGATAATAATGATAATAATAATAATAACAATAATAACAATAATAATAACAATTACAATAACAATTACAATAACAATTACAATAATAATAACAACAATAACAATAATCATCATCATAATAATCATCATCATAATAATCATCATAATAATCATCATCATAATAATCATCATAATAATCATCATCATAATAATCATCATCATAATAATCATCATAATAATCATAATAATAATAATAATAATAATAATAATAATAATAATAATAATAATAATAATAATAATAATAATAATAGTAATAATAATCATCATAACAACAACAACAACAACAACAACAACAACAACAACAACAACAATAATAATAATAATAATAATAATAATAATAATAATAATAATAATAATAATAATAATAATAATAATAATAATAATAATAATAATAATAATAATAATAATAATAATAATAATAATAATACTAATACTAATACTAATAATAATAATAATAATAATAATAATAATAATAATAATACTAATACTAATACTAATAATAATAATAATAATAATAATAATAATAATAATAATAATAATAATAATAATAATAATAATAATAATAATAATAATAATAATAATAATAATAATAATAATAATAATAATAATAATCCTCATATTTAACTAATTATTCTCGAAGTTCCTGAAGATGAAGGTATTTACAGGCTATTTACGGAAAACTTAACAGGCACACTTTATTTGCCAATACCTCAAATTAACATTTTAATCTTTTGATTAAAATGATCATAATTTTTCTAAGTAAAGAGTAATTCAGAGTAAGAGAAAATTTGTAAAACTCCTTGCATTTCAGTTTTGTTGGATGTTATACTCAAACACAAAGTTGGGTAAATCAGACAAGGATTTTACACAAATAAAAATATTTGTTAAGAAATTGATGTTAATACTTCTTTGTTCTTTTTAAAATCGATTTCGAAGGCACATTGCATTCATCTTCAGTTAAACATACTCCGTTGTTAAGGAAATCTCGGTTACCATGTTTCTTTTTGTTATATGTTTTCAGCATTACCAACATCCGAAGAGTAAACAAACCTAAAAACAGAATCAATTATCGGTATGTCAAAATTCATTACGCGATGTTTATTTTTAAAATAAATATTTTTCCCACACTATTAAGTCTATGGGAACATTTAATCGTTTTAATAATTTAACTTCGGGATTTATTTCAAGGTTAAATGACCAAAAATGAGTTCCTCAAAATAAATATAGTATTAAAAATTTATAACAATTTTCTAAAAAGATAACATTCCTAATAATAAAAAATCCGCTATTTATCAATTTAATTGTTCAGATTGTGATCAGGTTTATATTGGAAAGACAAACGTAGTTTGGAAATCAGAAAAAAGAACATTTTCGTAACATTAAACAAACAAACAAACAAACTGATAGACAAACTGATAATTCGACCGTAGCAGATCATTTTTGGTCATTTAACCATGAAATAAATCCCGAAGATAAATTATTAAAACAATTAACATCAACTTCCTAAGATAAATGGACATAATTAACAAATATTTTTATTTGTGTAATATTTATTACTCCACTGTAACTAACTTCATTTTCTATGTAATTCCAAGGATTTGCTAAATTAAATTTGCTAATGTTAGCGTCTCAAATCCAGTCAAAACCACTTTTCTGAAGACTTTTCCATGTATTTCTCAACCTTTATGAAATGGTAAACGTCGGAACAATACCTCTAATGTAGGTCTGGAACATTTCTTTTTATGTTCTTCCTTATGGTCATTAATTTTATGCATCATCAATGTTCACTGTTGGCTGTGCCATATGCTGAGGTTAAATGTTCGTAGAAGTGGAAAAGATTTCTGAAAATGGGTGAAGGGGTCAGGGGAATATATTTTGACATTTTGAGCGGAGTACAATTCTGCCATAACTACATAAGTAAACCGTGGAGAATACAAAAGAAAGCCACAATAGTCATAGTAACTAATAAAGTTAGCTTGAACCAATTTTATTTATAGGAGTGATTAAACGCAAAGTATACGGTGTACTTATGTGACAGGCAACTTCAAAAATATTCTATTATCACTGGATTCCATAAAGAATTACTTACTCTGATAGTTTCCACCATTATTCAGAGAAGAAAAGCGTGAAATAAATTAGTTTCCCAAGTCATGGCAGTAAAATACCACTCGCCCTACCTCACACCAGCTGATATACCTCAATTTGTATTGAGTAAGTTCTTTATGACAAGCATATTTTAAAGATTGCAACAATAAAAGAATGCTTTCACCACAAACATATTTATTATAGAAGTAATGCGAAAATTAATCTATTCTAGAAACAAAGGTACTTTATTATTTGTGAGTAGAAGTATACAAAGCATCGTAACATTCAAATGAAAATAACATTTAAACTGACATGTCTAAAACTGAGAGTTGCTTAAAAAGTTAAGACTTGAAAAAGAGAAGAGGACAGGTTGAGATGGTTCACTGAGAAACAATGTAACATACAAAATAAAAGGCTGCGTAGAGCGTTTCACACGATTCACAAGAACGAGAGAGGGGAAAAATTATTTTTGCAAACCAACTCGCTTCTCTTGCTACATTTTCTTTTTGTATAGCTCTGAGGGAAGGGTGGCAGCTGCAGGAGGCATTGGGCTGTCACAAAATGATTTCTTGTGCAAGGAAGAAGGACTATCTCTCAAAAACTCTCTCCAAATTGTACGAATCTGTGCAATGTGATTTCAAAAGATGAGTTTCGTAAAGTAACCGCCGCTGACATCCTGCAGATGACATTCCTGCCCGCATATTGCAAAGGACAGCCTTATGACTCGAGACCTTCTATATAAGAAATGAATATTGATCAATAGAAATGGATTGTATACATATATAGGAAATAGGGAGAAATAGAGCACAAGGAGAAGAAAATCGAGGTAGTTACACTAAAGAAGTCGTTTTAGAATTTGAAAGCATTTGTGAAATTTCCTGCCAATCTGTAGATAAAATTAAGGTTTGTTAAAGAAATTTATGAACATATTTTTCAAAACATAATTTGTAATTCTTGTTTAATGCCATGTGAATTTCTTTAATATTTCGGCATTATTTTCTTTTTCCTTATTCTTTTTTATTGTTTAAGCATATTACACTAACTTGGGGCTTTGCTCTTTATGAAAATATAATAATAGAGTGCAAAGACTTATTATAACATATTATGAATAGTCAGTGCTTTTGATTAATAGGGCTTTCTACTTTGACGGCGGCCATAGAATCCTCTTTCATTATAATAATTACCAACTCATTTTTGGAGACTGGAGTATGAATGTAGCAAGTGAATGTTAGCCCATTTCATGGAAAATATACATCAAACAAATGAGAAATCTACCGTTTAAATTCAGCAAAGACTATCAATTAGGGCTACACGGTTATATACATCTTTGTCTACAAATGAAACAATAATATTGTGTGACTTTGTGACGAGAAAATAATTATGTGATAAATTGTCACTGAAGAAATCATTTTGTATTTTAATGTAGTGCGATCCATATAAATCTGAACCATTTCAATAGGTCATAACTTTTGAACCTGTAACCGCAGTATCAGGCAGCGATTAGGAGGCGGCGAATTAATCGAAATCAGATAATTAAAAAGAGAAGATAAATTAATAGAAATGCTTTGTTAAACTAATATATCAATCTTGTTATAATAATATGAAATTAGAATGATTAAAATAGCAGTTGACTTAAAGAATAAGAAAGGAAAAATATAATTTAATATAACATATATACTAGCATCCGGGCAAGAAAGAGAAAATATGTAAAAATCTGTACACGTCGCAGAGACAGGAAAGAAGAGCCGTTACGTTCTTTGTGTTAGTAAAAGTTCAATGTCTGAAGACTATTCTATTCTTTCAGCTAGGAATGTTTTGGGACAAAGGACTTTCAAAATGCAGTTGAGCATGAACGCTAGAGATTTACTTCGCTGATTTTGGTAACGATGCATGCCGTTAGAAACAACTCAGGGTAGGCGTTCTACAACTCATGGTGGGCGGAACGTCAGTGTGTCATATGAGTTTTGAAAACCAATGCGAAAATTCGGAATAAAATGAGAAACCAATAATAATGTAACATTTGAGAAGGGTGAGCTAGTTTAGTCACGTGATAAAGTTAGAGAGGGGGTTAGAATACGGTTCGAACTGAATGGAGAAATAAGAAAAACCTTACTTACAAGTTGATACTACGACAGGAAGAACGTGTTCATGTGCATTAAGAAGAGAAGCGAAGATTTCAAAGTCTGAAAGGTGGTCACCGATTCAAGTCGATAAACAAACATTGATTCAAGAATTAAACCTAATAATTCTACAACAAACCAAGTATTATTAATATGACTGAGTAGCCAACAACAACCACAAAAACCCATTTCCTACAACCTGAGGACAAGAGAACGCATACCTCCAATTAAGCTCCAATTGGTTTGCCGCAAACCAATAATAGGACACACGTGCACTCTGGGAGAATATAATACACAATTGGGAGATTACATTACATTATTTACATCTCAGAGAAAATGTTGGATGTGTCCTCCACCAGCATCTATACAAGTTTGCACTCGTCTCACCATATTCTGTGAAGTTTTATGGAGATGATATCGAACTGGGAGCTTATTCCAGAAAGATGGAGCAACGTACCATACATCTAATGACACCATGGAACTTGTAACGAGTTTCTTCGATAATTGAGTAATCTCAAAGGGTCTGTGGCCCCCAGATCCCCTAAGATAACTGCACTGGATTTTTTCTTAAGGAAGAATCTAAAAAATAGAGTGTACAACAATAGGCCACGAACAATTGATGTTCTTAGGGAACCCATTCGAACCGAAATAAGCAACATTGGCGAGGATACTCTCCGTAAAACTTCAGAGAATATGCTGAGACAAGGGCAAACATGTATAGATACTGGTGAAGGACACATCCAACATTTACCCTGACATGTAAATAGTGTAATGTAATCTCCCAGTTGTGTATTATATTCTCCAAAAGTTACACGTGTGTCCTATTATTGATTTAAAAGTTCGACCTATTGAAATGGTTCAAGTATATATAGATCGCACTATATTTTTCAGCCATTATAATGAACAATGCGATGCTTTTCGTCACTTCATTACAATATTATTACGTTGATATTTCCACTAGAAATTAAAATGTACTTCAATTTTAAGAGAAGGTTTTATCAAAGCAAACTAGGCATTTTAAATTAAAACTGGAACTGCATGTGATACTAATAATATGTATTATACTGTTGCCAAGAAAGCCAAATGGGCTCTATGCTATGTAATCATTCGTTGTTTTACGAATTAGGGGTATTCGGAGAGAGATGTTCAATTATTTTGTAATTAAGATTAATAAAACTAATATTTGCTATCGACGCTAACAATTACCAACGTCCTATCAGCGCCACCGTCTGCCGAAACGTTTTCCTCCAGTAGTTCTTTTACATGTCAGTAAATCTACTAACATGCACTGCACGCTTTTAAGCACACTTAAAAAGCACCAGTTTGGGCTGTGTTTTGAATCGCCATGTTGGGAACAGTGGGCCAGCTTCTAATTAACCTAGTTCGACATAATTAAGATTTATAAGATGATTCTGCTCATTATTATCATTACTCTTCTTACATTAGTACGTCAAAGGGTGGAAAGATGTACTTCTATATTAGTGAGGAGGAGAAAATTGAGCAAAATCCTTCAAAAGTTCAGTTTTACGGTGTTGTCATTAAAAATGAATAATTTACTTTCGTATATGCATATGGTATATAGTACCAACGGTTAGACATAATTTTATATAAACTTTTAAATTATATAATTGAGTTTAAGGTTAGGAAGAATTTTATTTATACACATATAGATTAAATTATTATTTTAACCTATTTAAATATTATAGAATTATACAAAGCCCTAATTTTAAAATGATAAAAATTTATTTTCAGTTTTCTATCCCTCTTCTAATATTATAAGTCTTTCAATAAACTGAGAACAAGGCTAGACAGCACTACAAGATGTTCTTCCCGCACAGTGTTTTTTTTAGCCCGCCTCGTTAGCGTAGATGGTATGTGTCTGCCTCACGTTCAACAGGTCCCGAGTTTGAATCTCGGTCAGGGTGAGTTACCTAGATAAGGGTTTTCCCGGGATTTTCCCTTTTCCTGAAAGACGAATGTCTGGTAATTCCAAGCTCTCTGTACGCTGGTCTCATTTGAGCATCATTTCAACCATTCCATTCATCGTCCGATATGACAATGTTGGAAAAAAAACGCACAGTTTTTGCTTAATTTCCTTCAAATTTATTAGAGAAACACTTTTATGTATTATATGTATTCATAATATTTGGAGCTATTTTCTTTGTCTGCCATCAAAACACCTTTGTTTAGCGTTAAAATAACTAATTAAAGAATGAAAAACTTAACAACTACAGAATGTGCTGCAATGTCATTTTGTATGCATGCTAATAATTTGCTGCCTTATTAGATATAAACATTTAAAGAACGTTCTATTCATAAATGTAAAATTAAAAAAAATAACACACACTTTACGTTTATTGTGAAGTGAAAATAACTTATTTCATAGTTATAATATCAGTCTCGTAAATAACATACATTTCCTTCAAGACATTTTATTTGATAGCAATCTAACATTTTGAAAAGTAACAAAGCTTTGGTATCACCCCAAGAGGACAAATCGAACTCTAATAATTACCCCACTTAGCTGATGCCAAATAAAAATTGTTAATACTTATTAAAAAGGTGATGTGGAATTTCAAATGTCGATTTTATACTTGACTGTGAAGAAGGAACAAAGATCAGATTAATCTTCAAAGGAATACATCACAAGCGTTAGGGTCAAAATGGAGTGGAAAGACTGTTTTGATGTGGGCTGTAATGCGTAGCCTATTCACCTTCCAGCAAAGCTCGTCTAATGCTTTTACTTAAACCTTTGAATGGCACTCAAACTATTTTGTTGGCTCGGTTAATAAGGCAGACAATGGGGAAGTTAGTAAACTTGGCCTTTTTCTCTCTGAATTGCTTGCCGTGAGGCGGGACTGGTGCTGTATCTCAGTAGGGATCGATAAGTACCATGGCAGACCAGTTCTATCTCTACAATTGACTAGATAATGGCTAGAACATTACGTGTAGAAATGAGAATTGGTTTGTGACTACAGTAATCGAGTACACTCTGTTAGTTGCATGGAGACACCTCCTGCTGGTAATGTAGTAATTTAGTAGTTCCTTCCCACTGGCCACAATTCTCTGAGCTGCTGGGAATATTGCGAATTTTGCATTTGAATTGCCCAAAAAAGAGATTTTTGATCTTTAGCTCTTTTTCCTGCCACCTTACTTGTTGCTATTAATGTTTTAGACTAAAAGTAAAAGTACAGGGTGTTAAATCTGAGGAACGGAAAGACATTAAAATAGAATAAAATGTTATAAAACGTATCTTTGATTAAATTTAACTTTAGGGAAAATTCAGAGAATAATGGCGATTTCATAAGTAAAATTAAAAAAATGTTTCAATGACGCTTGATGCACGTGAACAATTTACTTTTATTTTTAGCATTTCACGCTATATGTAACAAACCTTATTGAGGAATTAATCCTTTTAAATACATTACTCCTGCATATGGGTGATTTTAATTAATTAGAGCCAACTGAAAAATTCAATGCCACGGTCGGGATTTGAACCACGGATTTCCTGGTTTCCGATCAGTCGCTCTAATACCATGAGCTACCGTGGCCAGCGTGCCGTCCTGACATTAAATTCTCCAATTGACTCATTATATTTTCCCGGTAGACCACTTAGCGTTCTCATATTCGAGATAAACATTTGTGGCGACTTACTATTGTAAGTTCTTAAATACCAGGACATTTATCGCTGAATATTTTTAATGTAAATTTATATTGAGGAATTAATCCTGAAAGAATTAATCCTTCTAAATACATTACTCCGGTATATGGGTGATTTTAATTAATTAGAGCCAAATGAAAAATTCAATGAGTATAATGAGTCAACTGGAGAACTTAATGTCAGGGCGGCTTGTTGGTCATGGTAGCTCAAGGGGTTAGAGCGACTGGATGGAAACCAGGAGATCAAATCCCGGCCGTGGCATTGAATTTTTCAGTTGGATCTAATTAATTAAAATCACCCATATACCGGAGTAATGTATTTAAAAGGATTAATTATTTAAGGATTAATTCCTCAATATAAATTTACATTAAAAATATTCAGGGATAAAAATCCTGGACGGAAACCAGTAGATTCGTGGTTCAAATCCCGGCCATGGCATTGAATTTTTCAGTTGGCTATAATTAATCAAAAATCCTGGTATTTAAGTACTTACAGTAGTAAGTCGCCACAAATGTTTATCTCGAATTTGAGAACGCTAAGTGGTCTACCGGGAAAATATGAGTCAATTGGAGAATTTAATGTCTAGAGGGCACGTTGGCCATGGTAGCTCAAGGGGTTAGAGCGACTGGACAGAAACCAGGAGATCCGTGGTTCAAATCCCGGCCGTGACATTGAATTTTTCAGTTGGATCTAATTGATTAAAACCTTACTGTATTAAATGCAGGCTTCCTATCACGTTTCCACGAGCAGAATTAGTTGCGTGGCGGTCACACACCGCGAAGCCTGTCTCGCCAAGGATTGTTCATATTGTATGATACAGTAAAGTATATCGGTTTAATTTAGATGAATTACGGTAAATATCACTCCGAATATACTCTTTCACATAGCTTCTGTCACTAAATTTGAAGGTAGTGGCGACACAAAAGGTTTACTAATCAAATCCACATTAACTAGGGTGCCCATCTGTGATAAAAGAGCATAACAGCCAAACTTCATATTAAATTTTAGAATTAATACACAAAACCTTCTAGTTCAGTTCTGTGTAAGTGCACAGATTTTCAAAGTATATCAAATGTATACCTGTAGACTAACTTCCTATAAAGTTATGGTAAAAACCGATATTTTTCGTGTACATTTAAGTGAATACACCATTCAAGAAATGTTCCAGGTATACTAAAATACAAATTACAGAACTTAAAAAGTAGAAGATGGATCTGTATATGCAGTTTAAACAGCATGAACCAGATACAGTGTCGCTTTGGCGCCATAATTTTTAAAACTTCGTTTCTCAGGTGTTTAATTTTCCGGCACATTTTCAAATTATTCCACGTTGCAATATTCGATATGAATTAAATTTTGAAAATAAAAATAAATAACAGCAGGTTAATATTTAATATTATTCGTTGCAAATAAGATTAACAAACAATAATTCTAATAAAAATTGTAAAAAATAATGCATCATGTTAAGCAACTGTTCAAAATAGTATTTATGAAATTTGGTGTCCGAATCTTTTATATAATAATGGATTTATAATATAGAAGGCCGCCTCTAATTGAGCTAAAGGACATTAATGTCGTCCGGAGATATTTAGTTTTATGGATATTATCTATTATTGAATTTTTGGTATGGTCATTTTATGTATATTATGGTATTTTATATTTTTAAATGTCTTGTATGCTGGTCCCAAATTTGATTAAGTTAGAATTTATAAGTTAGAAGAGAAAGAAGAGTTTACCAATAACGAATATTTTATTGTTATAGCAATATGCGATATTGAACTTGGGTCCTTAGCACCATCGATACCTCAAAATAATTAATACTATTTGGTGTCAAAGTGTCTAATAATTTGAGATAATCTTTCGTCTCTTTTAAAGATTTAGTTTTGCCTTACTCAATGTCACTTTAGCTTTATGGTAAGTAAGGAATGAATGCAATCGAGATATCCCGTTATTGCTTTGAGAGTTCCCACCCCCCATAATTGTTGGACATAGTTCTTGGTAAACATTGATTGCCTGTCATGTGACCATATGAATACAACATTCTCTGTTCTCAATGTAAACATGCACAACAATGGAAGGAGTAAAGATGTACCCATGTTGCAGCATTAAGTTTGTTGGGAATGAAGTTGATTTAGCTAACGCACTAAAGCACGTTTCTGCAATAGCCTGGCTTGCTGATTCACTCTCGGCCACTACATTTACCTACTCCAGGGACCAAAATTTGTGAATTCAGCAGAAAAAAAAGCAGAGCTTCAGACGAGAGATAATACAGCGCATGGAAACATTTGCTCTTTCCTCCCATATTTAGTTTCTGTTTCGCAACTCAAACTCAGGGCACGACCGGACTTCTAGGTATACCTTACGACTGATTTCCATAAATATTTTGTTTTTCCAATGTACCACAGTACTGAATAAAACATGAAGTGTGGAAATACTTTGCAGTAAAGAGTAAAAGTGACACAGCAGCGTGTAAAAGTGCAGAAAACATAATATAATATATCAGATTTAAAGAAGCACACTACATTCATGCATTTATTGAAATTTGCAGATTCTCTGATGAAAAAGGAAATAAACGAGCTTCACGTCGCTGTTAAAAGATAATACAACGACATCTGAAAATTATCAGTAAAAACATTATGAGCAGACATAGGATCCCGTACACCTTAGCAATCAATGTACGCACACGGGTATTATACAAGGTCAAGCGCGACATCAACAAACGTCTATGTCAGTAAGTATACCGAAGCGCTGTGTGTGCACAGTGCGGTACGGATACAAAGTGTGAGCTACGTTACAATAAAAATTAATTTTAAGTAAAAAGTAAATGAATTTAAATCAGAACCTAAAAAATAACACATATTTAGGGAATTTGATTTTTATTTTTATGTTTACCTACATATAAATAATAAAGCTTTAAATAGGCAAATATGTGTTTAGTATTATTAATTCAGCCAAATAACATAAAACTTAATATCTTCCTCATTGCTTTCGTTGCGGAAATTACATGAACAACCATGTTCATTCGTAAATTGTCGAATGTAAATTTTCTGCGCCTCTCACTGAAACAATATAAAGATATTGAGAGAAAGTTCGTTCAATGGCACATGACGTTAATGGTGCATATGAGTAGTAAAAATCATTTTCATATGTTTGCCCGAGACTTAGTTTATTTCTTATATTATGCAGCACTAAAAATCCAGTATTTTTGTGTTGAATACTGGATAATTTAATTTTTGTTCGTTTGGTAGGTGATGCATTCTCTATATTGTTAATTTTTGCAGACACCTCCTCGACTGCTTTTAAACACTCGAAAGTACATTTTTCAAGCTAGTTTAATGGCTTCTGTTAGCCGGGAGCGATGGAAAACTCCGGGGTTCTTTCCTTGGGGCAATACCTTGAGTCTAATCCCCCCCCCCCCATCGACAACAACGTCAAGACGGGTGGAAGTGGATACGCCACTTACGCGCGTCAACCTTGCGGGGAAGACTACCGAAAAACCTCGGTGGGGCCGCCTGGTGATCTAGCCCAACTTCTACTAGCTCTGCAGGCAGACCAGCAGACCTGCAGAAGATGCGAGTCGCCCAGGTTTACCTGGGCGGAGTGTTTGCTGCCCAGCACCTAGCCGCTTACTCCGACTTTATCTGGGCAGTATAAAAGATATGTCGATAGTCGCAGGAAGTTGTCTTGGGCAGTGCAATATCTAGCCTTAAATGGGCATTAGTGCCCCGTGGGAGAGTGTGCGCCCAGTGCTGGCAGCGCTCTTCCGCCTGCCTGGGAGGCATCTGAGCACAGTCCGCCTGACAGGCTAAAAGGAAAGGAAGTAATGTTTGGGTTGGAACTTACCAAGCCCATTTCTAGGCTTGGGGTTATGGAGTCAGGGGAAAGTAGCCCTGTTTTGTTCAGGTTACCCAAAGCATCTTTGGGCAACCGGTAGCTTGGTCGGCGGTGAGGAACCCTATGGTCGTAACGGCTAAGGGTGTTCACCAGGTTATAGGGATGGGAGTCTAGCTTACTGTAGATGGTGCATGTATGGAACTCCGGAGTAGGTGTGAAGGATGTGGCTCGGGAATCTACGTCCAGTATCGTAGATAATTCGCAGCGCCCTGTTCTGGACGTACTGTGTGTAGGCTGGGGATAGTGGTCGGAGCCGCTTCATAGCCGTATAAAATCAGGGGCGGTATAATCGCCCGATACAAGCTTTGGCATGGTAAATTTTAAGACAGCAAGTACCCGGGACCTTTTAGGCAACCCTCTACCCCCTCAGGGCGGCCGAAGCCTGGCCGGAGCTACCCGATTCCCTGCGGGTAACGGAAACAGACTGCCCCCTCGAGTCCAACCCAATCCGAACAACTCCCACTCAGGGAGGAGCTCGAATGTTCGGCCCGAGGTTCCTCTAGTAACGTCAGAGGTAGCACGAGTGCTAGGGATCCGCAGCGTTCGCACCACAGCAGCTTAAGGGGACGGATCCCCTCCCCTACGGAGGGGTTACTTTTGGTTTATAAAATGGCGATTGTCCAATAATTGTTGTGAAAATAGTGCTATTAACAAAATATGTCAAACACCTTACACTCCCTGGAAGACCGATCTACCTGCTTGGCGAGCAGTAGTTGTAATGAAACTAAAGCTACGCATTACGAACCGGACTATCCCTGCGTGTTGTCCTCGGGACTGACGTCAGTAGTTACATACTGCGAGACTAGTAAACCTCATTTCGCTTTAAAGGAGTACGGGTCTTAGCGAAGTATTTGAAACATTTGAACATTCAAGTATTAGAACCTGCTATACAAATTTAATCTCCGGAGCAGTGGTACCAGGTTCACCGTGGGTTTTCATATATGACTTTATTGTCGTGGCATATTAAGAAACACAACTTATACTAGAGATCTCACCATTTACTGGCAACTTAACCTCTATGGTCGTATTTGGCCTTTGACTTGGAGGCAACTGATATTTGCAACTCGTCTGTGGGATGTTGAAATTGAATTTACTTATTTATACCATGAACTACACACCAATTCACTTCATGTTTGCACCTTCAGACGCCGTAGAAGGAAAGGAATAATTCCAAGAAAACCTTTCTCACCTTAACCGGGAATGGAGCCCAGTATCCGTGCTTGAAAAGCAGAGCTCTAACCAATCGAACATATCTAAGATCCAAATACTACAATACAAGTAAACTAAAATTGTGCTGACTAATTTTTAGTTTCTCTGCTAATGTAACGTAACTTAAAATAACCCATCGGATAACAGCCCAAAAGTGAGCCAGAGACTGCCGGCTTCACGCCCTCTTGTGCATGGCGGAGGTGGACAATCATCCAACTGATACGGGGAGGTGTGGTCAGTATCATGGCACCACAGCCGGAAAGCTGGCTTTATGGATCAGGGTTCATTACCGAGCATAGCTCCTCAATTTCTTCATGATACTGAATGAGCACCGGAAAACCGGGACATAAAATCGGCACCCCCCTTGGTGGCATCGATCCCAGGTGCCTCCGTGATAGGGAACCAAAGCACAACGCCAGGGTAAAGGACACTTTCTCTACAATATACTTTAAGAAATGAAAGTATGGCACTTCACTCAAAAATTAAATGTCGAAATTTCACCAACGTATATGTAAGTTTTAAAATCCTGTTTCATTATTATTTTTAGAAAAGGTCCATAAGTCTGTTTTGAACAACATAGCAACCAAAAAGGATGTCAAATACATTACTATTTGAATTTAACAATTTTCGAGATATTCCTGATAATTGGTCTGACTTTTCAAATACTTTATGATTTTCTCAAGTGTTAAGTGTCATTTTTTTCGTGATCAGGATAAGAGCTGATATCTGAAGGAGAGAAGCTCTTTGAAAAGCTGAACTGACCGTAACTTTATTCTTTTGAATCCTACAAGCAAATGTTTAAATATGGATATGGCATTTATGTGGATTAACAAGCGATAGAACAATAATCGTAGAAAAGAGTGAGTAGACTAGGTCATGAATGCAACATGTCATATTTTTATACCTGTAGGAGGCTGGATCATTGTTGCAATTGTTGAAACATTTCGATATATTCCACAATACACGGCAGTGAAAAGAAACGAACTGTAGATACTTTCATCCATGAAGTGCAAGAATAAAGCAACTTTATGAGCGAGCGCGCCTCACAAATAAGACAGTTGCCCTCATTTCTCCCCAGATGGCATTTCTCGCCACTTATGAATACCGCAAGAGCAGTCCACATCTTATGAGAGGGCGCTACTCATATCTTATATTTTAATCTAACGTTGGCAATAGGGACACAGGTAAATGGAAGTGGAGAAGAATGAACATCGCATTGTGGTCGGGAGATGCCGTGGGCAATAACGGTGGAAGGTAAATATTTCCAACCCTCTCCTTCTTAAGAGAAGGGCACATCCGTCTTCCTCAGCGTGGGCTATTCCTACCTTCTGTATTTATTATTATCCGCTCCAAACCTCACGTTCTGTATACAGTTTTTGTGCACTTCATTCCTCCTCCCCACTCCACTGGTAGTTTCCATTTTACGAAAGCACAAATTCCATTCCATTTCTCTTTCTTACGAAATTACATTTCGCTGAGGTAAGCCATTATTCCTTCCAACCCGATTGCTTTCTTTCTCTCTCTATTTTCTTCCCTACTGAGTTTGGCATACTTTTCATTACTACGCAGGGTTTAAAGGTGCATTAGTGATGAAGTGTTGCGTGGACATTTGGCATCAACATTTTGGGATCGTTAAAGAGTAATACAAAAGAAGTATTGTGTTTTAAAATTAAAGGGCGTCCACGCAAGAACTCTAAGTCAGTACTTGTTTCTGCTCACAAGAAGGAGCACACACGAGCAGACCTATACAAATTAACAACGAAATAATTTGACAGCTGCTTAAAAATTTATGTAATACGTATTAATAATTTTCAAGTTATAAAAAGGTTAGAAAGCTAAAACGTTGTCTTCTTTATTTTAATTTCACATACATTAGCAAACGTTAATCATACGATAGCATTCATAATAAGATAAATCCCCAATAACAATGATATGTAACATATTATTCAGGGTGAGGAAAAATAATTCCCAATGCAGCTATAGGCGTAATGCAACAGTTTCTCATAGGTTTCTACATCCATAAATTAAAACGGCAATCTTGCCAGTGTACTGCAATTTCCAAATTGAATAACATAACGAATAACATCCTGCATGTTTATCCAGTCTTGATAAATAAATAGGTAATATAAGGTACTGTTCAAAGCAAACAATGGATCAGTAAATTGTATAGTAAATGACATAAAATCTCGCATCGCTTCTCGTTGTTGAGAAGCTGAGAAGAAAGGCAAAAACGCAAGTAAACTTTTATTTGACAGTTTACGGCTGAGGTTTTTTTTGTTGTTGTAATTTGCGTCCTCCAACATCATATCGGACATTAAATGAAGAGGGTGAAATGATGCTCAAATGAATCCATGGAGCTTAGAGTTACCCGACATTTGTCTTTCAGGATAAGGAAAACCCCGGAAAAACCCTTATCCAGGTAACTCACCCTCACCGAGATTGGAACTCGGGACCTCTTGAACGTGAGGCAGACATGCTACCACCACGCTACACAGGCAGGCGTTGGCGGGTGAGGGTCAGCACGTTGTGTGTCATGCGTGTACCCATCTTAGAACGACTTAAACCACGTAGTGACGGATTTGTAGGGTTTTGTAGGGTGGCGGGTTAGATTTAGCTAGGAAGGATGAAAGGAACGTAGCCGTAGCTACTCGACCGTTGACGACTCGGGTGCAATGCCTGTGTGCACCGCTGGTGAGAAAGTACTCCGGAAGATTGATAGAAATAATCATTTCTTCCACACTAGCCGTGTGTAGGCTAAGGTTTGAATGAGAAGAGCCAGACTGAAAAATTGAATGCTATCCCGTCTATGGCATTGAATTTTTGTCTGGCTCTATTTATTCAGGAAGATTTTAATATAGAGAGATTTCCAGTCTAATTCTCAGGTAGGTATAATTTTTAATTAAAAATAGCAATTTTAGGGTTACCGGTTATGATATGAATGTATCCATTAAACAATATCAGTTTAAAGGTTTGCGATTATATTTTTCATTGTGAATGGGGCTCAAAATTAGTTGCGTTCTTCACAGGTCCTAAGATGCCTTAATGTATACAGAGTTTACATATAATTTATAATTATAATTTAAGCAAGGCATATATAATTAACAGGCAGCGGAAACACACTGAGAATAAATCTCCATCGCTACAGTACCCAGCGGGATGACTCACGCGGTTTAGTCTGTGGCCCACATTCGGGAGACCCGGGTTCGATTCCCATGGCCAATCTACCTGACCAATGGGCTTTTCCGGGGGGTTTTCCGGGTCACCACGCGAATGCTGGGTAGGTTAATTACATCCCCCGAATTTTCTGTCAATCCATTTCATCTCCCTTATCATTTCACATTATCTCTCATCTGGTGGTCTCTTTCAGGGTAGAAGTGTCGGCGGATGTCTCGGCGGTGCTGGGATGATATGCTCTGAGGAAAACTACTTCCTCCTCTGGTAGATCGGTTACCGGTCTCAGTTCCTCTGCTGGGACCATTTCGGGACCGCCAGCCAGGGACATATGGGGCTTGGATCGCCTGCCTGGGACCATTAGTGCTCGGCTGCTGGGCTCGCCGTCTCGCTGCAGGGGAGCGTGTCCGTTGTCCTGGCCTGTCGGGGGAAGTTTCTATCCAAGTAAACTGTAGGGACCCTGCCTTCTGTACTGCCGTGGCTCCTTGGGTCGGCCGCCCTATGTCTCCTTCTCCTCAACCTTCCTCCCGCGGATGCCCCCACTTGGTGGCATAGGAACAAAGGGCCCAGCATGGTGGCCTACATACCGAATCCCCTCCGTAATGAAATCCCAGTACCAATTCCATCGCTACAGTTATTTCTAAGAGATTGGTGTAACTAGTATATGAAAAGCATGATTATGCCACTTGACTCAAAATCATTCCGAAAATCAAAACAAACTATCAAGAATATGTGTACAAAACCTGCTCATTAGAAACCAACTCATAACCCCATACTCCTTGGGCATCCTTAAAGCAAAAGTAGAAGGGTTTGCAATAGACCATATTACAGATCCAAGAAGATAAATTCACGTTCCAGAGAGTTTGCCAAGCACGTATGAGATTATGAGAGAATCTCTGATGAGCTGGTTTTGGAACAAGTTCACTTATACATTGTTTTGGTTTTCAATAAGGACCTGTAGCAACTGGCAGGCTGTCGCGTTTTGTAATACCAGTCACTTGGAAAAATTGTTGGATGGGAAAACTGTGTTTGTGCTTCAAAGTGCGAATTTGTATCACGTTTCCTTTCATTTCATTATAGCACTTTCTGATTCATTGAAATGTTCAGTAACTATCTCACAATTTTTTCCTCAATATTATTTTAATAATATGCACAGTAATTATGTACTCTTTTCATGAATGCGCCGTTAACATATTATCCAATAACGTCATAACTGCAACAGTAAAATTATATTAAATTAGGGGCAGATTCTATGAGCATTTGACATTACAGTGCCTTTAATAAATATGAAACTTTTAAGTGAGAATTTAGGGCAATTATACCAATATTAATATTGATAAGTACGAGTGCTTATTTTTGGTTAAATTACAAATTCTATGTACTGTTTTAAAAGAAGATACTTATAGAACTTTAAAATTAAAAAAGCCTTGAAGAAATGGGTTACGAAGTGGAAAATATTCTCAATTACCACGTATATTTATTCAGATCTCAATGACATTTCAATTCTTCATTTTTTTTTCACATTTTTTCCTGAATTTGTAGCGTTGAGGTAAAAATTCTGATTTTCTAATGCTTTCATTTAAGAAAATGATAAATCATACTTTTGGGAGTACTTAATTGGATTGATTTATTACTTTTCTATAACTGCAAAAATATTTTTGTCTTCTAGATAGTTCAACGTTTTGAGTTTTTCGCCAAAGCATTTAGATAAAGACCGAATAACAAATATTATGACGTTTATCTTAGTGGAACTTTTTGTGCACAATATGCTTACGAGAGCACCCGCTATAATCTTATCTTGGCTGCCTGAGGGTAAAAGTTCATTGAAAATAATGATGTGCATATTCTCCAAGTTCACCATCACACGCTAATGACTGCTTTTTAATGATCCCACATTAGAATATCGTATAAAACAGATGAGACAAAGAATATTTTTACAAATGAGAAGAATATTAAAATTTATATAAACACTGAAGCGAAAGAAGGTGGAAAGGATAACACAAAATATATGCTCCTTTAAGTAAACTTACCTTTTCTATCAAGTAATGTTTTCTGGCGGGAGTTCAGGTCAGTGTTGTACTTTATTATTTCTGAGGGGGATATAACTATTATAGTATAACTATTAATACGCTCTTTAAAGAATGTGGACTAGCCGTTATTCATATGGCATTTTAAAGGTATTGGAAAGCATAAGCTTAACATTTAGTATGTAAATATTTAGCAAATAAGAGTTCAAATGCACAGATAAGATATATTTTCATGTAAATGTTATTCGGTAAAAACTAATAAATGTTCATATGCTGAGAAGTTAGTAGTAAAATTATGAGGAAGCTTTAATTTTGACAGGATCAAGCAAATGTCCAATCCTTGATAGCTTTGAGATACATTATGACTTGGGCTAGGACCTAAAAATTGTGTAAAGGGGTCTTTAAAATATCCAAAAATATCCTAACATGACCTAAAGGTTTTTAAAAGGACGCAAAGAAGTTTTACTAGACTTAGTTTTTGACATGTATGTGGCCAGGATTTCTTTCAAAAACTGTGAAACTGCAGTGAAAACAAGCACCCACTCCTACCCTTTGGTCGAAGTCATTGTCCCGATGTTGATCAACTTTAACAACTGACATACTAAGGAATGTGCAAAATCTTACACATTTTAAATATATATATACACAAGTTAATTAGGAAACTTTTTTTGCAGTGCTTATAGTTTCCGATACATCAGCTTTTATATCTTTAACTTTTCCTAGTTTAAGCTCGCCATCAGCAAAATCCAATTTGCGATAATGCATGTTAGTCGATATCTTACAAATTAAAACATAAATACGGCAACTGCTAGTTTTAAATGTTTCTATACGTTTGTGTGTGTCTACAAATTACACCTTCCATGTGAACAGTATGTACAATATAAAATGGTAAATATGAAATGGCAAAGTAAGCTGTTTCACTTATGAAAAACTTATAAGATTTCTATTTCGTTTTTACAATTTTGAGGTACTTTAGCTTACGTACATAGTACTAACTTTGAAACAGAAATAACACATTTCGGCAGGAATACATTTAAATCATTAAGCTCTTTTCATGTAATGGAGGGGATTCAAAGTACAAGGCCATTAGCCTAGGGGATGTAGTTATTTGGGCACATAGATTTTAAGTTTTGTATTTAAAATTGTCTCCTGCTAATATGCACCAATGCCACATATTTAAAGCGTTAAATATTTCACATTTAGTACTTTGTATCTGAAAAATGTGCTATCATTGGAATCTGAATGGCCTATATTATACTACAATGAAGCTTTGGTTGTACTTTCATACAAAATTTACTGTTTAGTTGATTCAGATTAAAAGCAGTAACTTAAAATCATTATCATTTTCATTAAATAGCGAGTAGAAATTATATAGGTATGTTATAGTCTATTTATTTACCATTCAGATATACACAAATTAAAAGGTGTAGACGTTAGTAAAGTTCTTTTTACAACACACTAATTTGTTACAAAATATATTTTGTTATTTAGAGTTGCATTGTTTAAACAAAAAATGCATACTGTTATAATTATTGTGTGTCTAATTCTGATAGCAGCACCAAATATGTAGGTGTATTTATTTTTAAAAGTTTATTAAACAACTTACTCTTTGATTGAGTATGAAGATCATAATTTTGCATCATTAGTTTCATTTTTAATTTTAATCTCAAGTGACCAATTAACTGCAGTTAATCTGTTCTGAACCTCTCGTAACTCTATAGGTATATCTTCCAGGTTACAATTGTGGAACAAGGTAGTTTATATGCTCCTTTTAATAGATCTTTTTATTGTGATTATTTATATTTACTTCAGATATTGACGTTCCTTTACCTGGAGGGTCGAGTTCTTACCGTCGTAGTAGTGCTGTTTCTTACGGAGCCGGAAACACAGGTTGGTTTCCCCGTACCGCTGTGAGGATTTTCTCAGGCTGGAAGACATGTTCCGGCTTGCACTCGGCCTGGAAGAGCCAACTGGGTAGCTATTTGATTGAGTAGTTCGGGACATGGTTGTGAAGACCACATTTACCGGCCGGGTGGGACAGGGACGCTGACCACGTTCCAACCACAAATACTGCACCCCAATGATGACGCCTGTGGTACGCAGAGGTAGACCTTGGACTAGTGTTTTTAAGTTATATCTACGCGATTTCTGAATATCTTAATATATGGTGTTTTACTATATTATACTTAATTTTCATTTAGTAACAAATATGTGCAATTGGACACATTACATATTTCCATTTTGGTACATTTGCAAATATGCTGCAGGATTAAAGGAAAACAATTCAATGTTATTCATTTTAAGGTTAAATCACGTTAAATTATATTTTGGTTTCTTTTCATTCTTTCTTATTTTATCTTTTTACTTTAAAACAAAGAACACAGTAGCCAAATCATTTGCATATTCTCTAATTTGTCCTTCTAAAGTAGTATTACCTGCTATGTCTCATTTTCTATGGTATCAATAATATTTTAATTCATAAATGTTACTTTCTGTATTTAAACTAATGCTGAAATGTTTACAGCGTCTTCTGAACCCCAGATTAAAACCTAAACTCTGAAAGCACACTTGTTTTAAAATGTATATCTATTAATAGCTGATCCGTTAAAATTGATTATAAAAATGATTATCAGGTTATTTGTTATGCTTATTTTGATAGGTTTGTTTTATTCACGGCTATATCCACTTACTTTCTAAGCCTGGCTTGCAAAATCAGTTTTCCACGTGTTTGCCTTCATTCAATTTATGAGCTATATGAGAAAAGACGCCATCTTTTTCTTTCAAGGCTTGCACGGTACTATATAGCGTGTGTGATGTCATTACTATTCATAAGCGTTGTAGCCGTTAGGGAAGCAAGCAATAACCTTGTCTTCAGGGGGAAATAATTACTTTGGTGAAAATATCATCATTAGACCGGAAAAGTTTGTCGTCTGCCCGAGTTCACACCCCTTCACCCCTACACAGGCTCTTCCACCAAACTACTAAGTAAAAGTATACGCCACCTCATGTTTGTAGAAAAAGTTTCAAAATTCAATTTTTGCTTAACCTTAATAAAGTTACTACAACTAAAAGGTGTTGGACCACAGTATGGTGCAGTGGAGTCAGTAAATTTAAAAAGCCAATTCTAAATTAACAAATTACATGTTTTCCATGAGAAAAACAAGATAGCGATTCCTTAAAAATACCTGTAGGTGAAAGGAAAATACCTTAGCATAGGCTGATAAAAAGTAATCCGAAAAATTAGAAACAATTTTGATCTCGATTGTCTAAAAACTGAGAATTTCATAGAATCTAAACAACAAAATATAAGTAACTAAAACATGGCTTGCCCAACTCTTCCAGTACACTTATAAATCAACGCATTTAAGGGTAATGTTCCTTAATATAATGCCCTTTTGAATGGTTGTTTACAGTGAACGAGAATGAACTAATGGCATACTCTACCTAATTATTCTAGCACAATGAAATGCAATTTTCTTGCGAAAAGATGAATGCAGTGGTTTTCCGACAATTTGCGCATGGCAGCTTTTGTTTAGAAGGAAAAGGGAAGCCAGAGTGGAGCTGAAGAGTTACTCAGTTTCATAAGGCTTTTGATATGATGAATTTCTACATGGTAAAATATTCTAAAATTTGAGAAAGAATGCTACTGAACTGATGAGACAGGGAAAGCCAAATTTTTACGAAAACTAACCGAGATTAAACTGCCAGCTGGGATATCCACTGAAGGCAAGGCAATGGGAAACAAGTAATGGACACAAAAATACTTCTATATTAAATCACTAGTAAGATAGCTGAGAAAATGGAGATGAAGAGGAAGTGAAAAACTGTAATCTCTGAGTGGACAAAATGTGGGTTTCCCAAGTTTTCGAAGTGTTATTCGATGTACGAGGGCTGTTCAATAAAGAATGATCATAATTTTTTACGGTCATTTGTCGCACTAAAATTCAATATTATATTCTGTTATCTTTGAAACAAACTCGCCGTAGTAGTTTCATTGTTGGTACTCGTATTTTCTCGCCTGTGAGAACCACGAAAGTTCAGACATGTTCAGTATTGCCTACCGCTGCAATGGAGGTAACACGCGAGAAACAATATGCGGCTTTGAAATTCTACTTTCGCCTTAACAAATCGTCAGTAGAGGTCTATGGAGAGTCTGTTCTTCCCTACAGCACAGCTCGAAGGTGGTTTAAAATGTTTAAAGAGGGAGACAATTAATTTCAAAGGAAGGTGGACCTGGTGCTCCAGTTACTGCTCATACGGAAGAAAACATCAACACTGCTGCTGCCATTGTGAGAGAGGATCGACGAATTAAGATAGCCTTCTAAAATACTAAACATTTCATTGGGTGCCACCCATACGTTGCTGAGAGAAACATTACACATGAGACGTGTGTGTGTGACCGATGGATTCCAAGACTGTTGATTACCGAATAAAAGGACATTTGCATGCAGGTCTGCATGCAGTTAAAGTTGATGTCAAAGGAAGATCCGGAGTTTCTTTCAAACGTAATCACTGCTGATGAAATTTGGCTACATCATTTTGATCCTAAGAGCAAACAGCAAAGCTCAGTATGGAAATCTCCTTCGTCACCAACCCCCAAAGAAGCAAAAGCGGTTGCTTCTGCTGGGAAAGTTATGGTCATCTCATTCTTTGTTATTCATGGATGGTTTATCAGCATGTTGTACCTGCACACACATCAGTAACTGGACAATACTACAGGGATGTCTGGAAAACATTGCAAGTCCATATCAGCCGCAAAAGACCACATTTATGTGAAGCAGGCTGGATGCTGCACCAAGATAATGCGCGGCTGCCTATTGCCAATTTTGTTGCTGAATATCTTGCAAAAATCAACGTGAAGTGCATTCCTCACCCTCCCTATGGTCCGGATTTAGCCCCAGGTGACATTTTGCTATTCCCTAACTTGAAGAAACGCCTTCATGGGAGGCATTATCCATAATCAGAAGCAGTGGTGAAGGCTGCGGAGGCGATTTTGAAGGATCTCTCAAAAATGGTTTCCAGCATGTCTTTGAAGACTGGCAGAAACGCTGATACAAGTGCATCGCGTTCAGGGGAGACTATTTTGAGAAGGACCATCAAAATTATGTGGAATTATTTGAAAAAAAATTCTTTGTTGGACAGCCCTCGTAGAATTTTATGCTCTGAAACAGTGAGTTTAGTTTTTATATGAACATATAATTTGTTATCTTCAGATGAATAAAAGAGTGTCAACTGGCCAGTGCTTGTGAGCAGCTAATGGACTTTGGCACCTTAATGAAACGGAAAAGCAGTTGTCGTAATTTCTCTTTTTGTCGAATTCACGCTTCATCTTACCTTTCAGTGGGAATGAGACTTGGCGATCTCGACTCCCAAGCGACGATCAGTATACTTTATTGTGAGTTATTAGTAACTGTACATCTCTATCAAGTGGAGCTATTATGTGCCACGGTGAATATATTGAAGTAAATTAAGGATTATGATGGGGGTGAGAATTTTGCTTCATAAAGGTGTATTGAGTATGCTTATGTAGAGATCGTTTGGATATCCCAGGAGATTCAAAGGCATTGTATACATAAAAGTGATTATTTCGCGGTGAGTTATCTTGCAATTTGCCGAAGAATTTTCGCGATTGAGCTCACAATGCAGGAATAGAGGGTCCTGTGGGTGAGAGGGTTGAATATTTCATCTCCACAACGTAATTCTACTCTTTCCTTTCGCACGTTAGCTTGAGTGCACATGTTTCAGAAACTCACTATCCCTACTTGTTGTTGGCCTATGCACTGAAGAAGTGAAAGTGCCAGATAGAAGAATGCTAGGGCTCCTTTGAAATAATGGAGCCTGCGTTCTTCGCATTCCTTGATATCTCTTGGGAAATCTTCTTTGTGTAGCTCATTCTTCTTCCTAAACGCGGAATGTACAGAATTCCTTGCAATTTGATTATAAAAGCGCTATATGCCAGCTTCATTACAGCTACAATGTAACTTTGATGATTTTATTAAAGAATTACCAGTTTTAATAAATTTATAATAAATCTCATTAAACTCAGACGTTAAGAGCGCATAAGTGAGTAGTTACTACAAGCCAGTCACTTAAAAGATGCGTACATGTTTTTATTTTTTAGCACATCGTAAATTTTTCTTTAGTTACAGACCTTAAACTATCACAAATTGTTCTTTCCACATAAGGTTGTCCTTAACAGGAGCACTTTCCGCCGAAGTATTTCTCTTCAGATTTCAAAGTTATCCATTTACAATACTAACCTATAGTTCAGAGTCCATTCTCCACAGAAAAATACCTACCTATCACTAGGTTTGATTCTGAGTTCTCAAGTTTAGTTTTAAAAAAGTGATTTTTAAGAAATTGTTTTGCTGAATAATAGCTATAAGTAGAACGTCAAAGAGATGTCTTGGTGTGAATCTGGGTCACCATCCAATATTTAGCTGCCTTGAAAAAGGTGCAAGAGCAAAATATCTTGTGGAAGCAGCTGTTATCCTATTCTACCCTTTGGATTTTTAAGTAGGACTTATTCAAAAGAAGAGACACAGAGTTCAAGAGTGGTCATTTCCTGACCTGTTAATTTAGTACACATGTGGTTTTATGTATCCAAAGAGACCGTGAGCATTAATAAGGCGCTTGAAATGAGATTTTAAATTAAAAAAAAAACATGTTGGAAATTGTTCATCACTCATAGCTCTGATACATTCAGGGGTGAATCCAAATTTGTTTATTATCCATAATAGACTTTGATGCGCTTAGATGCTTATGCTTTGGAACTCATTAATCGTAGTATAATGTTTACCAGAGAATATATTTCTTGGGTTTTCATTATTGGATAGACCTCTGAATTTTCAAGAAATTAAACTTATACACGTCTTCTAAAAGGTGGATTATATAGCACAGGAGTTTCAGCTAGCTACTTTCTAAAAGGTGATAAAAAACTGCAGCCTTCCCGGCGTGTCAGTTTGAATCGATGAGCACTTTAAATGCAAGTTCCTATCGGTTAGCTAATTCTAAGGAATGGGTGAAGGCTATGAGATTACCCCACGGATAGAGTGGCAGGGAGGAAGAAAATAGGAAGATAGCAGGACGAGGAGGGAAAAAGAATAGTTAATGTCAGCTAGTCGTTAAGAATATGGGTAGTCTTGATAGCGGTCTTGGAAGTGCAACTAGAGAAGTGCCTCCAACGTTGCCACATATTCCCTTCCTTAGATTTTGATTTGTTTACTTGCTTACAGTAAGTAGGTGAATTATCGTGTCACCCAAATATTTAGCTGCGAAATTAAACTAAACTATCTAAATTTCCCAACGAAAGATACACAGAAAGCTTAAATATGTGTATATATGTGTGTGCGCACGCGCGTCTTTGTCTATTAATAGCATAGCTCAGAAACGAAACCTAGTTAAATACTAAACTTGCTACCAAGGGATCCAAAAACATCCTAACGTAAACTGCTGACTTGAAAAAAATGGTTCTATAACTTTCTCCGTTAATGAAGAAATGGCAGCATTTATCAATGTAAACTATGGCGAGCCATGGATAGTTTCCTAAAGAGGTACCAAACATGAATGGCCATCGACGGTAGCCAGTTTCAGCATCTCTTTTAATAAAATAGGCAAGGATTTTTTTTTAAAAGTAGTTTTAAAAATGTTGTTTGTTTCATCCACCCCTTTCTATGATAGTGGCATACGGCAACGAGAGTGCGGATAGGCAACAACCGCGCAGCCGGTTATGATGTTTTGGGTCTCTCGGTATTTAAGTTAGGCATTTTCCAAAGGTGCGAGATCTTGAAACAGTGCTTCCATTCTAAACGCTCCCGTTCCCTAGTCTTAAATGAGAAAATTTCCGAAATTTTTTGTTCTAGAAGTTACCCTTTTAATTTAATTGCCACACGTTTAGGTTATTTTGATGACACATGATATGTAAGATATACACTGAATTTTCTGAGAGGTGTCTTAGAAGTTCACTTCATTTTGGGTGACTTCTAATAACTGGTAAACTGTAATAGACAGACAAAATTTTAATACTAACGATTTCCGAAACGTTATTGGTTTTAAGTTTCTTATACCTACTCATACTTTTTCAAATAAGAAATCGTTATTTGTTTTTTCTCTCTTGTAGTGGGAAGTAAAGGGAATTTCAAGGGTATCACATGGTGACCATCTCTTTCACCATCAGTTGACCTACGGTATTCTCCTATTCCCCTTTCACCTACACGGAATCTTGTAATAAACTATTTCTAGAAGTATTTATCTCGATTGACATTAAGGACTTAGAAGAATATACATTTGTAAGAATATTTTATTCTAGATTGGGTAAGGAAGTGAATACATTATATTAGCTTTTTAAATCAGAAGTTCTTTGGAAAACAGCTGTAACCACTCTTTTGTTCTAATAGATGACAAATATGTTACAAATATTGCAAAGCATTTACATGTGCGTGAAACATGTTTTGTATTTTCTAATTCTGCAGTATAGATTAATAGAGAAGAGAATATTTAGATAGAAACCAATATAATAATATAATGGGACGATTAATTCTTCCGGTAGATACATATTTAACACAGTATAATACATTTGATTTTCAATAAAAATCCTAATATTGATTATTATCAGCAAATCATTAGAACATTTTATTTTATATTCGGTGCTCGAGCAGGAATGCCTGCTGGTAATATATGCTGCATACACTGAGAAGCTATTAGACGCTGGCGTAATCTAGGTGATGGTATTAGGTAGTTGAAGGGCGTGAAAGATAATGAGAGGAAGTCGAGTGACACCGCCTGTATTACGAACAGTGATCATCAACCCCTGGCATTTGGAGCAATATTAGTCTACACTACAACCAATAAGAGTCAATCCTTCTAACTTAGAAGAGTAAGCACCGCCTGTGTACTTTATGGGAGCTCATCGTTCGATAATTGAGCGTAAAGAATTGCATACAAGCTGCTGCTAGATCATGATGTTATTGTCTACCGAATTACATCTGCAACATTCCTTCCAGTGATCTACTCCATAACTGCTATACTGGAATATCTTTAGAACAAGTTTGGCCAGTCCAAATAAGTCCAAACGCTTATTATTAATACAAATAACTGGTATTTTTAACGACTTATAGAATTTCTTTCTTCTAGTATGGAACGTATAGTAGAAGTTAAGTGAACAGCAGTGATTGTTCAGCTATTTGTACTCCAAATAGTTTCCTACTATGGAGTAGAGTGGTTCAGGTGGTAACGCTTGTGAGTAGTATTCACCAAGTTCTAGCTTCGATCTAGGTGGCCCAATACAAATAAAGGTGGTGTTTCTGCAGCTTTTCTTGGTCACTAAGCGAATGTTGGAATGGTTACTTTCCCTTCTATGTCTTCTCGTCCCTTCATTTCATTTCACTATCATTACATCCAATGCTTTCAGAGTCGGAAGTGTCACCTAGGGCAAATGTGGCTCAGGTGCATGTTTGAAACGGCGCCATTTCACTGCTTTCACCGTACAAGGTTGCTGCGGTTACCTGCAACCTAGGAATGAGGTTTTGGTACGTTTGGCTGGTTCTACCGGGGTTGAGAAACGCCTAAACACCTGCGGTACTACCCAGGATAGCTATTAGCTGGTGTGCCACATCGCTGGCTGGCTAGATCCAGAATGAGTTAACGCGAGGCAATTCTACTTCCAACCGAAAACCGGGGATCGCTTTTCAGACTCAAGATATTGTTGGCTTCGGCGGTTCCCTGATTTTTAGAGGCAGTTTCGACTTCCGGATAGACCTCGCTGAAACTATCCCCGCGGAGATGGGAATAAGAAACCTGGCACAGAAATCTTCAGGATATCTTCAGGATACTTTAGGAATCCACACGAGCTTATGCCCTTTGTTGGGGTTCTAACACACCCGTTGGGTACTCTCTGTCCTCCTTCCTTCCTTACCGAAGTCCAACATACAGGCTCAGTGAGGAATCCTCTCCGGCTATAATCTTGCTACAGTTCATCCTTTATCTGTACCATGTCCATCTGGACATGGTACAGATGATTAGAAACTAAACTTATAGGACCTTGATTTCACTATCAAATGCGCAGGAACAAATAAGTTTGATTGTGCAACTTTGTGCCTAATTTCAATAGCTCGACTAAGAGGTCCACAACATTAAAGTAAAATAATCTCCTCAAATACTTCTCTGCTTAGAGTTCGTTCTTATCCCGCTTCCATCCAATAGTACTACATTCATATCTAATATTAGCCGATCAGATCATCAGAATGTACTTCCCATGTGAGCTAAATGCCCGCCTCGGTAGCGTGGTGGTAGTATGTCTGCCTCACGTTCAAGAGGTCCCGAGTTCGAATCTCGGTCAGGGTGAGTTACCTGGATAAGCTTTTTCCGGGGTTTTCCGGTATCCTGATAGACGAATGTCTGGTAACTCTAAGCTCCATGGACCCCGGACTCATTTGAGCATTATTTCACCAATTTCATCCATCGTCCGATATGACTTAACGTTGGAGGACGTAAATTAAAAGCAATATATATGTGAGCTAAATCACGTGATAGGAGTCGATTGTACCCACTTCTTTGAAAACCTTAGTTGCTATCTCATATTCTAAAATTAGTTGCATGCAAACTGTCGCATTTATTATTGAAGTCAAGTTCATGCAAGTTTAGTTTCCAGTTATTCTGTATCATGCCTCAGCGTTCACAACGTGATGACGTATTTAGTGAGGCCGCATTGAAAATCTGTTTAAAAGACTCATTAAATCCGCTTTGTTGTGTTGCAGTTGAGTGTTTTGGAATCCTCACTGCCGAATAAATTATTGATTGTATGGGTGAGTATGTGTGTGTGCGTGCATGGTGTAGTGGATGAATGTTGTAGAAACTACTCGGAATTTTGCAAGGAAGGTCAGTGTATATAAACGATATTATTTAAGCTTTACGTATTGGCAAGCATTTTTCGAAACTGTCTCCCAAAAACGGTCAACAGAATTCTGTGAAATTAAGTAATGCCATCGGAATTCAAAATTTATCAAAGTTCAAGCTTAGTTTAGGGTTCCCATTCACTAAGTTCACTAAGTAAGTCTGTGCATGCAACTAACCTTTAGGTCTACAAGAACAGTGTCAGTTATAAATATAAGCTATTTATGATTATGAGAGAAACTAGAATCGGGTTTCAACAGCGAGCAAGTTACTTGTGCAACATAATTAAAATTCTGGTAGGTAACGCAATGACCAGCACCGATTGGAAGGCAAATATTAGTTGCCCTGCTTTGATTACACTCTGTAGTGTGACATTGTGCTTTGAACACAACATTTTTTATGTTGCAGCTGATATGCAAGCTAAAGAATGTTATAAATTACCTTTAAATACTTATACCAATATTTACATTGGACTTATACTAATAATAGTTCTCTTGAGCACATTGGTGCTTCAGTCCTAAAGGTAGCGCTTTCGTGAAAGAAAGAAAGAAAGAAGGAAGGAAAGAAAGAAAGGAAAAAGAGGATATCGAAACTAGGCTTGTTGCAGTTATAATATAAAGGAATATAAAGGAATGTATGCTTAATATTTAAATATATTTGAGTAATATTTTATTTTAAAATTTCACGAGAGAACTATATATAGTGTGTAATATTTTGAATGTTGTTACAAATATTTTCTTCTATTCACATCTTCTTGTTAAGAAAGATTGTTAGAGGTATATTCGTACATAACAATCACATATATTTCTGATTAATATTAGTCCACAGTTATACCACGTATACTGTTTAATCCATATAAAATGATTCTATTATCCACTTTATTTAATTACGTACACTAATTTAATTTATTTAGTTTAGTTAATTTAGTTTAATAAATTTAATTTAGTAATATCTAATTATGACAATGAACTTCTTACACAATAAAGGTCTTTTTAAATATAACATTCAGAGTAAACCTGGTCTGTCTGTAGAAGGTTAATAAGTAACGTGATTATACTTTTTAATTATAAGAGGCCTGTACAATAAGGAATGATCATAATTTTTTACGGTCATAATTTGTCGCACTAAAATTCAATTTTATTATATTCTGTTAGCTTAATGTGAAACAAACACACTATAGTAGTTTCATTATTGATACTCCTGGTTCCCGCCTGTGAGAACCAGGCAAGTTCAGACATGTTCAGTATCGCCTACCGCTGCAATGAAGGTAACATACAGTTAAAGTTGATGTTAGAGGAAGATCCGGAGTTTATTTCAAACGTAATCACTGCTAATGAAACTTGGCTACATCATTTTCATCCTGAGAGCAAACAGCAAAGTTCAGTGTGGAAATCTCCTTCATCACCAATCCCCCCAAAAAGGAAACGTGGTTGCTTCTGCTGGGAAAGTTATGGTCATCTCATTCTTCCATATTCATGGAATGGTTTATCAGCATGTTGTACTTGCGCACACATCAGTAACTAGACGATACTACAAGGATGTCCTGAAAACATTGCAAGTCCATATCAGGCGCAAAAGAACACATTTCCATGAAGCAGGCTGGATGCTGCACCACGATAATGCGCGGCGGCATATTGCCATTGTTGTTGCTGAATATCTTGCAAAAATCAACGTAAAGAGCATCCCTCACCCTCCCTATAGTCCGGATTTAGCGCCAGGTGACTGTTTTCTGTTCCCTAACTTGAAGAAACGCCTTCATGGGAGGCATTATCCATCATCAGAGGCAGTGGTGAAGGCTGTGGAAGCGATTTTGAAGGATCTTTCAAAAATGGTTTCCAGTATGTCTTTGAAGACTGGCAGAAATGGGACAAGTGGGACAAGTGTATCGCATTCAGGGGAGACTATTTTGAGAAGGACCCTCAAAATTATGAGGATGAGTAAAGGTACGTTGTGATGTTTCTTTATTGAACAGCTCTCGTATTAAGCTGATGAAACATCTAAGTAGACTTAAGATATATTTGAAAAGAATAACTTCAAGATAGTTATGAATCGGTACTTCCCCATAATCTACTTTTTTAATTTATTTATAAATCTTACCAGCATCACAAATATTGTATTTTAATAAAATTTTTCAGGACCATTTTTCAGAAAGCAAAGAATGAAAACTTTTAGATATAAAATAGAAATTTTGCTCTTGAATGTTTGAGATACAGCTAGCTTTATTATAAATTTGGTTCTTGTATTTCATACTACAAACACATTTGCAGACCAATTCTTTATTATACTATTTTCAAGGAATCTTCAAACGGTATGTCCTGTTAAATTGCTGTATCCAAATACTAGACTAAGGGAAATTCTTAGTCTACTTTCTAAAAATCTTATAGATAACTAAAATCATTCAATATAATCTTAGAAATGAAGAGATCTTTGCAGTTCAAAATAAAATGTCTTGCTGTAGTATCTTTGATGCTTTGGACGACGACGACACAGCTATATATAAAACCAAACGACAAATAGTTTGCTAAGTAAACAGCAAGGCAGTCGAGGAAAACAAATCCTAGTGTATTTTACGAAAGGCTGTTCCCAAGAGAGAGGACGCTCCAAGCTGTTTAGAGCTCTGGCTGCATATATGTTACGTTCTAAGCGAAAAGCAAACAAGTCTCGCTTTCTCATATTGTACAGAGATATAGGTGCCTGCAGCTTTAAGCTTTCTTCTCAAATAAAATACACTATTTCCCATTTCTGCAAATAACAGGTGCCGCATTTCAAGCCATTGTGCGAGTTTTATTTCATTAGTTTACTGCTTTTGGACCTCCCAGAAGATGGTATTTGGTAAATTAGTAGGGAATAATTAAAGGTTAAAGAGATCGTGATATACACTCACATTACTTTCTGTACCGTTATTCAAAAATGGTTATTACAAAAGCATATGCACGGATATTTATAAATGTTTTTGATTACATATTTACTGTAAGTGGAATGTGAATTAGGGAATACGTAGGCTTAAGCGTTAGTATACTTTTATGAGCTAGTTCCTATGTGAAAGCTTTGAAATTCCGTTTTGTTTATATGACTACGAGACAGGGAAAACTGAGGAGTGAATTCCTCTTGAGAAAAGTTAAATATATTTGAAAATTAAGGATAATACATAAATAATTTTAATAGGTAGATAAGTTGTATTTATTAAAATCCATACATAATATAAGGAATGCCAAGGGATAAGAAGTCATTAGCCAGGCAATTTAAGTGTTGAGGAAAGTAATTATTTATGCCAGAGTAACTAAGGCAATTAGATGTTTCCATGTAATCAGCCAGTAATCTATTAGTTCAAGGTTCGCGTTATTGAACTTATAAGGGAACTATCACTATGCTCATACGTGTATTTGCTTGACAGTTTGCTAGCATCATCTCTACTCTATGTGGAGCCTTTGTGTCAAAAATCGGGTGCGGAGTAAAGTTGGAAGTACCTGAAAATGAGTGAGAAGAGGAAGATATAGGCATAATAACACAGCATTCTACGGGAGGGATTGTTCACCCCTGACGTGTAGGGTATACACAGAGCATACATAAGGAGAGTCGTCACCCATACACGCCACAGGGGATGTCCAGAAGTTACTTGCAAGTGGTCGCTTGTGGCACATTCCAGACTTCGGTTTTTGGGCGTTTTGGTTCTACTCCGCAGCAAATTTTTGGTGCACATAATTTATACACATCAGGCATTATATCCTAAAATTTTCAAGTGCGTAGAAATGTACAGTGAGTGAGTATAGTGATAGTTCCTTGTTGGGAATGGGATTGGGATTTGGTACGTAGGCCACCATTATGGGCCCATTGTTCCTATGCCCCCAAGTAGGGGCAACCCCGGGAGGAAGGATGAGGTGAAGGAGACAGAGGGCGGCCAACCCATGGAGTCACGACAGTATAGAGGACAGGGCCTCTACATCTTACTTGGATAGAGACTTCTCCGACAGGCCAGGACAACGAACTCGCTCCCCCACAGCGGGACGGCAACGAGCCCGGCAGCCGAGCCCTAATGGTCCCAGGCAGGCGATCCGAGTCCCTAAAGTCGCTGGCTGGAGGTCCCGAAATGGTTCCAGCAGAGGAGCGAAAACCGGAAACCGACCTACCGGAGGAGGAAGTGCTTTGCTCAGAGCATATCATCCCGCCATGCCCGCCTCAGTAGTAGAGCGTCTGCCTCACGTTCAAGAGGCACCCAGTTCGAATCTCGGTCAGGGTGAGTTACCTGGTTAAGGTTTCTCCGGGGTTTTCCCTTATCCTTCAAGACGAATGTCGGGTAACTCTAAGCTCTATGAACCCTGGGCATCATTTCACCCATTCCATTCATCGTCCGATATGAATAAACGTTAAAGGACGTAAATTAAAAACAGTTCTGTGTGAGTTGCGTATAATTAGGGACACAGAGGGGTAAAACTGCTCTCGGAACCAGAATTACGCATAATATTATATTCATTCTTTCCGAGAATTATTTAAGCAATTGCAGCAATAGCAGTTAATAAGGTTATGTCATAATGTTTGAAATACATGTATGTTAAAATAAATTCCGTCAAAGGTGTTCCAGTGACAGCTGAAAAAATGGAAAATAAAACTAAATTTCAAACTAAAATGAAATAAAGAATGAATTAATTTATATGATATACATATATGACTATACTTGTGAATTGTATTATCTAAGTACCTACACAGTCGATGAGTTTTGTTTTAGTGTATCGAAAACAAATCCTCATGCTAAACCGTTTCCAACCAAATTTTGGAAAGGTGAACTACGATACAAAACAGAACTACTGCAAAGTTGGAATTTTACAATCCACCGTGTAGTATTCATGTATATTTTATTAAGAATAAACAAAAACAAAACGATGTAAATCTCGACTACGTAACTACCATTTCAACAAATGTATAAGAAGGCGATAGTCTTTTGTCAACTGGATTGTTTAAAGTAACGCGAAGGTTTCGACATAACCGCATATACTTAGTAGCTACAGAAAGCTAAAGAGAAGGAAAGAGCGAAAAATTCTTTTCTTTAGTACAAGAACAAGAGCAGTACTACTGCTTTTACAAATAATTATACACTTATGTCAATAAATTGCATTATGCCATTAACTTAAATATATCTAGGAAGATATTAAGAATTCACTGAAGTAATCGTAATTAGTCGCTCTTAGTAGGTGAACTATATTTCTCATGAACTTATAATCCACAAAAATATTAACGGTAGAAGCATCTGAGTTTTCTGCTTATCAACGGTGCATAATTAATTACAACACTCAATGTAATGTTTGTGCTAAACAGCATATGTGGAAGTTATGAGAAACAAGTTACAAAATTAATCTTAGAAAGTTGTCTACTATTTTATTGAAGTGTCTGCAATTAATAACATACTTTTGAGATTAAATTCAGTTCGTTGCTATCTTCAGTATATTTTATGAAATGCTGTATCATTGCTGCTACTTAAGATGAACATAGTTTATAGTAAATATCGGGAAGAGTTGGATATGCTGAGCTTACCACCGTCTTCTTTAATTTGTACAAAATATAACATAAAATCATAGATATTATGCTTGGCAACAATCATAATTTTAGAACAATGTTTTTATAACAATAAATAAACGCAGAATTTGTTCATGATCATTAAATATAATTGATATTTCCTACTATTCTCCTAAAAGTTGATTAAATTGATGTTTCTTTTGCTTATATAAGCCGAAAACAAAGCTATGAATGCGAGCAGAGCAATTAATAACGAACAATTTCTTATGGTTTGGAAACAGGCTACATTCTGTGATGTTTACAGACCAATTATATCAAAAATCTGTATTCGACAGGAGTTTCATGTCATAACTTCAAACGTGGGCTGATCGCGTGAATGCCAACGGTGCTTTTGACAGGCAGTTTTAAGGTTTTACATGGAAACTAATTTTCTGACAGAATATGCAATGCTCTACGCACCTCCAGTTCCACAGTAAAGGTTATTAAAGTACGTTTTTAAGTTGTGAGTTTAGCTGGATGCTTAATATCATTGATAATGTAGTTTCTCTCCGTTTGGTTCAGTATGGTAGAAGAAGTGAAAATGTCTTGACATAAAAAGTTCTAAGTATAAAAGTCAAAGGTTTTGATCCATTGAAATAAATGAGGAAAAACGCTTTAAAAAGATTCACAACACATAGGTATAAATTTGTGCGCAAGGCCATGGTTGAGAAAATTATGGATAAAAAACAATTGTAATAAAATATGGTTGTGTTGTCTGTTAAAGTTTGCTGCATGGTGATGAAAGCTTCCCACTTGCCTCAAATCAGTGTATGAGAAATCTCATTCCTGAAATTGACGTAATATTTTAATCTCAATTTTTCAGAATAACGATTCTGAAGCTTCTTTGTTTATAATTATTAACTCGACTACTAAATACAAAATAAGGCAACACAATTTCATGAAATAACTCTTTTTACATGTTCACTTAGGCAACAACTGCTTCAGGCAAGCGCCTATATTTCTGTAGCCATAGCAACTGTCATTTATTTATACACTCGTCATTCATAGCTACCTTTATACATATATTGTTTGTTTCTTCTTCACAATATTGCTTCTACATACTTAATATAAACATTATAAAATTTTGAAACATTCTTCCTTCCTTTTTAAACTCTCAATAACAGGGCTGAATAAATAAGCAGTATTTATGTTTGGGGTCCAATAGAAACAATTGCTTTACGAGTGATTAAACACTAATATGTAACCCATATAGATAATACAGAATTCTGTATAAAAACCATCTGCATGTAAGTCAGTCAATTTAAAAGTGCATAGATTTCTTCCTGCCTACCTCCCGACAAACAAATCTTTATACAAAATATAATGCATTCCTTTTTTTCTCAAAAGTTAATTCATCTATTTTGATTATATTTTATGTATATTAGGCATTGCGTAATGAGCTCAGTATGTGTTTAATTGTGTGAAGTAAATTTCGAAGCCTTTTACATTCTCATTGAATTAAAAAAATTGGTTTATTCTTCAAGGATATGCAAAAGCTTAGCAGAACCCTCATTTTGCTTAGAAGTGTTAAGGTCCTTATCAGGGTTTCCTTTGGAAGAGAATATCCCTATGAGATTTAGTTACGTAAACACTCTCAAGCCTGATAAAGAGCCCTGCAAGAAAAATTCAGCAGTCTTTCACGCCCAATGAAGAATGGGACGCTGAGAACATAGCAATTAAAAATCGCCCACTAATTAAAGCTTAATTTCAATTTTCTCCTCAGAATTTATATGTATAGGGTCTTTATTCTTGTATAATTAACTGCTTATCACTTATTAGCTAATTTATATTGATATGTTTATTTATTTTTCATTTTAGAAAGGAGAAAACTTAATAACATACCTATGTTATCTCCTCCTGTAAAATATATATGTTGTTATCAGTGCTACTCCATAATAATAGGTAAGACTTATTATAAAGCATTAGAATGCCATAGTTTGTGTACACACACTCAAAGGGTAAGAAAGTTCGGCTACTTTCTCTCATCTGCTGTTTTCTTTTCTCTGTGAAGCCTCCAAGCAATCGTGTTAGCTGCTATGTTTTACCCTCTCTACGTACCTAATTAAAGCATGTGAACTCAACTGTTAATTTAATTCAACAACATATGATATGAACTGTAACGTAAATTTTCTCAACGTCGGTCCTTACTGTTGCCCTCGACCAATTTTTTGTTTGTTTTATTCATATATCAGAAATATTTTAATGAGTATTCAAAATTTACAAATTTTCTGAACAATCTGCATAGGGATATAAATTTTCATGGACCTAAAATAAATTATTTTGTACTTCTACTCCATTTTATCAGTTTATTTCACCGTATTGTATTTCTATTTAAATAACTATAAGAGCGCAACAAATAAAAGTGTGTTTACAGTGAGAATATTAAATTTTTAAATCTATAATATTTCCATTGTCAGATTAGACTCAGAAGGAGCAGAAGAAGAAATTCAGTTTAAGTGGTAATATTTCAGTGTACCCAGTAACTTTAATGTAATTGTTTAATGTTTCTAAAACGGACATTCCAAACAAGTGGTTTTATGCAGGAAGAAAATCAGTTATTCAATAGCAATTTTCAAATTTCGTCGTCAGGATCCCCAGACCTTTAAGACTATAACGAATTGGTGTGATCATTTTTTGGTGGTTGACTATATTTTGACAGGACGCCGTTGTGGTGATGCCAGAATCCAGGAGCAAATTCTACAAATGTGTGGAAGTCAGTAAAACAGCAAAGCCCTTGGTATGAAGCGGTCCACAATTCCTTATCGACTTTATTAACTAGGTGTTGCATTTTCATTTATACATATCACAAATTTAACTTAATTGAATTATTTTAAATTTATCTTAATGTTCCACACAGTCGAACACGTGGTTATATTGTATATGACAATCCTTCCCCGTCTCCAGGTTCCATTTGGGCCCCTTTATTTTCCTACCTGTTTTCTAATTTATTCTGCTGGCAGTACCCCCTTTGATTTTGATTTTTATCTCCCCTCTTTATTTATTTTTCCTACACAATTTATATTTACCGTTTCGCCCTTATTATACTAAATTTTTATTATCCACGTACCACATCTTCTTTAACTTGATATTATTGATTAATCATAGCCTCACTTTGCCTACCTTTTTACTTTGTTCCTCTTATTTAAGTTTTTCTCTAATTACAATTTTTTTCTATTTCCCTAACTAAATTTTATGCCTTGGTATTATACTGTTATATCTAGCTAACCCTTTTACATAGTTTTTTAGGTAATTTTTAATTTCTTCGATAGTTTCTTTATACTTTTTAGCTTACTCTTAGCACTTAATTGCGTTCTTTCCCAACGGATATTCACTCCATCATTACACTTCATTACTTCTCATATTCTCTTATACTGCTTTCTTTTGTCTTGTCACACGGTTTTTTCTTTAGATTTTATTTTTATTTTTGCGTTCATTGGTTCCTTATATATTCTAGCATCACATCCTTCTCATGTTCCCATTCATCCTTTTCCATATCTCCATAACAAGAATTTATTTTCTCACTTCTTTCCTTCACCGCCCAACAAGTGAATTTCTTCCCTGTTATCTCATCTACCCATTCGAAGTTTTCGTATATGAGATGTTTGCATACATTTTTATCGCCAGAATTTTTGTCATTACCCACTGCCCTTCATCCCGCGTTGAGTTGATGTTGGTATCATTCGTTCTTTTTTTCTCTATCTTCTATCAGCATTCCCCTTTTTCTCTTTTCCTGGTAATGTCAATTGCTGATCCCGCGTTCGTTGGTCAATCAATTTTTGTGAGTGTGATCTCCCGGGTTTCTGCATTCCTCGCCAAGTTTGCGCCTTTTTGTTTCACAGCATGTAAGTTATCTCTGTCATCGATTTCTCCTTCTGCCAACTTGCCATCTATCCATAACTTAAAATTTCGTACCTATGCCAATCTCCCTAGACTATGAGCAGCGGCTCTGCGTTCTATTAGCCTTTTAAATTCATTCTTCGTTCGTAGGTCAAATATGTTTGTTAATGTGAATGTCAGTACCTTTTAGTTTCTTTGTCTGTTTTATCTTTTTGAATACCGTTTCTGTGTTGAAGAACTTCCTAATATTTTCCTTCTCCCGCTTCTCCTTGCAAAAGGGAAAGAGCCCATTTTTGAAACCTACAAGAGAATCTCGACATGGAGTTTTTGTGTGGACTACAATAATTTCTCAACTTCATGTAAGTAAACAGTAGAGAAAGTAATAACACTACCACGTGTATGAACTGTTTAATATGATATGCAAAATTGGAATGTTCCGAGTATCTCCAGTTACGAAATAAAACCATAACCGAAAGTCCATGCTGGTTTTCATGCGAGACCTAAGAAAGAAAATGATAAAGAGAAAGAAAGGAAAACCTTACATTTTATTATGGGGATTCTTAAAAGCGGAAGCTTTACGGGAGGACGAGACAGAGACAGAAAGAGAATCTTGTTCTTCCATTAATGCAATTCGGAGTGGCTGTTGGAATCCATGCATATTAAATCAACCAATTCACTTCAAGAGACTTAAAAGGAACAGAGAAATTTCAAATAGGAAATGAGAAATCTGCAATGGAGACACCGTTATCAACATTAGGAGATCCACCCACGAGAACAGTAGTGATACCTCTGCGCTAACACACACTTCATGAATGTATTATATACAATAATTATGTGATGTTTATCATCACTATTGACATTTGTGTGAGAACTATTATACAAAGAAACTGACATCAGCATTCTGCTAGTTTTGTCTTTAAAGGTTCATGTTTAAAGCACACAGCTTAAACATTTTTATATTATCAACACTATTTTAACTCAAAGATAAATTGTCTAATGGCGAAACGCTTTGTTAAGGAGGCGTGTTGCTCATCGAATAGATCATTAACACAGTAGATTGCGTTAAGGCAACCTAAATTCTCCCAGCTCATTTTCTGCCGTTAAAATACGAGAGTTGGCTGATAAGTATGGGCCTTGTATAAAAAAAAAAAAAAATTATTTCTCAATATAAACTCTAATTAAATTAAACGATCTCTGCAGTGCAATTTATCACTGTCCTCAAAATAGCTGTTTACCGCATCAATGACCTCGTTGCTGTGAAATCTTCTCCCTCCAAGAAATTTTGTTTGGGAACATTTTCGGAAACAAGTGGTAGTCACTGGGTGCTAGATCTGGTTAATAGGGTGGATGTTCAAGCAATTAGAACTTGGGTCGGAGCATTGTCGTGAAGAAACAAGATTTTTTACTTTGCCAAATTAGGTCTTTTTCTTTTCACCTCATCACTCAAATGTTTCAGTAAATTTGCGTAGTAGTCACCAGTGACATTTTACCCTTTTCCAAGTAATCAATAAAAATAATTCTCTATGCATCCCATAAAACATTCGCCATAACCTTGTTAGCTGACAAAATTGATTTTGCCATTTTTGGAATTGGTTCACCTGGCACATTCCACTCTTTTGACTGTAATTTGCTTCCTGGAGTGTAGTGATGTATCCAAGTTTCATTCATGGTAATAAGCTATCTCAAAAATTCACTGGTATTTTTACGGTAGACCTCCAAATTCTCAACATAAACAGTTTTTCTTTGCAACTTTGTCAACAAGCGCGGCACCTATCTTGCACAGACCCTGTGAAGGCCCCAAACATTCCTGAACGTTGTTTTGAAATCTTTACAGCCTCTTTAATCTCAAACAACTTTAGTCTTCGGTCTTCCAGTACTAAACGATGCATTTTTTTCAATGATCTCTGGAGTTGTAACTTCCACAGGGCGTCCAGACGAGGCCCAACACTAGAGCTAGCACGTCCCGTTTTGAACTCTGCAAACCACCTTTTAATCATTGTATATAAAGGGGCAGAGTCTTTCAATGTACTGTCCATTTTCTCCTTGATTTCTTCAGACGTTAAGCCTTTTAAATGGAATTGTTCAATCACTGCTCGTTTTTCCAAATTCTCCATTTTCATGAAACCTCTACACTTGTCTTGTTTAAAATGCTGTCATTCAAAAACTTAACAAGCTATTGACCTGTAACTTTGGATACAAGCTAGTCTAGAGTTAAACTGTATGAAGCTATCCGTCAAACTGGCCATTGGTGCCATCTCTATGTGAAGCCCGGGGCTTATCAGCCGACCCTCGCAACAAATGAAGTGTTTTCTTAATAAAATAATGGCAGCGTGTTTGTTACTAGGCATCTAAGAAGGATATGGGAATTCCTGACCGCACGTGTGAAGTGTACTTCACTCACTCGCTTCTCGTTACTATATAGACACACACGCTAAAGAGGAACCAGCTATGTATGTTCACAAGTGTTCTTAGAACATTTGAAAAAAGAAATCTTTCTTCAAATTATATGCAACATTATATTTATCTCTTCAATTGGATAAGTGCATGATAATTTGGGTTAGTTTAACTTTATGAATAATAATTTACAAAGATATTCTTTCATCATTTAATGCCTGCCTTGTATTTTAATAAACAGGCATTTCTAGTTTTTCAAAATTTAGAAGAAACTGCATGATCCACTTTACCGATTGAGGGATAGCTAGGTTACGTCACAAGGTCCTCTTACCCGTGGATGTAATACGCCGCTCGTCTGAACTGCCTTCAGCTATGCCTACCGTAACTGCATCCCTTACATACTTAATACCACGAATATACATATATTCTAAAAGTTTTTAGAGTTTGTAACAGAGATGTGCAACTCTTGTTTATAAGCTTCGTAATACTAATATATATTCTGTCAAGTTGGAAGCTTAACTCATCTGGTTTTTAAATCAAGATAAAATATTAATGTGGGGTAGAGAGATTCCATGAGTTTTCAAAGCTACCGCCAATAATAAGTTTAGCCATTCAAACGGCGATGGTAACTGTATTCATCAAAAGTTCGTCAAAGCCTATCTGATATTTTTTTGCGGAAACTCTACGTCAGACGCTTAAAATTCAGTCTTACCCAGTTTTCCAGCTATCTTTTTAGCATGTTCGTGTAATACAGAAACGAATATGCGGCGATGTTTACTCTAATGCATACGAACCACTCTCACGCTGTTCGATGAATGTCATGGTGTTTTATCGAAAGCCCTCTCTTTATGTTTTCATTAGCACAAAATTCCTAAAGCTTCAGAATTTACGTTTTCTTCTTGAGGATCTCGTAAACGTTGAAAATCTTTAAAGATCTAATTTACACTTAATTTATCACGCTCACTTCCAATCTTGTTTTCGAAGCCATAGTCACTACTTCTGAACTAAATCTCACTTAAGAATGTAAGTTTAGAGCTGTACCGTCATTTGATAAATTCGTACTAGATATATGTAGACGTAATCCAAAGAAGCAGGACTCGATACTCCGAAAATCTGCAACATTGAGGAATAATAATGGCCACAGTGATATAGCAGTCATTCTTTATTGTAATCCCAAGCTATTTTTATGTCATAACTTGCATTAAAATATATTTTATTTTTAATATTTTATTTTTCCTTCTTAGTACGTTTATTTGAAATTGGTTCATTTGAATATGTCCACATGACAGAAGCATAAGAAATGCACGTTCTGATTGAACTGAAGACACTACATCTTCTTCGTAGCTATTAAAACACTGTATTTCAACTATAAACTTGTTTGTATTTGAAACACTCATGCTGTTAGAACATTCCAACACAGTGAGATAAAGCGAGACTTGCCACTTGCGGGAGCTTCCATATGAGATAATGTAATTTGTTGGCGATGTGGTGGATAAACCAATGGTGGCCAGGAACATTGGTCACTCGGAAATTTGCTGGTGAATTCTCCAGTCTGGCCACGCAACCAGTAAGAATCCCAGTGCGGTAAACGCCATTACAATATGTGGTTTAGGACTAGCCACGCTGCCTGGCATTCTGGTGCAGTATCGGTCTTAGAGCTGTATTCTATGACGTCTAACAAATCATTAGATCAGCAACTGGAAAATAAAGAGACAACAATAAGGGAAAATCGGCGTGCGCTGTGACACATTCCTCAGTATTCGGACCGTCATTGCCGCACTAACCTCCAAGAGTTGCTCAGGTCGCAGATATTTGCAATACGTTATCCTTAGAGTAAAGGACGCCGACTTTCAACGGGTGACTGAAAATTAACTAAACTATGTACTCGGAACTGAAAAGTTTCCGTTAAAAGGTATATCTTGATTTCTCTTATGTCCTTTAATCGCTTTCAATTGTTTCAGTATTTTATTTGAAATTATATTTTTCCCGTTAGGTAAGTATCATTTATACCTGATGAATTAAGTAAGCATTTGCAAGACTTATATGTATAAGTAGGTGATAAAGTGAAGCCTTATCTTGCACCTCTATTACGTTTTATATTTTCTCTCTTTTCTTTACCAATATAAATGCTAATTTCTGAAGTTTCAGCATTAAATTACTGTTATTTATATGGAGGAAATAACCATAATATACCTATATCTATCCACTCCATCACATGATCTATGAAAATAATTCTACACGTCTTCCTATATCATAATTTGGACAACCCTGTATTGTAAGAGCGCGTGCATCAGCGTCTCGCTTTCCGCCACTTTACTTCTCTGTGTGATAGGACGCTAATCCTCGACAAGTTCCTGTGTGCAGGAAGCTGATAGTCGCATATGTTGTTGTAGGCTTGCTGCAATGGGCCAAGTTTCAGTAATTTCGCTAGATTAACGTGCAGAGTATATTTCAAAGAAACACTAAGCCTATAATACAAAACTGAAATGTTGTTGGTGTATATGATAAAAGAAAGTCATTTTAATACCGTTTTTAAACAACAGATATGTCTATGCTTCTTGAGTACACTGAAAACACAATAGATCTTTCTCCATATTTTTAATATATTTGTAGATCTATCTTTGAAGTCCGAGAAATTTGGAATATCACACTTATTTGCGTTCATCTAACAGTTACATAGAATTTTATGACGGAATTGCCAAGAGAACTGATATACTAATATACTGCTAACAATGTTTTAATATATTTTGCAGGTGCGGAGAAGTATGGTCTCACTGCTCAGTCAGCTGTATACTACAAATTGGAATTTTTTTCAACATTCTGAACAATATATATTTCCAAAAGTTACTTGGTAAATATCAGAACAATGCTTCACATATTCTATTGTAATGGGCACGGTTTTAGTGCACAATTATGTGTTCAAAGTTAATTAAAGAAGGGATATTAACTTATCATAGCTGATTTTTTTCCTGCAATTTTGGTCCTTCAACGTTAACTCATATTGGACGATAAATGAAATGGGTGAAATGATACTCAAATGAGCCCGGGGTCCATGGAGCTTAGAGCAACCCGACATTCGTATTTCAGGATAAAAGAAAAACCCGGAAAAAACCTTATCTAGGTAACTCACCCTAACCGAGATTTGAACTCGGGACCTCTTGAACTTGAGGTAGACACGCTATCATCTACGCTACCGAGGTGGGCATATCATATCTGATGTCACAACTACAGTTTTCATAATAATTAAGGAAACCGATATGGTAATACTACTCTAGGTGGACGAAATGGAATATTTATGAAAATAGCTGCCTTTGAATACATCAGCTTTACTGTATTTTCCCACTTTATCTGTGTGTTTCAATGAGTAGTATAGAAAATAGACCAAAGCATCAAGTTCTCCAGAGGTAAAGATACATAATCAATAAAGAAAACGTCACAGGACAAGCAGGGGATTACAGTATGCCGTGAGTGTGTATATTAGATTACCATTTGATGAATATCATTCCACTTAATGTAATAATTACATTTGACACGAATCTGCAGTACTTTGCATATTTGCTAATATTATATAGCTTGGAAGTGCTACCTATTCCATTATTTTAAACAGAGATTGATCTCGAGGAGTACATAGGGATGGTTTATAAACACTTTCCGTCTATCTTTCTTAAAGTTATTGAAAAATGCTAGAAGCATTTGGCTACAACCCACCCCTATTTATAGGGCAAAGTATAGTGCGTGCTGAGTAACTGAATCTGTGACCAATATATTTATGTATAATTGGACTCTGATGCACTGTTAGAGGTGATAATTTCTAAGGCAGATTTACGTATATTTAAACAAAATTTTTAATATTTAATGAAAGCTTAGTATAAACACCTACATAACGACGTTTGTGTTAAGCAATTATTCATTCAAAATAAAGTTCAAATAGTCAGATTTTTTAATCAACAGATACAAAAATAAACTTCATATGCTCACCTTGCTATTGAATGAGAACTAAGGCAGTATTTAATTATTCTGATATTATATAAACAAAAACATAATACAACGTATGTAATACATGTTTATACATTCAGTAAAATCAAATAAAATGAATGCAGTGTAGTTAATGCTATTCATAAAGTACGACACTAGAACTCTCTAGAGCATGTGCAACATTAAGTAACTAAGTGAAAATAACACAAGTTCTGAAAAGTGTTTTATATTATATCATTCTGTATGCGGATTATGCCACGAAAAGTGATGTAGGAATAAGCATTCAAGGATGGTGTAATTCGAATTTCTTATTCTTTGGGCACAGGATAATTTCCTGACACTCTACATTCTATGAGTTAGTAACATCATTATTGTTACTGCGTGGCAAATCATTATTTGTGCGACAAATCATATAGCTCAGGAATACTTGGCGTATGTTTTGCATATTTGTATACATTGCATTGAAACCTACTCTCGTCCATCTTAAATTATTCAGTTTTAGTAATAGAAAAAATATATGAGCAAATGAAAATGAGTAACAATTAGGGGCAATATGTTCACATATGTGCACTACAGGATATTTTAAGGGCAACTTGGGAAATCCTCGAGCTGCTCAAATACTAGAGGTAACGGCTCGGTGTAATAAACACAGGAACCTGGTCCTCTACAATGGAGATTGTATTTGGATTAATTTTTTACTTTCTTGATCAATGGTAGGCACGACGCATATAAATGTCAGATAGAAGACCTAATAGACAGGAATAGAACCTAATATGACAAATGAAGTAGTTGTAATATAATGGTGTCGCTTCATTTTCCTGAAATTGCTGCTGTTAATCATGTCAAAATAATACTTTTTTAGTTTAATATGCAATATTTTCACTTTACATTTTTACAACACTAAAAGTAGCACATCATTTGTTTCCTCTTTGAAGCTATTTGGCACGTGATAAAGATACTAATTGAAAAGTACTTGGATGTAAAAAATGTTGCATAATGACATTTTGGAATGTGCGTTTGTGAGTAACAGATCAACTCCTAAAGTCTTATAATTTTGTACAACATCATGTATTATAGAAGTCGCTTGATTCTACAAAATTTATGGTATGTGTATGTAATTGATTCTATATTTCTTTAAACGAATTCTATGTTTGTATATCTAATGATAAACTCAAACCTTTAAATTATCTGTTCACCGCATCTTAACTATGCTGTTTATCCATTAAATGCAAACGTAAGAAGTACAAGGTTTTGTTTACGTTGAGCCACCACTGTTAACTACAACGGTAATACTAACACTTAAAGAAACGACATTCAGATATACTTAAAGAAGTACCAGTCTATTTTTGTAATCGATTTCCTACTGTCACTGAATTTAATCTCCGGTGGGACAAACATCGCAGAGGGTTCTGTTACTTTCTTGAACATTCTGGAA
>CM060949.1:115250058-115515762 GCA_030765055.1 Mantis religiosa
TAAAAAGGGGAACTTGAAATATCGAAAAACATTTTTCCTATTTAGCAATAACACATTTATCTATGCAGGCAGCAATAACAGAAAGTGTAGACCTGAGACTTCCAGCGTTACCTCCTATATGGAACACATGTTTTCCTCTTCTCACCGACTGTTGCACATTGGGACAGTTCCAATAAAGGCAGACAATGAGTACAGATGTATCTTTTTATCTTGAAAAGTGCAGAGCGTTGCGCAGTTGTATCTGGACGAGTCCACTTCAGAACGGTTGCAACTGGAGGGGAGGGCAGGTCAGATAAGTATCAGTTGCGAGCAAGTAAACAGGTGCAGAGCTACTGAGTGATACTACACCTTGTTTCAAAAAGCGCGTGTTTCCTGGTTCCAAGAGAGCATTTAGAAATGGCGCCTCCTAGCAGCAAATTAGGAAATAAGGTGCTACATTCTCAAACACGAGAAGTAATAACCAAGGTGTATATATTTATGAAAAAGGAACAAGGGTCTGGGTCTGCTCTGAAAATCTGGAAAAGGGTATGAGAGGCAACAGCTATGTCTGTAAGCAGTGATAGAAGAGTTATTAGGGAAAACGAAAACCATTGATTCTGGTGCAACGACGTCATTTTCTACCCCAGGTAAACAAAAATCTACAATATGCCCAAATTCTAATTTGGATGGCTTTAATGAAGGAGTACTTAGGCGTACTGTCAATAACTTTTACATCACAGAAAAAGAACGACCAACTCTGAATAAAGTACTTATGAAGCTTCAAAATTCCACTGACTTCCAAGGCAGTGTCTCAACATTAAGAAAAGTTCTTTTGAAGCTAGGATTTAGATGGAATAAAACCAAACGCAACAGACTAATTTTAATGGAACATCATAACATACGGGCAAAAGGACTTAAATATATGCGAGATATTCAAAGATACCGCAATGTAGGTCACAATATAGTTTATATGGATGAGACTTACATCAATACAGCACATACAACGCCATATGCCTGGAGTGATAACTCGTTACAAGGACTCTTTGCACCAATGTCGAAAGGCCAGCAGTTGGTAATCGTGCATGCTGGAGGAGAACTGGGCTTTGTTCCAAATGCCTATGTACCATTTAAGGCCCAACAAAAGCACGGAAATTACCATGACAGTATGAATTATAACAATTATCAAAAATGGATTCCAGATCTGTGCTAGTTATAGATAACGCCCCATATCACAACGTGAAAATTGAAAAACATCCAAATTCACGCTTTAGAAGAGATCAAATGATATCCTGGCTACAGAGACACATGACTAAAGAGGAGTTCAAAAACACTAAAACATGTAAAGGCGTACAGTACTCGATCTACTGCCTGCGCCTTCTAGTTCAGCTAACATGCATGCCAGCGCACAGGAATATTTCATCTTCTCCAACCTCCCACTCCACATATAGTGCGGTCAGATCCAATGGTTTGCCTGTAAGACCTGGAACCTAGCTGGACGCACGCGTCGAATAAAACATTGCTTACATTTGAGATACTTTAAGAGAGACTGAAGCGCAAACAATCCTATTATATTTATTCTTATTTTAATATTTTCTATAAGGATATGGTTTGTACTATTACAATATAAGAAGATTAGCTTCTTTATTAATTATTTTAGAAGGATTAAAAGTAAAGATTTAAAATAATGTTTTATATATTTAAAGTTTTATTATTTTTGAAACAATTAAGAATTAAAGAAAGCAACTTGGCTGCGGGCTATGAACTTCTGTGAACTCTTGTTGGAACCACTCGTTCTACACACGCAACATTACCATTCCGTCACCGTTTGCACATTCCACACTTCAGCTTGTCTTTTTGAACGCTTCTTTATATTTTAAAATGTTTACACTATAACTGTTTGAGCACTTTGATTAGATTTCATCCAGTTTAAAAGCATGCAGTATGGAAGATGAAAAACTAGTCGATTTATTTGAGTGCGCATTATTTAAGGGATAGTGAAACATTCCCAATGAAAAAATTGGAGAATAAATAATTATGTAAGAATTAAGAAATACTTGACTGTTTTTCTAAAAGTGTTTATTTTTTATACAGCGCGATCGATATAAACCTGAAACATTTCAATAGGACATCACTTTTGAACCAATAATAGGACACACGTGCAACTTGGGAGAATATAATACACAACTGGGAGATTACATTACACTATTTACAACTCAGAGAAAATGCTGGAAGTGTCCTCCACCAGCATCTATACATGTTTGCACTCGTCTCACCATATTCTGTGAAGTTTGACGGAGAGTATCCTCGCCAAAGTCACTTATTTCGGTTCGAATGGATTATTTGAGAACATCAATTGTCCGGAGCCTATTCTTGTACACTATATTTTTTAGATACCCCCACAAGAAATAATCCGATGAGGCTAGGTCAGGGGATCTGGGGGCCCACAGGCCTTTTGAGATTATTCTATTATAATTATAATTATCAAAGAAACTGGTTACAAGTTCCATGGTGTAATTAGATGTATGGCACGCTGCTCCATCTTGCTGGAAATAACCTTCTCTCAATTCGATAACACCCAGATGCTCCACAAATGTATTGAAGATTCCCATATAAGCTTCAGTGTCAACAGTCGTACCAAAGAAAATGGAACCAACGATCTTGGAAACTGACACCTCGCACCATACTCCAACCTCTTCATCATGCAGTGAGGTTTCGTGGATCACTTGGGGGTTTACAGCAGCCCAATATCTGGTGTTTTGTGTGTTTATGTAGCCTGACAAATTCAACAATGCCTCATCTGTAAACCACGTTATGGAGAGAATGTCTGGACGTGGAATAAGAGTATCCTGAAACCATCGACAGTAACTGATTCGTTTATCATAATCTGCTTCTTTCAGTTGTTGCACCATATACACCTGTAAGTTTGTAATTCCGATTTCTTCGCAGCTCTTTGACATGTTCCATATGAATATCCTGATTCCTAGTTCAATCGATGCAACAATTTAGTAGCCTTCTGCGAACATCTGTAACAGTCTCTGCATTCAATGGCGGTCTATGTTTTTCACTCTCATTAATGAGTATACCAGTTGTCTTCATCGATGAAGTTGTTGCCTTTATCGGAACATCGCTTACATTAAATTCTCTTCGAAATTCCCGTTGTGTTGTTACCAAGGAATTTTTCTTCCAATATATTTTCAAATTGTAAACACACTCTCGTAGTGAGTACTGCATGTTGCTGTTATGACTACACATTTAAGACTGTCAGCTGTCAACAATTGTCAGTGTTGTCAATTCTCCCAGAGCCACTGAGATAATTAAAACAAATTTATACATTCTGAGAGCTTTCAAAGGAAAATTATGGCTTATTGAAATTCTCAGGTTTATATGGATCGCACTGTAGTTGCAAGTATAAGCACGTACCCCGCCACCGATGTCGCCGCCACCACGATGACGATGATGATGACCATGATAATAATAATAATACTTAAAGCGTATTAACTATTTTAATCACGTTGAACAAGGTTGCTTCATATAATATTTGAAATTCATTCAACGTAAACCTTTCGAACTGCTCCTATGTGATAAGTCTTTATTACCATTTGTATGTTATAAAACTTAAATATAATATGTAGTAATAAGTTTTATACTGTACTGTAATGCCATGCATGAAATAACGCTACATTAACTAAAGAATGTGTCACATAAGCTAAACGTGTGAGAAAGGGCTTCGAGGGAGAAAATTTCCCCTAAGGAATGTGAGAAAACGGTCAGAATATTTCTTCATATGACCTCAAAGGTCAACACCCGGTGGGACAAAAAAGTAAAGTGGCGTAAAGGCGTAAAGTGGCGAGACAGTGCAGAGTAAAAATTATAATTAGATGCGGTAGAGTGAAACGTGGGCAACTTGAACAAAAGAGTGATACCGACGTCGTGACGAGCATGTGTGTTAAGGGAGCAAGCTCATGATATAAATGTTCTATCAATAAAGTGGTTAGAGAAGTCAACACGGAAGCATAGTGTATTTCCACTTAAACGCTGGACCCTGGGACAGAGTACACTTACGCTCTCCCGTACTTACAACAGAGAACAACTCGCTAGTCCGGAGCATAATCGGTCTTTCCCTGATTGCATCCTACACCATTAGGATCCTGACCTCTACGCCTTTTTCCTGAACTAGGATTATACCCACCGATTTCCGCCTCAACTCCTAGTACTGCCAACAGAAGCAGTTAGCGCCCGTAAAAGGTGTGAAAGAAATATTAGAATAGAGTGTCGCTGTAATGAATATTTTGCAAGATAGTAAAATTGCAAGTTATATTTCAGTGTTTTAAAGCTAATGTATAGTCATATGTTTTCATTCTAAGGATAATTTTGTGGATATGTTTTCAATTGCTCATTACTATATGCTCTTACTATTAACCTTCCGCCTGCTCCAACTCCTACAACCGTAAAACGTCGCAGCCGGAGATTCAGCGGCCATACTGTAGTGAGGTTGAGGACATGTACAACTCTATATACCAGAGGACCAACACAGAGTCCTTAGTAGTGACGCGAAGCAGTGAATTCCTTTTTATACTCTGCACAGCATTCTTGAGTAAACCAATGACTCATTGGCTACAAAGGAATAGATCTTAGTAGACATACCGTCATTTCACTTGTTTCTTTAAAGCAGCCAGAATTACGTCTTGCAAAACATCAGAATTCTTTGAGAAGTGTAGGATATAGTCGCATAAAGGGAAGCAAAGTTATTGGATGATAGATAGAGACTTGCTCGTATCTGGTAAGGTGTACTTCACTTATTCGAAACTCGCGCCCAGTTAATTGCCTGAACTTGTGTACTTCTTAGAAATTGAAATGGTTTAGGCAAACAACGTTTGATAAGTTCCACATAATTCCCTTCATTTAACTTCAACATACTTACATATATTGGGAGAAAGCTTCTTGATGACTAGTAATTTTCTTTCAATACAGCTTATTTGGCAGCCATGAAGGAATTTCATTTACATGACAAAATAAACAGTAAGTCTCTGAACTAAGTGCACTGAGCTCAAGGAAGACTATGCAGAAAAATAACAATTTGTGACATCGGTTTATATGTCACTTCAAGAACTTTTCAAATGATTTTCGTACACACGAATCTTTGTTTGGCAAACTGATATTACAGTGGTTTATCATTAGATTAGGTGAAATGAGAATATAGTAACATACACGCGATCTTGAACCCAGAATGTCCCGTATGGCAGTCGGGTATGCTGACCACCGAATATTCATAATTTAGGAATGCAATGACCATGAATTCTCTCATAACTTAGTACTTTTTCAGATTAAAATAATTACATCCACTAGCTTCCTGTGTACGAAAGCTAGATGATATAACGTGGATTTTAAAATAACTTCGTATTTCTCTTTTACTCTTTGGTTTGAAAAGCTATCATTCATTTACTTTCAAAAGATCATTGCTTTATCTCTTTTCAAGTTAGAGTGGAGAAAAAGGATTTTTTGGTGGGGTGTGAGGAGAGACATTTTCTAAAGCCTCGTTACGAATTCCTAATGTATGAAAAGATTTCAGTTGGAGTGCCTGAAAATACGGAAGAATTAAGCTCCTACGGTAACGAATGGATTATTGTTACTCTTTGCCATTTTCTTCTTATTCTTTAATTAGAAATGGAAGATCCCACACCACCTCAATTTCAAAATCGCGTCTAATTAAGCAACATTTCAGTAACGAATTAGAAAGGATGCAAAGAAAGTATTTTTTCAAATGCAGTCATTGAAAGTGTACTGGTGCGCACTTGTTCTCATTTGATACATTACATTATACTTGTTGCACGAGTAATCCCTAATTAATTAGTTTAATTAATGCTATTCTGCAGGGCTTCTGTAGGTAGATAATGACACTGGTGTGATTTAAATCTACATTTACAAGGTTGCATGACTGTTCTTCAAATATTGTGGTAGAATGTGTAAATGTAAAATTACTCTGTACGTTGAAACTTTTACTTATCGTTATCTTCTTGTTAATCTTAATTTGTTTCTTCAGCAAATGATTACTATTGATTATTGGTATACTTATTTATATTCTTTCTAGAAAGTGGTAATCTTTCTTTGCGTTTATAATCTTTTTCTCTTTCTCATTGTGTATCAATTTTATGTCATTTTTTATTATAGACCTAACCTTTAAGGTAATTCAGTACATTTTAGGCATGAAAAATTGCTTTAGGGTCATGTTCTTTGACACTGAGTAGCAACAGAGCTTCATCTAGTGGAGTATTCAAATTAGATGTTAAATCATCAAAACCCACAGTAATCTAGTTCAGCAGAACAAGGAGTTGTCAGCAGTTGCAGCACAGAAAAAGTAGTTCAAAGTGTAAAGAGAAACCGGGAGAATAAACAGAGAAAAGTGGGAAATATATATAAGTAATATTGAGCATGATGCACATGGAAGACAAGATAGGGCGTATAAAATATTAACAGAACGGAATAAAACAGAAAAAGATAAACTCCAGCTAAATCCTCTATCAGAACAAAAATGGTTATCATATTTCCAAGAATTGTGGAACCTAGTGAACAAAGAACAGGAAGTAAAACTTTTCACCTTTTTTTTTTTTTTTTTTTTTTTTTTTTTTTTAATTTTCGTCCTCCAACGTTAAGTCATATCGGACGATGAATGGAATGGATGAAATGATGCTCAAATGAGTCCGGGGTCCATGGAGCTTAGAGTTACCCGACATTCGTCTTACAGGATAAGGGAAACCCCCGGAAAAAACCTTAACCAGGTAACTCACCCTGACCGAGATTCGAACTCGGGACCTCTTGAACGTGAGGCAGACATGCTACCACCACGCTACCAAGGCGGGCTCTTTTCACCAAGGATGAAAATATAGATCCAATAACACACGAAGTATTTAACAGCATAATGCAGCTTAGTAGAAATAAGAAAGCTGCTGGATGTGATCAATTAAATTTGGAACTCATAGCAGATTGCTTGATCTTTTTAATCTTTGTTGGAGGTATGGACATATCCCTGAAGAATGGAATACAGCGTTGGTGATACCAATTTTAAAAAAGGCGACAAAGAAAAATGTGACAACTATAGAGGAATTAGTCTGCTGTGTTCAGTGTATAAATTATATGCTAAAATAGTTGCAAGAAGAATAAGTACAATAGCGGAAGCATGGCTTCATGAGTTCCAAAACGGATTTAGAAAAGGAAGATCATGCACGGATAGTATATTTATAGTTCAACAACTAATTGAAAAACATAAATAATTTAATGTTGATACATTTATGTTTTTGTTGACTATGTTAAAGCCTTCGATTCGGTCTTAAGGGATAAACTTTGGATAGCGATGGAAAATTGTGGAATACCAGCACATTTAATAGGGACTGTACAAGGTATGTATAAAAACACTACAATAGCAATAATAAAGAATGGAAGGAAAACAGAAGCAGTGGAAATAAAGGAGTACGACAAGGATGCCCTCTATCGCCTATACTCTTTAATATCTATATTGATAATATGGTACAAGAATGGCAGCAAAGTATAAAACAAAATGTACTGAATGAAAACATAATTTTAAATACAGTATTCTTTTCTGATGATAAAGTGATAATATCCCACTCAGAAGATGACATGCAAAGAGCAGTATGTAGTTTAAACAACATAACGGAAACATATAACCTTTCAATCTCAGAACACAAAACTAAAGTAATGGCTTCTCGAGGAAGGAACAACATAAGAGCAAAATTAGTTATACACAATAAAATAATAGAACAGGTTAATAGTTTTAACTATCTAGGCTACACAAAAGCAGTAGCAAATAACAACAAGGATATGGAGGCGAAATTAAACAGAATCAATCAAATGTGTGCGACTATAATAAGAACGCTGAACAGGGAAACAGGAAAGGAGATACAGATGAAATTTTATAAGATAATGGCAGTCCCAACGCTAACATACGGTTCCGAAATATGGAAGGATCTAGCTCTTCGCTGGAAGGATCAGTAGGCTCTTGAAGAGAATGGAACGGGTCACAGGGTCCAATCCTTGAAGAAGATGATGATGATGATGATGATGATGATGATGAATGTGTATGGGATAAAACACTATAGGAATAACAGAAAACATATATGTTATTAATAACAACTAACGCCTTAACACACAGAAGTACAGAGCGTGGTGACATCACACGCTGAACTCGTGTTCTGTGCGAGCTTGTGTAGTGGTGCAAACTGACGTCACACCGGCTCTCCATGATCCGTTAAACTTGGTCGATATCAGGAGTATAATCCTATTTTCTCCTAAACATTAAAGACATCCCACTCGTTTTCATTTAATTATACATCCTGCCTTTCTGTTTTCTTTTTGACATAATAAGGATCTAATGGTTACACATCCTTTAAAAATCTGACTTGTACTCACATAATTCTCTATCCATTACAAATTAGAAACTGTATTCTATATATATTCATTACAAATGTTCTCACTGGATTATATTTTCACAATTCTTGATTTCCTTGTTCAGAAATGATTTTGCAACAAACAAAAAGTGCTTATTTGACACAACATACAAATATTTATATCAGAAGCATGGGAAAATACATGTACAAATCTTAATACTAGCTGTCTGAAAAGAAAGAAGAATTAGACACTTTCAAACAATTTCCTCTAATGGTGTACTTACATCAGGTAAAATATAAACGTTATACTTAGGATATTCATGAATAAGTAAGAAAAACAAACATTAATTATATACATGCTTTGTAACCCTGATCGAGTCAACTTCTGAAGATACCCAGCGGATAGACTGGCAAAACGTCAAGTGCTATTTCAGCCAATCGACCACAGCTAAAAGGCCCGGATAACACATTTTATTGGATTAATATATAATTCTTAATAATATTTTAATAAAGCATTAGAACATTAATAATGTTCTCAATGTTTTTAATACATAATCTAAAAGGTCATTGCATGTGAAGGTGCTGCAGAAGATATGGTATAAATATTTTATTCTACATATGAAAATCAAAACATGTAACTTTTATGAAAATCTTCAAAGCTCTTTTTGCGGAAGGAAAAAGTAGCTAATAAAATAATCAGGAAAATTTCCATTGTAATAGTTTGGGGTAGAGGGAATTTGTGATAATCTTAGTGTTACATATTTAAAATGGGCTGTTCTCTTTGGCTCTTTCTTTCTGGAAGCTGCAATATCCCATTCTGTTTATATCCCTTATCATTTCAATGTAATTTTCATTATGTAATTACATTTATTAATTAGCATAGCGCAGTTGGCTAGCCTTGTTCTCTACTTCCTCTACGAGTAATTCGACTAAATTGGTAAATTATCAAAAGGTTCCCTTAATTTTAATTATAGGTGAAACATTATCAACTATAGTAAATATTAGTAACACAAACTGAAATGCTTAATTCACATAAAATGAGCTTCTTTCACAATGACTAGTTCCCAAAACATCTTTGTAAACTTGTTATACATTTGCAATTTTGAAGTCCCATTGTTTTGCAACTTTATAAAACTCTATTGACTTACCACACGCTGTTTGTTATCAAAGCCACACGTTTTACTTCTTAAATGAGAGCATTTCCATAAAAAGTATACTTATGTTTATTCTGAAAGAGAAACAAACAGTTTTCGGTACTCCTTTATGCCTTGTTCAGCAGATAGCTCCTTTCCTTTGTATCTGCTTTATGCTTATATCTTCGTATGAAGTTTCTCATGCTGTTATGAGACTTTGTTTATACGTTCACTGTCCTTTGTTTGACGTTTCCTTTTCTTTTCGAAAGGATTTTTGTCTGCAAAAGGAATTCTGAAAGGGTATGAGCACAAAGCTGAAACGCGACACTTTGCATGACAAAACGACATTTCTTCTGAGCTTGGACCACAGCGCTGTGGTAATCCACGAGATTATTGTACGAGAACCCCGACATTAAACATTCACATCATGAGCTGTTTTCTGTTGCAAAATCTCAGGAATTAACGCGCTGTACCATCTCAACCTCTTGGGGAATACCGAATTTACATCTAATATACTTATGTCTATATCCCAATTCGTTTATTAAAGGTAAGAGCTAAGAGCTGCAAAGATTCTTATTTTCTTTTATTGTTTCGCCACAATACATGACCACGTGGAACTTACACTTACGAGAGTACTGGATGGCTACGTACTATAACGTGTCTAGCCAGAACGATTCTGGTAAAAGTATATGGGAGGGAAGAAAGAAAAGGACTGAAACACTTTAACGCAATGCTCTTACACTGCTAATAGGTAGAGGGAAACCCACAGTTGTTTATACAGGGTGTAGGCACAATTAATTTCCCTCCACCAAACAGCAGCCTTCCTTGCAGTGTCTCAGTCCCTCTCTTCATCCCCTCGCATATAATTAAAATATTTAATAATTTATACACTCCGAATGAAATTCGTTTATAAAAACTAGATATCCTTGAGTTTGCACACAGATCTTTCTAGTTTAGACAGAGTATTAGGGTGGTTGATTACAGAAACCGCGACGTCTATTGAAGCAGATATAAGAACCCTTACGGGAGTTAAGTGTCTGAAATTTTCTCCTAGTATGCACCAAGGCTCATCAACATTTTCAGAAGATGTATACGAGTATATAATGAGCATTCTTTCCAATGAAAATGGACTGAAAGGCATTTTGAAATCGACCATTTTGATGAATGTTACATTGCCAGGTATTAATTTGAGTTCTTTATTTCGAAAATAAGACCTGTGTGGTAAGTGGGAAGTTTAAATATCATTATAATTAGATGGGCCAGTACATGCTCACTGTATTGATAATATCGAATATTGATATCAGAGAACATTTCCAAGAGTTATCTGAACGAAAAATGCTACAAATTCCTGAAAATTACAGTAATCTGTGTAGGCATAAACAAAGATACTGTAAATAAATAGATGTTTAGACAAATCGTTGAACTGGACTTTGTTTTGGACTTCATCCTTAAAGCTTTGAAAACTACCCTTCATTGTTTCCTAACATTTTCATTCTTATTGCTTTGTGACCCGTCTGAATGAAACCTTGTACCTATTTTATGCGACAATATCTTAACATTTTAAAATGACATATTTTTTTTTTACTTCTGTGTAGTAGCCTTTTGAGATATTTGCATTTTGGTGATACTATTGTTTTAATATCACTCCCTGATGTAGAGTCAGTACAGTCTATTGTTTTTAAGAGGGAAATATAGTGAGAAAAGCTTTTAGTTTGGACCTCGTTTAACTACACGTCGATAAACTATCTCCTAATTTCATAATACGTTCTAATGCAAAAATATTAAGTTTTTCAAAAATATATTTTGTATTGTTTATATTTCTTGATAGGTGCAAAGAAAAATTAAATTTATAGTGTTTATGATGTGTTGAAACCATATTGAAGTTTTCCGCTTTCATAAGCTTCTGACAATGGCCGCAACGTTATCGATGACCGAAAATGACTTACTGGATTTTTGCAGAAGCTATTATGAATAGGTGAAGATTACAGGTGACTCTAAATAAAACAGTTTTATCATAAGTTTTAAAATATTTAACGTTTTAGAATTTCTTACACTCGCTTTAGCTGTAAGGTAGTTAGGTGTAGTGCTATACAACAAAAATGTTACCTACAGGAATATATCTCGGCACACTTTGCACTTGGCATAGACAAGTATCTGTGCCAATCATTTCCAGATATATTGTCAGAACTCAAGATTTCATGTAACCAAAATTTGTGTCATTCTTCATTACTTTCAGAGTCCTACAAAATGTTTGCGGAAGTCAGTCACATCATGCAGGATTCTCAAGCGCTATTTACAGCTGTGTTGAAATATTACATTTCGTGAAAATTGTTGGTTGAAGTATTCAAGCATGTGATAGGAAATTTATGGAGGTATTCTTCACATTGCAACCACTAGTGTCATCTTGTGGTGAGTAGCATGTGGTTAAAGAATGATGAAAATGAAGAAAGTATACGGCATCCAATGTTTCAAAAAGCCCCTTAAAGAATACAGAATAGTAAATATATTTTTGCTTTGATTACCATACAATATCCCAAATTTTTTCGATCTATTTTACAATACAGAATCCTATCTAGACTGCAGCAGCCATTAGGCTTGTTGTCCAATAAAGAAACCGTGTAAGACATCTACTTGTTAAGCAATCCAACAATCTTAAGAGAAATACTTTTTGACGAGTCTTCCTTTGCTTGGAATTCAAATTCGGTGATGTAATTTCCAAGTTTCTTTTGAAATGTTTTGCTATATAATGCCAGTCAGCCCCGAGTGAGAGGATGTATTGCAAAGGGATGTGCTGTTTGGAATCGCTGATGAAGTTAGCTTTCTTGTACTCTTCCTTTCACAAAGGCAAGTCTTTGTTCGATACCTCGCTCGTTACTGTGCAACATTTGAGAGGACGCTATGTATGTAAACAAGTGGCGCACCCTTTTTCCCTTCTACAGAGAACTTTAGCAGCATTTTCCAAGATACAGAGATATCCTCAACCTTAACATAATAAAGCCACCGTCGCTGAGCGTGCTTGCCCTGCTAACGGCAGCTAAGTAGCACATAAGAACATAATGAAATCGTGATTTTCACAAATTATACCAAAATTTTCTGCGTTCAGCTTTTCTGCTCTAGTTTGTGTACTGTATTTCTTGCCAGGAATATGAAGTTAATTTCGTATTTAATTTCAAGTGCACCTAAGCGCACCCGCTCTAGATACCTATTTGAAACAGAGAATTTAACTACCTTTATTTTTCCATTGCAAAACTTTGTGTCCCAAGTACTTTAACTAAGCGTACTTTCATTTATAACTTTGTACCTTTGGCTGTGCAAATATTATCAAATTATACAACTTCTATTGTTACCAACCTTGAACTCTCTGCTGGGGCAAACGATGCAAACTCGAAATACGTAACAACGGAGAAGAATATATAGAACATTACAAACACATTTGTTAAGAACATAGGCTGACAAAATTTGAAAGGTAATCAATCAAGGTTGTATTATTAATATTAATATTGGTTTATGAAAATCTCTACGTAACTATGATTAATAAGTCTCGTCGGGAATGTTTTGTCTTCATTATGTTTGAAATTATTCTTTTATATATACTGTTGCCGAAATGCGGCAGCTGCTTTTCATTTTATATTTTATATTTATTTACATGTGGGCATAGAGGAGGAAATATTATTTTAATTCACATAAATATATCTTCGATATGAGTCAAAACCTAAACTTATGTCTACCGTTAAGGATTGTTCAAAACATAGTACATCAAATTAAATTAAGAATTTCACCGAATGATTTAGAGCTTTTGAACAAAGAAACAAGAGCTCTATAGAAACCACTTCTGTTACAGTAATCATGAATAGTTACTTAAGGCGTTTCCAATATTATATAGTTGCTCCAAAACTTGTAACCAACTTCTGTTGAAATGATCAAACAAGTGAATTATCCAATCCAGTACATATAAATATCAACGGACCTGATTTTAAAAACGGTTTATTTAGCCGAGGCTGGAAGACATATCCAGAATCTTCTGTAAGAAACAGTGTCATATAAGCAGTGTTTGTGTAAGGACATTGTGTCACAGGCAATCGCGCACAGGCGGAATTCCGCGTGCCCATTAGGTTTTAAGTGAAGAATCTTATAGTAATGGACGTAGATACAGTGGTAGTATTAGAGTAGGTGATAGAAGTTGATACCGAAATTATGGTTTGCCAGAAGCAAAGAATCATGATAGATGTCAAAGGAATGTTGGTTCTTTGTCAAGACCAGGGCAAGGCCAGTTGAGTTGGGGAAAGTGTATAACAAAGCCGTGTAAGAAACAGTGTCCTTAGAAGATTTCTAAAGGAATTGTCACTTGACGTGTATGAATAGGGAATTCTTTGGATCGTTTACAATGGCGACCAAAACAGCCACAAAGGGATTTTGTCTGAAAAGGAATTTTGAGAGGGAAAGTTAGAGATATACACGCGTGCAGCTGTGGTTAGAGGGCACTCTTCGGCGTAAGGCCGATGGGGACAGTTCGCGGCTAGGAAGCCATTATAAACAGTCTTCGGCGCGAAGCCGATCAGAAGAGTCTTCGGCGTGCAGCCGCTAAGAGAGGAGTCTGAGACGTGAAGCCTATTAGAGCGGTCAACTTGTTCTGTCTTGAATATTTGTCGGGTCATCAAAATTTATCGAGGAATAAACGATTAGCATTCAGTAACTCTAAACCGAGATTGGTAACCCTCGGTCGGCAACTTCAATTTCGACGTTTGAAAATAAGAAGCAGTGAATAAATAATTTGCAGACGGGCATTCCAGTGTTGTAAAAATCTCCTTCTCACACCCATCCAAGCATACCCTGAGAGAAACCTCATTGCTCGCCATTAAATTATTTGCATCAAATTGACGTTCCAACGTGGAACTTGTGTTCACCGATCATATTGCTTCAAACTGGCGTCCAACGTTGGGCCGTGGTATAACACTTGATCGCCAACACCAATCATTTCAGCTTCAAACTGGCGCGCCAACGTGGAGCTCGATACATGAAGGAGGTTTGACACGAGCAGCACATTCAACCCGAGAAGCAGATTCAACCTAGAAGGAGGTTCAACCTAGAAGGAGTTTCAACCCGACAACGAGGTTCAACAGGAGAAGGAGGTTCGACACGAGGACGGTCGACCCACCAAGAAATTCGTCAACAGTTCGACTGTAAAGAAGAAAGGAGGCCGGCATCGTCATCAGTGACATCATCAGGAGCCAGTAAAAACAATCAAAGGTACAGAGTGTAAAATTATATACTAGACTATGGTGAATTTATTTGAGGAGTGAAAGACAAGATTTTAAGTAAAAAAAAAAAAAAAATTGTAGAAAGCATGGAATTTCAGGAGGATTATGGTAATAACATTAGCAGGAAGTAGTTGAAGTAGCAGAGCGTGGTAGAACTGTACCAAATAACGTAAAAGTGGAAATAAATATGTTAGAGGAAATTAGAAAAATGTTCGCAAGTTTAAGTAAAAAGATAGAAGATGATACTCAAAGTTTAATAACAGAGATGAAGGATAGCAATCAAAGTTTAATTAAAAAGATGAAGGATAACCATGAAATTTTAATTGAAAGTTTAAGTAAAAAGATAGAGGATAACAATCAAAGTTTAAGTGAAAGTTTAAGTAAAAAGATAGATGATAACAATCAAGGTTTAAAAAAGATAGAAGGAAAGATAGAAAGTGGTTTTCAGAAGTTAGAGCCAGGACAAATAGAACTAGGAAAGAAGTTAGACAATCAACAACAGTCGTTAGAAAATTTCAGGAAAGATGGTCAGGAAGTAGAGAACGTAAGGGAAGAAGCTGATCAGGTAACAGACAATGTAGGAAAAGATGTTAATGAGGAGACGGAGAATGCTGAAAATGAAGTTATAAATTTAACTAATGTAAGGTCAGATAATGAAAACAGAAAACTGAGGGAGGAGATAGCACAAAAATTGGAGAAAGAAAGAGAACTAGCTAGGAAAGAGTTAGAAGAAACTAGGAGTAGATTGGTAGTATCAGAATGGGAAAATAGAAAACTGACGAGGAATTTGGAGAAAACCACAAGTGAAATTAGTGAGGTAACAATAGAGATCATGGCGACGAAAGAAACATTGAAAAGCATTCAAAATCCAGGAAGAAACGAAAGAGAAATATTAAAATATTTCGGGCAAGGGGCACAGTTCCAACAGAATATGTGTAGAAAAGATAGGACAAGATATCGATGTCCGATATCTAAGTTAAATGTGGAGAAATCATGGGGATGTAGAATAAATAAGTCCTTTGTACATGGAAAAGTCCGCAAAATTCTTTTGTATTTTCGAAGTACGTCGTGGGATGATGAATTTTCTTGTAAATGGTGGGAACTTAGGCTAAAGTATTTAAAATTGCCATAACAAATTGTAAAAGGAGAAGAAACAAACTTGTAAAATGTGTAAGCTAAGTATAAATAGTGTAGTGTAAAATGTATAGGTTAAGTATAAAGTGTTGTGACAGTGCAGTGGAACTTAAAACTAAACAAGTGAAAAAAATATAGTAATGAAAATCAGAACACTTAAAGACTTTTGAAAATAATATTTATATAGAATCATAAAGAAGTATTCGGAAATGTATGAAAAAAATTAACTAGTTTAAAAAAAATCAGAACAATGACAGACTTTTGAAAAGAATATTTATATAGTATCCAGAAGAAGAATTCAGAAATGTTGTAATATATATATAAAATATTATTAATGTACAATCGGTTTCAACATGGGAGTGTATCTTTTTGAATTGTTTCAAGCGTAACAACAATATGAAATAATTTTAAGTAGATCAGATGAAAAAAAGCAGATGTAGATTGAAATATTTTCTGAGTAATATTTAAAAGTTGAAAATTGCAGGCCAGAATGTTGGTAAATTTTAAATGAACTGTTGTTATGTAACCATGTGAATAATTTTTAGGAAATGTCATGTAAAAATTAATGTTGTGAAAAGAAACTGTAAAACGAATTGGAAGTTGCTGACAAAGGTGTACTATTTTGCGTTATATTCGGGCAAGACATATATATTATTTCATTATGGGATAATAAAATAATATCTATTGGGGCATTTGATACGGAAATTATGGTTTGCCAGAAGCAAAGAATCATGATTGATGTCAAAGGAATGTTGGTTCTTTGTCAAGTCCAGGGCAAGACCAGTTGAGTTGGGGAAAGTGTATAACAAAGCCGTGTAAGAAACAGTGTCCTTAGAAGATTTCTAAAGGAATTGTCACTTGACGTGTATGAATAGGGAATTCTTTGGATCGTTTACAATGGCGACCAAAACAGCCACAAAGGGATTTTGTCTGAAAAGGAATTTTGAGAGGGAAAGTTAGAGATATACACGCGTGCAGCTGTGGTTAGAGGGCACTCTTCGGCGTAAGGCCGATGGGGACAGTTCGCGGCTAGGAAGCCATTATAAACAGTCTTCGGCGCGAAGCCGATCAGAGGAGTCTTCGGCGTGCAGCCGCTAAGAGAGGAGTCTGAGACGTGAAGCCTATTAGAGTGGTCAACTTGTTCTGTCTTGAATATTTGTCGGGTCATCAAAATTTATCGAGGAATAAACGATTAGCATTCAGTAACTCTAAACCGAGATTGGTAACCCTCGGTCGGCAACTTCAATTTCGACGTTTGAAAATAAGAAGCAGTGAATAAATAATTTGCAGACGGGCATTTCAGTGTTGTGAAAATTTCCTTCTCACACCCATCCACGAATACCCTGAGAGAAACCTCATTGCTCGCCATTAAATTATTTGCATCAAATTGACGTTCCAACGTGGAACTTGTGTACACCCATTATTTTTGTATCAAAGTAGAAGTGGTATCATCATCATAATCATCATCATCATTATTATGCAGGTTCATATGAAGTCATATTTTTAATAAAGCCTAAAATATGAGTTTCAAGTAAATAAAAACATATATACATGTGTTGTGATGAAAATTATGCAATTTTTATTGGGTCTTAAATCTCATTTTTCACTCTTTTTCGGATCTTTGGTCATATTTATGCTTATTTCTATGATAAAGTGATATTTTGGGGATTATCATATTTTAGTATGCGGCTATTAGAGATCAAATAAACCAGCACAAATAGGAGTCCACAGCAGCGCAAGTAGCAAACGGACTTGAAGCAAAGTCTGAAGATTCTGAGCCGGAATTTACCCCAGATGAATTAGCTTACTTCAAATACGCTTCTACTACCTAATGCGATGTGGAACATAGTCTCTACAGATATAAGAACTTTTTTTCAAAGAACTGAAGAGGCTTACAGTTCGACAACCTAAAGATGCACACTGTCATTCAATGAAATTTTGTTGCTAATGAAAACTAACGCCAGGTATGAATATTTTATTTGTCTTAATCTTTTCTTAAGTTACAATAATTATTCTTCAATAATTACTCTTACGGATTCCATAAAATGCCGAATGAAGAAGTAGATAATTTTTTTCTGCACAAACAATTAGAATGTTTATGCATGAACAAATATTAATTGTTAATTAAAGTTAATAAAGTTAATAAATTTACCAAGTTATAAAGGTCATATTTCTGTCTCTTTAGGTCACATATAAGCTATTTTCAGGTCATAAATCCATGAATATTTTCCATTTGTATCTCATAGCAATTCGTCGCTTAATTACATTCGTGCCCTTTTAATTCAAAATATAGACTTCAAAGGATGTACAAGAGAAGATCATATTAGGAATGAAATTATTAGAAAAGAATTAGAAGTACAACCGTTATTAAAAGAAATCCAAAGATATAGAAACAAATGGGTCGAACACCTTAATCACATGCCAAAAGAAAGAATACCACAACAAGCCTTCAATTATAAACCAAGAGGACGAAGATCAATAGGACGCCCCCTAAAGAGATGGCTTAAGGAAATGTGAGACCGGAACAGGCTTAAGCCTAACCCGTGAAGGAAGAAGAAGAAGAAGAAGTAGAAGACATCACCTGTACACATCAGTGAGTTTGTGTAAGCTATTGTTACTTTATGATCATTTAGCGCATTAAGTCACTCTGTACAGTGGACTGCAGACAAGTATCTAATTCAGTCATTGTGTTATTCAGTCTCATTGAAGTTGTAAGCGTGCAGCACAGTTCAGAAAAAATGCCTAAAGCGAAGCAAACTGTTCAAGTAAAACTAAACAGGTTTCTCTCATTACATTATAGTGAGAAAGTATTTGAAAGTTATGGTAAAATATTATATTGTAAAGTGTTCAACGTAAGAGTAACTGTGGAGTAGTCATTTCACGTTCAGCAGCATGTGACAACAGATAAACACAAACGTGGAGCACAAGGAATTGAAAATGCAAAAGAAAAACAAAAAGAACAGAAAGAACGAAAGGAAAAAATACCAACAGTAAATGCTCTTAAGGGAATCCTGCAAGTCTTATTCATCATTCTGAAAATAATTTTGCAAGCTTTCCTTTGTGCTGATATTCCTTTAAGTAAACTAAACCATCCGAAGTTTCGTGAATTAAAAATGCACAGGTAAATCTCATCCTCATTCTTCCTCATTAGGAAGAACTTTTTTAGCCGAAGCTATGAAAAAGTAGTACAACAAATCAGACAACAGATTGTGAATAAAAAAGTTGTGTATCAATTGATGAAACCACAGACTCTACGGGAAGATATATTGCAAATATCACTGTGGGAACTTTGAAAGAAGTTACTTGGAAGAAGATGGTCCAGGCGAAAAGTTTAGCTTGCTTAATATGTGCATTTTATTCTAAAATAAATAATTTATTATGAAAACTGACCTTTTTCTCACTTTAATACTGTTAGGTCATATTTATTACGTTATAGTTCACAATGTGCTAAATGTTGCGTCATAACAGTACACTTTTTGTGCATATTATGGAGATTTTAGGTCATAAATACCCTAGCTCTATACCATCATCATCGTCATCGTCATCGTCATCGTCATCGTCATCGTCGTCATCATCATCATCATCATCACCATCACCATCATCATCACCACCAATTCTGCTATTAGAAAAGCAATAATAATAGTACTTGTAGAGCAGCAGTAATGATAGTAATGGAGTGGCATCAGTAGCAGTAGTAATAGTACTACTACTGGTAGTAATATTAACTCATATAGTGGAAGTGGTAGTAATTCTACTGGTAGTTATAGTAATTGCAATATTAGTAGTAGTAATATTGGTAGTAGTGGTAGTAGTACCTAGTAGTGGTAGTGGTAGTGGTAGTAGAAGTAGTAGTAGTAGTAGAAGTAGTAGTAGTAGTAGTAGTAGTAGCAGTAGTAGTAGTAGTAGTAGTGGTGGTGGTGGTGGTGTTGGTGGTAGTAGCAATAGTAGTACTAGTAGTGGCAGTAGTAGTAATAATAAAAAGCATAGAAGGAAATGATATTCACTGAGGTGCCTGACCAGCAGTAATGCCACAAGAAATGTAGTTACTGCAGCATTCAATATTGCCGTGTATGTTAGAAAGTTTTTGTTTCCACTTTGTTTCCAATATATAAAAGAGCGCTGTGTGACACATGTTCAGTAATGATGAAAGTTTTCGAAAAGCGTAATTTTTTGCCCTTCCACTATGAGACACCCCAGGAGGTGGATGTATTTGCAAACGGTTGAACGATTTTATGTTCGATGATTCAGGTTAGAAAAGTTTCTGAAAAAATATCAAACCATTGGAAAGTTGGATCAACTACGAATACTTTGAGCTGCTGTACCCGATGCCAACTTCTAGTGAACCGATTTTCATTTATCACCCGCCGCCTTCGTGAGTGGTAACTTTGATGCCAATTACACAGGTGAAATCTCAGTTATTTATGATACAAGGGTTAAAAGTGAGGTGTTACTTTGTGAGTGGATAGATTCAGCAGAGGGGACGGCAATTTCTCTCTCTCTCTCTCTCTCTCTCTCTCTCTCTCTCTCTCTCTCTCTCTCTCTCTTTCGTTGTTTTTCTTTTCCTTTATATACTTTCAAACGATTTTTCAGGAGTAATGGATATTTGAAAATAAAAATAAGCTATAAAAAGCGTTTAGCGTTCTTGTTTAGTGAAACATTTTCACTATTGCATTGTAAATCGCATATTCAAAATGGAAGAACGTCTAATGCTTTCATAACCCACCCAGAGGAAGAGACGAAGGAAGGAATCACAGGAGGCAATGGGTGGCGGCAGCGCAGAGACGCACTAAGTCCCTAACAGATGCCTGAAGATCTGAACACTTGCAATTGAAAATCCCTTGCTTGATAATCAGGGATTTTTAACTAAAGCCCAATTTGGAAACTGTAGGCAATCAAATTATATAATAATCTATCAGATATGGAATGAAACACCACTTAAATATTTAAACCTTGAAAACAGAACGTTTTAATGCAAAGAACACACAATGGCTATGCATTAATGATGTTGCGTTATATAAGGCACAATTTATGTGTACTAATAGGGTGCAAATATCACCGAAATGTGGTATAAATAGACCGCAAAGAAACATTAAAAAAGCGTTTGTACACGGATTGTAAAACTAGGCTAGACTGAGAGGGTAGTGCTCTTGGACAAAAACGATCTAATTTATTTTTTAGTGTCTGTTGTTCTTTTTTTCCTTTTCCTTTTCATTACCGTGGCTTTGAGGTGAGTGACTCACATAGATTCGATCGTAGTCTTCCTAGTTCGTTTCACAATTTAATTATAATTTACTGCCCAGTCACTACTTCATGCTGTTGTTTATGAGTATAACAATTACCAATAAAGAATTTATTGAAGTATATCTGAAGATACAAAAAATGTTTAAATATTGACTTTAAAAGTTTTCAGTTTAAAGACAAAAAGGTGTAGATCTAGCTCACAAAATGCAGAAGTAGTTCGTAAATTAGTTCGTTCAATCTAAGTTTAGAGCATATCCATCTTTTTAAATAACTCTATACTTCTTTGCAGCGCGCCTCGGTAGCGTGGTGGTAGCGTGTCAGCCTCACGTTAAAGAGGTCCCGAGCTCGAATCTCAGTCAGGATGAGTTACCTGGATAAGGGATTTTCCAGGCTTTTCCCTTATTCTGAGAGACGAATGTCGGGTAACTTTGAGCTCTATGGAGCCTGGGCTCATTTGATCATAATTTCACCCATTTCATTCATCGTCCGATATGGCTTAACGTTGGAGGACGCAGAACTAAAGAAGAAGAAGAATAAGAAGAAGAAAGAACCTTCAAAATGCGATTTTCAGAAATTCACACTGCTCCAGCTACCTATCCATTAACTTAAAAAATAAATTTTATTAAAATACTATATTTTGAGGTAATTAAAATATAATGTATTTATATATTTCTTTGTTTAGCATTCTTTGTTTTCATTACATCTGCTATAATTTTATATCAGAAAACAAACACAACTGATTAAAATAAAGCTGTGTACAGCAGTTTGTGTCTATGGCCTATTACGTTTGAGTGGTCTATCTTTCAAGAAATCACATCAGCATAACTTAAATTTATTTTTATTTCTATTCACATCTTTTTTGCTTACCCGTAGTAAAAAAATTCGAAAACCAATTTATACTTTACATGGAAAACCTTTTAGTAGCGTTTTTGTCAAAAATTCTTAAAACCTTTAGTTTCGTATGTTTCACTTAACCCGAGGCAACCGCAAAGTGAGATTTGTGGTGGACAACACGGCGCTGGGGTGGGTTTTCTCCGGGATGTCCGGTTCCCCGCACCATCTCATTCCACCGGTGCTCCATCTTCATCTCATATATCATCAGTGTCATCGCCTGCGGTGCCATATGTAATAAAAGCGGGCGCTAAACACTACACATTTCACATTTTCACATAACAATTTCCGTGAAGAATAAATTCATATATTGCTGCAAAACTCTTATAATTTTGATCAAATTTTGTAAAATACTGTGTAGCCGGGTAAAAAGTTTATGGTAAAACTTTTATAGGTCACTAGAGCATATATATTGACTAATGTTTCATGATTTATCCATTATTAAACACCCATTTTTGTGTGCGATTTGAATTTTGTAATGTGCTGGTTTGTCATCTGCTAGAAGATGTTATAATAAAATTTAGAATAAGTTTGGTTTTCTTCTTCGGAAAATAAATTCAGAATTTTTACATTCTCTCATTTAGGCATTTCAATTTTATTTCCATGTCTTCAAACGCAGCAATTTATACCTTAATCTGATATTATCTATAGCAGGGAAAGAAGACCATAGTAAGCTACGAACACATGGATTGTGGAATTAATTGTTATATGCAAACTGCAATATAATATATGGACATATATTAACGATTGTAGCAATAAACATCAATACCACTGCAGTAGGATAACTTTTCAATCAGTGCACGCAAACATTTTTTTTTAATATAGTTATTTAAGAATCATAATTTTCAAAGTAACTAAAAATATTTGTAAGTTTGCATAAGGGATTGCATGTGTGAGCTGCCACTTTAATATAAATTACAATATTATATTACCAAAACATGATTTCTTTTCAGTGAACAACAAAATTACTATTATTACACAATTTCCATTCTTTATTAGTTGTACAAACCCTTTAACTGAAAATTATTGTACGTTAAGTCATAAATGAGTTTATAAATGAATATAAAGTATATAAAATTGATATAAACAAAATATGGAATATACCCATGCACATCATACCTTTTTCTGTGAAGGAGACTGTTTTTGATATTTCTGCACTCACCTGTAAAAATAAAGAAAAAACGATGTGTTATTTATCATTGTTATTATTTACAGTATTATTACTTTTCTTGTGCTATTCAACCCAGTTAAAAGAAAATAAACCAACGATTTAAAACTATGTTAAAATGTTCAGTTGTATAGTCTTATAGTACGTGTTCTTCGAATCTTCTTAAGAGAAATTCCCATGTCATCACTGGAATAGAATGCAAGTCCCTACAACAGTGTTGCTGCAACACTCGATCTTACGTGAAACTTGTAGTGAATTACAAGGGAGTCAGGTCAAACTGCAGATAGAGAGACGGGGAGATGGATGATCTCTAAGTTCATGTGAATTGAAGTGCACGCCAGAAACAATTGACTTTATGCAGCGTAAGGTGCAAAAGGACAAACTAAAGCACTCAACCTAAATTTTGACTCGTGAAAGACGAATGCTGATTGCTCACCCGAGCTTCCTTGAGTACCAAATAGTTGAAAGCCGTAAACCAGAGAGAAGTCGAGTAATATGTACGTACATGCTAAAACCTTCCATGCCCTACATGGAGGGAATAAAAATGTTCAGTCTATTTTCGTCAGTCTAGTCAACAGGGTCGTACTTTTTCTAATTTTCTCCGAAAATTACACAGGTCATAAAACTTGCTGTTATACTATTATCTTATAGACTTTACTTTTTACACTTCGATCATACAGTCTTAATGAACATTTCATGAATTTTATTGACTAACTTCCTACTAAGATTTTCATGCTCCTGCAGTTGTATGAGTTCTCCCCAAGACCAAAATAATGTAGCTTTTGTTTGAACGTAGCTTCAATCTCCTCTTGGTGGTATTACTACTATTAACCAGTAAGTTCATATGAGCCAGCATAGTCACTTTCCTGTCACCATCCTCTACAAATATATTGAGCTTTGCTAAGCTTTGAGATTTTTGGGTGCTGGTACTGCTGGTTGTTTCTTTTGAATGTACGCATAGTCATTGTGATACTAGACAGATGGCACTGTTTGCCTTGTCGCATTCCGGTTAAAGATTTAACGTCCTTTTGACGGTTAGGTCACATCGGACGATGAATGGATGAAGTAGGGAAATTATACTAAAACGAGTTCAAGGTCCATAGAGTTATCCGACATTCATCTTTCAGGATAAGGGAAAACCATATCCAGATAAGTCACCGAGACCGAGATTCGAACTTGTGATCTCTTGAACGCGAGGCAGGCAAGCTGCCACCTACACGTGCTGGGCAAAAGTATATTTATGTTTAGCAAAATGTGGATTTTGGTATCGTGGAGCTGCTGCAAGATCTTAGATCGTACGCAAAGTTATTGCTATGCCGAACAAATAATCTTAGTTGCCTTCCTGTAATACTGCTTACATAACCTGTTAAATAAGAAAAGATGAATATAAAATTCGTATTTATCTGGAAATTGATGGAAACTACTAAAATGTCCAAGTTTAGTTAGACGATGTACGAAATTTGAACGACAATCCGTCAAATCTCAGCTACACAGACTGCCTCCAGGAATGATCTCGGTCATGCAAGTGTAAAGCATTTTTGTTTCATCTAAGACTTCTAATTAGAGTACCGATCCAACATGACTTAGGTAACACATGCATTATTCGGAATTAAAATTCTGCTTAGACCACACTGCATTATAGAATCAGCAAATTAACTTATTGCCTTCGAAATAATTAAACTAATATTTTTAGACTAATGGAATGATACTTGTAATAGTACTGACAGTAAGTTCGTTCTCTTAAACTTGTGAAGGATAAGACTAATCTTTGCCAGTCAGTATTTATTCTACCTCAATCAACTAAAATAATGTTTAATATGCTTATAAACTTTTCTAGGAAATACGAAGCGACTCTCTTTTTCGGAACTCATTTTGTGGTAAAAGAGAGCTCTGAGGTACACAATTTGCAGCGTTACTAGCTGGAGAAACAGCATGAAGTTATACCAGACATATTTACTTACTTATCTCTGAGAAATGAAATCTCTTCAGGTCTTTCCCACTTTACTCTTCAGAGTAACGACCTCATAATGCAGCACACTAAAATATGCTAATTCCTTAGTGGAGTGTGAACAACGGCTGGGGGGTCTCCATTTTATCATGAAATTTACCATTTGTTTAATATTTGAAAGAGCTGGGTTTAGTTCGCCTCAGACTCTGGAGTAAAATGGAGCATTACCACGTTCCTGAGTTATTCTGACAAAGTTGCCGTAATGTTGAAAAAAGTTGGATTAAAGTAAAAACTCATATCTTCTCAAAACTTAAGAGGTTACTTCTGTCATTTTCTTAAAGCTTATAATCATAAAGTTACTTTGAAACAATCCAGGGAAGATTTAACTGGTCCATAAGAAACGGGACGAGGACTGCGTCATTTCGTATACAATTTTAAATGAAAGTCCTTGTGAAATTATGTTAATAACACCAGGTAGCCTTTATAAATGTTTTCAAAAGTTAATCTTAATGATTGGTTAAAAATAATTTAATAATTAAATATAGACTATTGTTTTGAGAATGACTCTGAAAACCTATAGAAATACTTCTGATTCTAACAAATAATTAAATTAGAAGCGTCAAGCCTGCAAATGTTTTTATAGTCAGTTTATAGATAAACAGAACTCAAATATGGCAGCAATAATGTTAATGTTAAATGTTAAAAACATGACATAATATCTCTGTTTCAGAGATAAGCAGTTTCTGAACTCCTTTCCTTTGCAAAGAAGAATCGTAAACTGTTGTGCTGATTTCAGAGACTTGCAATCCACTTTCAGTCTCTTTTAAGCGATTAACGTAATCCACATTGCTGAATTTCTTACGTATAAGCACGAAGTGGCTTATCTAGGCGAATGTGAAGGATTGAGCTTTGTTCAGCTGTTGGGAGCCACAACCACCTATTTACTCAAATGAATTCTCTCAGCTGAAAGGAATCCATGCTGTAAACGTGATTATTACAGCGGAATTATTTACGCACGATCGATACAGTTCATTAAGAGTACAATGTTTACTCCGCTCCTTTGACCAGATTGCAAATTCCATAGAAGTATATTTTTAAGTTTTGTTTAGTACAGCTTCTCACTATGCCGAAATGTTATCTAATTTGATTTGAAGAAGTATGCGAACATATTGTTTTCTCACAGCAGTAGCAACCGAAATAAAATTATTTTCTCTATAGGCATTACAAGGTTTCCGCAGCGATCATTTAATAAACTGAGCCGTTCTGTAGCAATAATATGTGAAGTTAATCCGGCTTTGATTCTGCTATTGGCTCTGGGATTTGTTCCTGGTGTATTTAGATAAATGCGAAACCTGACAAATAACTATTGAAGCGCAAATTCCATTTCCCGTATTGTTTTCAGATTGGATTAAACTACATTTCTATATCATGGAACACAAAATATGTTTAAAACTGGTTATATTCCTTAGTAACTATATAAATTTATAATCTAGATCTTCTTCGAAAACAAGCCAGGTGTAAAGACGATTAGAAATCCACGTTTTGGGAGCGTACATCGCTCCCATCATCAGGATATTTTAATAAATGTTATAGCCACAAATGTATAACTTAACGTCCGGGCGGACGTAAATTAAAAAAGAAATGTATCACTGGATATAACACAAATAGAAACAAAGACAAAACACTGTCAATATTCGCATCACTGAACAAAAGACTGTTTTCATTAAATTAAATGTCAGGTCAGGAGATGACACGAGTATAGAAAATTAAAGAAACGTAACTACTTAACTTGATGATGAAGCTGTATAGATCTGTATTTCTTAAGCTGACGGATTTCCATTTTAAGACCAGTTTCCAAGAGGAGATGAATTGAAATCCAGCATCACAATTACACCATTACTCACGCCATCTCCTGACCTGGCATTGACGAGGGTGGGTAAAAAAGTAATGCCTCCTACTTTGTTGTTCTCTTTTAATTGCCAAGAAAATTGAATCCAATTTACATAGCTTGAAAACTACAACATTGGCGATTAATTTGTCACTATTAAATATAATCTCCGTCCCTTTCCACAGTTTTGGTCCACCTTTTAACTAGGGCATGTATTCCAGTGTGGTAAAACACACGGCCTTGCTTCCTAAACCATTGACGCACGGTCGTTTTCACAGCCTCCTCATCCTCAAAATGAATACCACGATGAGCTTCCTTTAGTGGCCAGAACAGATGGAAGTCTGATGGTGTCAGGTCAGGGCTGTATGGGGGGTGAGGTAAGACTTGCCATCCAAATTTCTCAATTTCTGCAGTGGTGTAACGGCTGGTGTTCAGATTTTTGAGAGTTATGACGTATTGGAAAGAACTTATGGTACATCCCTGCTCCAAAAAGTCAATCATAAGCATACTCTCTGCTCCCAAAACACTGTCGCCATAACTTCCCTGCCGACCGCTGAGTTTTGAATATTTTTTTCTTCGGTGACGTTGTGTGATGCCATTCCATTGACTGCCTCTTTGATTCAGGTTCAAAAAGATGAAACCACGTTTCGTCTCCAGTAACAAGTTTTTCCAGAAACTTCTCTCCCTCCAAATTGAAGCGCTGCAAGTGTTTGGAGGCTATTGGTTTCCTTGTTTCTTTGTTTTGGGCGGTTAACATTCTTGGTACCCAACGTGAACAAACTTTCGAGTAGCCCAGTTGTTGAATAATCGTCATCATACTGCCTTTACTAAGGAAGGTAATGCGACACAATTCATCTGCTATTACCCGGCGATCACCACGAATAATGTCATTGACTCGCTAAATGTTGCATGGAGTCACTGCAGTCACCGGCCTGCCGCTTCGCTTTTCATCTGCCAGTGGTGTTTGCCCTTCAGCTTCGTTACAACGACAAAACCCATCGTCTAACAGTGCTAAAATCCACCGTTGCATCACCATACGCATTATTTAGCCTTTCGTGAATGCGAATTGGCGTTTCACCTTCCGCATTCAAAAATTCAATCACAGAACGCTGCCTAATACGAATGTTGTGTCAGCCATTTTGTAAGAGAATGCAGTGCTGCCATCTGTTGACTTAGGAAGTTACTACTGCAGGGGATTGGAGAAGAAGGTTTGAGGAATCGCGCCAAATTCAAAGTTTTTACATAACTTGCTTATTTAAGAAAAAAAATAGGAGGAATTACTTTTTGACCCACTCTCGTAATTTACTGAAAACAATCTTTTGTTCACTAATACGAATATTGGTAGTGTTTTGTCTTTGTTTATATTTGTGTTATATCCAGTGATACAATTGTGCTTATAACATTTATTAAAATATCCTGATAATGGGAGAGATATACGCTCCCGAAACGTCGATTTTTAATCGTCTTTTCACCTGGCTTGTTTCCCGAGAAGAAGTTGAACATATTCGTCGCCAGGAAAGCTTCAGGTCTTGTTTTATATGAATTTATTATTTTGACATCTCCAGTTTACTCGCATGAAGTATTAAGGCAAATGTAGTGAGCATATTTGTTTGTAATCGCTTGTGTTGATCTTATTGTATGTATTAACACAAAGATTTGGTTAGCAATAAATTTCAAGCTATATCTGAAATTTTCATAATGAAATTCAATCACTTTATGCTTCATATAAACAAATAATGATCTATAGCTAAAATGACGGGCTCAAAAGCAAAAGTCTGTATATACTGAAGCGCACGTAAGCACATAGCGATGTTTTGCTCGGATTACAAACAGGGCCAAAACAATCACATCCACCCGCACCGTGTTTAAACCATCACAGTTGTTTACGGTTTTAGTCAAGTACAGGAAATGTGGTGACAGAGCACGTGCTGGAAAAAATGTTGTAGGGGACGAGTCTAATATTGAACATTTTTGTGACCTGACTCGCTGACGAGCGCAGCCTTTGAAAGGACGAAAAACTAGCTCCTATTTGCTGCCACTCTTGCGAAAAAAAAAAAACTCAAATCCTGTCTATAAATTGCATTTAGATGTTTCTTTTTGTGGTTTTATTCTCTGGAGTAAATGTTGACAAGTTATATACGTTAATACTTATATAAATTATAATTTTCATTATGATTGTAAATATTCTAGAATTACAAAGATGAATTTTCCAGCGCCTTGCGTTATTAGGTTTCCTTTGTAATTTTGTAAACAAATTATCATATTTATTTACTACGAAATCGCCCATATCTGGCTGTTCTTTCCCTGCAAGTTGCATAAAACTAAATTATGTTCTCGTCACTATTTCCCACAAAATAGCTAACTATTCCAATAAACATATACATTTTTCTGTGTTTTATTTGTCTCTCTTCTTACATACCATTCTTAAAGAACCTATTTATACAGTTCATATTATTTGATATAAATCTTTAGAGAAATAGTTCTATTGCACATTTCGTTGCAGGAAGATGGTTCTTAACAGAGTAAAGCGATATTGGTTTTCTTCAAAACCAGATCTGGATATACTACAAGGAGCTTAAAAATGTCATATTCTCCTCATGATTTGCGAGGAACAGAAGAATGTGAGAAATAACTCTTGCTTTACACAAACCAAGAGCAGTAGTATGGGAAGCTATAAATAAGACTGAAAATGCACTGCCATAGCCCAGATGTGAACCACGGATGTGCCAGTCTCCATCTGGTTGCTCTAATTAAGTAATCTACTGAGCCCGCCTCGGTGGCGTAGATGGTAGCATGCCTGCCTCACGTTCAAGAGATCCCGAGTTCGAATCTCAGTCAGGGCGAGCTTCCTAGATAAGGATTTTTCTGGGGTTTTCCCTTATCCTCACAGACAAATGTCGGGGACCTCTTAGCTTCATGGAACCTGGACACATTTGAGCATCATTTCATCCATTTCATTCACCGTCCGATATGACTTAACGTTGGAGGACATAAAATTAAAAAAAAATAATAATCTACTGTGGCGACATACCAACATTGCTAAAGTCCTGAAATGGTTGAAGTTTACTCGATTAAATACAAAGAAAGCCGAAACTGGTAAGATGACATAGTCGAACAATGGATTTAATAATGCAAGTTCTTTTCACTCCAAGGACTCATAGTTTAATTAAAATTAGATCAATCAGTGGCAGTACCTACCTCTGTGGTATACGTGATAGCGTGACTTGCCTCACGCTCAACAGTTTTCTGGGTAAGGTGTTCTTTCAGGGTTTCTGTCTAATATTGGAAGATGAATTTCGGGTTCATTTGGCCATCATTTCTCCCATTTATTACGTCGTCTGATATGACTTTATCTTTAAAGACGTTAATTAAAAGGAATCAGTGGCAGTTAAAAATTCTTCAGTCTTTAGCATGCAGCCGCTTACCCTACAAAAATATAGGTTCTTTGAGTAATTACAAACTTCTCTGCATCCGAGCTGTGCTGCATTTTGGATTACCGACAGCTCGTTAGTTCACCTGATATGCGACCTTGTTACTCTCAGCCACCATCAAGTTCGCTGCCTAATGCTAGGAAGCTCCAATGTCTCCGGCAGAGGGAGCAAAGTCTCACAGTTGAATAGCGCCACCACCGGGAGAGACAGGCTCCGACGTTTCCTCGGAAGGTTGAGGATACGTATCTCACTTCAGGTTAGGCAGATGGCACAGTGAACTTCTCGCTTTATTCATCGGTCTACTCGCAGGAACATTGGGGACAACCTCTTTGTCTTCGCTTCTCAACGTAAGTTTCGGACACTCTTTCTCAAAATTTTTATTCCAAATTTTTCCCCTGTGCTTCTCGCGTAAATTACTATAAATATTCATGGAGTTAGTGCACAACAAAGAGAAAAATTAAACAAAATTATAAAAACACTGTGTAATCATGGACATGAGAAATGCATACATTATGTTTGGAAATTGTTATGTTTGAAATTTTTAGAATATAAAGAGATTATTGAAAAGAACTAACTTAGTATATTTTTGGAACTTTTCCTTAGCAATCCTTCACGTACCTTTCACACCTAGTTTCATATTATTAATATCTGTAGGAAATGGTACAAACGCAAGCTTAGAGAGGTAAACTGAGGCTGACAAATCCATCGCCCTAGCCAGGATTTGGGGTGTGAGATTCCGTTGGATGGACATCATCTGTTCCAAATATAAAAACCTGATTCTGCCGATTGAACTTAAATTTATAAATCTGAAATAATTTTAATTCTGGTTCACTACTTTCTAGAAAAGTAATACGTATTTTCTATCGGTGTATTAAGATTGATTTTGCACAAGTAAATTAATTTATAATGAATTATTGTTGAGATAGTGCTGTTCAAAACTGCGAGGTGAACTACAATGCCTTCTGCACAGCAAGGGGACCATTTGACATTCTCATAAAAAAGAGAAAATAAAGATATAATCAACTAATCCTTTCGTACTGTAACACCAAATTTACTTGAATAAACTTTTGTTGATATCAAGTTCCATCAAAGCAGTATTAGCAATAACAGATTGGGAACGTGTCCTATAGGTAAACTTGCTACAGCGATCTTCATTCAGATACTTTTCAAACTATCTTAGCACGTTATGTTCCTAGCCTTGAAGTATATTATAGAGGGGAACACATCGCACATGAGATGCATCGAGGCTACCACCTTTCAGAAGGAAAATATAAAATGAAATAGCCACAGAAGGATACAGACCATAGGCAGACAGGCCACGGATATACGTGGAAGTCTCAAAAATTCCTGGCTGGAAGACCCGTCCTGGACTTCTAGAGCTGCTCAGAGAGGGCTTTGAACTTGCTCTCTAAATAATTCAGGCTCCTTCCTGGAGCAATTATCTGAGCAATTTATTCGTCAATCGAAAAAATTAAATTTTAAATATAATTCAGGTGAAATGTGGGAATGGAAATAGTATTCGCAAAAAGCCAAGTTGAGAATGAAGTTGACTGAAAGGGAATCCGAGACCTACAAATGTATGCCTTTTACATTATTATGAAGCAAACTTGCTGGATATTATACATATATTATAGTCCGTTTTTAACTGGGCAGATGTCGCTACAAGATGTTGACAACAGTAAAGAGAAACAAGCTCCTATCGGTATTACTCCAAAAGGAGAAGGTATACTGATGCCTCTGATTGGCTTAGATTAGAATATTATTTATATAGATTTATGGATTTCAATTTGGTCCAATTATTTTGTTCTCATTCATTTATCGAGCAAATTATCTTGTGTACTTACTGTTTCTAGCCCTTCAGTGCCGTAAGTACGCAACCACAACTGAACCACGAATTGCACACAAATTCCTACGAGAAGAAGATCGGCCATTTGTCTTGCCTCATTTAGTGGTACAGTAATAGAACAGTCCTTGCATTTATGGGATGCCTGTCCTGTACAAATTAGGCACCGCACAACTACAATCGCGTTAGAGAACATTCTTAAATGTAGCTAAACTATGTGAGTGTCGTTTGTAAACGCATAGTTCTGAACCAAATGAAGCAATTTTATTTGAAAATGAGGGATGGGTTCTCAATACTTGCATGGTATCGACATCGAACTATAGTTCAGAAGATAACCTCACACTTTTTCGATACTTCGGGGTTAATTTGAAAATTTTATCTTATTTTAAAATCAAAACATATTATTGCCACGAGTAGAAATTTGCAAAGCCCGAGAACTTGCCAGGAATGTAGTAAATGTAGAGTAACATTATGCAAGAAAATAATTGTGTGGCAAATTCAGTGTCAGCTACCAGTTCCCAAGAAGAAAGCACTGTATATCTCAACGACAATTTTTCACCTCCCCTTTTTAGAGCATTGGATTACTGGAAAACAAATTCAAAATTTCCACAACTAAAAAAAAAATTTGTGCATTCCACTTGGAATAGTTTTCTCTGAAAGACTATTTAGTATCATTATTCACAAGAAACAGAAAAAGAAATAAACCTGACCCCGAAAAAGCGAAAAATGATAGTATTTTTGAACAAACACATAAAAGTGGACAGTTTCGCTTTTAAATGTCTAACGCAAAGATTAAAATTAATAACACTGATGGTTTTAAGTTTTGTATTATTAGATATGTGCACCTATTTTTTTTTCATTAGCATTACACAGTTCTCCCAACTTTCTATTTTGTATTTAAGCTAGAAGTGGAGTATCGGAATATCGGGTATCGTGAAAATATCGTGAATCGGTATGGAGCTTCGAGTATCGAGAACAACTAGTATCGACCCATCCCTATCGAAATATAACTAGTTACGTTTTGGAAATTACTTAAATTATAAAATGTTAGAGATCCTAAACTACAGCGGCAATATCCCAATATATGTGTGCGTGTTCTCTACATTCTTTATTCCAAATGACGTTTACAGCAGACTGTAATGTTTATATTTTCTTACAAAAACAAAGCTATTTTTAAGATGACGTAAATCAAGATTTGTGGTATTAGTTGAGGGGAAACACAGAGATGATTAATTTATAAAAACTGAACAGAACCGTACGAGGGTGCTGATTGTGTGCTCTCTGAAGTTTGCTTGGGAATATTAACAACAAAAGAATCTGAATATCGCGCTGGCGATCTATTTCCACGTTACGCAGATAACAAAAACCTGGACATGCAGCAAGACAAATTGTGGTTCGGAGCTCCATGACGGAACTATTTCTCTCTCACATAGAAAAAAGAGGAAAATCACGACGGCGACAGATTTAACACATCAACATGGGTATATATGCAGAATATTTTTCAAACATACAGTGCTCGTGAGTGGAATAATGACAAAACAGCAAGATTAAATGTTAAGACTTGTAAATGAAAAGTGAGTCTTTAGCAGCTTCATTAACACTGGAGTGACATAAGGTCCCACCATAACAAATTCTATGTCCTTTGCTTTTCAATCCATTTTTTTTTCACGTTAATATCAGTATACAAGAACCGTTTCCATATCTTTTTGTTAATTAGCATATTAGGGAAGCTATGACGAAAGAAATGGTTACAGTTTTCACAAAACCTACAGATATGCATTACAGATTATGAAAAATGTGACCATCATGTTTATAGGAGTTTTATCATTTTGTAGTTTAATAGCGCATTTTTGAACAATCATAAGTTACAGTTGGGGGAAGAAAGAAGAAAACCGTGAAAGAAGAAAATTGGAATTGAACCTTGCGCAGGGTAATCATTAACGCAATGGAAATAACCAGTAGAGAAACCAACGAGAAACTCAATTAAGTAATAGACAATAAATCGACAAAGAGAACTGGACGCATTAATACTAACCTAAGTTTTATAACTAAAGTGAAATATCTTGCAAGATTAATTCATATTTATGTAGCATGATGATATTCCTTTGGAAGATTAGCCACAAAATTTATTTCTAAATGCACTATAACATTATAAATATCTGCGCATTGGCGTAGTGGGCTAGAACGTGTGCTTTGGTTCCCTGCGACCGGAATGCGCCCCGAACATCGGAAATAATAGCTACAACCAGAAGAGAAAGCGAAAATAGAACGTTATGGTTGTTTTAATAACCCACAGCGTTTGTAAGATGGAAACGGATTATTTTACAAGTAACAAATTTAACCAATTGAATTTAAAAGTTCAGATATAAATTTATTGAATTAGATTTATTAAATATTTTGCAAACTTTGAAATGCACGAGACATTTGGATAAATTTAATGGAGTAACAACTTTAAATTTTTAAGGTCAATAGCGCTATTACGGAAGAAACCGGCAAAGAATACACGGCATGGATTGTTCTAACTCCGTCCATGAAAGCTTACGAGTACTCAAAGAAAAGAAGTTGTTTATCTAAACCATGTAAACTTTGCTAATAATAGTTTCATCTCAGATAAACGCACACATATGGTTATCCTTATTTAAACTTCTACTTACACTTTTTATATATGTTCTGTAAAACATTATTTAAAATATCCTACAATATGATAAGGAGCAAATGCCACTATATTTGCTTGACGTTTGAGGCAGTTTTTTCCCTTCTTTTTTGTAGGAAATAAAGATAGACTTTTATTAAAGTAACATATCCGGGCATTCCAAATTTTCATTTTTAATTTGGCCCAATGACATGGAGTTACATTACACTGCTAAGGGACGCCTTCAAACTGCTCTGTGATCATCATTTTGCAATTCCCGTAGGGGAGAGGATCCGTCCCCTTCAGCTGCCGTGGTGCGAGCGCTGCGGACACCTAGCACTCGTGGTACCTCTGACATTACTACAGGAACATTGGGTCGAACTGCCGAGCCCTCCCTGAATGGGAGTTGTTCGGATTGGGTTGAACTCGAGGGGTAGTGCTTCCGGATACTCGTGGGAGATCGGGTACGTCTCCGGACGGGGTTTAGGGAAGCCATATATCACCAAGTACTAGCCTGCATAGCTAGTAGAAGGTGTGCTAGATCACCAGGCGGCCCCACCGAGGTTAATCGGTAGCTTTCCCCGTAGGGGTTGGCGCGCGTAAGTGGCGTATCCACTTCCATCCCGTCTTGAGTACATGGGACCAGATGAGGGGTGGGTTTTTTATTCTCTAGGTCTTGTCCTATGTAAAGCCCCACGGAGGCGCTGGGTGCCCTTTCGGGACAGCTCAGTAACTCCCTGGTTATTAGAGGGGGGGGGGCAGTCTTCACTCTGTGTGGATTGCCCTGGTAAAACCCTCGAGTTTATATCATTTTGCATTATCATGTTATTTCAACAATATATCATCATGTAATGTAAAATATTCAGTAACGATGATAAGAAGCAAGTAGACTACTATACTATCAAAGAAAATGAACATTGCTTGTTAAAAATTTTGATTAACATTTTCGTATGTTTAATAAAGCAACTTGGAGTTGGTTGGTTTTTATTAAAATTTTATTAACTTTTACGAGTTTTCATTATATTTTTGTGTTTTATCCACACGTTGTGCATGAACCAAACACTTATTGATACACAGTTTTCACCTTCTACTTTGTTTGCTGTATTTAAATTCCTCTTAGATCACAGAATGACTAATAAATGAGTTCATTCTGGGTGGATATTGAAAATACAGAGGCGTATACAAATTTCGTGGAGGAAAATCTCTTAGGAACGTATTCAAAATCTTTTTGATGCACGGCGTATAAGAACTCTAATTGCAGCGCATGGAGGCCACCAAAATTCTGAGTTAGGGCTCAAAGGGCATGTACAGAATTGAAAAGTTAAAAATGTGCTATTTGTCATGTACCTAATCTGTGGTATTAAATTCATTGAATTTATGCGTTTCCTTCTTGGTGTTAAGAAACAAGAAGTCTGAATCAGACTTATCGCCATTTTAGGAGACTGTAGGAGACTTTGTCATTCAGGGACAATGCTAAAATTATTATTATTATTATATTTCTTTATGCCTGAACAAGATGACCTAACGTAGCTGTATTTATTTATACTTCACCACTGGTGCAAATTAATTGCCATTCTGTACGACTTAACTAACCAATCCTACGAATCCTATATATTATAATCAAAATTATAATTCACTCACTTTCTTCTCGGACAGCCAGCCAGGTGAAAAGATAATTAGATATCAACGTTTCGGGAGTGTGTATCTTTGTACACTCTGTCGGACTGTACAACTTATTAAAAGACCCTGCCTTACTGCAGAAATTAAGAAGACGGTATCACCGTCGGTTTCCAGGTCTCCTAGAATGTATGGACTTCCGAAGATCCACAAACCGGACGTTCATTTACGCCCATTGTGGACGCCAGGGGTAGCCCTACATATCGGCTGGCACTCACCTGGCTGATCTGTTACAACATCTGGTAGGGGGTTGCCACATCATGTGAGTAATTCCACACAGTTCGTACATACACTTAGGAACATTCCTACGGTAAATATACCCAAGAGACCCGGATTCTGGTCTTACGGGTCCAGGACTAATGGGAGTAGACCTTACCTTCAATTGGCCTTTCTGATCTTCTTGTCAGCTTCGACGTGGTTTCTGTAATTACAAGAGTACCACTTCAAGAAGCCATCCAACTTCTGAAGGAGCATTTTCCGACTGATATCGTAGAGCTCTTCCGAAATACCCTGACGTCCACTTTCTTCTTGTTTGGTGGTACTTTCTTTGAACAAGTAGACGGAGTAGCAATGGTCTCCCCTTTGTTATCAGCTACAGCTAATTTCTATATGGAACACCTAGAACATGAAATACTTGCCACAGCTCCACTTAAACCATCTCATTTCTATAGATACGTGGATGACACTTTTGTAATTTGGCCACATAGATCAGACACTTTCCCTAGCTTTCTTGCGCATCTCAACAGCATTCGGCCTCAAATACAGTTTACCATGGAAGTGGAGAAGGATGAAACATTCTTGTTTCAAAAAACAGCAACGGTACACTGGGGCATGCTGTATATCGCAACCCTACACACACCGAACTCTATCTGAACGCTCATAGTTTCCATCATAAGTCTCAACGACTGACAGTTCTCAATACACTGGCTCACAGAGCTTTGTCTAACTCTGATCCCAGCCACTTAAAACAAGAACTACAGCACCTGAGACTTACTTTCCCTCAAAACGACTACTCCGAATATGACGTTGAAGCGTCGATCACCAAAGCTAGGAAAGGGAAACCTGTAATACAGCAAGCGTCAGAAAAACCTACCGCTACAGCCTTCATCCCGTTTACCGGCAATCTATCCGGCAGAATCAGCAGAATTCTCGCCAAATACAACATCAAGACAATGCACAAGCCACCTCCGCAGATTAAGCATCTGTTGAGACCAGTGAAAGACAAACTGGACCTCCAAGTTCCAGGAGTGTACCGCATTCCTTGTGAATGTGGGATACGTATATAGGACAAACCGGAAGGACCATCGCTACTAGAATAATCGAACATGAACGGAGCATTCGTTTAATGCAACCTGAGAACTCTGGGTTGGCAGAGCATTGTTTTGATAACGACCATAGAGCCAATTTTCGGGAGACGACCATCTTGTCAATATGCAACCGTTACTGGGAGCTCCTCTTGGAAATCGGCCTTAAAATGGAAATCCGTCAAATTAAGAAGCAAAGATCAATACAGATTGATAATAAACTTAAGTAGTTACGTTTCTTTGACATAGTTTTCCATGCTCACGCCATCTCCTGACCTGGCATTTAACTTACTGAAAACAGTTTTCTGTTCAGTAATGCGAATTTTGATAGTGTTTTGTCTTTGTTTATAGTCGTATTATATCCAGTATTTCATTTGTGTTTATAACAATTTATAAATATCCTGATGATGGGAGAGATGCCCACTCCCGAAACGTTGATATCTAGTCATCCTATCACTTGGCTGGCTGTCCGAGAAGAAAGTGAGTGCATTCGTCGCCAGGAAAGCGACGGTCTTATTTTAAAATTATAATTAATAGTATTAATATGCCATATAGTCTTCCACCCTTTCCTTGTGGGTCCTATTTACTGCATTTATTTCAAATATATGTTTTCTTTTTCCTTATTTTCATTTTTCTCAACCATCTAGTTATAAGAATACGTTAATATTTTGCTATTTCTATTACACTTCCCTTCGATTAAGCAGAGTGTTCTTCCTCAGAGCCGCATTGTAACATTAATATATGTTCTTGGCTTGGATGGAGCATTCTTAACACACTAATCAACATCTTTGTTCCTCGGTATCATTTATAAAAAGTTTTTTCTTAATTTTCCGTATCAATTTTGGTGTGGGTTAACTTTAGAAGCACAGAACAGAGAGAGTTATGAATACGAAGCAATGTGTATGTCAGATATAATAATCGAAGCCTACTAGATGGAAGTAAACAACAAGCTGAGACAACCGTATTCAAGTAAGATTTGCTCCAAAATTCAATATGAATATACCAGTGAGAATTGTTATGTAACTTTTGTGAAACTGATTGTTAAAGATAGAATAGATAATACGCGGACACTTTAGTAACGAGTGGTACAGAATATATTTATTATAATTTGGGGAAATTTTTTCATCAAATCGAAAGAACATTCGAATTAAATGCTTTTTAACTAATACGAGCTGACTGGACAATGTGATAAATATTTTCAATTATACACTAATTACAAAGAAAATGTAATTTGAGTTAGTCTTGGATCATAGATGTTTCAGTTTTTACAGGCCATGGTCCTCTGAGAATTGGTACCATTAATGAAAGTAAAGAGGGGACTTTTTCTTTTACTCTGGAAGTAGGTATGTAGTTGTGTCATTAATGAATGGTAGAGGAGCACATTATACCCATTATACTTTGTTTACGATGACATGAACTTCCATTAGCTGTCTTAGTGTGCCAAAATTTCGGATTCACCGCTGCAAACCAGAAATGTCTTTCTCAGGAGTGGAGTAGATATTAGCGTAATGTTGTACCTTTTAGAATTAAATTTCATTTTCACAACTTTGTTACTCTCAGCATTAAAATACAAGAAATACGCAATGACCCTGTTGGGATTTCGGTTAGATCGGTTGGATTTGGCTCCTGGATATAGTTCTTAGCCAACTTTTTTTTCCAGCCCCTTTGGCAAATATTAGAAGGCTTCAACATTTAAGTTCTCAATATGCATATAATTTATAAAGAGAAACTTGAGTTTGATGCATATATTAACTATAGGCTGATTCATTGCCATAAATTTACAAGAATTATAAATTCAAGTAGGAGCAAAATATAATAACCATAGAACTATCTGGAAAGTTCAAGGGTGGGGACAACAGACATTAAGAAAACAAATGAAGAAAGCATAAACGTACTTATGCGACTAGAACTGAATCAAAAGTCTATGCCATACATGCATTTGAAACATGCTGTTACTGTTTGACAGGTAAAATAGTATAGAACAAATGAAATGTACTGGTAAATCATAATCAAATAAGACGCGCATTAAAAACCCATCCATGCATGTTTCTCAGAAATAAACAATAGAAAAATCTTTAGAAATTTCATTCACGACTCCTCCTGTACGCATTACAGTATTATATGATCCATAGCTTATTATAGTAAGCACTTATAATACAGTTAATATTCTATCACGTTTATACTAAATGTGTTTTTTTATTCTAAAAGTAATGTCAAATGTGTGGTATGCTTCAATATATACACGGTGTTAATTTTTATTCGTTATTTCCCGCCCTCTGATTGAGCAAGAATGATGTTATAGTTCACTGGTGAGTCTATCTTGAAATCACAATGCCCTCTACGGAGAAGAAGCGGTAAATTGTTGCGAAACAATAAGCAAATTACAGCGCTTCGAGGTGGTTGCTGGTAACTAATACAGCCAGCTATCCCAGGATATAAACACAGAGCACCGCGTCTACATGGCTGAATGCTTCTTTTGTACAGGCAATAAAGTTGGTGTGACATATAAATAAAATTTAAACCGCACATAGAGGAGTTTATGCAACGCTATTCAGCATTCAGTCAAGTCCCTCGGAGCGTAATGTTGTCAAAAGGTCCCAGGTACCGTCAAATTGACATACTTTTGTTTGCAACATAAACGTTTTACGTTTTATCAGTATACGATATAAACTTTTTGTCATTCTCACGCTTAATTAAAATGTGTATTAATGTTGGTATCCTTATGTCTTTTAAAACCAATAAGTGCATCAAACATTTCCAAGATATAGGATCAGTTACTCCCAAAAAGAGAAACACTGGACGCTATAAAGTGACTGGTCCGATATAGAGACAATAAATAATGTTATGACAGAAAGGCTTTAAGCATGCCTTCTCGCAATACAGACAGTGTTTAAGAGGAAGAGATAAAGGAAATATAAGAAAATGGGAACATAAGACTATGTACTAGAGATATTTTCTTGTCTATACTTGGATAAAAGCTTTGCACATATTGTAACACTAATTTATTTTTCATTCTGTTAATTTTATGGTTTGTAATGAAGTTACATTGTGAGGAAACGTAGGTGATAGAAAAGAATTGAATCACATTGAAACATTTCTATTTTGTGTGACAGGTTTACAATATTCATATGTGTCTACTGTAACAGAAAAAGCAGATGTTCATTGTGCAATAAGTGTTCATTTCATACATTCTTCATGGCATAATTTTATAGCTGCATAATTAGCTTTGCAGTGCAGTGCATTGCATTGCAGTATATAACTTTTTTAAACAGTAATCGTATATACGCACTGGGCGAAGATATGCACTTTTATATTACGCGGGCAGACCCACCTCTCAAATAGTATATTTACCTGCCGGTAGAGGGAGGCATCAAGCTGCTTTCAGCACATCAAATACGATCGCAAGCCGCTAGGGGAATTATATATAAACTCACTCAATCAGCGATGCTATTGCTGACGTCAAATTTTGTGCGGTAAAATCACAGATAAAAATGAACACCGTTACTCCATATATATGGAATAACAACAAATATTTGTAAAACAGCTATTCCTGTGGAAACGTTTGGGCCTTTACATTACCTCTATATATGGTACTGAAACATTCTGTCTAAGTGGGATTTATGTTAGAAAAATAACCATTTAAGGGACAAGTTGAGGGGGGTGGGATTTTGTGGTAAACCTTCGGCCTGTGTGACAAACGGTATCTTACTTAAATATACTATTAAATACATTTGTTGAATTCTCGTCTTTGAGTTCTGCCATTCAAAGCAGCCTTACACACACACGCACGCACGCACGCACACACGCACACACGCACGCACACACGCACACACACACAGTTAGAGACGCACTGATCGTTGGGTACTTTTTCTTCTGTGAACCTTCAGACACCTGTTTTTGGCGATATTCATTTGGATAAAATACTTTCCATCTGCTATAGGGAGAGAAAGTATATCCTCGGTGAAGCAGAAGTTTACATATTGTACATTATACGTAGTTTTTGTTTCATTGTACCTCATAAAGTAGTTTACAGCAATACCATATTGATTTGTACCTATCATTGCTTTGCAAAACAATGCTTTTGTTTATTTGTTTTTTTTCACTCAACCCTGAAGCTAAAGACATGTCTAATCAATCGCATTGTTGACACTGAAGTATGCATTTGAAAGTTTCTACATATTTATATCTGAAAATAGAGAGACACAAAGAGAAAGTGAAAGGGGAATAGAGGTCTCGAATAACCCATTCCTCCATTAATGAAACTTCTGGGCGAGTGAAATTGAATGCAGCTTGTTTTAATGAGTCGCTTTCAAACAATGTTTTCCCGTTAAGTTACTTTATGAGTGGTAATAGAGCAAAGAGTTGTGCACTAATTAATAAATACAGCGAACGTAACATTAAAAAATATACATAAAAGATACTTCAAGAGATACCTAAGGTCACTATAGCTAAGCGCGAGTTTCCTCTTATAAGCTAGAGCACAAAACTGAGTCTCTGACAGTTTGCCATTACCAGTAGCATAAAATCGTAGTTTCTTTTACGAGCCAGTTGTAGACAGTTTTGTGAAGCTCCTCGGTTAGATGCGAAACTCTGTTCATCTACAGAAAGTGCTCTGTGAAGGGACTACACAGGTGAAAGTCCCGAGGGTACGTGAAAGCTAGAGGTAAAATTACTGCACATTCTCGCATCATAGTGGAGAAATCGCGTCTCTTTGGAGATTCCTCTCTTCTTTTGCGTATCTAGCTCAACATAAGTATTCTATAGAAATCGTAGCTTATCTCCACAACAACTTTCGTATCCCCTGAAGAAACTTGCCATTGGGTATCTGCCCTCTAGCGAACGCTCTCCTGAACTTCCTCACAAGTTACTTTGAGAAGGTATGCACAATAAACTCAACGTCTTTTAGATGAGATAACTTCTAATTTCACAAAAAGTCGTGTATGTTGCTGTCTTGCGCTATGCTATGTAGAGTGAGGGTAGTGGTTATTTTTATTATTTTCTCTGATGACCAAGTACAGTATATAATAGGAAATTTTGATGTCCAGATTTTAGTTGACATACATTTTTAGGGGCTCTAAACCTGAAACCAATATTTATAAAAAATGATCCACGCGCGGTCGTTTGTGTGTATGTGTGTGCGTACTTGTGTGTATTGAACAGCATAACTAAAAGGCAATGATCAGTTAAGTACCGAACTTGGTTTAAAGTTCAGGGTCTTCCAAGGATACCACACGAAGATTTAAAAAAACCATCACAAATTTCTCTTTAAATTAATATTTTCGAAATTTTTAAATATCTAAGAAATGAGTATAAATTTTATTGAAAATATTATGTTCTCATGATTAGTGATATATTTTCAAGAAATAGACTTGGTTTTTATCATTCATGCAGCACAATTTATGTTTGAGTGCCTTGAAAAAGAATTGAAGTTCACAATATTTCTCTTCATTGCAGTTCATTATATCTAGTTGCCGCACTATTACCTAAGCAATAAACACTGATGTTCTGTTAAACGAAATATTAGTTTTGCAGACTGCAAAACACTCGTTCACCAGAACTTTTGGGATCATCTAGGGACCTGAAACATTTATCTTGAATGAAGCTATGGCAGGTGTGACTCGTAGAGGATATGATTTGAATGACCTCACTCTGGGGTAGCTTAGTTACGTTCGACATATGTATTTTGCCGTGATGTAAAGTGAAAATAACATTATATGAAGCTGTGTTTATATGTTGTATATAACAGTACGTGTATATTGCGTTAAGTTTTGTTCACATGTGCACCGCCATTTGAATTACTAAAGAAATACCTTGTGTCACACATTACTAAAATTTTTGTTTGGATGCCCTTGAGTAGTCTCAGAAGGCAGCAGCTTAGCGGTTATATTGCGTTCTCCCGTTGGGGGGGAATTGGTTTAGTGTTTTTGCCCCGTATTGATTACGGGTGGCCTAACGCTTGAGCCATCAGGCGTAATATGAATTTTGGAGTTTATGGGGTTTAACTTGGGTTAACCAAGGGGCCCCAAGACGTCTCTGGGGAGCTTATATGATGTCAAGCGTCTTTGCTCCCTCTGGTCATATCTGCCCAGGGAGTTCACCAAACGGTTGCCATGGGTTTGGATTTTGTCGTACATTGATCGTGCCCTCTCTCGGATGACATCGACAATGTACGGGATTTTTTATTATTGAGATAGATCGGAACTTAAAGTTTAAAATACCATCACGCTTGTGGAATTTTAAGGCATTATCTAGCATATGTTGTCCAGAATACGTTGATTATAGGTTAAGTGTTCAATAATGTGTTTATCAGGATTGTGTAGATGCAGTAGGGCACCATTTCAAACAGCTTGTATTACTTAGGGTAGGGTAACATATTCCTTTGTTTAGCACTGTTAGTGCTACCTAGGAGTCCGGTCATCTATTATCTGCTAACGAAATAATGTAACAGTGCCGGGAGCAGTGTGCGACAAATTGCGTCATTCAAGAGAATCCCGTATCAAGCTAGTACAGTCTTCGGCCGAGACCTAATTTGTTTCCCGTTACGTAACTCTTTGAGGTACTCATTGCTTGAATAAATTCTAATAAATTACTTTGTGTATTTTCATTAAAATTTATTTAGCTCGCTAAGTGAATAATTGTCGAAATCAGTGAAGGACGCTACCACTCCCTCTTTAATTGAAACTCATATTTTAGTGACTGCTGAAAGTCGCTTAGTGAGCTTTTCCTCCAGCAACGGTCAGTAAGGCAACAATGAAGGAACGTCTCCCTCAGAACAAGCTAAACGCTTCAGTGCACCCGCCAAGTTCGCTCCAAGAAATGTATTGTCCAGGTCGACGTGATATTTCACTCCATCCCATCAGTGAGGGCTTTCACTGGGGGTTAATTGAAATTTGTGCTTGTCTGCATTGCATCCCTGGGGATGACTTTAGCAATGTTAAGGATTTGGCGGGTCCTATACATTAAATGGCGTTCCAGCAAATGGATTCCAACAGGTTCCCCAACTTCAGTAAGCGCTGTATAACGATGGTGGTGATAGTGAACAAACTTAACCTGACAGGGAAACTCTCAAGTTGTGAATGTTTTAGCAAGCGAAGAGGATTGTACATGGCACTGGGTGCTATAGATATGACTTAGGACATATTTGGTTGATGCAGCTACCCGAACAAATGTTGGTGTTTCCCTCGGTTCTACAAAGCCCTTTCTCCATGTGTTAACTTAAAGCTAATGCTGTAATTGCACCAACAGAACCACCCTTTGATAAGTGAGATAAAAGTACTTCAAACGTGTTTGGTTTAATAATTAAACATATTTTATACATGTACAATGTACGCCAGTCTATTGTGTCTGTCATAAAATTAGCCGAAGAAATCTGTGCACTTCCAAATTATTCATTATTGGCTTTTATGCCATGTAAAGCAGTATTAGCTTATTACTTTTTAAAAGTAATTATGATGGAATAAATCCTTCTAGAAGTTGAATATGTTAGACTCGAAATTTATTGCTAAGAATCCCGCTCTGCAATCAGTTTTATGTTGACATTTTGTATTAATTCTTCTTCTATGGTTTCTGCAATTCAAACGACATTGCTTTGTACACAGTAGTTGTGATAAGTATTTTAAAAAAGGAATGCCAGGTTTCAGGTATTCCGTGGATACACAACCAATGTGCTGCCGTACATCTGAAGAAAATACTCTGTAAATCCAAGGCATTCATAAGTACCACTATATATCGTATCTTAAAGATCGCACACTTATGGACACTCATGTAATAATTAAAATATATTAATTGTCTTCCACACATGTCATGTGTAGGATAAGGTTGGATGGGTATAATCAGAATTGAAAAATTTTAAGGTATTCCAAAATTGATTTTTAGATATCACACCCCTGTGGCAACTTTTGGGCTTTCTCCCTGATGTGTGTGCAATTAGTTATTATTAGTTATGATATATTGAAGTACACAACTTAAACTTATTTATGTATAGAATTTTAACTCTCTCTCCTTTTAATCTGTACCCATTCCCCCCCCCCCCAAAGATTCCTTTACCCTGTGTAACTATGGCTTTCCTCAGCATCCGAGCTGTCTTGCTCATCTCCAGCACCTTAGATTTATCGGCCGAGCTGCCTACGAGTCTTCTACGCGTGCTGCCGCTGAGCGCTAGGTAGCGCTAGTGCCGCTTGTAGAGGGAGCAAGAAGTTCGACCATTGAATAACGCAGCGCCGGGAGGGACTGACTCCGACGTTTCGTCTAAGAGGATCGTGAACAAGAAGAGGATCTCCGACTGGGATCTCGGAGGCTCAATATTACAACCTTCTCTTCGACCCTTCCTAGGTAGGAACATTGGAACAGCACTGTTTGTCTTCGCTTCACCATGTAAGTTTTGGATACGCCTTCTAAATTTTTATTGCAAATTTTCCCAATGTTCTCTCGTGTCAATTAAGGCAAATTTCGAGGAGTTTGGGCACATAGAACATAAAAAGAAACTGTAATGACCTTCAGTGTATTTAAAGAAATAACAATTTTTAATCAGAGGCACAGAAATTCAATTGGCATGTACTAAACCCAATTGTTAACAGTTTCTAAGGCAAAGAAATAAGGTACATTGTTATATTTGGAATCTTGGCAGCATAAAGAATTAGTTGTAAACAACCAACTTTGAAAATTTTTGTGTCTGTTGCCTTAACCATCCTATTTGGACCTTTTTTAATTTAGAGCTTCCTTATCCTTATTGATTTTCAAACATGTAGGGTCAGTGAGACCATACTTATAGAATGCTTCCACGCGTTAAGTCATTCACTGGAAACGGTACAAATCTTTAGAAAGGTTCATTTAAAATATGTTGTATCTATTAGTTAAACAATTATTTTTTGGTAATTTCAATATGTATTTTAAGTTGTGACAGTGACCCTAATTACTTGCGTTGTCTTGGAATACTGATTTAAAAAGTTAAAGACCTGCATGTTCTTAATAATACTATGTGAATGCTTTATCTGATAACGGATTTATTCCATGTGCTTTGATATTCTTATTTTATAGACACGAAACGTCCCACTTTTCATGCAGATAGTAAATTCTTTTGCTCACAAAACAGCGACCACAAAAGAAAAAAAAGCTTGGTGTTTTATCCGTTCTTTGAAGTAAGCAAACATAGAACATTCAGCGTGGATAAAATGTGCGTGTAGAATCCAAGAGATTTTCGTTTAGCCATGCAGTTTTGTGTTGTGGAGAGTATATTTTGTTTGCACATAGCTACTATTGTACGTCAAGAACCACGCCTGCCCATCACAAAAGAGATTTCTTTTGCTACAAAGAGCAGATGTATGAGAAGAGGAGAGGGTTAAGGGATTTCTTATAGCGCCCCCATTCTTTTCTTTGTGAGTAAATAGGCTTGCTTTGTTTGGTACAAACCTAAAGAATGCCACTTGGCCTTAATGCACTCGAAGACTTAAGTAAACCTTTAATGTGCTTATTTACAATCGGAAAGGGACTAAGGCACGGAAGAATTGCACAAAATACAATTAAAGTCAATGTAAATTCTAATCGTTGCTTTATCAAAAGGCTAACATACAACTGCAAATTATTTCCGGGCAGTTACGCCATGGCCTGCTGGAGATAAATGTTCCAGACGTTTCGTCCACAACTACGGGGGACATCTTCAGTGCCAGTGTCGAAGTCACTTCTGAAAACTTTAGAACGCGTCTGAATGAAAACAACTTGCAAACATATTGACTCCGCCCATGAAGGCCTATCTTTTCTCGAGTCTAACATAGAGTAAGGACTTTAGGTTCAACAAATGTTTACTCAGCTACTAGCCACCACAGGTGACATCCAGGTGTTTACGGTACTTTCAGTATACAATACTTAATATTGTCCTATAACGCATTGCACTCTTTTGGTTATATGTTACAACTGATTATCTGAATGATTTCTGACTTCGTTGAAGTATTTTTAAAGTAATTAAAGACCCAGTCATAAAAATCCAAGTGGACATTCGAACATGTCTCTACCCTTACGAAGATCTCATTTGTCTGCTATGTTGTTGCTTACTGCCAATACATTATGCCAAGTCTTTGTTTGGATCTATCAAGCCAACCACTAGAAGCACAAAGTCAAGCTTTAATTCGTAGACTAATTGAGGGAGTATCTAGAGATTGGGGAAATCCTTTTAATTTGCACTGCAATTTGCGTCATTCTTCAGGATTTGTAATTTCTTACTTGCAAAGAAATATTTACGCTTTAGTATTTGGTACATGTACTATAACTCGCTAGGTGGTTTGAACCGGAAAGGTTTTATTTCATGTAAAACCCTGGGACTTCAATGACCGCTCAGTACAGTCACACAAACTACTTTCTCACAATACTTTAAAAACATTACATATCTCGCAAATTATGTATGTATTTATACATGCATCTATATATGTACAATAATTATTATTATTGATTTTTAATCCGCTAATGGTGTCATAGAGGGGAGAATTATGCAGCAATGATATGGAACGTACAGGGACTTTACAAATGGGTAATAAACGGGATAGCATTATAATTGGGAGTGTACTCACGGGGTTTATTCTATATATGTCTTAATTAGCAATAATTTTAAATTGACCAATAAGTACTTAGTTGTACACTGCATTGGGAAACACGCTCAAAAGCCCTTCATGGTCTGTGCCCAACGAAAGGTATTGAGACGATGCTGGCTAATGGTTAATTCCCTTTACTATTCACCAATTATATCCTTACATGCTCCTAGGTCCTGTTCTGGTTTTAATACTGCTTGTCGCCGGATTCCTATTGCACATACAAACCACTAACTACTGTTTGTGTTAACATTTCGCAGAAACTTGCACATTTGTAAGTAACCATACGAACGAAATCTAAATGGAATGTAATGCCTTACTTACCTACTAATTTTACATTATAAGTTTAAGGCCGTACAATTTGCCAATTTCAGTACGGTGGTGAAAAACATTACTCCTGAAGCAGAAACTATGAACAAATTATTTGTGTTTTTTTATTTTTTTATTTTTTTATTTTTTAAATTTGATGTTCGAGCCAAGTAACACCTACACATTTTCAGATGTGACGCAGCAGATTTATTCAAGTACCGTCGCAAAGGTAGTGTCCCTATATGGCATGCTATTAAGATATAGATAATTAACGCTATTAAATGGCCATGTCGAACAGCTATCTAAGCGCATTTTCGAAGGATGCGGCTGTTTTGAAACTACCGGCTTCTCGCAGTCGTGATTTACAGCAGTAAAGATGCTGTGGTAAGGCAAATGTCTTCTTGGATAGAGCTCAGCATAAATATCAGTACTCTCCTAAGCAGCATCATAAACATTATATGTCAGTTCTCTCCAAATATGCTTTAATAGCATGTTTTATAATTTACTAGATTTAGTTTGTCTGGTGTATTCCGCGTTGTCTATTTGGTCTTCCTTTAGGGCACAAACGTTCCCCTAAGTACATGACGAGCAAAGCAAGGTCATTATTAGTTAAATTTTCATCACCTTTGCATTTAATAGCACGTATGTTGGCGTGCATAAAAAGGGGGCCTGTTCCCCTATTTCTCTATAGTACTATGACTGTGGGCTCGTCGAATTAAAAGTCTAGTTTACAACCGTAAAAACTACATTTTACATTCCTTATAGGCTCTAAATGACGTGAAATACACAACACGCGGCCTTGAAGGCGTCTCTTTGCTTCACCACACGTAAAAAACGAAAGAATGTACTTGCGGTACACTTCAAATAGCTGCACAGCTGCACAGACACACAAGTAACAGTTCTCCGCTCTGAGAGCTGCAGCGCTTTTTATACCTCCACTGATTGTTCTAGAATTCACTGGATCGATCGATAACAATCAGGATGCAGCGGGAAATTCCATACTACTTCTGTCTCTTTCCCTCTCGGTTCCCCCATCTTTCTCTCTCGGCAGGTGTCCAGCTTCGCGCCCACGCGCTGGCCATGGTCCGCAGCAAAACAGTGTCTCGCGACAGTAAATAATTTTTCCTCGCTAAGGCTTCCATCTTTAGGTAGCCAACCTTTGTTTCCACCCAGACGGTACCTGTGCTCTATATGTCTGAAATAACAATAATTTATGGATATAAAAACAAACCAACGAATGATGTTAAAATCTAAATGTCTCCGTGGACCCTGAGCCCATTTCAGCATCATTTCTCTCATTCCATTCATCGTCCGATATTACTTAAAAGAGTTATAGGATGCAAATTAAAAAAAAAAATCTACACGAGGGGAAGGGTGGTTCGGGTACCGTCTTTATGAAGGAATTTGACTGCGATTGTTACATAGAGAAAGGCTAAACCACTACAAAGTAATTTGGCCTTCTAGAGGCAGTGGTGAACACGTTTTTGTACTGAAGCAATGTACATTTGATATCTTTAATCAGCAACATGTAAACGAAGGTTATAATACAAAGACTTAACATGACAAAAAACGAAATTTGAATTTTCTGGCAATAACCCATGATGTTATCTTTATTCACAATTGGTATAAATTTTTACAATTGGTAAGTGCAGCATAATGCAGAAGTCTCTTTAGCAGGAAATTTACTTTAAAATGTTTTATGATAACAAATGACATAAAGGTGTAAGTTATAACATATTAATATACAAGGAAAAGTGAAATAAGATCTAAATTAACATTTTGCCAAAATTATAAAGGCCAAAGATAACGTATTGAGCACGCTAATCACACTATATTTGCATTACTATCAACCAAAATTGGAAATACATGGATCATTAAAAAATTAGTGACAACACTGCCTGCATTTGGCGTTATCATGTAAGCGGATAACAATGAAAAATAAGAGCATCTAAAGTTTATTAACTGTGAGCTTGAAGACAATTTTATTTAATATGACATTAATAGTAAGTTTAATTCTAGGCTGTTATCTCTGGTGCTCTAAATACGAACAAAGATGCTTAATTAAAATTTAGGTTGCAAGTGCCATACAGAATTATTGGAAGCTTGTGGTAGACAGAGTTTACCATATCGTACCATGGCTAGGTCGGTGAATGTATTTAGTAGAGGAGGGGAAGACGTTAATAAAAAACTCGGAGTTGGCTGACCGCAATCAGCAACATGATGTGCAGATGGAACTGGGAAATTCTGGAGCTTCCTCAATACTCGCCAGATATGAGCCTATGTGATTTCGACATTTTTGCGAAAATAAAATTACCACTTAGGGCAGTTTTCTTTGGAACTACACAGGCAAATTATAGCAGCAGTTGAGAAAACTGTTAGAATATTACGACAACAAAACACTGGATGGCGTCCGTCGGCTCCCTAATGTGTGGGGGCGAGTTAATGTTGGAGGAGCTAGTTCTAAACAGTGCAATAATATGACTGCTCCAAAAATGTTTTATTTGTTGTTAATTAAATTGTTGCCTCTAATTATTGAATTATCTAAGTATAACGTATTGAACACACTAATCAAACCATACTGGCAATTGGTATACACCAAAATTGGCAACATTGGGCTATAATGACATTCAGATTTTGTCTTTAAAGAAAACCTAAGTGATCTTAGTTGTAATTACAGTTGGCGATGTGACGATGATATCAGTGACCCTACAAGGGTATCAGGGTGTTTGTATACGCCAGTGTAAAGTATACAATGTATTAAGTATCCTTCGTCTCAGACCATTTATGCCTGTAGTTGAAGTAAAGCTTAAGACCTGATACTAGGGGAAAAATAAGTAAACAAATAGAACGTAATATAACGTATTAAATGCGAGAAAGAAATCTTGGGAAATTCAAAATCTTTTTCCATCCCCTCAGGAAGAAGCCACTGCAGGGAAAATCACAGAATTCATTTAAATATGAGGTAAATTTCCCTTAGGCGCCATTTTGCTGACATTTATTATTAATAGCAAATTATGCTTTTAATAAAGAAAATGGTTGTACATAATTAATATTTAATAATATCGTAAATAATTCTATGATTTAATTTTATTTTTTCTTACTTCTAACATTTCAACAAGCTAAGTTAGGATATACAGTATTTTAAGCTTGTCACTTGTAATAACTTAAAACTAATCACTATTAAAGCATGCTCAGCACTATTTAGACACTTTAAAAATGTCAATGGAAAATGCTAATGACATACATTAAATTTTTGTAGTTTTCCTATAAATAATAATTAATCACCTATTAATTTCAATTATGCAATTGCAATGATAAGATAAAAGCTTAGTTTGATACTGGTTCAGTGTTCTTCTCTAAATGTTAAAGTCAAACCGAGAATCACATGCAAAGTTAAATAAACCGTTGCAGTTATTTATCTCACTGAATGAAACGGATAACTAGTTGTGCCCCACATCACAACTAACAGAATATAACGAAAATAACAAATGAAGCTGGCGATTAAGCTTCAGCATTCACTGAACGTGGAGCAGTTTTGTCATATCGTGAAGAAAATGGTTGCCGGAGAATTTAGAAAGGCAGCTAGAATTTGTCTGAGGAACATTTTTGTAACATTAGCTCGTTTTTGAAATGTTCCGTACGCAGAATTAAAAATTTCCCAACTGCAACTGCATTATATTCTGATGGACAATAGTACTACCAATTTTGGAGATGCTCTTTTTTATTTTCTTTCTTTCTTTTTTCCTTTCAAAACATATCATTATTGTGTAATACAAATTTATTTCTATATACTTCTGTCACAAACACGGGAATTTTCGTTTTCTTATTTGGCTTTGTTTCCTTTTTTGTCTTTAGCCCCATGTTTTATGTAACTGCAGTTTACTCTGGAACAATAATATTTTGGAATAACGCAACAAACAGTACTCGCTTCCTAATGAAAGCTATGAAAAATACTTAATCGTTTCCTTCGTCTTCTTTTGTATAGATCCATGCTCCAATCATGACCGAAGGGATGACCCAATAAAGGAAATAAACCCTTGTTTTCACCATAATTTTGTTCTATTCATATCTCCCACATATCCTATGTGGTTCAAAATGTACCATAAAGCAAAACAAGCATACAGAAAATTTTAATGGGTGGGCTATTCTGTTTTTTGTCTAAATGCTTGATATTACTGCAGTAACTATAACATTTATTATTGATGTTTTAGTAAGCTGCATTTTAATAGAAATAAATTTACAATATATGACACCGATTTTGTTGTGGGTTTTCCTTAAATAAAATGAAGGTTACTTCTTCTATTTACGCAGATCGAAAGTGAATTCTAATTTGCAAATTATGACCCGCATAAATCAGCTTTTTGTATTCTCAAGTAATCTGTATGTAAATGACATATAACAAACCTCATCTCGTTATTTCACTCCTATTGAGCCACATAGTTCTCTGAAGGATGTGAAGTCCACGAACGCTCTATAGGTTACATTCACCGCATCCTGACAGCCCTTCCACTAAAACCTGCAACGGAGATGACTGGAATTCTTCAATTACAACATTCTCCTTTTCAGATTCCTTTTACCTTTTTTCACTGCAATTCCAAAAGTACCTTTGTTTCTACGAGTTTGAACTTTTTCTTCCCTTCTTCCAGTTCAGTCTTTCTTTCTTCAAATGTGTAGGAACCTCACCAACCTTTACTGAACATCAGAAGGAGGCGCTAACTTATAATAATGTAGGCAACAACATAGTTGAGTTATTTCAATGACTTAATTTGTTTTCTTACTGCGATTGTTTACAATAACAAACACAGTCCAAACCATGTTAGAACCAACATGCGTTGGAAATGTTAGAAACAAGTGTGCAACAGTCATTTTTGTACTTGCAGTGAAGATATACATGGAAAAAGATTGAATTAATTATTACTCCATATCTTTCCAACTAGGCCTCTTGTATAGTATTTAAAGGTACCATTTTTCTCAAACAATGGTATTTCTTCCAAATCAACAATTCTGGGACATGATTCAAACATTCAATTATAAATACCGATACGCAATCTCTACCATACTGGCAGCATTTTCAACAACAATATCAACAACAACAACAATAATAATAATAATAATAATAATAATAATAATAATAATAATAATAATAATAATAATAATAATAATAATAATAATAATAATAATAATAATAATAATAATAATAATAATAATAATAATAATAATAATAATAATAATAATAATAATAATAATAATAATAATAATAATAATAATAATAATAATAATAATAATAATAATAATAATAATAATAATAATAATAATAATAATAATAATAATAATAATAATAATAATAATAATAATAATAATAATAATAATAATAATAATAATAATAATAATAATAATAATAATAATAATAATAATAATAATAATAATAATAATAATAATAATAATAATAATAATAATAATAATAATAATAATAATAATAATAATAATAATAATAATAATAATAATAATAATAATAATAATAATAATAATAATAATAATAATAATAATAATAATAATAATAATAATAATAATAATAATAATAATAATAATAATAATAATAATAATAATAATAATAATAATAATAATAATAATAATAATAATAATAATAATAATAATAATAATAATAATAATAATAGAATATTTAGTTCGCATTAATATTAATAGAATCCTGTTATTACATTAACAATAATAACTGCATATATTACACTTGTCACAATCATTGCACATGATGTGTACGTAAAATACAGTTATGTCATACTCAGGGAACAATTTCCAATACCAGTAATCAATTTTAAATAAAAGAACTGAAATAGAAGTAAGTAGTCACTAGTACAATAGTGGAGTTAGTCGTTCACAATGCTGCCATGTGGTCCATACTAGAGCGTAACTAAAATACATAGAGTAAGTACTGCATTTAGGTGAAAGATACAGTATAGATGTATAGCAAATATAGGGTTGTCTGTTGGGAGTATTTAATTACTCGAAATTTTCAAACAAGCCGGACGGATCAAAAGGGGAAGAGGACTTATAAAATTGAGGTGCCATGCCGGCACTTTAAAGACCATGAATCACATTAAAGTCAAAATAAAGCGATATAACAAGCTTATTATGCATCTATGTAATGCGAATTTACTAACGGATTTGAAAAGCCAGAAGTAATTTTTACAAAACTGACAATACTTCAAAAGATATGTGGTGCAAAAATTCATGGAACATTAAGACAAATACGAGGGGGAAAACAGAAAAATAGTTCTTCAGAACTGCGACTGCTCTCTAATATTTTACAACAATGAAACTTGGGTAAATATAAAGAAAATTACTCCTGGAATTCAAACTGCAGAAATGACTTTAGTGGGAAGAACTGGTACCTATACAGGAAATATTCTCCGTAAGGGGAAAAGCCGTCCTGCCTCATAGCAAATTGAAGAAAATATTTATGTCCCCTGGAAACTCAGGTGAATCTGCTCGCAACATAATTTAAAAATAAAAGTTAAAAATAGTTGAAAAACAAACCAAAAAGCAAGATAAACACGAGTAGTAGAAATACATTTTCTGACAAACATATTGAAACTATAGTTACCAAATACAATAACAAAATGGGTTTCATTTGCTTTTTCTGGAATAAATATCAAACATGTTAAAATGTGTGTACATGATCTTCTAGAAATTTTCTCCGTAATATGGAAAGCTTCCGTTATGATTTTGTCATCAAAATCGCCTTTAGGAATTTTATAAAATTTACAGGATGAATTAAATGTATGTCTTAAATTTTTCTGTGAATAAACTGTAAAGTTTATTAAAGATGAATTAAATGTATGTCTTAAATTTTTCTGTGAATAAACTGTAAAGTTTTTTCTGTCTGAATCTTGTTTAATTCCATACAACTAAAAGCGTATTAACAAATATAAAGCTTCCTAAGAAACACATGCAGAGCTTTTGATATATGCATTTGTTTGTTAAATTTACTTTGCTAGTGTTAGCTGTTATAAAGTATTTCACGATTATATTTTCCCCGAATACAAGTACGTTAAGTTAAAAGTACGGTGTTTTACGTTAAGTAGTTGCAGGTATATTATTAGTCTCTTTCTTTTCCTCTCAGTTGTTCGTGACGGAGCCTCCTTCTTTCAAGCCTCCTTCTGACAAAATACTATCAGAACACTGTTGTAGCATTAACCATTCCAAAAATTCAGCCACAGCGCGATCCTCCCATTGGGGACAATCTCAGATCTCCTCTAATTGCGTTTGAGGCTTCTAGTGCGCTTGAGATCTACATCACTCTGCTTCCTCTGGGACATCCTCTGCCTATGCCAGGGCTGCCCAAATGAAGGATTGTGTATCAAATGTACTATATTATTCTCCGCAGAATATTCAACTAATCCTTAAATTAACAGTCTCAACAAGGAAAGTCAACCCTTTGTTCACTCAGGTTATCTGAGTGTTGAGTCCCTAGAGCTATCTGAGGTAATTTAGAAATAGAAATAGCAGCAGACATGAAAGAAACGCTTAAGGGTATTCACCACATCCAATTAACATAACATTTTATCACTCTGCAGGAACAAAATTATGTTGTACCAAGAAACTCATTCAAATTAGAAAACAAGTGCTTAAGTGGGATGTAATTAACAAAAGGAGTGTTTACTATCTCTGAACTTATTTTGTGACTGCTTCGAAATAGTGCAGCAAGTGCTATGCATATTTAAACAAAACAAAAAATCAAATTAATTGTTCTAAAACTCCATGGGAGGGAAATCAAGGGCAAAATAATGTGATTCATAAAATATAAGAACAAATATGCTATAAATGACCCAGTAAACTTCAATTATATTGGTAAATTCAATTATATAGTAAAGGCAAGATAAAACGATATTATAAACTTGACAAACCACAAAATAATGAATTATATGCATTGTAGAACATTACAAATAAAATAAGAAATAAAATGATTAGAAAATATAGGTTTTACCTATTTCATTAAATGTAAAAGAAATAAAATTAAAAATAATAGAAAGAAAATCTCTACTTTATTGTTTAAAGAAGAAAATGGGAAGAACAGGTATTGCTGTAACATTAATTACAAACATGTTTGATGAGTATAAAAATGACAAAAGTGTGTTATATGTGGTTTGACTGACCTAAAGCTGTAACTTCATAACTTTGTTGGAGTTAAATTTGTACTACAGGAGGTTCATGAATGTAATTTTCTTTATCTTACGCTGAGTGACAGTTATTTTAGATATGGAATATTTACATGGTTGAGGTAGTTGATGTCTCATAGAGGACTTGCTGAAGCTTCATGTGCTCCCCTGAACGTCACCCCTCAGCAAGCAGGCAGCATGTCACTGACAGCTCAATTCACTTGTTTCTCTTCTCTGACATCTGACATCTTGCTTCATTAGCAAGAATTTCATGTGGTTAGACACAAAGTTTCCTCCTCATTGCTTTCTGGAACGTTTGCAAATCAGCATTTCATAATGGATTTTGATTATGCAGAATACAGAACTGCATGATTTCTGAAGGGTCTCTTGGCAATTCTAAACGTGTGGAGGAAGACAGGTAGCTCCTTGCCAGAAACAATTGCAACTGTGGAGGCACTAGTCTGCTAAACTTAACATACAAAATATACCGTCATTCATTCTCTAAATACGAAAATGATTAAAAAATGATATACCATTCTAACCTTAGTTAACACTTCATTATAATGAAATTTTGGCACATTTTGTCCTATTATAATAGTTTTGAGGCAAGTTGTATTGAAGTACATGACAGAATCGGAACTACTTTACATTTTTTAACTTCAGTTTCTTCCATAGGAATGCCGCTTCAATACGAATATAATTTGTATACAACATTAGCCTGAATAGCCGAACCAATCAATATCTCATATAAATGTGATATCTCTGCCCTGTTGCGTATGAGTCATTCACATTTGCGACGTAAGTTCGTTACCAGCATATAATAGGATGTCACAATTAATATTGTTTATAAAATGTTAAAATAGTAACATTCTATATTGTTTTATTGTATTTATTTTAATAAACAAAGTACCTGTTTTCTTTTGTTTTCAACAAATATCTGTGCATCACCTGTTTTTATATCTTATAATATAGCATTCCACTGCTTGCTTTATACATTAGTTGCTTAATAAGTAAGTATTATGTTAGAATGTTATTAATGTATTTTTTCTTCATTTTTGTTTTGTTAAAAATACATAAGAAGTTTCAGTTTTAGTCTCTTTCATTAAACACCAAATAGTCTTATACTTGCTTAAAACCACGAGAAAAATCTTCGGCGGTTAACACTGCCAACACATTTAATAGCATTTCCATAATGCAGCGTTCAGTCCGCAGCTGTATCGGAGACTCGGTTTCAAGGAAAAGTGCGGTTCTTTGCACTTCAAAGCTATCTTAATGAAATCTATTAAACTAGAATATACGTACTCATAAACGTGTGCCTCTGGCTTAAAGGATGAAGTCTGTACTCTTTGTAGGAGACTAAATACAATCACAGAGCTTTTTTTCGTTGGGGAAGATCAAAAAGCTTTGGCATCAATCTGCTCAGAGTTAAGCCTTTACAAAGTAGCAAATTACAGAAAAAGGGATGCAACGAATGTTTCCGCATACGTATACAGTATCTGCGCTTCGTTGGTAATAACCATTTCCTTAAATCTACTACCAGCTAATAAAAGGGCATATTAGCGGCTAGGAACATTACAAATATCAACAATGGTTCAGCTCGTAATAACTGCAGACACTACTGAAAATGACGTGAAAATTAGTAATAATAGCAGTTGAAGAAAACTATGCATGGAAGATAGGAGTAATCGGAGGAGCAGCCTTTAGTAACTGTGGCACAGTACCGCAAATATACCCCTTCAGAATTAGAAAAGCAGATCCGGAGGACAGCGTTTGCTAGCAAGAACGTGTCCCTAATGATTCCAACATGACAATAATCCACTAGTTCTGCTTTAGTCATCCGGAAACTAGTGTTTCCAGAAATAGACGAGACAGCTCCCAGGGAATGCAGGTTGCCCTGCTGTAACACACTAGCCTCCGCTATCTGTGAGGTGGAACAGTAAACGAAAATCATAGTAACAGAAGCTTCATTGTAGAAGGAAATCACGCCAATAGTATTACGCTACTGAACCAGTATCTTAGGCGAGGGAATCGAATCTGAACTTCCCGATTGTGATTGTGAATCCATCTTACTTGGTCCTTGTTGCCTATCTGTAGTATTATTTTATCATTAATAAAGGTATTTTCTACGAATATTGTCTTCTCAGAAGCGAATGTGTTTTCATAATAGAGAATATGTAACGTCTGCCCAACACAAGAAGAACAAGTAGAGAAATGTGTAACGTAATCACTTTTGCTGTTCACACGGTGTTTATGTTCTCCTTCCGAGTATGACAAGGGTACTTATGTTCGTTTGAAATATACAAATGTTGTCACATAACTCACCCATATATAATACTGTCGCGGCAACGCACATAGAAGTTTTGCGCGAAGCCGTTATCTACGATAGCGCGGCTAGTGTACACAAAGAGCCGGCAAATAAAGATAGCTCAGATAAAAGACTTACCGGCACAGATAGGATTTCACGTTTGGAAGGTTCTAGTGATATCTTGATCGACAGAGAAAGGTTCTTTTCTTATTTGTTCTGGAAACCTCTCGAATTTATGAAGATATATAAGAGATTGTGACACGCCAGCGGACAGTTGTAAAACGAGAGTGAGTCGCGAGGGGTAAGCAGAGAATAGCTGAGAGTGTTGTTGTAACGAGAGTTGATGTTGTAAACTGAACGCTGTTTGTTATGGTCATCGACTTTGGAAGATTGTGTTGTATATCTGATGTAATGTTGTTACGTGAGAATTGAATAGTGTATTTCTACGGAAATAAAGAACATTTAGTATTTCGGCAAGTTGTACTTTTAATTCTACGAACCTACAAAGTCACAATACCTATCACTGCAACGAACATTAGATCTGACAATGAGCGACTGATATTCACTCTCATACACTCATTTCCTAGTAAACAGATCCACTAACAGAGCAAACAGTTTAGATCCCTCTTCCCTTCACTCCTCTCTTGCCTTCTTGTGGTGGGCAGAATAAGTATTTGCTCTGTGGTGGACAGACAGTACTGCATTTAGATTCGATGTTTAAAAATCAGATCGTAAATTCGCAAAGTTAATTTTGCAGACAATTCTGTCAACCTCAAGATTAAGTCACCTAAGACTAGTTTGGAAAATCAAAATTATGTTTTTCTAATCTTCTAATAGCCATGAGTCATTGCACCTAAAATGTCAGCCGTTGAGGAGCTTAAGTTACATCCTTTCTTTCCCCCGCCCAAATTTCACCCGTCACTCTGCAAACCCCTTGTTCAATACACCTACGGACTGTTCCTCAGTCTGCCAACTTCCCGATGTTGCAGACTAAGACAGATATTGGATTCTCATAACGCTAATGAACAGGGCTCTTATTTGGCTCCCGTTAAGAATGTTTTCCGTATGCTTATGAATAATGCTTTAAAAAGTATGCTGATATTCTTTTGGATATCCGTTTTAAATCATCAATATTTACTTCTTCCCGTTATTAAACTGTTGTGTGAGTATTGTTATTTTGTCAGGATTCGAGTTACTATTGCAAAAGAGAAATAAACATGCTAATCCCACCTTTGTATTTCAAACTTTTATATATTTACATTTCAGACAGTGCATGAGTAATAGCATGGCATTCAATATACTGAAAGCTCGTAATAACTGTTCTGTTCCTAACGCATAGGTAAAACTAATTTCGCCCCACTATATTTTAAGCATTTTAATATTTATAAAATGGTTTAGAGGCCAATCATTAATCTGTGTATGAGATGGATTACTCTGCTATACCCAAAAATTCAATATTACATTTTTACAGTGAATTGTGAATTTTTAGATATTAAAGTATACATAAAATTTGTTTAATGGTTAAAAAAACTGTGAAGTAGAAAGTTTCAGCAACCTTTAACGATGCTAAATAAGGATATTCCCGCACTCCATTTTTTACATCGAAACAGTTCTGTTCTTTTGGTGTGCTTTTGGTAGTAGTGGTACTGCCATTTTCATCCACAAAGACTGAGGGATTCTCGGAAAACGGAGTAAATTTCACGTTCAATCCCTTTCTGATCTGGTTACAATCGTCGTAACCATCTTGAACATACAAGGGGCGTTTAGAAAGTAAGTTCTGTTTCAATATACATCCGCTGCAGCGCTTCGATCGCAGTTCCGCACATGCGAGGTAGACGCTCTCTATCAAGGAGAAGAAACGTGCGCCATTGTGAGATCGCTGTCAGCTACGTACGCTTTGTTGTGCTTGTTTACAATGTCGGTGTTGATTGAAAATTCCGCAGCTTGTGAATCAGATCTGTGATTCGTTTTCTGAATGCTAGGAAAGTGAAACCAATTGAAGTTTATCGGCAAATTTGCGATGTCAAAAGGTGTTGTGTTTCTTTACGACAACGCACGACCACACACTGTAAATGCGACGAAAACATCCTACAGGGATATGGCTGGGACGTGTTTGACCACCCCCATACAGCCCTGACCTCGGTCCTAGCGACTTTTTTCTGATTTTGGATCTCAAATCTTTCCTTGGCGGTCAACACTTCAACAATGACGAAGAGCTGAAAGAAAATGTTTCCAACTGGTTGAAGACACAGGCGGCAAACTTCTATGAAGAAGGTATACAAAAACTTGTGCCTCGCTATGACAAATGCCTGCAAAATTTTGGCATTTATGTGGAAAAGTAGTTTAAGAGTTGTAGAATTTTGTGCAATAAATAATTTTTCTGTGTCTGTACACAATTTAATTTTATTACCAAACAGAACTGCACATACCTCGTACATTCTTCAGTCCTACTCTCCATTCGAAATATAAAATATCCATTCTTCTGAAATTTGAAGGGTTTCAGCCAAGGCAATGATATAAAACCATACGCACTTCATTTTTAAAATAGTGAACTCTTCCTTTTCATTTGGTACAAAATCTTCCAAACTTTCAACGTTTTAAAGATTTTTACGTGGTCCATTTGAAATCTTTCGTAAAGCTCCATTAAACTTTATGAATTTGTTAACATATCAATATAAATTTATGTTGCACTCCTACGAGATAGTTAATGATGACAACAAGATGTCCGATATTTGCCATACTCCTCATATACGTACATCTGTATTGCTACAGACAATGGTGTCTACATGAATACTTAACAGTATATATGTTGTTATAAAACCTGTTTCGTGAAATATTGTTATTACTGAATACAAATTTGCTTCAGAAATGCTACTGAACTTTATGACTAACTATGAGAACTTTTAAAATTAGTTTCATTTACTAATTAAACTAACGAACATTTAATTGCATACTCTGAGTTCGCTTATCTGCATTTAAATACTTCTTAGGCTTAGTTCCTTTTATGGGAAATTGATTCAGGTATTATATATACACTTTACATCCGTTCACACTTATTACTAACAGAACCGACTTAAAAACAGTTCACTTTCGGTTCTGCAGCTTATTTATATGTATATATAATACGTAAATCACTGTTATATAATTTGAGATCATTTTAGGCATATTTTTATCTGAATTAACGAAATTACAATGTAAAAACGGGTTTTTATGAGCTATCTCTGAGTTAGTATTGGAATTTTATTAATGGAATAAACAAACGAATTGTACTGTATTTCTGTCTCTGTCCCTCTCGCATAGATTACAATTTCCCCAAAATTCGACGTACATTCTTTACTCAGTCGGTTGTTTTTATCCGCTGCTTTCCCCTGAATTTCCGCTCCAAAAATCTAATAGATAGGGATGAAATTGTGATTTGCAATAATTTTTCCGCTTGGAGAGAGTTTCCCGCTAACAGAATTTAGTCTAGTTTATGCCCGCTTCAACTATATGTGTACAATCATCATCACCGTCGCTTTGAATGTGATTGGTGGAACGTGGTGTACCAGATTAATTTCCTGCGGCAGAATTTGCAAACAAATGACCAGTAGTGTGTACGAGAGAAACAAATTTGGATCCATATTGTGCACGTGGCTGGTGTAGTTTGATTACCGCCTAGTGTCTCCCACAAGCTGTTACTACTCTGTCTTTCTGAAGTGGCATCGGTTAAGTTCTCAGAGTATGCATTAAGAACAAATACACTATGAACTTGCAGTAATATTCGGTGTACTAATTTTGAACAAAGGGCACTACAATATATATTATATACTTGTTGTAATTGTAATTGTGTATGAGGAGGACGTTTGAATGCCTTCATTTGAGTTTCCAGTAATCATCCTGGAATGGACCATCCAACCTATCTCTTAGTATCTTTCTAGTATATTTGGTATTCACAAACTCAAGATTCGAGTTTCGAAAAGAAATATAATCCATCGTAACACGAGATATAAAATAAAAGGGTACATATGTATGTTTATATTTGGAATACAGAACTTAAGAACGCAATACAAAATAAGAATCAAGCCTATAGAGCATATTTAAGCATATGAGATATACAAGGAGAAAAGAAAATAAGCTAAAATAATGACAAGACAAACACATGAAGGATCATGGAATAAATTTATAAGTGAGGTATAGCATAACATACATGGGAGACAAACAATAGGATATTACCTAATTAAGAATTTAAATAAAAACGACAAAAATGTAGCAATATTAAATATAATACCTGAAGATAAATGGATAGAGCACTACACTAACCTCTATTTTAGTAATGCAGAAAATCATTTACAACAAAACATCTTAAAAGAAGAAGCAAAACAACAAGAAGTAGATCCAGTAACCCTTGCAGATTTAGAGGATGTATTGAACTCTATTAAAAATCGAAAGGCACCAGGTATAGATGGAATGAATGGAGAACTTATAAAATACAGTGGGATTATGTGAAAATTAAGAATACTACATTTAATTAATAATTTTTGGCAAAAATGTAAAATATCTGAATCATGGTCAATAGCTCTAATAAAAACCCTATTCAAAAAAGGATATCGTAAAAACTGTGGAAATTATAGAGGGATAAGTTTAATGAACACAAGTTACAAAATATATACTAAAATAATAAATAATAGACTGAAAACTATTACAGAATGCCTTATATGAAAAGAGCAGAGTGGATTCCGCAAAGGCCGATCCTGTACAGATAACGTATTTGTCCTTAATCAAATAATTGAACAACGAAGGGAAAAGAATTTGGAAACACATATCGCATTCATTGACCTGGAAAAGGCTTTTGATAGAATAAATAGATAAAAACTGTGGCAAACAGGGGGAGGCATCAGTGAAATTTTGTCAAAAATGACAAAAAATGACATTTTCTGTTTTTTGCATTAAAATTATGTTTAAACATTGTAGTTTCAGAATATGCCATCAGTTAGGCCCTAGCGCCATTTAAAGAGCAGCTACGTCATTATTTAAACGCACATGGGGTGGACGTGGCCATTTATATTGCTTTTTCCAGTGTGTTGCAAAGAAATTGATGGAATTCTCACATTTAAACTACGTGGTTTGATTCTGTAACTGTGGTAATGTGCAGAGACATCTTCTGGATGTTTGTGGAAGCTACTGAACCTTTCCACTACCATTTTTATATATTATTTCCCACTTACTACTTTTGAAAGTAAACAAACATTTCCACTGACATGTAGTGTTTGTGAAATATGGTGTACATGCAAGTGAAAGCTGTGGATAGCAGCTAATATTAAATTATTATTGTTTAGAATAGGAATAAAGCCTGATTTAACAATTTATTGCTTTCTTGTTGCAACAGTAGATAAATGATTCATACCAGGTTAAGTTAGGAGTACAGTGACTATTTCAAAGCAAAATATAATGAAACTTTAAGGTGTTCTAGCCATAATAGTAAGTAATGATACTAGAATTCTATGCTTGAGGTAAATGTTAAGTGAAAACATATTATAGCCCAAGAGTTAACAGTGATTCTAGTAGGTCACCTTTTGATGTAAATAGAAGAATGGTTGATGTATTTCTGGGCATTGGTAAGGGTCATATTTCTATGCAGAAGTTTTGTATGACCATGGGTATGAATTGCATGAACTATTCTACTTACAATTTCCATCTCACAGACAAAAATAAGGAGATTAGTTAGTATTATTCTATGGGAAAGTTGCATTAAAGGAGAAGCACAGAATGCTAATGAAAGTTTCCATGGAGTAAATGTCACAAAGAAGTTTTTGTATTAAGAAAGAAATTGCAAATTGCAGTGATTGCAGCTGTTAGTGAATTTAATATAGGTTATAAAGATAGACTTACAGTTAAGGCAAAAGTTGCAGCAAGCAAGGTAAGTCATGTTAGAAAAAAAAAAAAATAGCAGTATTAGGGATAGGTGAAAGCTAAAACAAAGTGATCAAAGTTCATTGAGCAAATATAAATCTGCCAAGCAGCTGTTAAAGGTGACTAACTTAAAAGAAGAAGAGAATAGTAAACTAGCTGAGTGGTCCTGATATAGTGCAGGATGGTTTTGAAAAAAAGAAAAAATGTTGTTTATATTTAGAGCTTCTAACTAGATTTTTCTTCATTTGCAACTTTTAGCATTTTTAATACTCCTTATAGTCCAGACACTAAAGTTTTCAATGAATTTCTTTAAGTTTTGCATATATGTATATTTCTAGATAAGTTTTCAATAAAAATTGGTAGCATTATGGCTGTATATGAAAAAATTAATAATGATTGGTATTGAAAAAAGCAAATTGAAAAAAATTGAAAACAATTCTATCATATTCCTTAAATTTTCTCCTCCAGAACCATTAGACTTGGGCAAATGAGTATATACATATATAGTTTTGTAACTATTATCTCAAGGAACCAGAATCCAAAGTTCCAATCATCTATAACAAAAATGTTAGAGAATGTAATATGCTTCCCAATGTAAAGAAATCACAGCAAAAAATTAAATTATTATTTTTTTTGGTAAAAATTATTGCATATAGAAAAATTATAAAAAAAGGGCCAAAGGTAATCAAATTAAGGAGAAAGAAGGTAATAAGATAGCTTTAGGGCCTGCATATGATGCATGGAGTTTTCAAAGTAAAGAAAGTAGTGTAATTTCTATCTAAATATTTAAATTTATTTTTCTCCACTTTCAATTTTTGAACATTTTTGTATCTTCAAAATGCTCCAACTTATACAGTTCTCAACGAATTTGTATTAAACTTTGCATACATATTCCTAAATAAATGTTTAATAAAATTTGGTATTTTTGTGTATTTAAATTAAATAGTTCATATATTATTGACTTTTAAATCTCAAAATTGCAAAAAAATTAAGAAACATTTAATATATTGACACATAAAATTTTTTTTGTCCAAAAATACTTGATACACACTTTAAAAGCATAGCAACTTTTATAATGATGTATAGAGAAACCTGAATATAAAACTTAAAGTTTCTAAAAGAAAAACTGTATGACCTGGGACTTTTTATATAATATACAAAAATCATACTATAAAAAGCACTAAATATTTTTTTGAAAAAACTATGTAAGATAGAAAGATGAATTTTAAAAGCTTAACTAGATTCACTATACCCCACCTAATGAAAAATTTCGAGCAGTTCTGATGTAAACTCTGGATTTTAGCATTTTTCACAGATGCCTCCCCTTAATCTAATAATTGAACAACGAAGGGAAAAGAATTTGGAAACACATATCGCATTCATTGACCTGGAAAAGGCTTTTGATAGAATAAATAGATCAAAACTGTGGCAAATATTAGAAAGTAAGGGTTACCCACCAAATATTATTAATGCAATAAAAGCCGTATACACAAATTCAACTACAAGAATTGATACTGGGGATAGATGAACAGAACAAATTTCTACAAATACTGGACTAAGACACGGGTGTAGCTTATCACCTACTCTTTCTAGATGAATGGGAGATTTTAGTAGACTCAGGAATCAAAATAAAAGAAAATATTTATATTAATACCCTGATGTTTGCGGTTGAACAAATATTGATTCATCGGAATGAAAATCAACTGCAAAAATCAATGTATATTCTAAATAATATAGTAAAAATGTTTAATTTTAAAATATCAGAAGAAAAAACAAAAATTATGGCTTTTAAAGGAAATTATAATGTAAGATCAAAAATTGTTTTAGGATACAGTATTTTAGAACAATTATAGAGTTTTAAATATTTAGAATGTAACATAAGTTTTAGAAACAATGCTGATATAGAAGAAAAAGTAAACAAATTCCGAGCAATATTTGGAACAATCCAAAGAACTTTTAAAAACAGAGCGATAAAGGATACAAAAATGAAAATGTATAAGGTGATGGCTATTCCAACTTTACTGTATGGAAGCGAAACCTGGGTGACAACACAAAAGGATTTAAATAAAATACAGACTGCAGAAATGAAATTTTAAGAAGTGTCGAAGATTGTACAATATTGGGCAAAGTAAGAAATGAGGATATTAGAAAGGAATTAGAAATCGAACCAATCCATGGCAAAATGTCAGAACGAAAGCAACAATGGCATGGACATATATTAAGAATGGAGGATGGAAATATATCCAAATGCACTATTAAACTATAATCCAAAAGGAAGAAGACAGAGAGGACGACCCAGGAAACGCTGGAGAGATCTATGCAGCCGGAACGGGCGATATGCCCAAACCATGGAGTGAAGAAGAAGAAGAAGAAGAAGAAGAAGAAGAAGAAGAAGAAGAAGAAGAAGAAGAAGAAGAAAAAGATATGTATGTTTATAAGCCAATTTGTAAAATGTCAGGAATATGTTCAACACAGTTAGATATACTCTCTAAAAACTCGATTGCCTATTACCAACGTACTCAGCTACGTTACTGAGGACAACCTCATTAACAGATTGAAATCTTGTGTGAATCTCAAAATTTGTTAGATGTATGTAGCCTCCTAATGTTCATAAAATTGTACACCCATTTAGAAGCCTGTGCGCTTAATTTCTTTACAATATATTACAAGACACACACACAATAAAGTACCAATAACGGATCATCCATCGCCCAATATGACTTGCGTTAGATGGCGTTTAGTTACAAAAATGGAGACACTTGATATTTAAACTTGTGCCTTCTACTGAAATAAGCAACTATAAATTTCAAATAGTCTGTTTCTTGCTTCTAAGGTATCTGTGGTCATAAGGGAATAGATGAAATGCAACATCGTACGAAATATTTCTTTACTGCACCTCTACGTTTTAATTTAATTCTTATCTAAATTACCGCCCTCCATCTTAAGTCACATTGAACGAAGAATGAAATGGGCGAAAGGATTTTCAAATGAGCCCAGGGTACCTAGAAATTAGACTTAACCAACATTCATCTTTAGGATAAGGAAAAACTACACATAACTCACCTTCACCAAGATTCAAATTCTTGACTTCGTGACTGTGCCACCGCGCTACAGAGGTGGGCTATCCAAAATTAGGATATTAAAATAGGATGAAACATGAATTATACTTCGTTTTCTCGTTGGACGGCGAGCTTTTCGAAACTTGAGCATAGAATCTCTTAAAAGTGTTTTGTGGGCAACAATAAATCTTAATTTTTCATCCACTGTAACGTTAAAGTAAGGCAATTACGGAAGTGAAATATAAATATGCCCGAAATCAAACAGGTGCTTGGCTATGGAATTAAAAGTGGAACAGCTTTCATAGAAGTCATTGACTTAGGTTTCTATAACACCATTAATCCTAAAAAAATATTTGCCTGCTAGTCGATTCCACTAATGCTTCCTTGGGAAAATATTGGGTGAAAACCCTAGCCAAGCAGCTTACCCAGCAGAATTTGAATTACTTCATCGACTTTACTGCAGACGGAAATGATGTGATATTCAAGTGTGCAGTATAAGCCAGTGCTTCATCTATAAAAACTTCGCTTCGGGTTGAAAAGGTCGAACCTTGGTAATAATCACATTATCTCCATAAGTGCAGAGTGGCAGTAAATGGAGTCGCGTTTATCTTGTTTTATATCTCTTCTCTTTAGACGAAAATATCTGTATTAATGGAGATATACAGGAACAGGATTTAAAGGTTTAGTTTACAGAACCTTTCAGAAAATACGGTGAGTAATGCTTGAAAAAAGTTTGTAATTATTAATCTTAAGTAAAAGCGGCAGCATGTCTGCAAGGATCCTTAAATGAAAACTAAGAGCTTTCAAGTTTCTGCCAAATGAGCCTTCAATAATCAGTGCTTCTTCTTCCTTATTTTTTTGTTTGGTAACTTACGTCCTCCAACGCTAAGTCATATCGGAAGGTGAATGAATTGGGTGAAATGATGCTCAAATGAGTAGAGTCCATGGAGCTTAGAGTTACCCGACATTCGTCTTGAAGGAAACTCCAGAAAAACCTTATCCAGGTAAATCACCCTGACGGAGATTCGAACTCGGGACCTCTTGAACGTGAGGCAGACATGCTACCACCACGGTACCAAGGGGGCCTAGGGGTTTGTTAGGAAGAAAACTATGACATGAAAAGTATGTGAATGCTACCACCACGCTACCGAAGGGGCCTAGAGGTTTGTTAGGAAGAAAACTATGACATGAAAAGTATGTGAATGCTACCACCACGCTACCGAAGGGGCCTAGGGGTTTGTTAGGAAGAAAACTATGACATGAAAAGTATGTGAATGCTACCACCACGCTACCGAAGGGGCCTAGGGGTTTGTTAGGAAGAAAACTATGACATGAAAAGTATGTGAATGCTACCACCACGCTACCGAAGGGGCCTAGGGGTTTGTTAGGAAGAAAACTATGACATGAAAAGTGTCTGAAAATAAAATAAGGCTTTTGAGGAAAGAAATGACCGTAAAAAAGTAGAAAATAATTTACCTACTCGTGCTGCATCTATGCTTGTTTAGTTGTGGGAATAAAAGATTAGAAGAAGACACACCTTACCTCGTGCTTACTTGCTAACTTCTACAAGCAGAGATTCCCAACATATAGGTGGACCATTTTACTTTAACCAGGATTGTTCTCTGCATCTATAGAGCTTGAAATTGTGTGTGTGTGTGTGTGTGTGTGTGTGTGTGTGTGTGTGTGTGTGTGTGTGTGTGTGTGTGTGTGTGTGTGTGTGTGTGTGTGTGTGTGTGTGTGTGTGTGTGTGTGTGTGTGTGTGTGTGTGTGTGTGTGTGTGTGTGTGTGTGTGTGTGTGTGTGTGTGTGTGTGTGTGTGTGTGTGTGTGTGTGTGTGTGTGTGTGTGTGTGTGTGTGTGTGTGTGTGTGTGTGTGTGTGTGTGTGTGTGTGTGTGTGTGTGTGTGTGTGTGTGTGTGTGTGTGTGTGTGTGTGTGTGTGTGTGTGTGTGTGTGTGTGTGTGTGTGTGTGTGTGTGTGTGTGTGTGTGTGTGTGTGTGTGTGTGTGTGTGTGTGTGTGTGTGTGTGTGTGTGTGTGTGTGTGTGTGTGTGTGTGTGTGTGTGTGTGTGTGTGTGTGTGTGTGTGTGTGTGTGTGTGTGTGTGTGTGTGTGTGTGTGTGTGTGTGTGTGTGTGTGTGTGTGTGTGTGTGTGTGTGTGTGTGTGTGTGTGTGTGTGTGTGTGTGTGTGTGTGTGTGTGTGTGTGTGTGTGTGTGTGTGTGTGTGTGTGTGTGTGTGTGTGTGTGTGTGTGTGTGTGTGTGTGTGTGTGTGTGTGTGTGTGTGTGTGTGTGTGTGTGTGTGTGTGTGTGTGTGTGTGTGTGTGTGTGTGTGTGTGTGTGTGTGTGTGTGTGTGTGTGTGTGTGTGTGTGTGTGTGTGTGTGTGTGTGTGTGTGTGTGTGTGTGTGTGTGTGTGTGTGTGTGTGTGTGTGTGTGTGTGTGTGTGTGTGTGTGTGTGTGTGTGTGTGTGTGTGTGTGTGTGTGTGTGTGTGTGTGTGTGTGTGTGTGTGTGTGTGTGTGTGTGTGTGTGTGTGTGTGTGTGTGTGTGTGTGTGTGTGTGTGTGTGTGTGTGTGTGTGTGTGTGTGTGTGTGTGTGTGTGTGTGTGTGTGTGTGTGTGTGTGTGTGTGTGTGTGTGTGTGTGTGTGTGTGTGTGACAGATAGGGAGAGGGGAAAGAAAGTAGAAGATTTTAACCTAGTTTAGCTCAGACTCCCATCGAACAATTTGATTCTGCGCTAACATGTTATACATTTGGATGCCATATTCTTAATTCTTGTTATTAAAATTCCTTTTTTCCCTCCTTCCAAAATAACTTGAAGTACATCCTTGTTTCCAAAATACAACTATTGAAATAATTATATTTTCCCTTTCTACTGTGTGGCAGCCAGCTACCTTGACCATGGTTATGGGTGAGTCCTGGAGTAATTTCTCCTCTACCAGGATTTTGCGTTCCATTTTATGTCCCGATAATTTCCTTTCTCTGTTTTAGAGTTTTAAGGCCTGGTGACGGTGGTTGGGTCTCACTGCGGCGTTCTGCCGAAAGATTTCTCCTTGGCGTTTGGCGGGACTATTGGACTCACTTTTATAGTGGATATTATCTCGTCTGGACCCGGAACAGCAGATTGCAGATGTCTAGTGTAGCTTACCGAGTTGAACTCCGTTCTTGCTAGTGCACATCGTCGTCTGGATGCTTTATGACGTCACGTTGGGTGCACAAGGGTCCGCTGTAGAATACATTGCTGTTCGCCAATATGTCAAAGATTATATGAGCTCACATGTTTTTCTTTGTTTCTTTAGGTATTAACTTTACTGCCATATATTTATGCTATATATTTAATTTTACGTCCTCCAACCTTAAGTCATATCGGACAATGAATGAAATTGGTGAAATGATGCTCAAATGAGTGTGGGGTCCATGGAGCTTAGAGTTAACAGACATTCGTCTTTAACGATAAGGGAAAATCTCAGAAAAAACCTTATCCAGGTAACTCACCCTAGCTGAGATTCGAACTCGGGACCTCTTGAACGTGAGGCAGACACGCTACCGAGGCGGGATAACAAAACAATGAGTGTAATGTGTAAAATGATACTTAAATGAGCCTATGGTCCCTAAGTTTAGAGTTACATTCATCTTTTAGGATGACAAAATCTGGGAAAACCTTTCAGATAACTCCCATAACTGGGGTTCGAAATCGGGAGCTGTTAAGTGAGAGGCAGATTCGGTAAGTCGCTGCACTCACACCACAGATGTGGGCATACGATCAGTTATTGAAGTTTACTAAATATTTTTATATAATATGCAGGTATAGGCTAACTTTGAACCACGTGGATTGCTTGTTTAAAGGATACATTTACATTACGTCTTTATTAAAGAATATTTTTGCCCAAATAAGTGTATATTTAAATGTCAGCTGTGTTAATATATACTGATTTTCTTCGGGTGACCTCAATATCTGCAACTTCATGCTATATTTTTCTTAGGCTTATAAAAGGGTAATCCTTGACCGTTTCCAGTAGTTAAGTTGAAACTACAAGGTTATAAAACTGGTTATAATAGGATGACAGCAAGGCTGAATTGTAAAAGTATGCATCTATGATTATTATCTCTTGAAAAGTAACTATGGATTTGAATGGAAGCAACAAGAGAATTTCAAATACAGGATTTTAAAGAAAAGGATCTTATAGGAAAGCCTTTCCTCTTTACCGTATCTGTTTGGGTGTATTTTACGCGAAATAAAAAGTGCAAGTAGGCAAATGAGATTTCACAGAACCGTTTTAGGACTTGCTAGGAAAGAGATATGTCATTTATAGTAATTGAGCTGAAGGAACTTTGCATAATATATGAGATAGTGGAGTATCAAAGGAACAAAGGTAAACATGGTAAAAAAACCACTACTGCCAAGTAGATTTTATTGAATTTCAGATTATCAGAAATGTGCTTCTCTTTCACTGTTCTATTCATATGATTATGTAGCTAGTATTCGTTCTCTTTAGCAGAATGGTAACATCTGACACTTTCAATTATTACCGAACGAGGATGAAGGCTTATAAAAATTAAAACAAAGGCTATAGTCATTTCTCTTTCTGAAGCCATGAGAAATTAATAAAATCTGTCTATCTTCTCTCTAACTGAAATGTTCCATTTAATCAGGGATTTAAAGCGTTCTGACTCATATTTTACAATGTGAGATTACGAGCCGGTAAGATGTATGCCATTCTCAACACATTTACTAGCAAATATCACTGAATTGTTTTTAATTCAGGCAAGAATTAATAATTAGCATTTAAATGATATTTATTTCTAAAATTTACATCAAAGGAGCTAGCTTTTTCCGTCCATTGTCAGCAATACAACTGTAAAGGTAACATTTAGCTAAACCGAGCGGGATGGCTCAGGCGGTTTCATCTGTGGCCCACGTTCGGGAGGGCCGGGTTCGATTTCCGCGGCCAGCCTAACTGACCCATGCGTTTTTACGGGGGTTTTCCCGAGTCGCTAGACGAATGCTGTGTAGGTTAATTACATCCCCCGAATTTCCAGTCCCTACATTTCATCTCCATTATCATTTCACATCATCTCTCATCTGGTGGTCTGTTTCAGGGTAGAAGTGTCGGCGAGTGTCTCGGCGGTGCATGGCAGGATGATATACATTGAGGAAAACTACTTCGTTCTCCGGTAGGTCGCTTGGCGGTCTCCGCTGCTCTGCTGGGACCATTTCGGGACCGCCAGCCAGGGACCTTTGAGGCTCGGATTTCCTGCTTGAGACCTTTAGGGCTCGGCTGCTGGGCTCGTTGCCGTCCTGCAGTAGGGGAGTGTGTCCGTTGCCCTGGCCTGTCGAGGGAGTTCTCTAAGTAAACTATAGAGACCCTGCTCTCTGTGCTGTCGTGGCTACTTGGGTCGGCCGCCCTCTGTCTCCTTCACCTCATCCTTTCTCCCGGGGGTGCCCCACTTGGGGACATAGGTACAATGGACCCAGCATGGTGGCCTACGTAATGAATGCCCTCCGTAATGAAATCCTAATCGTAATCCGATCATTTAGTTAAACAATCCTTCTCGTAACACATTTTACTCGTTCCTACATTTAATCAGGAGTAACTGAAATATTTTGGAGACATCCAAAAAGTACGATTGAAACAAAACATTATAGAGAATTCTTAACAAAGTTTCCTTTTAGTGATTCCAAAGTATAGACATCGAATCAGAGATCCTTATATCGGGCGGGGTGACTCAAGCAGAGGCCCGCATTACAGAGTTCGTGGATTCGATTCCGGCACCTCACATTCCTGACTCATTTGTTTTTCTGGAATTTCCCGGGTAGCTATGTAAATACCGGGAAGGACGATATTTCCCCCGAATTTCTTCCTCCTTAACTTCTGCTTACTGCTCATTTCACACCACTTTTCACTTTGGCGAGAGTTTCGGTCTGCATTCTCACTGTCCACGTCTTTTGCATCGGTGGGGATTTCCAAGTGATAGGCCCCACAGTGGAGAACATATTGTAAGAGGCTCAGATACTCTCTGCTGCTACTTCACCTGTCTCTCAGTGTTTGGCTAGTAACTTTAAAAATAAGAAATCGTTTAGGTGTATGATATATAACGGCCACACAAACATTTTCTTTACTGGTGAACATTCATTGAAGTTTGTGTTGTCCTACCCTGGGTTTTTAAAGCAGAAACATTCCCTTGATACCGGAAATAGTAACTAGAAGAACAATAGCAGAAGCTTTGAAGTTTAAAGGTATTTGTCATGTGAGAACATTCAATCAAGGTACTTCTTGTAGCTATTGCGCTTGAAGTTATCGGAGCCGAATGGCACAGTAACACAGCAGATTGCTTATTTAGGAGGAACGAGGGACTCCTCGTTACCAAGTGTACATATTAATTCATGGATAAAAGGCTTAGTAACTGTTATTATAACTGATACATTTTAGTTTTATTTATAACCAAAACATTGGAACGAGGCGGCTGCAGGTTACGAGACACTAACCTATGGAAATTTGCGATGCTCTGCTGTCCTCATTTTCAGTCACGTTCCAAGGGAGGGTCTGAGGTGCGACTTCGAATATTAAAATGTGTGCTCTTTTAAGGGCAGTGGGGAAAGTTTGTGAACAAATAAACGAACTCCCTGATGATACTAATAGTTATTGTATTCGTCTTCTTGAAAACCATCCATCATATTCGAAACTTTGTGAAGTGCGAAATTGTTTAACTAGCTACACAGATTCAAATATGAACTGTTTCAAGTATGCTCCAATCACATCATGTTATGTAGAGAGAATATTCTCTCAATACAAAAATATTTTGTCAGACAATAGAACAAGTTTCAAATTTGAGGATTTACGAATGTACGTAGTTGTAAATTGCAATAAAATCAGTGAATATAATTAAACTTTAAACAATGTTATTTCAATAGGTCTCTGTTCACAAAAGAGAATGAATGAGCTTAGTGAATTTCTCATACTATTCATATATACGCGCTTAGTCAAGAGCCTCTGTTTGTCGTCGACTGACTGTAAGTAGAGTCTGTCTAGTGAACGCGAGTGCAGTTGGCCCCTCAAAGGAAACTACCCTCCCGGCCACTAATGACCGTCATAAATCTTACCCAAGTTCGGATTCAGGTGTAGCGTGCTCTACAAACCTCCTCCAATCCCCAGTTCTTTGTAAACAAACCTAACTCTATGGTTTCGGCGTAGCAAACTTATTAGGTTCGGTGTCTACCCTGTTTGTAACACAAGTAAGTTAGTTTTAACTATGTTCATTTCTTTTTTAAGTTTGAATTAGTTTCTCTGTTGGCTGCTATTAATATTTAATTTTAATTTACAATTATTCTACTTAATATCTGTCACCAAACTATTTCCCAAACCTTAATATGTCATCGTTCCATATCACTTAACGGCAAATCACTCCATCTGAAACTAGTAAAGTATCTAAGCAAAGCCTTCAAGGCGAGCTTGACTCATGCGCATTCCGTGGAAGGTGTTCCAAACCATAGCATAGTCAGTAGACTGAGGAACACATTTAAATATTATATAGAACATATTGTTTAATACAGGTATTTGGAACAAAGTTTGTGTAAAAGGCCATCTCGCGTTTCTGTTACTTTTTAATAACATTTCGATAAAGGGAATTTAAAGAGTTTAACCAAATTCTAGCTGTAACTGTGAAGTGTACGATCACCATCAAATCTAACGGAAATAGGGATATTTACCAAATAGGGATATTCTGTCTTTTCGATTTTTTCTTTTCTTAAAGGCAGAAAAACTCTGAGTTCGTGAGTTTGCTAAACATTTAACTTTTTCACTTTGAACGCTAAAAACCACAATTTTCTCTCATGTATTTTCATTAATCTATGGTCAATTTTCAACCTTGATATGACAAAAGTAAAACGTAGGTGCTTCCTCCAATTTGGTACATAATCTACGAGAAATTTAGAGTGGGGGAAAAGAGAAAGAATTGCCATGTTATAACAGAAGTAAATAAACAATATTTCGAGTCCAGTGTAACATGTAATACAGGGACAGAACTCTTCTGAGATCAATATATGAGCTAGATAATTAACCAAGTATACTGCATTATATATGAAGTTAATAAATGTGGCCGGTTTGCTAATATAGTGTGTGTCCACGAATTTGTGCACCAACTCTCTAGAATCATAGTGCAAGGATAACTTGGAAATACGATTTATATGGAGGTAGGCTATAAGGGTTAAGCAAGTAGTAGGTATAAAACATTTTCGAAAACGTACCACTACACGGTAGCATAATACTACTAGCTTGTAATCAGCTTCTAACAACACTCACGTGGGTCGGCGATCGGAGTACGTCATGAAGTTCAACTTAGTAATGAACAATACACACCAGACTGGCCCCGTAGCTCAGTCGATAGAGCACCAGCCTGCCATGCTAGGGGTCCCGGTTTCGATTCCCGGCGGTGGGGGTGGGGATTTTTCTCCGACTAAGATAATTCCCCATCTTCCCCAGAGTCTGGAAGTATGAATGAGAGTGTGAATGTGTGCGTGATCTAATGATTAAAAACCAAAGATAACGAGTTAACACCTTCAGTATGTTCCAAAGGAGAACGGCCGCCGATATGACCATTGCAGTTAAAGGCGGAGTATAAATGGAACAAGGAAAAAAAATACACACCAACTTGCATGTCACTCCTTTAATTTATACGTGGAGAAAAAAATGAAATTTCTCTGAGAAATTGCTATTAGTTTGGTGCATAAGTTAGTAGCGCTTTTGTTTCGTCAGATGTTACTCCTGTTATAATGGGTTTATTTATCGGTTGCCACCTTTTATGTGAAATTCAACGGTTGTGTAGTCGATCTACATATCGCAGTTTGTCACTTGATAGTTTGTGAGTGTAGATGTGTACGCTGGAAATTGGACATCAAATGGATAAAACGGAATATTTCCGACATATTCTTCTCGCGCTGATCTTTGTACCAGGGCTAGCTTTTTTGTTCAGGCTCAACCTTTACTTTCTTTTCCTTAGGTTAACACAGAGACACCTTTTCTCATCACTAGTAACAATCGTCGATAGGAATGCTCGATGTTGTTCACGAGCCGATTGATAGCGAGCAAGCAGAGATGTATATATAAGCCACGTGTTGAGTTTTTGGTTTTGGGTTAGAGCATGTCCGCTTTTTGTAATTTGCCCATCAAGTGCAAATGTCGTATGATGGTGGAATGGTCTCAGTTCATAAAATGTTCCAGTTCTTGAGTACACTGACGTGGAATAGTGCGTTTAGACGATGTTAAACAAATCCTGTAGGTCTTACAGAACCAAGAGAGTCACTCATGCCAAAACGACCCTCCTTCAACGGAAAAAAAAAAAAACATTTTGTTTTTTGCCGTACTCTTGCCGATGGCGTTTTCCGCATACAAGGCGCAAACGCTTCTGGATGCCTTCGTTGTTTTCGCCCTTCTATTGAATTCAAAGAGAAGAATACGCCGGAAATGTTCCACTTTGTCCAATTTCTAGCGTCCACAGCTACACTCACTACAATCAAATGACAAACTGCGATATCCACAACAGTTGAACTTCACATAAAAATACCAACTTACGAAACAAAAGCGCTACGCAATAGCACCAACGCAATAGAATCAAATTCCTGATGTAAGTTTAATTGCCAAGTGCTTTTATTCACATATGTTTGCTGAACATATTAATTGTTAAATATATAGGTAGAAAAGTTATAAAACTGTGCAAACTTGGGCACATGATAAAATTAGATGAACTGTTGAGTAAGAAAGGGTAGAGTCAGACTGAAAAATTCAACGCCAGAGCCGGGATTTAAACCACGGATCTTCCGGTCTTCCTGCTGTTACTCTAAACCACTGAGCTATTATAGCCAACGGGCGAGCACGACATTAAATCCTCCAACTGACTCGTGTTCGTTAAGCTACATTAAAGGTTTCTCTTGAATACGATGAGATTGTTCCTCGCGAAATAGACTCGATTGCTGTTGTAATATTAGAGACCATCTGTTGTTCGGTCGACAGAAAATTGCACATAAATTGACAAATCACTGATCTTGTTCAGTTTTGATGAATGGGAAAATAATTTGGTGAGAGGTTTTGTTTTGAAATGACAAGCTCTACATGCCACTTCATATCTGCTTTACCAAAATAATTAAATTAAATCGTCTGTCGATATTCACGACCGGCTGTTTAATTCTAAGATTGATGATATATTAATTAGTGCTGTTCACAATTGCAGCAATGAAAATATTGCATTCAAAATAAAAGTACACTGGCTGTGTTGCTGTCTCATGGCTAACCGCTAAATGATTCAACGACCAATAGTTTCATTAAATATGTGTAAACTATACTTATTTTCAATGTCTCTGTTTTTTTTTTCTTTAGAACTAGGGAAAATGGAATGCTGTTGGAATTTCACGCGCCGTTCTATTGTCTAACAAGAGAAATTATTCTATGCGATTACTTTAGCGGTATCCTTATTATGTAGTTTGATACCACCACAACCACCATGAATTTAGTTACATGGAAAAGGAAGTTTACTAACTGGGAGTAGAAATATGGCGATATCGAGCCAGTAATTGACGGGTTGGAGGGGGGGGGGGAGAAGCTGGGTGCATATTGCACTTTAGTTACTTTTTATGTGTATTTCTCGTGTTAATAACATTTTATGTGTTATTAGCAGAAGGAAGCAATTTAACGCTTGAAAATCAAATCGCCATGAGATCTAATTCTGAGTTTTCTATTACAGAAAGAATTTCGTTAGAAACTAGCTTTCTCTGAACTCACCCAAGGTCACCTAATATTCTGTTTGCAATGAAAAAGAATCGTTCCGAAATATCGTCACTTTCATCACAGCTAACACACTTAGCCTTATTAAATCTTCTTTTTATTAAATCAGAATACTTATATAGGTACTGACAGCAAATCTATAATGTAAAAGCTTAGGTTGATTTTAATTTTGGATAAATACTTAATGTTACATGTTATAAAAATGTTAGATATTTATTTAAATTGAAAAAAAAAAAACTCACTAAATTCTAAAATATAACCTAGAAAAGAACCTACAAATCTGCTCCACTACTTTGTTGTCATCCTCTAGCAGTTCTGCAAAGCTGGCCGGCAACTGCAGAGACGTCCTAAGGTGTGCTAGGGAAAAACACTCTAGCAGCACGTGTCCAACAGATAACGCTTCGTTGCAAAACGGACAGACTGGAGCAGGCACCCTTCTAAGCAGAAAACTATGCGTAAAAAAAGCAGTGGCTAATGCGTAACCGAGCCAAACTCACTTCTTCACGACGAGATGAACGGCAGGAGGTAACCCAGGGAATCGGAAGTTCTTTCACAGATCTAAGTTCATTGCTGCGGAGAGCGGATCACTCTTCCTGCCAGCAGGTTTGCACAGCTCTCCGGAATACAGCTCTAAAATCTTCCGATGTCACAGATGGTACTTGAACCTGGGATTTATGGTAGCCCTCTTGGCCGCTGAATCCGCCAATTCCTTCCCCCGCAATAGTATTTGTCTCTGGATAAATGCATTCTACATTTAAAGCTATAATTTTGAACTTAGAGGGATTGAAACAATAAAAATTAAAATCCATAACACTTGGCATGGTAATATGATTAAGTAAAATAAATAAAACAACCGTATAAATAATATTTATAAACATTTTTATTTAGACTCTGAATTAAGTGCTATGCCTTATGACTTTTTAACATTTAGAAAATCGGTGCTGAATTATTAGGAACAGTTTATAGTAAAAAGTAACTACTTTATGAACAAAATAATACATTTATCACTAAGATTATATTTCATTTTCTTTTCTGTACATCGCTTTTGTTCCCAACAAAATTTGACGGATTACCCAACAAGCTGGCCAGTACAAGGGGAGCGGGGGAGGGATCCTTTTCCAGCCGGAAATGAACGCCATTTCCTCTCTCCTAAAAATTGTTGCAATTAAGTTTTGCCGGCCATGTAACGGCTTCTCATATTTCCCCCAGCTACGATTTGTGTGTTGGATGTTTTTAAGCCTCTGTCGACATTACTTTTGTTATCTCGTCATGTGCAAATTGTAGCTCGTCACGCAGTTTGTAGACCTAGCTTCTCTTAAATAATGAGCCTCTACACATAAAAATGCAACCCATGTGACGTATGTCAAGTCTTAGGGTCGTGTTTCACTTTAATGTTGCACCTGCGTGCAGCAGCACTAGTGGCAGGAAAAACTGGCGTAACTATTATTTTGGAAAAAGTTTCATAATGAAAACTGTTCTAAAAATAACCTAGTACCATAATAGGATTATTCGATTATTTTTATTAAACGGTTCTAAAGATACGACTCCTAACCCTGATTGGTATTGCAAGCCAACCTCTCCTCAAAATTTCAAAAGAGAGCTCTGAAATCCCGTTCTCGCTGGTCCATAGACATTGGTCCATTGCGTACATAGACCATCTAAGTACGCAACCACAGGCAATACTGAGAAAAATCAAGTGTCTTCCAACAACAAAGTTTAGTTAGCATATATGATATATAGTGCTTTATGTTTCACTAGTGATCGACCGGCCGGAAGAAGACAGCTGGGTGCGCATAGTGCTCATTGTTTCTGGTATCCGCATTTCTCCACGTCAGTGCATGTTCGGCCGTTGCTAGTGCGGATTCTCGTGTCATTTGTGGTCAAATTGCGATTAGTTTTCTTATAATGACATGAGCAGTGTAGGTATACTTTAGCACATTACATATTCATTTAAGATTCCTACGTACGAAGAGAATCTTGTACAGGTGACATGGTTATTTGTATACCGGTTTCCTTGTATTCCTGCGCCTCAGTAGTCAGTTCCTAAACTTATAAAGAGATTCAGAGAAACTGGTTCTCTCCTTGATTAGAAACCAAAAGAATTCGCCATGGACTTACAGAGGAAAAACTAGATAGGATAGAACAAAAGTTAGAAGTAGCCCAAGAGTAGGTTATCATAGGAAATCAGGTGTTTCACAATTCTCGTTTTGGAGAGCAACTAAGCTTTTGAAATTAAAACCATATACCTAGGTAAGATAACCGTAGTTCAGGAATTGCAATCAAATGATACTTGAGTAGAGCAAATTTCTACAGCGGTTGGCTGGTAAAGTTAACGACCCAGAGTTAACTTTTTTTTTTTTTTTTTTTTTTTCCACAGACGAAGCTTGGACGTGTAATGATAGTGTAATGCAGAAAAACACAATATTGTGGACGAAATGTGCATTGCATGACCAGAAAATTGATGTTTGGTGCGCTGCGAATGCGTACCAATTATAGGACCTATATTCTTTGACGAAATACTTGACGACAGAGAAACAGGGATGCAATAATCGAACCATACCAGGAATATTTGTGAGATATTGAGTGCACACAAGCATATATTCAAAGACTCGGCTACAGAGCATACCGCTAATCTATCGTTGCAATTAATTAGGGTAACTTTTGAAGAACTGGTCATCACCAAAGGACTATGGCCACCGCGATTCCCAGACCTTACAGTATGAAATTTTTAATTAAGGGGGAACTTAAAAAATAAAGTTTATTAGAACAACCCACACATGTTACAACAACTGAGACAATATCAGAAGAGAAATTACTGCAATTTTAGAAGATGAATTAATACATGTCAATAGAAATTTTCATCGAAAGTGTGAATATTATTTTTTATTCTAAACCCCTAACATATATAGTTCAATTTTATTACTTTAAATTTATTAAGAAAAGAATTCATTGGAAATTATTAAAAATTTTACTGGAAGGTAAACGAGATTAAGAAACAATTGATTTTTGTTGTTGTAATTTACGTCCTCCAAAGCTAAGTCATATCGGACGATGAATGGAATGGGTGAAATGATGCCCGGGGTCTATGGAGCTTAGAGTTACCCGACATTAGGATAAGGGAAAACCCCGGAAAAACCTTATCTAGGTAACTCACCCTGACCGAGATTCGAACTCGGGACCTCTTGAACGTGAGGCAGACATACTACCACCACGCTACCGAGGCGGGCCAAAAATAAAGAAACAATTGAAGGCAAACTTGTCATAGAATAGATAGAAAGGAAGGAAATGAATAATATTTACGTGTTTAACATCGAAAATTATAGCCTAAAATCATAAAAAAATACTTTTATGTTAAATTTTTTAAATATAATTTAAACGGAAAAGCTATGTGGATTACTAATATGATAATTAAAAGTGGGTTCACGAAAGATTAAGTGAACGAATGAGAAATTATTGAATTGCCTTTGCAACGGCAAATCCAATAATTTCGGACTAGCCATAGTTAGTGTATGAACGTCTTTGAGTTGTGAGTTGAGTTTGTGTATGGCGTCTTTGAGTTAAGAAACAAAACGTTATCAATGTGAGGAAACTCAATTTCAAGTTGCTCAAGTTAATATTGTGAAGGGAACTGACGTTCATAAAGTTATTCATTCAATTATTTTACGTGTTTTGTTCATTTTCAGCACGAATTAAAAATCATCCACTATGTATGTTTAATAAGGAATCGAATAGTTTATTTCAATTATGCTAAAACGCTTCCGAAGGATATCTGTCCGACACCATGCCTTGAGATGTATATCTTCATGCGTCGGCTGTTGCAGCAAAGGATAGCAGAATAATAAGTATTTTGAAAACTGGCTCATCAGCGTACAGAATAGTATCAATTCATTCGAAATTTCGTGGCAAGTGGCTTACCAATCTGCGGCTTCGAGATAATCCACTCGGAGATCATCTCATTATCTATTTGGAATACTGTTCCAAAGTTGTGAGACATCATACATGGCATCACAAGGCCATCACTTCCACAGAGATATGTGATTATTGTAATTATAACTTTCACGATAAACCTAATTCTAGAATTCAAACATTCAACGTGGCAGCAGCGTGCTTATTGCGGCGGCAGCGTGCCTTCTGCTGCAGCACTAATCACCCGCCGCCTTGCCGGCCACCAGTGAAAGATAGGATTGTAGTTTAAAAATTTGCTAGATACTTTATAACACCAAAATGATACAAGTTAAGATGTATGTAATCACAGTTGAAGGATTAAGACATCAAACTAATCAAAATAAAGGAAACATTTCATGGTGTATATAGTGATGGCGGCAATGTCAGCGCTTCTGCCAGATCTAGGTACCATCACTTTGCTTACGCCAGATGTGGCGCTGTGGAACTGGAAATGTAACTTTCATCAATGTCGCTTAGATGCAAGATGTGGTGACGCCAAGGCATCTTACCTAATTGTGACCACTGCACCAATTGACTGAGTGATGACAATGAGTAAGTTAACTCAGGAATGTCACTGGAATGTTGGACACCTAGGTGTGTAATTCTGAGTGTAAGTTAGGTCTTAGTGACTACATACAGAGAAAGGGAGAGAGTGAGATAGTGCTAGACAGACTTGATGGGTTAGCTGGCGAAATTGGATGTGGTGGGCTATTTGTGCAATAGTTGCACTTAATAGAATCAATTTAAATAACCTCTTGGCATGAGTCCTGCTCAATGCATGGCCGAGAACAAAGCCATTGCCAAAACCATAAGTGTAAGTACCTAATTTGTGCATGCCTCATAGTAAAAGCAGAAAGTTGCCTAAAGCCTCCACGAGAAGGATGATCCAAGAACATGAGGGGGTACTTTTCCCTAAAAATCACACAGCAGTTTATGCTTGTCTTAAGGTCTGGAACGAAGTTACCTTTATTGGCCATTCATTCGTTTAAACAGTGAAAGCGCCAGTGTACATGGTCCAGAAGTTACGTAGTAAGTATAATATATTTAAAATTTAAATGGCAATTGCAATAATAGGTTACACACAAACCGATGAAATTAAATTTGCATGATTTTGACTTTAGGAAACTATGAATGGAATGCTCAAGAACCAGCTATAGCTCTCATAATCAGGTTCTATGTAAAGTGACTTGAGAGTATTTAATGCACCGTATAGCAATAAACGCATTTAATTTTTCTGTAACGCACTCAATATTTCAAAATTTGCAGTAACAGAATACACGGAAAACTCTAATTAAGATGATTTCACAAAATATTATTCACATTGAAATAATATACACATTTTACAATATGGCGTATTGAACTATCTCCTGAGAAACAACACCTAAAACCGAATCTACAATGATGAACAAACTTGAAAGACAGGCAATGCGAAAGAAGATACGCTCAGCTACAAATACAAGAATATAATTCATGCAAGTATAAAGCATACAGTTGGATATTCCATTTTATAAATGGAGTGACATCGCAACTACAGGGGCCATAGAATAAAGGAAAACCGGCTTTTATCTACGATTTATTGCACTTGGAGCAGAAAAAATTAGGTACCACTGGATTGAAGTGGCGGTGCGATGAACTTTATTTCTGCCAATGAAGGATGCGATTACAATATCTAACTCTAGCCAGAGACATCTTTTTTATTGTATTTTTTGTTTTACTACTGGAACACCTTATTTCTCCACTAGTTTAATTATAGAATGAGCAGTAAAATTCGTCACAAGACTGCCTGACTTAAAACAAGCGTCAACAGCACAGGAGCGACAGTGGATCTCAAATTACGGGCTTAAGTATAATTGACAGAAGAAAGAACAATCGACTTCTGAGCCGCCGTTATCCGTGGGTCAATTTTGGAAACCAAACATTCAAACTATGAGGCACAGAGAAGCATTCACAACAAATCTCTTCGTGCCTCTTATCTGGTGTTTCTTTTACGGGATATGGAGCGGCCATATGGGCCCACCGTCTTAGTCTGCAGACGAATATTAGAATAATTAGGAAGACGCAGCGACAATATCCGATAAGAGCAACAGGTGCAACGGGAACAATATCTACAATGGCACTACTTATCATATTAGGTATATGTCCTCTGGATCTTGCTATCGAAAGAAGGGCAGCCATTTATTGGCTCAAAAAACAAAGTTTGGATGAGGTAAAGCAAATAGTTGGTAAAAAATGCATTGACAAACGACAAATTAATTCGGAATTAATATATTTATGGCAATAGGAGTGGAATCATTTAGAAACAGGAAGGAGGGTTTACAGTATTTTTCCAAACATCAATGAAAGACTTAGACTACAAAATCTTGATCCCAAGCAAGAACTTATACATTATCTATCGGGTCATGGACCGTATGGCACTTACTATAAGAAGATCAACAAGAAAAGGGATGATAATTGTGAGCTTTGTGGACTACAGGATACACCTGAACATGTTCTATTTGAATGCCAAAATTACCGAGAAAAGCTTCAGGATCAACGGAAACAATTAGCTGGAAAGCAAATAGCAACAATAATCAGAAATAAAGAAGATTACAGAATATTAGAACAGATGGCAGTAATAGTATCCAAACTGAGTTACGACAGATACCTACAAGAGAAACAACTGGGCTTACATCAACGTTTAGAAAGAGAGGAAGTAGAACATCAACCACAACTAAGGAGATCTACTAGATTAAGACAAAGGAGACAAGTAGAGCAGGAGGAGGAACATCATCTACATTCCCAATAACCAGTCAGGAACAGGACGATTGAGAATTAACAGATGAAAGCAACTGGAGTTTCACGTGCAGAATTGAAGCAGGCAGGAGGAGGAGGATGCTCCAGTTAGACGAGAAAGAAGATATTTCAAATTAATAAATGTTAGGATGGAACAAACGACGAAATTATGAACTGCTCCTTTTCCTGATGTCAAATAATGTAACTTGTTGAGGAAGGGTATGGATACCAGGCTAAAATTGTAAAACTTATGTAGTGTAGTACCAACATCTGGTGGTTGGTCTGTTAGCCTCCAAATCTGAAGGTCACAGTTTAGATTCCCTGATAAAAAGGGGCCAATGTTTCTTAAACCAGGGATGCGGGGAATTAAGCTTTTGTGATGCTTAGTTAAACTGAAAACTATGTTATATGCAGATGATCGAATACTAATGGCCACAAATGAAGATTACCTACAGATGATGATAATGATATATATAAGGGCGCTCAACTACAGCGGTCATCAGTGCCCTTTGAAAAACTAGTCATGGCAAAAGCCAGATATAAAACTTTCTAAAAACTATACAAGTGTAACAAAACCTATTAAAAATACACGTACGAAAGTTACACTGTTTAAACAAAAATTTTATTGAAAGTTGAATGAAAATATTAGAAAATAAATCCATAAGTATGGCTTTTAGAGGAATGAACCCGTTAGATAAACATAGTGTTAGGCAATTTAATAATATCGTAGATCAGATATCACGCTTCAAGTATTTAGGATGTAATGTCTCGTACCAGGTAGAAACTGATGTAGTATAACAGGCAAGTTAAAGAGAACATTAAAAAATAAGGCCAGTGAAGACCCCATAACAAAATTGTACAATTGAATGGCAGTACTAACTCTGATATACAGATCAGAAACATGGACTTTAACAAAAAGAAATAGTACTAGATGTCACAGTAAAAATTTGTAAGAGCAACAACTGGGTACACTAAAAAGACAAAAAACGGAGTCAAGATATTAGGAAAGAGTTAAAACTGGAATAAATAAATCATACTATTCATAATAACAGAAATCAATGGGAAAATCATGTTAAAAGAATAAATAATAACAGAAAACCTAAAGTATAGACCCAATAGTAAAACAAACCAGGAAAGACCGAAGAAAACATGCGCAGAGCAAATTGGAGCGTAAACGGACTGAAAAGTACAAAACTGTGAAGAAGAGGAGGAGGAAGAAGAAGTGATACTTTTACGAAAGGCAATTATCACAGATGTAATTTAGAACTTATCCTGAAAAAGGCGTACAAGTTAAAGTCAGTTATCTGTGTGAAAACTGCTTAACTTCATTATAAGTTGCGAACTAAAGCTACAGTTTTGCTGGCGTTATGGGGTAACAAGCGGAGATTCATCTCTGTCTTATTGTTTCTTTTCCTACGGTTTTTCTCTGTCTGGTTATCTCGCTTATCTATCCCTTTTTCCTTTTCCACTATTTAAGTCTAAAGCTTTCTATATCATCCTCCCTAAATGTTCTCCCTCAATTTCCTCTCTAATTCTCCCATCGGCTTTACCTCGCAAAAATAAACTAATTTTTTGGTGTTTTATTAATAACCATTAACATATAAAGAAAAGGTTTAAACTACAGAAACGTTCTAAACTTTAGTCTCCTGAAGTAACTAATAAATATCAGTACTCTACATACTATTTAATTTTTAAACAACAAAAGTTGTTTAAAACGTTTTGCTAATAAGTTCTGTGCAAACAAGTTCTCCTGTAATGGGTTACACTCGCACGAATTTCTGTAGTCACAAATTCTACTTAAAAATCTTTATTTTTCTATGTAATATTCACCTGGATATCAATTTGTAAAAATAGCTTCAGTATATATTATTGCCCTGTTCGTAATATGAGAAAGGGCAACACAGTAGGCTTAAATAATAATCAAACCTTTTAAGAACTGTTTGCTATGTAGTTTTGACATTCCGTTCTATTTGCATGACCAGTTAGCAGTGAAGGAAAGCAAATAACGATTCTCATTTGAATAACCTATAAGTATTGGAAAACAGTAACCAATAACAAAGGAGTACCCCAAAATGGTTCATTTAATGTTCATGTTTTAATGAGATCTACACTTTTTGTATATCTCAAGATATTGTGTGGCTCTTACGGTTTACCGGCTACAACTGCTAAATTATTTAAAAATGAAGTGGACATCAGGGGCTATTCTAAGAAAACAGGATACATATTCAATTTATAAATAGTAGACATATCTTAAAGTCCTGCTCCGTAGGGTAGTGGGCTGGAGCGTTGTGTTTCGTTCCCTGACACGGAATGCCCCGCAGCTTCGGGTTTGCGGATTTTAAGTCCCGGATATGAGACATTACCAACTGATCTGATGAATTTGAGGAGCTACGATAGCTAGCGAATCTCGGTCACAAAAGCCAACTTGGGGATCACCCACCTCTCCCTTGTGTATGTGGGCCGAGGTTGGCAAACGTGTTGGCAGTCTGAGATCCGAGAAGCCGTTCGCCTTGTAAAGAACAAATATCCGTTAGAGTTATTTTTAGGAAATTGCAATTTTTTAAAATAAATTCTGTTTGCGGTAGTTTGGTATAATATGATTTTTCGAAAACCTTTGTGTAAAATCCTTGTAAAACTTTGAACTTAATTGCTAACTTTGGTATTTAACTGCCTTTTCATTTCTGACATATCCTTTTTAGTCACAGAGACCCATTTAGGAGTGAGGGAATCTCAACTAAATTATTTTCAGCGATATCTCTGTAAGGAATATTTGAGTGAAAGAATATGTCTTCAACTATTTAAACACATAGCATAGACACTATTAATTCGAATATTATGAGATATATTAGTTATTTTGTTCGTTTATGTAGCCTATTTTTGAAGTGGGATATGCGGTATTGGATATAACAATAAATGCTGTTATAATAATATAGCATTCTGTTTGGTTTTATTCTGTTTAGTATTAATACACATACACACTCAAATTTTTAAAAAGACGCGTTACATTAACACAATTTTGCCACATATTATAGATTACATATCTCTATTTTGTCAACAGACTATTATTGTTCTATCCACTTGGTTTTAATAAAGAAAAACGTTTACGTAAATTGTTTCGACACGTTTAGATGTGCACACTACGACGATACTGGCAGTTGAAGGGATACTTAAACCTTAAAAAACAGCGCATATTAACATAGAAGTTTTAGCTTCCAAAATTCAAGGCAGTAAAAACGGTTATCTCGGAAACAGATGATGTTCCAAAACTTTCAACATATTATGTTTCTTTCGTCGAACGCTACATTATTCGTTTAGTATGTTTTCGCATAAACGTTTATGGTTTGTCGTTATACTCTATAAATGCATTAAAAGTAAAAAGCTCTTCGCGGTCATCGCAGTTGATTTAACATATGTTAAACATACTGTGATATTTTAACCGAAATTTTCAGTTTTTTTTTTTTGAGTAACAACGATTGAGGGATTATTGTGTTAAAAATAAACGGTAAAAGTTCGAAACTTTTCTAAGATTTGTTTTGAGGTATGTTTTTGCACATAAACACACAGACGATTACCCAGAAATGTTTTTAAACATAGCTTATTCAAGGGACACCAAAACATGCAGTTATCATGAATTTTTTCGATGTCATGTTTTAGTGTACAGCTCAGCATCTTACACTCAATAGGCAAGTCGTAGAGGAAGTAAACATATGATTGTTGCGTTTTATGCAGCCTGTTTCACGAAACTGTGAAACTAAAATTAACAATATTTTGTTGCAATTTTATATACATGAATCCATATATTAATCTATTGACCCTACTTGTTCTACGTTAAAATGTTGGATGCCTTTAATTTTACTCTTTAATTTAACCCTTTTCTCATATGCGTGTATATTTTCATAAAGAAAGTCGAAACTTTGGAGATAAGAAGTAGGAGCATTATTGCATTAGGGGACATTTAGTCTGCCTATATGGGTATATTGTACCTCCCAGGAATAAAGTAGGTGCCTATGGTCATTTGCAGGAAAGCAAAAGAACACTGGACTTTAAAGTTTAGATAATATTACCACAGTATTCAAATTTCGGCCGTGTTATAGTAATTTAGAAATCTGTTTTCACATGCACTGTTACAAGTAGCAATGGTTCACAAAAAGTTATTATTTATATTTAAGAATGATTTGTGCAGTTATGACTACGTAAAATTAAAAATATATTTATAAAATAATTAAATGTTAATGATTAACAAATTCATTATGGGAGTAGAAAATGACTACAACCCAAAATATGGTCTCGGTTATTTGAGTACACTCTTTCCAGAAGCAAAATATAACAGGTGCCTGATATAGCACCAATGGCATCCTTAGCTACATAGTGTCACAGGTATAAAATACAGGACATTTGTAAGCTACAATTATTTGTTAATTATATCCATTTGCATTGAGACAAATTCATACATGAAATACTCTTATTATACTCAAAGTGCATTGTGTTGTCTACTTCCATCCGAACGGGAACATGCCGCAGGATTTTGCTACCAATCTTCTTTAAACGGTCGAAGGACCACAGGGTTGGCCCGGAAGGGGACTTTGCGACATTAATTATATCTTAGCTTTCCACTCCGGAGCAGAGGATATTGTTTGCGCTTAAACAATTGTAGGGAATATCAATTAATTGTGAGACCACAGTGTTAGCCTAAGGTGGCATTCACTGTAATTACTTCAACTAATTAAGCCCTCGGAGGGCTTTAATGACGTCAGAAGCCCACAATTGTTCAGTTTCCGCCATTTTACATTGGTAATGCAATGTAGCAAAAAGTGAATTTGCTTAAAATGTGTGTATTTTAATAATTGATTTAAAATAATTGAAACATAATGGATGGTTATATTCAGAAGTTTCAAGTTTGTATTGTTTTAATGTTACTTGCACGATTATGAATGGTTCTGGCAACAGCAACGGCTATCAGTATTTATTTAAACAGGCGTTTATTGCACTCAGAACATTGTAAAGAAGTGTTTGTCGGTCCTCATGTTCGAACATTGCCTCACATCCTTCTGTTTTTCACATCATCATGTAAGAGCAATGTAGTTGGCACGTTCTCAACACAACTGTCTGTTTTAGATGTCATGTAGCGATTTTCGCATACATGTTTATGTGTTGCTGTAGCGTTAATTACGAAGCTGTGAGACACTTAAATTACTTCCCGTAATTAACGTGCGTTGATGTAGTAGCTATGCGCCCTCTTTTACCTACGTAAATGTGGAAGAGGGTAGGAACCTTCATAAATAATTACGTAAATTTGTAGTGTAATTCTCTTAACTATTTTTTAAGTTCGAGTAAATCTTTATATTAACATAACTACTACACAGAGCTATTTATTTATTTATTTATTTATTTATTTATTTATTTATTTATTTATTTATTTATTTAGTGTAGAACTTTTTGATATGTATCATTAGCCACAATAATGGCAATACACAACAATATATACCAATAATTAAAATACAATTATGAAAAAAATCTCAAGTTTACAATGGGATATTTCATTGTGGGGTTATGAACGTCATCTTCCCTCTCGCCTCCCAATACCTATCAGTGAGTGTAATAGTTGTCAAAAAGGAGCAACTGTTGTTACTTCCATTTATATGCGCTTACTGCATGGTAAATCATATACAAACTTGCAGTGGTCTGAGAAATTATAAGCGCTTGCCATGACACAGCTGTTTTCTTCAATCGACGAGATCCTACATACTTAATGAACAGTCAAAGTGTAGTCTTTCTCAATGATTTATACAATGGAAATAATCATTTCTTGGCTAAGGTTTGAATAAGTAGAGCCAGACTAAAAAATTCAATGCCATAGCCGGGATTTGAACCACAGATCTCCCGTTCTCTGTGCGGTTGCTCTAAACCACTGAGCTACTATGGCCAACATGGTGACCAAACATTAAATTCTCCAACTGACTGGTATATTTCCCGGTGCAGCATTAGGGGTTCTCATATGCTATGAGACACGCAACTTTTTTTGGCGACTTACTATGATGTAAGTACTTAAGTCCCAGGATTCATAGTTAAACCACTATGTTTTAGTAAGTCGCCAAAAAAGATGCGTGTCTCATAGCATATGAGAACCCCTAATGCTTTACCGGGAAACATACGAGATAGTTAGAGAATTTAATGTCATGTCGGCATGTTGGCCATAGTAGCTCAGTAGCTTAGAGCAACCGCACGGAGAGCGGGAGATCCGTGGTTTATATCCCGCCTATGGCATTCAATTTTTCAGTCTGACTCTGTTTATTCGATTCATACAATGTTTATTAGTTGCAGATCCATTGGTAACCAATATCATCTTTCGTTTCTCCTTTTCTGATGTTCTATTGATCGTATACGTCCTTTTTGAAGGTTCCTTATAGCAGTTTAGGTAATTTCCATGGGCTTAATGGGATAGGATATCCAGTGTGGAATCAAACCGGTCTGCTACATCAAAAGCATAAACCATCACACCATAAACGAAGAGTTTAGATGAAGAATCCATTATTATTTAATAATGTAATATATTAAAAATGTTGTAACATAAACACATTTTTTTTAAAACCCGAGTTTTACAGTCGATCATGTATGAGTTTCATTCCAGTATTTATTTAACTATTTAAGTTTTCAAATCCTTTAAGTATGATTCGAGATTATTCATCTACAATCCATTCAGGCTTTTTATGTTAATTTTTCTTTGTTTTCTATAATTTGAAATGTGTGGACAAATTTTGATCTCCTGTGTGTAAATTATCAGTACCATATGACCAATGATTAAGGAGTTAACATTAAGAGTTTAACATTCTTGAAATTTTTGTATTGAAGCTACTTTTAATTTTGAAAAATGTCTCTTTGGGCTTCTTTGCGCGAAATATATACTGAATGTGGGTATATCACGGTTAATGATAGCATGGAAGTAATTTTCAAATTAAGAAGATATTCTGATCGAATAAAGTTAACTAAGTAGTTGACCAACTGATTCTAGCGGACGAATGGATGGAGTAAGAGAGGGTAATAGGTGCTCCATGGCATGTACATTCATTTAGTTTGTAAGTGTTTCTTTGTTCGTCAGCAGGTTGTTTCTATTGTCCACGTACTTTTAGTGTCAGTAGTCTCTACTTTTACTGTTTGTTAGTTAAATTCTAATTAACTTCTCTTATATATTTGATCAAAAACATTTAATAAATGCACAGTACAAGAACTTAAAGAGTTTAAAGTTAAAATTGACAATATACTTGTTTTTCTTTAACAGATATAGAAAAAAGAAAACAAATGAATGTAGTATAATACAAAGTTACTGTGATTAAAGCGAGGGAATTGGTTCCATGGCAACATGTGAGATTGAACGGTGGTACCATGTTCATCCACTCACTCTAATTTTGGGTGTTTTGGCAGGTGAATGCTGGGGGTTTCCCGTCTACACAGTTTCTAATTCTACACTATTTTATGTCTGCTTCCCTCTGACTTTTCAGATGCTTCTAGTTTGCCTGCGCCGGTGCTGGACAAATGGTGCGGATACTTATTGAGAGGAAAGACTGTTTGTCTTTGACCACTAAGTTGACGGATGTTTCATTGACCCCTCCTGGAAGAACAGCAGCTATAGAGCCTGGAATTGTTAGAGGATTGTGAACAGTTCACCTGAAATCCATAACCTATCGTGGTTCCTTTACTTCTTCAGTTCCTCTCGAGCGGAGTAGTGCGAGATGTCCCTCTTCGTTATATGCGCTATACTTGTATATACATTTTCTTCTTCTTCTTCTTCTTCTTCTTCTTCTTCTTCTTCTTCTTCTTCTTATTCTTCTTCTTCTTCTTCTTCTTCTTCTTCTTCTTCTTCTTCTTCTTCTTCTTCTTGAAGCTATAGGCTTTAAACCTGTTGCGGCTCCTTTATTTGTTGAATCCATCTTTTTCCTTGCCGGCCAGTTCTACTTTATTCAGCGGCTATTTTCGGGATTCTGTCATTCATACGTTCATACATTGTACGTGTTCCCATTATTTCTGCTTATATTGCTCTACAGTTTCTAACAAACTGATAACTTTACGGCTATTTCTTATTTCATCTTTTCTGATATGATCCAGTCGGGTCACTCCCGCTACACTTCGGAGAAATCGCATTTCGGGTGCCTGTAGTAGGCTTCTATCTCCTTTAAGGTCCAAGTTTCACACGCATATAAGCCTATTGGTGTTGCCATAACTTTATATAATTTAATCTGTGTATCTTTTCTTGTATTGTATTGTTAAGTATTAATAGTCCCACACATGTTATTAAATTTTACAGTTGTATAATCTATATCTCTTTCATGAGTATAACATAAGTGAAGAGCCAAGGAAGCTAAAAGTATTAATTCGTTCTATGATTATACCACATTTGATGTCATCGCCCTTTTACCTATGAAAGCAATCAATTTCGTTTTCTCTTTCGAAATGGCTAAACTCAACTCTTTGGTAACTTTAAGTAGTTCAAACGGCCCTTTTGTAATTAATTTTCGTCACTAGCTAAAATAACTTTATCATCAGCGAAGAGCAGATTTATTATATATTTTCCTTTGTTGAAATATTTTGGTATGTGAAGCTCATGCATTTGCAATTTCAATTTCCTCGTTGCTTCGTCAACAAAGATGTTGAAAATTATCGGTGACAGACTGCAGTACCGCCTTACTCCTAAGTTTATTTTCTCACAATACATTTTTTCTTATTTGAACTTATAGCATATGGTGGAGTTTTAATTTTATCACATCCATTAAATGTTTCATTAGTTCCATGATTTCCCAAAACTTTATCTCTTTTGATATTATCAAATGTTTTCTCATAATCTGTATAAAATATATGTAGTTCTTTATTAAACTCTTTGGATTTTTCCATAACTTTATTATGAATATAAGATACATGATTGTCCTCTCTGAAGTCCCGACTGTTCTTTCAAGAGGACGGGTTCAGTAATGACTTGTAATAGTTTCGTTATTATTTTTGCATAAATAATATACGGTTTGTACGCTTCGATTTATATGCTTCTTTGTATATACATTATTAAGCAACTACGTGGTATAAGCTAATGGCATCTTTTAGAGTACAATTAGGCATAACAGTTGTTACAATTGAAGGGCTCCGGAGTAAATAATGGTAAGGGATATTTACGCTAAAACTGAGTTAATGCAAGTAAATAATGGTAAGGTGTCTATAGTTCATTTTGTAGTAAACGTTTGGGTTTCCGAAGAGAGGGCAGCAGAATGCAATGTCAGATTTCTTACCCCTGCTGATTTTCCCTTGTCTCTGGCATGAAAACAATGTTAAGGGACATAAAAATGGCTGACAGTAATAAACCTCTGTGTCTTGATTCTGAGAGAAAAGAGCAATTAGTGAGCTGTGTAGCAGATTCTGTGAAAGAAATAACTCATTGAAGGATTCTACTTTGTCCCAGATAAAAATGACTTGTTCCATTCACCCGAAAGTATCAATCCTGAGGTAAACATGGTTCACATCTCATTTCATGTAACTAATGATAACTTTTGTACGTTTACGTTAACATAGTTTACTTGCTAATGTATGATATCTATTTCTGTCGCGAGGCGCTTATGATGTGGAGAGAGAGAAAGAGAGAGAGAGAGAGAGAGAGAGAGAGAGAGAGAGAGAGAGGAGAGAGAGAGAGAGAAGCGGGGAGTGAAAGAGACAGATAGCGTTGAAGCCTTCGCCCATGCGTAGCGTTAATGACGCGCCGAGGAGAAACGGGGTGGGGAGAGGAAGTACCAGAGAAAGGTCTGGATAATTCCTTCACCATCGCAAGGGTCCGTGAAGCTTTGGGAAGTTTCGCCAGCCTTCGTGAAACAGCTAAATCATGTATAAAAGTGATGCATTGGACTAGACAGTTCAGTTTTTTTTGGCAAGGAGGCGAGTGAGTGAGTTGCAGTGTAGACCTGCAGCAGATGGAGTGGAAGAATTCAAATTAATAATTTCTCATTCAATAAAATATTCTAAATCATTTAATCAAATGTATACTTAGATGAAATTATATTTATTATTTAGATTGTATAATAACTGAATTTGAATTATGTTTAATTTCATTATTAGTTGTATTAGCTGGAATAACTAAAAGTGCTCAAATTCCATTGCATTATCAATCTTCCTTATAAATGAAATGAGTAAGAAGCAAATAAATTGTAATCAGTTTAGATAAAATATAATGTTTCAATATCTTCATGGTTTGTTGAGAATAATCATCGTTGCAATAGAGGTAAAATGGCTGGGGTAAACAGATAAAATAAGGAGTTAAAAATTATGTGTGTGTCACGTAATTCTCCTAGTGTACAAAGTGTATTTTTACGCAAATAAAGAAGGTTTTGAATTTCTGCAACTTGGACCTTTAATTCTACGAACCCACAAGATCACAGTACCTACAGTGTTAAGCGTTATACGATAACACTATTTACTTCATAATATGTAAGATTTAGGAAATTAAGTGAACTTTTACGGCTATGAGTACTTTACATTAAAAGGTTACTGTTTCTATTAATGTTATGCATATTTTGTTGCCTGCTAGTACGTACATCAATGTTATCGCAATGATTCTCCAAGAATTATAGTATCAAATTGCGGCAAACCCGCATATTAATGTTAAATTGATTGGGTTCTAATTGGAGCTATGAGTTCTCTTATCCTCAGGTGAATGGTTGAAGGAAATAGATTTTGGTGGTTGTTGGCTACTCAGTCGTATTAATAACACTTTGTTGCAGAAACATTTGGTTTAATTCCTACTAAGTTTGCCTATTGACTTGGATCGGTGACCACCTGTTAGTAAAATTCCTAACATAAATTCAATTTTACTTGAAACCCTGCATTACTTGTTTGAATATTCCGCGCGGTTTCTATTTCTTTATACGGTGACTACTTTGCTCTAATAAACTTTTAATGCAGCTTCCACTTAATCTGGTTACGCTATTCTTAACTTCCCTACATTTCAGACTTATAAATCTTCGCTTCTCTTCTTAACGAGCATGAACACGCCCTTCCTGTCGTAGTATCATCTTTTAATTAATTTTTTCTTACTTCACGATTCAGTTCGAACCTTACTCTGATCCCCTTTCTAACTTTATCACATCACCAAACTAGCTCACCCTTCTCAAATGTTACATTATTATTGGTTTCTCATTTATTTTGAATTTTCGCATTGGTTTGCAAAACTCATTTAATTCATTGACGTTCAGCCCACCCTGAATTGGGGAACGCCTACTCTGAGTTGTTTGTAGCGGTATACATCGTTATAAAATCAGCGAAGTAAATCCCTTTAGCGTTCATGCTCAACTGCATTTTGAAAGCCCTTTGTCCCAACACATTCCTGGTTGAAAGTATACTATAGTTCTCAGACATTAAACTTTTACTAGCACAAAGAAGATAACTGTCCTCCCGTCCTATCTCTCCGAAATGTACAGATTTTTACAAGAATGTTTTCTTTGCCTTACCTGGATGCTAGTATGTATGCTATATTAAATTATATTCTTCCCTTCTTATTATTTAAGTCAACTGCTATTTTAATAATTACTCTATCCATTCTAATTGCATATTATTATAACAAGGTTTTTATATTAGTTTAGCAAAGCATTTTTATTAATTTATCTTCTTTTTTAATTATCTGTTTTCGATTAATTCGCCGCCTCCTAATCGCTGCCTGATACTGCGGTTACAAAATAAACATGCAGATGATGATGCTGCTGATAATGATGACGATGAGCTTATTGAAAAGAAAGTAAGAGGGGAGCACCAACTCTTCTCATACTCGGATCAAATATATATAAGAAGTACTGCCAATACTGCAAATAAAGCAAATGACATACTTTCTAGTCTGGAATAGATCTCTCCCATGCATCATACCTGGTATCACAATCTTAATTCAATAAGAAGTAGTGAACTTGGTCAAAATGAAGATCAGTAATATATGTTTATAATGTTATATTTTAATTTAATATAAGCAATGTTAAGTACAACGGCTCATTACTAGAAAACGTTAATTTTTACAGTCACAATACAGTCATTAAATTTTTAAATTGGAAATGGAGGTTCTTTAAACATAAGTATGGAAAAAAACATCTTTATTTTCTATACATTCACAACAAAATAATTATATAATTTTTCTAAACTTTAAAATCTGTGTTTCTCTAAATATGCTCCATGTCCTTTACCACTGTCTACTGCCGAGCCCTTCAATTGATAGCCATATTTGGTCCCATAGACCCACAAGCATATAGCATGTACTATAAATGACTATAAAGTACCTTTATGCAGTCATTTATAATAGCAACATTCATGGGGACTTAGATTTTGGATACTGCCATGTCAATTCTGGCAGGCTTAATCTCTACTAGATACAATATTTTCATCTCTATTTCCATAAAGCATCTCAATTGCAGAACGTATTTCAACCGGCCGTAATATTTCATGACCAGATAAAGGACGCATGGTTACTGCTGTCAACTTCGTCAAATTGTTTCAGATTCCTCTCAAATCTAATTGTGAGGTCAACGACCACATTCGTGCCTTCAAGATGAATTTTAAATCATGCATAATCCATCTCTCAGTCTACGAATTTCAGAAAGATGCCACTAACTTGTGAATCACTGCTGATGTTCGGGACCTCAACTCTAGATAGTAGGTTGGTACAAAACGGTTTTCTTCTCACCACAAGCCATAAATGAAAGCTTAAGCTGTCTTGCTGAAACATTCAAGAGTATTAATTTTATTTCACCTAGGTTTAAACAATAATGGAAATGCAACTTCCTTTATGGGTGAGGCTATAGCGTACAAGTCTTCTGTTAAAACATCTTGTTGCCCAGCTGAGCTGTCTACATTGTTATACAACTCAAATGATCATATTTACAGAATGCAAAGTATATAAGTATAACTTTTAGCTTACACACTAAACTATTTAACCTATCAAATCTCATTAACAGTTTTCTTCTAAATAATCTATTTGGTTATTTTCGATATTTTTTGCCCATGGTCTATCTTGCGTGTTTGATGTAAACAATCATGTTCGCTGACGATATATTTGCAATTATGGTATTGTAGATTATACCACCAAGTCGTTATGTAAAGTAAGAATCAATATAGGTAGGAATAGTATATCTACAAATAAATTGCCCACCTCGGTAGCGTAGATTGTAGCATGTCTGCCTCACGTTCAAGAGGTACCGAGTTCGAATCTAGGTCAGGGTGAGTTACCCGGAGAAGGTTTTTCGAGGGTTTTCCCTTATCCTTGAAGACGAATGTCGGGTAACTCTAAGCTCCATGGATCCTGGCCTCATTTGAGCATAATTTCACCCATTCCATTCATCGTCCGATATGACTTAACGTTGGAGGACGTACATTACAAAACAGATCTACAAATAAATAAACGCACGCTTTGATGTTAGAATACGAAAACCAACAGATTCCTACAGCTTTAATATTTTAAAATTTTATTTTTAGCTATGCATTTAAATAGCGCGAATTTCAAGATAAATTACATTCTTGAAAAAGGAAAGAATTTTTATTGTGTTTTGATCTGAGTTCATCTTTACTTCAAAGTTTATTATTTTCTCATTCGAATATATTAATTTAATATGCGTATAAAACCAGTATGCCGATCTGACAGCTCACACAATGATATTTTAATTTTAAACACCGGAAGCAAAGACGTTAGATATTTGTGTAATATGTTACATTTTACACATGAAATACGAGGGTGGTCTGAAAAGTTTCCCTCTACATGAAGATGGCGGCACTCGTAAATAAAAGCTAGTGAACTTCGTTGTCCATCTGATGACAGTTTTTCACCAAAGATTCAACCACTTTGGATGCTCAGTTGTTATGTAACAGACGTTTGAGTGAGTTGATGTAAGTGTTTTTATGAAAATGGACAAAATCGAGTATCGAGCTGTCATTAAATATTTATTTTTAAAAGGCAAATACGCTTACGCAAATCAAAGATGAGTTGGATTCTGTATATAGGGACTCTACAGCGTCATTTATCACAGTGAAATTTTGGGCAGCTGAATTTAAACGTGGCCACAAGAGCTTGGGAGTCGATGAACGTTCGGGTCGTCCAAAAACTGCAACTGCCGACTGTTTTTTGGGACAGTCATGGAGTTATTTTAATCGATTATCTTCAAAAAGGAAAAACCGTTACAGGAGCACACTACGCATTATTACTTGACAAGCTGAAGGCAGAAATTGAGGAAAAACGGCTGCATTTGCAGAAAAAGGAAATCCTGTTTCACCAAGACAACGCACCGTCTCACATCTCGCGGTTCGAATGGCGAAAATCCACGAATTACAGTTGGACCGCTTGACCATACGCCTTACTCACCAGATTTAGCCCCATGCAATTTCTTTTTGTTTCCTCATCTGAAAATTGGACTCGGAGGACAGATACTTTTGTCAAATGAAGAGGCAACCACCTGCGTGAAAAATTATTTTGCAGAGGAATTCGCCAAATATTCAGAGATGGGAGCATCGCTGGGAGAAGTAGAATTACAAGGAGATTATGTTGAAAAATTTTTTTTTTGAAAAAAAAAAGTCTTGTAATTTATATTTTCAGACCACCTATACAGTATAATAAATTCCACTCAAATTGTCAGTTTCATCGGATTAATTCATAATCACCCCGGGGATTGTAATAAAATAATAAAACTTTGTAGAATAAATATCCACTTTCAGTTGTATGTTTTGGCTGTTTAAATTCCTACACATGACGTTTATGCACGTATGTTCTTTTAGGATGTAATTTTTTTTTTTATAATCTAGCTTTCGTTCATATCTACCACTTCAAAATGTTCCTCGAGATATAACTTTTCTTCACCTTCCTTAAATTCTAAAGATACATAAACAGACGTAAAGAACCCTTTACCTAATATAAAGAAGCTTTCATTATCTGATATATGTTGAATGTTCCAAACTCCATATCCTTTTCCCAACATAAGCTTTAATCTTACCAAAGTGTAATATTTGTAAATAAGTGTGTTTGATAACTAATATTCATTGTTTAAAATGATAAAGCATTTACTTAAGTTTGCATCTCAAATTTTTAATGTATCAATTTTTCTGTTTTGGAAACATATGTTCTTTAAAAAGTTGGTACAGAGATCAATGAACAATAAAAATTAATTGTCCTTTTATTTTAACTGTGTCTAGGACAAAAATTTGGAAAACTGTAATCACAATAATTTTTGAACAATAATTTTTTATGTTAGTATTAAAATACTTATACATGTTAAAATTATCTGTTGAATTTTATATTAAATAATAATTTTGGTACAAAATGACAGACCTAGAAGAGTTTTGTGTCATTAATTACTTTCTTCCTAGAGCTTCTGTCATTGTTGCAAAATAGCCACCAGCGCGGGTGGCTTTATGAAAAGCAGGGTTGGTTGGAACTACCATCTCACTTGTTGCTGGAAGGTACTGTAATAAATACTTCTTTGGAGTATGGTTATGGTTATGAACCAATTAGCTTAGGTTATAATCTTGCTTAAGAGAAGTTATCTTGATTAAATCCCTTCATCAAGCAAAACTAACTTCAGACACTAATGAACTTGTGCACTTCTTTCTGCTATGTTAACTCATTTTAATATTAACCAGTGTGCAAGCGAGATAATAAGGTAAAGAAGATCCTAACTCCAGAGAGCTTTAAAGTTAATGTACGAAAAGTTGTTGTTCATTACAGCAAAAAGAGAGAATCTTAATGCACTAATATTGCTTCATAACTACCAATTCGGTAGTAAATTGTTCTTCTTTGAATCGAATTGGGCCTAGGAGAACATTAGAATAATTATTCGATAATAGTGTTCTATCAAAGGAAAGATCCTTCGCAGCAAATAATGAATATATCATATTTCCTTTATTTTTCAATTCTCTTTTTCCATGGAAATTTTCTCGGGACGCTTCTTCTTTATGAGCTTGAAGTTTAGTGTCCTGTAACCTGGTAGCTCATATCGGACAATGATGAAAGGCAGGGCTTAGAGCTTAGGATTATTTCACATTTGTCTTCTCAGTAACTCACAATAACAAAATTTTGTACTCGTGAGCTGAGACAGATCCATTACCTGACGGAAGTCGGTTATTCTTTTATATTTTTTTTTCGTTCAATTCCTCCAAATGTCTTATCAGCAATACCTTGCTTTTCACAAATTTCTGTTCTTCCACTATCCTTCCTTCGCTCATACTGCCTGAAACAGCCTCCTCCTCCTCCTCCTCCTCCTCCTCCTCCTCCTCCTCCTCCTCCTCCTCCTCCTCCTCCTCCTCCTCCTCCTCCTCCTCCTCCTCCTCCTCCTCCTCCTCCTCCTCCTCCTCCTCCTCCTCCTCCTCCTCCTCCTCCTCCTCCTCCTCCTCCTCCTCCTCCTCCTCCTCCTCCTCCTCCTCCTCCTCCTCCTCCTCCTCCTCCTCCTCCTCCTCCTCCTCCTCCTCCTCCTCCTCCTCCTCCTCCTCCTCCTCCTCCTCCTCCTCCTCCTCCTCCTCCTCCTCCTCCTCCTCCTCCTCCTCCTCCTCCTCCTCCTCCTCCTCCTCCTCCTCCTCCTCCTCCTCCTCCTCCTCCTCCTCCTCCTCCTCCTCCTCCTCCTCCTCCTCCTCCTCCTCCTCCTCCTCCTCCTCCTCCTCCTCCTCCTCCTCCTCCTCCTCCTCCTCCTCCTCCTCCTCCTCCTCCTCCTCCTCCTCCTCCTCCTCCTCCTCCTCCTCCTCCTCCTCCTCCTCCTCCTCCTCCTCCTCCTCCTCCTCCTCCTCCTCCTCCTCCTCCTCCTCCTCCTCCTCCTCCTCCTCCTCCTCCTCCTCCTCCTCCTCCTCCTCCTCCTCCTCCTCCTCCTCCTCCTCCTCCTCCTCCTCCTCCTCCTCCTCCTCCTCCTCCTCCTCCTCCTCCTCCTCCTCCTCCTCCTCCTCCTCCTCCTCCTCCTCCTCCTCCTCCTCCTCCTCCTCCTCCTCCTCCTCCTCCTCCTCCTCCTCCTCCTCCTCCTCCTCCTCCTCCTCCTCCTCCTCCTCCTCCTCCTCCTCCTCCTCCTCCTCCTCCTCCTCCTCCTCCTCCTCCTCCTCCTCCTCCTCCTTCTCCTTCTGCTTCTTCTTTTGATAGTACTACAAATGATGTTATTAATAATATTATTAAGTTAATTTGGACATTTTCATTCTTTTCCATTTTCACATATTTAATAATTTCAATACATTTTCTTCATTTGACTGAAGTTCCATAGAAACTTCCCAAATAGATATATAGATAAATAATAAGTAGATAAGTATAAACGGGAGAAAGTGGGAGAAGAAGTGGTACTCCTTTCTCTTCTGCATTTAAATTTTAAACACTTTTTTTTTTTTTTTAAATTGGTACAATTTTGTGTGGAACAAAAGAACAATTTGGAAATATGATATGTTATATCCATGAGGATTTATGTACTCTTTATAGCTGTATAAACTATTCCAAAGGCGGCTTTATTTTAATATCTTTAAACCAGGTAAACGTTTGCAGAGGTGGGTCCTGTATTTATAAAAGGGAATAGTGGCAGTCAAATGTTGAAGAAGCGCATGCAGTAAGTATTTCCCTTAAAAATGCGTAACATATCCCTGCAATCAGGGAATGATTATTCAAGGTATTCAAGGTTATACAAAATTCTTTGGAATGAACGAGGACTTTTTGGGCTATTCCAAAAATATTGAAAATATAAATTTTATTTGTCATTTAAGAGTATTTAATAAGTGATATTTTAATCAAAATTGTCATGCCTATTTTTGAGAAAATACAAACATTTCGAAAAGTATTTCAGGTAAAGGATAGTTGGTGTGGGCTCATTTTCTTGAAAATCATCTTGTAGCTCTCTTAGAAGAAATTGCACTTAAATGTCAAGTTTGGTACTATATGAGCGTTTTTTAACTCTTCTGTTTAAAAATACTTATACAAGCATTTTCTAACAATCACATCCATTTCAAATTAAGATGTGTCATAACATGTATTTCGGTGAATATCGGTATAGAACATATTTTGGAAAACAGAATTATCTTCCCTACCTAACACACACGCAGTAAATAAAGTAAAGATCATTCATAGCTATTCGAGAAAATACTCACACGCAGATATCTACCTTAGTGCAGTACAGTATATTACATTTCTATTCTCCCCTAATGAGCGGGATGGCTCAGGCGGTTTCGTCTGTGGCCCGCATTTAGGTAGCCCGGGTTCCATTCCCGTGGCCGACCTACCTGACCCATGGGTTTATTCAGAATTTTCCGGGGTCGCTAGGCGAATGCTGGGTAGGTTATTTACATCCCCCTAATTTCCTATCCCTCCATTTCATCTCAATTATCATTTCACATCATCTCTCATGTAGTGGTTTCTTTCAGAGTAGAAATGACGGCGGGTGTCTCATCGGTGCATGGCGGGATGAAGTGCTCTGAAGAAAACGCTTTCCCCTACGGCAGGACCTAGTGGGCCGATTCGGATGCGCGGCAGGCAGGATGCCGCTTGTGAAGGAATATCCTGCCTGGGGAGGTGACTTCCGGTAATTGTTTCGAGACCACGGCAGGTGGGATGACGATAGTCCTAAATCCACCGCCGGGGAGTTTCTATCCGGTAAAGACTTCACCCTCTGTACCACACTGACCCCTCGGGGTCGACCACCCTCTGTCTCCTCTCACCTCATCCTCCCATCTGCGGATGCCATTTAGGGGCATAGGTACAAAAGACCAGTCTGGTCGAGGTGCCGAGGCCCCTCATAACAATCCAATCCAATTATTCTCACCCACTGTCCACTTTATTCCTCATCTATGACATACTCTTCTATTTTCCCCCATTTATAGCTCCAAAACTTCTATTCCCGTTTTTTTCTGTCTCAAAATTGTTCTCGGTGGTTCACGTCTTTTAAAACAGCTTTACTATTGTTCGGCTTTAGAGTCTGCACGTTTTGGCATTCATTTCAACATAACATTTGAAATACTTTCATACATTCAGTCTTATTGTTTTCTTCGTCGCGAAGTTCAAATTTCAATACGTACAATATCACACAAGCTGACAGTTTTTCTTTCTCGTTCCTAGTTATACATTCTTCAGAAGACTATAAAAGACGTTTATTTTTCTATTGAAAGATTTTATATTGCACCCTGTATTTGATAACACATTACTACACTTCTCCACCCAACTTCGAATTCAAATGTTTTTTTTCCAACTGCCTGTCTCACTTTTATTTTCGAACAGTTTTCATGGTTGCCAACCATTGTGCCAGTGAAATATCTTGGGGTGCTTCTAGACACTCGACTTACATCTCTCGGTCTGTTACACCTGCATCTGCTCGGCTATCAAAACTGTACCCTTTACTTAACAGGCGCACCTCACTTGGTTATGAATCCTCCCTTCTTCTTTACAAATCTCTAGTCCGGCCTATTCTTACTTATGCAGCTCCAGTCTGGGGTGGCGCCAGCAAGACTAATCTCCGCCAACTGCTGGTATTACAAAACAGGGTGCTTCATATAGCTATAAATGCTCCATGGTTCATCAAGACCAACAACTTCATCATGAGTTTGGTCTTCTACCCATGCACCAGTACATCCGACGGCTGGCACGACCTTTCTTTTACCATCTCTAGGAGGTCCCTGGAGCTGTTACCTATAATCTCGGCGCTCGCACTCGTCAACCAACTCGCCTCAAGCGCAGACTGCTCCTGAGTGACCTCTCCCGGACAGACGACACAGACGAGTTATAAATATCAGACTTAAAGTCGCCAATTTGGGTTACAGTGAACCTGCCATATTTAGCCACAGAGTTGTTCACGGCTACCTTAATTGTTGTGTATATTTTTACAAACTTTCTCAATAACAAACATCTGTAAAGCATACTTGCTTATCGATGGATTTTAATAAAAAAATCATTTATTTTTATCGGAATTCATAGTTATTATACTCGCTTCACTTCTTTATAATCAACATTTTATTCATTTTCCCACACAATATTTATACTTTGTGAATCTTCCTAAAATAGAAGCACTATTGATCGGTTTCGATGTCTAAGTCTAAGAAGTAAAAATTATTGTTTATGGATGAAAGGAACTCTTATGTAGCAACTAAAGCTACGTAAACGTCTAACTTTACTGTTTCAAAGCGGTCATAATATTTGGTGTCAAACATACATGATTACCAACAATATTTAAAGGCATTCTTTAAATACGGTTATAGCATTATTACGTCCCATTTAAAGGGACGAATTAGTGAAAATATTGAAGAAAAATAAACTTGGTAAAATGGTTTGCGCGTCTAAATATATTCAAACACAATAATTCATTTTATATATCAGATGTTAATCCTGGAATTAAAATTATTTCAGTTTGAAAACTAGCGTTTTTGTACATATTTCTAAGAACTTTTAATGCTTTGTTGATCTAAGATCTACGGGTTGGATTTTCATTTAAGTGTTTGTTATTTATGATTGTTTTTAAACTAAAAAGAAAAGGTAAGAAGGAAACAATGACATTTATGTTTCAATGATTCTGTCATTTAGAGCCAGAGCTGATTTTATAGTGTGGAACATTTGGAATACGATAGTAGAATTTATTTCCGCAATTTTAATATGAAAACTAAAAGCGATAATGAAACAAATTTTAAGTTGTGTAGTGTTTACCGTAAAACGAAATTTAAATTAAATTGTAAACAAAATTGCCCTAAACCATTAAAAATTAGCATTCCTTTTAATGCATACCATTAGTAATTATCATATATTGCATGTGCAACGTATATAGCAAAGAGGAAAAGCAGATTCTGAAGAACAAAGTATACATAAAAGCAAAGCTGAAGAAGCTGGAATTCATTAGCGACAAGCACTGCAATCAACGTGATTACAGCGATTTTATGAATATAACTGTTACTTTATCATTTTCTCTTCAAGCATTACTCTTCTCATAAAACTTGCATCTACAAAGGAATTCGCCCCATTTAAAAACCCGCTATTGTTATCTTGGAAACATTCATCAACGTTTTCATATAGCAATCTTGTACCACGGAACCCATAAGAATTGCCATCAAGACGGAATGCTTTCATGATGATTTAATTTAAATATATGTGTAAAAAATGTAGGTTATATTAGGAAGAGTGACGATTGTTCTTAAGTAATTAAAAGCTATGAATGGATTCCTTGGGAAACACTCCACAAAGCTTTCTTTATTTTTCCAGCATAAGATCGATGTTGGCCAGAACAAAACAAAGAACAAGTTGTCTACTTTTGTGATGCCTCTGCCACTTGAAATTCATTGTATGGTAAGCAAGATTTAATATAGGAACGGGTCGGGAAACAAACGGGAGATGTAGCTCGGAGATAGAGAACCTGCCTAGGGGGCGTGCACTTGTCAAAATTAGGACATACTTTGTGTTGGCAAAGAAACTCGGGGTGTGGTGTGTTGGGTCCTTTAATTATAGCTTAAAGTTATATGTTGTCAAACCATTCAGCTTGTTAAATGTCTGGTAGGGGTGATGTGGTTTATTATGCAAACGTTACAGCAGCGCGAATTTGACCAAGATAAAGACTTCCCATATTGAGTCTTGAATTTCTCCCACTGCCTCTCACCTGATACTTAGATGAGCTAAATATATTATGTACTGTACCGTGGGGTAGTGGACTGGGGCGATGTGCTTTAGTTCCCTGCGCCCGAGTTCGATGTCATCCGTGGAAGACGCCCAGTCAGCATTGTGACGAAACTGAGGAGCTACGATAGGTAGTGAACCAACACTCTGGCTGGGGGTGCATGATGCTGACCATATCTTCTGCCCTTATAGATTGGATAATCGCCCACCTCTGACTTGCGCATGTGGGCGTGACACCGGCAGTCGGGTTGGCGAGCTTTGACTCAGTTGCGAGCTGTAACGCCGTGGATTTATTATTGCTATTGCAATAATATTGCTATTATTATTATTATTATTATTATTATTATTATTATTATTATTATTATTATTATTATTATTATTATTATTATTATTATTATTATTATTATTATTATTATTATTATTATTATTATTATTATTATTATTATTATTATTATTATTATTATTATTATTATTATTATTATTATTATTATTATTATTATTATTATTATTATTATTATTATTATTATTATTATTATTATTATTATTATTATTATTATTATTATTATTATTATTATTATTATTATTATTATTATTATTATTATTATTATTATTATTATTATTATTATTATTATTATTATTATTATTATTATTATTATTATTATTATTATTATTATTATTATTATTATTATTATTATTATTATTATTATTATTATTATTATTATTATTATTATTATTATTATTATTATTATTATTATTATTATTATTATTATTATTATTATTATTATTATTATTATTATTATTATTATTATTATTATATTTACTTATTTCGCAAAGTATAAGCAAGATTGCAACCATGAAACTGGAAGAGGTCATGGAGAAGTTTATGTTAATGTACCCATTTAATGAGAGTATGCTGAAATGCCTGTACATTAATTTTGGATTTTTTAACAACACTTAGCACATCTGGCAACTGCTTTGACACTCAGCGCTCTGTAGGAATAAAGTTGAAGAACCGGTTTCAGTTTTGAAACAGACAAGTGGACCCCGGATTTCTGACTCTCTGTGTCAGCCTTTATCATATGAGCTGCATTGCCCTGATGCCCAAAAGTATATTACACCATCACATTCGAATATACTAGCAAATCATCAAAATAATGATCTAAAGAGATCATACCTCAGAGGCGACTTGACTGGAATATTTGAGTTGATGATGGGGTTTAATGCACTTATCGACATCTACCATGACAGCTGAAATGGGAGGAGTATCAAATATGACAGGAAAATACTGACTCGAATCTCCGGTGTCGGATTGAACGTTTTAATCTGAACCAGTTTACACAAATATGTTTATTTTTTCAACAGACTATTCTTGAAGTCATTTTTTGGCATGAAAGTATGCATGGTTAACTGACACATTAGGGGACACGTTAACCTACTATTTATGTCAGAATTTTCGAAAACTGCCTCTAAAATTTATTTATTGTTACAGCTGAAGCAGAAATCCTGATGAAGATGGCTCTTGTTTGCTGCACAACAAATATTTAAATCCCGTCAACTTTGTATCAGAGTCCGCAATACTCTTCACATCTGTAACCTCACGTTTTCACTCTGCGATCATCTTGATAAAAACAAATTCTCCCCCTCAATTTAAAATGAAAAATCTATCATAATAATGACTATTGTATATGTCTTATCGTCGATAAATGTCGGCGATTTAAAAGCTACTCAGAATTCTATCGCAGGTTTATTACAACTTCTTTCTATCTTAAGCATTTTCAGAGGCCGACATAAGTATTCGAACGTAGATATATTTATTACTTATATTATTTTAAATCGACGCAGAGTAAGCATACGTAAATACAACTGGTACAAAATAAACTTCAGTCTTCCATTAAACATATAACATCAGAAATAGCAACTGAAACTTATTTGCACTGTAAGGAGAAATAAAACGGTTACTTTACACCTGGACATAAGTATTCGAACAGAGAATAACTAGTATTTAGTTATCATCCCCTTTATTTGAATTACTGCTGAAAATCGTTTGGGCATTGTCTGTATGTGTCGTTTAGTGACTTCAGATTCCACATTTTTCCACTTTGTTTGAAAAAGTCCTTTCAAATGGTCCTTGCTCTGATGCGATGCTTCCTCACATGCTCCTCGAATTCCTTCCAGCTGTTTTCTATACGATTTAAATCTGAAGATTGAGGCGGTGTCTTCAAAGTGTAAGGAGTGTTGTACGCAATCCAAAGCCTTACAATTTCAGCAGTATGCTTCGGATCATTGTCGTGCTGGACTTAATAATCATGCCCTAATCCCAGCTTCTCTGCACACTTTTTAAGATTGTTTCCAAGAATCCTCTTGTATTGAAATTTGTCCATGATCCCATCTATGAACACCAGTTTCCCAAAGCCAGATGAAGCTATACAGCCCCATACCATCACACTGCTGCCACCATGTTTTACTGTAGCTACCATGATCTTAGGTTCCCATTCTGTATCGTATTTGGCAGTCTCCACACTTCAAGACGTCCGTCACTCTTGTATAAGTAGAATTTGCTCTCGTCCGATCAGAGAACCTAATCCCATAATTCTGTTGGTTTCAACACATACTGTTTAAGATGTTCTAAAATCTTTTTCTTATTCACCATATTAACATATGGTTTCTTCCTAGGAACGCGGGCACTGTACCCAGTACTATTAAAACCCCTTCAACTGTTGTGGTATGTATCACAGTGCCAGAATATTGCTCAAGGCATCCTCTGATCTCAGATGCAGTGACTCTCGGATTCTGCTTCACCATTTTTATTATTTGGCTCCTGTCTCTGGTGGTGAGTTTAGAAGGAGCGCTATTTCTAGGTTTATTTACAACAGTATTTGTCTGTTTGAAGCGCTTAATTATGTAGAACACTGCAGTTTTGTTTCTGTTAATGGTTTTGGCAATTTCAGAGAGATTTGTTCTGTTTGTACATATTTATCACGATATTCCTCTCTGTCACCGTTGTCTCCTTACCTTTACGTCCCATATTAACTGTGAGTTCACAATTGGCTGAATAACTTTGAGCACACTGTATCGAGGCATAGCATAAACACAACTGCTATGTGGTAGGGGCGTGTAGGGTACGTCCAACCATCTTTCTCTCTGTTCAATTGGGCACGTTCAAATACTTATGTCCTCCAATAAGAGGCACAATAGAATAAATGCGGTACAGATTGTGTAATAAATACATGCAATGTGATACTTTAAATATTGTTTCCCAGACACAAAGAAGTTAATGTTTACATGTTTAGCAATTCAACGCTGCTAAATAAATATTACAGTATGTATAGTACGTGCAATGTTACATGTTATATTATTCGAATACTTCTGTCGGCCTCTGTACCTCTTGCAATGGAATTAATCTCATTGGAATCTGCTTGTTGCGTACACCTGACGTAAACTTATGAATACTGCTGCATTATTCTATATTTAAGATTAAACGATTATTTGGACCTGCTGTGACTTTTAAATTTAACATAAACATTTGTCTGCACTACCCAGAGAGGTTGATAAAAACAAATATAATGGAATTTGGACTATTAAATGCTTCTGAAAACATGCATGGAAGTACATACAAAATTAAAAGTGCGCCAGCTGTAGAGGAATAAATGAACCATAGCTTTGTGAACGGAAAGTAATTCCAAGCTATCACATGGGGGGAGGAAAACGGTGATGTAGCTGTTGTTTTGCATAAATTGCAAAATTTGAATGTATAACTGAGCAGCTTGATGAAACCGGTCATAATACAAGCTAAAGAGCCGTTTTTGCAGTTTTATCAAACACCACATTTTGAAGTATGTTCCATGTTTCGAACAGTAACTTCTCTCTATTTTATGTCGCTTTTACTATGTAGTTCATATCGGTATATGAATCACAGCTTTCAATATCTCGTCCGGTACGACACCATCTTGCTTTGTGACATGTCGGCAAAGACCTCGGTGCCAGAGGGCTGATCTCTGCTTCTGCGACGGTCATTAGTGCTAGCCAATGCACGTGTCGGGTATAGGGAATCCATGTCAGTGTACGAGCTCTTTCATCGTCTTTTGATAAATAGCAGAGCATTCGTTATTACAAGGGCCCACATTTCGATGACCTAACAATATCTAAAATTATCAGTACAATGACCTAAAAATTAATAAAATGATCTAAAGATGACCTTAAAGACTTTTGTATTTATTTCAGATAAGAGAGTACAGCACAATTTCATAATGTTGTATGGTTAGACGTGAAATTAAAAGTTGATAACTTAAACCAGATTTTATATGTTAGAAATATGAACGTATAACAAAACCTTACTTTCAAAGGGTAGAGCCAGAATGAAAAATTCAATGCCATAGCCGGGATTTGAACCACGGATATACTGGTTTCCGTTCAGCCGCTCTAACCATTTGAGCTACTATGGCCAACTTGTCAACATGACATTAAATTCTCCAACTGACTCTACCCTTTCCTAGTGCGTCCTACTCACGGCTAGTGTGAAAGAACAATTAATTTCAAAACCTTACTTTATTAAGAATTATTGCAAATGGCAAACAGATGCATGTATAGGTTCTCGAAATTTAGGCGGTACCTGTTGGAAAGCAGATTTTTGGACTGAGTGAAGCCCCTTTCCACTTCTGGTGACACATCTGCTGGAGAATGCTTGAAGTGCACCAAATCACTGGCACTGAAACCTTCTTCACTACAGAAAATTTCAAATGTCTCAACAGTTGCAATTTCAGAAATGCAACACAAATTTTGTAACCAGAGATTATATGAAGAAAACTTTCCACTTGTTTATAATATCTTCTTCCAACTTCTCCTCTTACACTTTTTAAATCATTAGCAATTTTGTTATCTAGCGTTGGAAAACTTTCCATACTTGCACCTTTCTCATTTACATTTACCATTCCATGTATTAGACAACTGAAATTTACCTTTATGAAGGTTAGATGAGATTAAATTTCGCTGTTTGAAAATAGTGTTTTAGCCGCATCAATTGCTGTAAACTTTGCAGAACTTAATGTTTGGATAAGTTTCACCATGTGGAAATGATAGCACATGATGAAATGATGAATCTATTCCAGTGCCGCATCGGGTGATGGCAGGTGTTTATGGAAGCCTTCCGAATACTGGAAACCATTTACAACAGGCAACCTTGATAAAAATGTTCTTGGCTTTGGCACTAGGCAATCTACTAAAGAAACACGTGCCCTAACTTCCTCTACCACCTTTTGCATACAGTGTGTTAAGCAAGTAATGACACCACTTTAGAATGTAAAACGTGCATTAAAAATAAATTTTATATAATTTAATAATTTTGGTTAAACAAACTTCATGAAAATAAAAGAAAGATAAAGGATCATAAGAGGAAGTTAAACGCAAAAAATACCAAAAAATGACATAAAAATTGAAAAAAAAAAAAAAAAACTAAAACTTCACAAAAAAGGAAACAGGATGGAAAATTTCCAATCAAATTAACACTTTTATAATCAGAGTTTTTTACTCAGAAATTTAATACCTAAGATAAAAATGTAACGCAATCAAAATCGGAGCACTGGTTATTAACATATATTTTGATGTTTACTATTGTTTCAGAGCTAACATGGAATGTTGATAATTACCTTGGCAACTGAGCAAAATTACCAAATAAATAAAGAAAACAGTCAAATTGATCCGCCCACATGTTTGAAACTGAGACTTCCGAAATGAGCCTTGGAGATATTATTGTCCAAGTTACTTCTCTCGGTGAATTAAGAAATTCAAGTATGACTTACATTTTTTTTTTATTTCTCACGGAGTGGAATCCTGCATTGTATCCGATGGGTTATTGTGCGTCAGACACTAGGAGTTAGGGCAGATGAAAATACAGGCGACTAGAAATGATGACAGTCGGCACAAGAGCCGGGGTGGGTTCTCAACATGTGTAGGCAGTTTTCTTCATCCAGACGGAGATATAGGTCGCCATAGACAGCCTCCGGCCGACTGTGGCGCCTCCCCTTGGCCGAATACCGTGAACTTTCATCCTAACAAATCATGCGAATAGTTGTGATACAAAAGTAAGATGTGCCATGCTGTTGTTTTACTTAATTTATTTGGACATTTTAATTTTTAGTTCAATTTGATCTATATACATGATAAAACATATATTCAGGTAGTACTTATAACGATGTCTAAAGAAAATCAATAATTATATTTCATATCCGTTTCACATTAGAGACGGCATTATTGACATTAAGAAGAACTTCAACAACACACTTCGATGGTATGCTGTAATCTTAATGATAAACGGAATACATCACAGCAGTGCTGAAGGCTTTCCTGGATCGGAAGCACAAGAAAACACTCTCTTTTTTTATGAAGAATATAGTTTATTTTGCAATTCTATGACAGGACAGTCACACTTAATTCTGGCGTATATTACTGATAAGTACATTCCCTATACTTCTGAAGTTATTTATTCACTGTGCTCATTTAAACATGTGAGTGAAGTAGGTACTAATGGATGCATTGCACACACTGAAAACAAAATATAACAAAATATAACAAAATATAACAATATATATATATATATATATATATATATATATATATATATATGGATTAAGCGGAAACCTTAATGATATCTGTGTTTTGGTTTTCGCTTTTGCATTATTATAACAGTATGTACAGAAAAGTTAAAATATAGAGTGGTTCTTTTTGTTACTATTGCTTAACTTTAAGTTTCATTGCCTGAGCAATAAATAGCTCTCAATATATTGGTGTTACGTTAAAATAGCTTTGTGAAAAGAGGCTTCATAATGCAACAAAAGAAGAAACAAATGAACCAGTGTATAACAAAGGAAGAATGGAAAAAAGTTATCTGCCCAATGTATTTAATGTACGAGGGCTGTTCAATAAGGAATGAACACAACTTTTTTGACAATGTACCCTTACTCATCATCATAAATTTGACGGTCCTCCTCAAAATACTCTCCCCTGAATGCAATGCACTTGTCCCAGCGTTTCTGCCAGTCTTCAAAGACATGCTGGAAATCATTTTTGAGAGATCCTTGAAAATCGCCTCCGCAGCCTTCACCACTGCTTCTGATGATGGATAATGCCTCCCACGAAGGCGTTTCTTCAGGTTAAGGAATAGAAAAAGGTCACATGGGGCTAAATCCGGGCTATAGGGAGGGTGAGGAATGCACTTCACGTAGATTTCAGCAATAACACTGAAATATGCAGCCGCACATTATCCTGGTGCAGCATCTAGCCTGCTTCACAGAAATGTGGTCTTTTCCGCTTGATATGGACTTTCAGAGTTTTCAGGACATCCCTGTAGTATTACCCAGTTACTGATGTGTGTGCAGTTACAACATGCTGATAAACTATTCCAGGAATATCAAAGAATGGGATGAACGTTCTTTCCCAGCAGATGCAACCACTTTTACCTTTTTGGAGGTTGGTGATGAAGATTTCCACACTGAGCTTTGCTGTTTGCTCTCAGGATCATAATGATGTAGCCAAGATTCATCAGCAGTGATTATGTTTGAAAGAAACTCCAGATCTTCCTCTAACATCAACTTTAACTGCATGTTACCTCCATTGTAGCGGTAGGCGATACTGAACATGTCTGAACTTGCCTGGTTCTCATAGGCGGGAACCAGGAGTACCAACAATGAAACTACTACGGCATGATTGTTTCACATTAAGCTAACGGAATTTAATAAGGTTGAATTTTTGTGCGAACAATTATGACCTTAAAAATTATGATCATTGTTTATTGAACAGTCCTCGTATTTGTTCCAACAGGCAAACACCACAAGAATCTTTCCTCTGCTACAACTACAGTAACTTTATTTAGAAAGCTGGTCGTTAAACTGATGCTTTTAGTGTACGCGTGAGGTGTGTGACTTTGATATATTCATGTTCGAGACGTCGATCAGTCTGAGCTCTTATTTGGTTACAAAGAAACGGGCTAAGATTTATGGGCAACAGAAACAAATTGGCTTAAAGGCGTGCAGCTGTGATAGCGTTACTACTGGAAATTGATCTGTTCTAAAAAATCAATATTTTAGCTATGCAACACTTAAAAGGAAATGAATTACTGGGATTAGTTAGTGCATAGTTGTAGTTTGAATGTTGCATTGTTTAAAATTATTTAAGGAAAAGTTCATGAAGATAACCAAATATGGTCATGAAAAGATGACGTGAACCAATGAGAAATTATTGAATTGCCGTAGCAAGGCCCATTCAGTAATTTTATGCAAGTTTGAATTCATTTCGTTTTGTAAATGAACGCCGTAGAGTGTGGAAGCAAAACAATCTGTGTAGAAGAGAAAAATGGAATTTATGTAAAAGGAATTACGACGTTTTAAACTCATGTATTAATATAGTGTTACAACGTGTTATTATTAACTTCTGAAGGAATTACAACCGGGATATTTAAAAAGAGGTGAAACAATTCTTCAGTTTATCTAATCAATTACTTTCATATCTTCTCCTCCGATACTCCGTCCGGGGTAAGAGTTTTTCATACGACGATTGCAGGCTGCCCTGAGTACGAAAGGACACCACGACCTAGAGCATCATAACCAGCCCCGAGGACACAGCGCTTCAGCATCCCAACACCGAGATCCAGGAGCAACGCCTCAGCGCGGTGCAGTATTTCAACAACCCGAGTAGAAATCCCTCGCAAATTGAACAAAAGATACCAATGGTGCAATAATTTGGTATTAATATTTCCATTATATTTTGTAACAATGGGTGTTTTTCGACATTTAAATCAATGGTTTCGTCCACAATATATTTGGAATAGTAGTGAGCATTGGTAGCATAAATGGGCGGTAGTGCTCGCACCTGGATTAAAAATCCTTAAGATCTTTGGAGAATTGTCTCAAATGTTAAGAGAATCTTATAAACATTTAAAAAATTTATTTAATCACTAGTTCCCTAAAATAGTTGCCTCTCTGTCAATAATAGTCGATAGAAACATTTTTTGCTATTCTACTCAAAGTAGAATAGAATGTCATTCCATGCTCTCTTTACCCCATTCCTTATACCTCTTGCCATCTTTATTGACCAAGCTGCAAGTAAATATTTCTAACTCAACCATCTCCTTGTCTTAGTGACGCATGTATGTTGTCCACTGATACAATTTTGTTTCTTCTTAGGTTACAAGTGTTTGTGGTAGAGTTTGTTGGTGTATCACTGTTAGAACAAGGCACCAATGAAGTATGAAATATTCTGATGAATTTAATACGGAAAGAAGACCTTTCTACTCTCATAAAACATATACAAACAAACTGAACCTTCAAAAATAAATGACAAGTTTAAAACTTATAATATTTTGATGCCAATACGAAAAGCATTTACATTAGGTCATGGAGAATTACTAAAAATTCCTTGTTTGAAATCATTAGTGTTCCCTAATTTGACTAAAATAAAATAACAATAAGTAGCAATTTTTGTCAAAAATACTCTTTTCAACCCAAGTCAATATATTTAACTGCATTTAAAGCAATTGAAGGTAAGTGAGTACATAAATAAATTAATATTTAAACCGCTAAAATGTTTCATATGTTAGGAGGAGACAGAATTCATCTTAATTTGTCTGAACTATCTCTTTATGCAAACAGTGAAACAATGACAGCACGACCTGTATTCATTGCAACAACGCTGTGGTATACTGGGGCCGAAAGGAACCTTCTAGACATTTTTGCTGCCTATCTTTAATTATTACTGTGTCCACATCATACTCAGTGTTAAGGCAGAATATATTGTAGATTTTATATATACTCCATTTTACTAGCTCTATTCTATTTGAAAAAGGCATTCCAAATAGGGATTATTTTCTACTAGCTATTTATGACTTATTTAGTTCCTGTTCCTGTCTCGGTTCGCTAAGCGAAAATTATTTCAGTCGTCTCACTGATTGTTTAGCCGCTGTTTTCGTTAAAAGACTTCCCAGTAGAACATTGCTAACTATCCAATTTGTCCAGTTGATGCACAAGAGATGACGATCTCATTATATCTCCTTTACAACATCATGCAGCCAAAAGTAAGTAAATAAACAACATCCATAAAGGAAGTTTTGTTGCCGAGATTACATTATTTGCCTCTGGAAATGTTCTTTGTAATGCACATGTCAGACAAGCAAATGTAGTAGAACTTGGTTTTCTATGTGGCATGTAGAAGATACTGTAGAGTTCTTTGCTTCTTAATCCTCGTTAATAAACCCTTTTATGTCTATTTTTAATTACTCCTTCTGCCGTGAAATATTCCTTGGAGCGTAAAGTTTGATAACAAAGAAATTGTTACAGAAAGGAGTTCCTAGCTATGATTTATTACTGCAGAGCGTGAAAGGTATTTCCATTATATGTCCAACTATAGTATCAATGATGAAAGAAGAAAAACAAAATAAATAAATGTCGTTATTGTGCACTTGTCCTTTTAACAAAATATCCATTCAACATTCTTACAATTTATCAATTTCTTGTATACAGTTTAAAACTGGATAACTTCAAAAGTTCTGCTTACACCGCGATATCTTTCAATTAAGAAAATCCAGAGTTATTGAAATGATATGCAAATACAACGTTTACGTATCCTTTCTCTGTAGTATTTGTAGGATATACTGCAATTCACACAAAAATTAGGTATCGAGATTTATTTATAATCTCGTCATTATCCTGTGTTTTTAAAGATACGCTTTTTATTAACAACGCCGTCTATAAGAGAGAATTTCCTCCTGTAGCAACTTTAAAAATGCATCGTTAAGATTTTGTAAGACAACTCCATACTTCAAAATAATTCCCTCTCTCACTCTATATGTATATATAAATGTACATATATATACATTTATTATACCAGGTGGCTTAACCGCCCCGTCTTTGAGGTAAGCAGATATTCTATCGTGCGTTAGAACAGTTGACGAACAGGGCGTTGTAAATGCACTTAAAAGGACGACAGTGGGCTGATCGAATTTTCTTCTGAAGCGAGAGTCGTGAGGTAGTTCCCAGACTTAAACTGGCATATTTAGTTCCTGATAATCGACAAGAAAAGCGTATAAACCGAAAAAATCTTGGAATGTTTATGTTTAAGGGTCTTTATTTTCAGGAGCATAAACTCGCTTCTTAGAATCGCAATGTGTTCAGTAATTTTTATTTGACTTTTCCGTAATTTCCGCGCGAACGTGTGCATGAGCTGAAAAATTTCCGAGATACCCCAGTTCATTTGTCTGAATGTTTTAATACTTATATTTTTTCTCAATTGGTATATCATTATTCATTTTCTTTTCTATATTATATACATAAAGGTACATTCCATCTAACATTTCGATTCAACCGGAAATACGCGTTTTGGAACAGCCTTGAATAAGAAAAGCCATTCTTAGAAAAAGATCAATGCGCGCACTTGTGTGGACAGAAAAAAAAGTAGGTTAAATATTAAATTTGGTATTTAAGTTCCGCAACAACTAGGATACACGCCGGTCTCAATTTTGAATTTGTTTCAGGGTGACTGGATAGGTAAGCTTTTTCCAGAGCTTTCCCTAATACTGAAAGTTGAATGTCGGGTAACTCTAAGCTATGTCAACCCTGACTCATTTCAGCTTCATTTAACTCACTCGATTCATGTCCGATATTCCATGCTTTAAAGGAAATCAAATAAAAATAATTATATTTATAAACAAACATTCGTCTAAAGATACGACACGAAGAGTTTGAGGAAGCTTCCCTTTGTGTAGACTACATTTTACACGGAATATTTTGCAAAATATTTGAATTTGTCAAACATGGATTTAAAGATTTGTGTTTATGTTTAGAATACTTCAATGATAAATTGAAATAAATATCTTGAATTTTCTGGTAATTTCTCAGAATTCCTTTTCATTCTGCAGAACTTTTGCATAACTCGAAAACCGTAAGAGATAGACAAAATTTTACTATACAAATATGCACATTTCATTAAAACACACAATTATGTCAGAAGCATTCTATTTTCATTGGGATGAACCATTCCGAAGAATTATTTATTTATTTATCAAATTTTCCAATACTTTTATGTCTCTCAAATGGGAAACCGTTATACAGTTTTACTCCATTTGTCCTACAAACAAAACTGAATTTCAAAGCCATTGCACTAACAATGAACGTTAGAGATGACTATTGCTCAAAGCCTATTGTATTCCAAAATTCTTCTTGTAACTACAAGAAAATTTAACAGTAAACTATTTCTGCAGTTGCCTGTCTCAATAGCCGTGTAGGGTTTGTAAGAAAAGTATGTATAAAATACACAAAGTTTGCATAAAATACAGAAAGTTTGTATAATAGAGAAAGTCATTTGAGTGTAACACATTCGAATTTTTAAAACTTCAACGTCATTTAACCGGTTCAGTCGTATTGGATATGAGTAAAAGTGGGTGACATAATGTACAAATGAGCCTAGTGTCCGTAGAAGTAAAAATGACTGGATTTTCATCTTTCAGGATAAGGGAAATAGCTTGTCCAGATATCTCTCCCTAGCTGAGATTCGAACTCAGGTGTTCTTAGATGATAAGCTGTTTTGTCCTCCACACACTAAACAGATGGGCTCATATTCTTCCTTGGTGAGATATTCGTTGCCATTGGTTTGAGTTTTCTAATCTCTATAATGCATTTTAAGGTGGGGAATTACAACTGTCTTGCTCTTTGTGATATTATGTAGAGAGAAATAGTTTGCAGAAAAGGGAAAATAGTGGTTAGAAAAAGACAAGTAAAAGTAATAATGAGAATTTTGTTTACCCAAAAGAACTACAAAATAGCTAATTCTAAATTCACTGTCGAGCTTACGAAAACTGATTTCAATTCACCACTTATGTTTATAGAGAGGAACATATATTCCGTTGATATTTTAAAATATCTTTAGTTGTGTAAAACCTTAAATGCCTATATACCTCTCTTGCATGCTATTTGTATACTCTGTCTCAACATGGAAATGCAAGGTGTTTGGCATGATGGCACAATTGTTTATAAACGCATCAAATAAATAGAAAAGCGGTATATGTGAAAGTTAATACCCGTGTTGGTATATGACCATGTATATCTGAAGACGTATCATTTTGCAGATATTTACAACTATTGCCTTCCCCTGACGGTAATGACATTCTAAATCACCTTGTATGTTCTCCCAAAAAACAGAACTTACAAGTAAGTAGTACTTTCTGCATGCGCGATTTTGATCCAAATAGACCCAGTCCAGTTTCATTTAATGCAATTGACTTATTTGCGAATACTCTCTAGATAGTTTCTTTGTTGCTGACTGATCAGGATATTTAACTGGACATTGACAATTGTTGCCGTGTTGACCAAATTTTTATCCACCTACTCGCTTGAGGTTAGAAATTGGAAAGAAACAAGCGTTTGTGTGGAGTACACACTGCTGTACAGTGTAACAGAAATGTATTAAAAGTATATGATTTTATTTCCTAAAATTTCAGATAAAACCACTTAGTTAAATTAAAACATTTTAGTTTACATTTTTGTGGAAATGGCTATTAATTATGTTAAATAAATCATCTATTTATTCTTTCAGTGTTTTAAACTCTGCAGCCTTCTTTTAAGATCAGGGCAAAACATTCTATCTCAAAAACCACGTAAAAGTAATATAGCATGTTACGACTTCTATAATGATTTAATGATAGCTGGAGTGATTCTCCAATAATAATTAATTTTCATATCAGTTCTGGAAATTCTTTGTAAAATGATTGTCTTTCACAGCTATATATTTTGGGTATATAAAGTCAATCAAAAGAACAAACAACACATTTAAGAACTGTGTAGCTTAAAATGCGGCCCGGGTTAGATCCCAGGCGACCGCAAAGTGAGATTTGTGATGGAGAACATGGCACTGGGGCGGATTTTCTCTGGGTCATCCAGTTTCTGCTACTGGCATTCCACCGATTGCTCCATCATCATCTTTCTTATCACCTCATCTCTCTCGACCTTTCACTCCTTTCACTCATCCCGGAATCTCTATGATCATGAAACCTCTGATACTCAACCAGTTGCCTACGGCCCTCGAGCTTATGCGATCCAGCAGGCCCTATGTTCCACTTAAGGAATTATAGGAATAAGTCAGTAGCTTAAAATACTAAAAAGTATTTATTAACAGGTATATCTCGTAAAAGGGCTTCAGCTGGAAAGAGTTATGAAGGAAATTGCTCTTCAGCGGATGGCTTATTCTGCGTCAGACCCCAGAAGGAAGGGTGAGATGAAAATACACGCAACCAGAATTGATCAAAGGCGGCACTGCAGACAAGGTGGGTCCTTAACAAGTGTAAGCAGTATTCTTCAGCCTAACGAAATTCCAGATCGCCAGATAGAGCCCAGAGAGAGCCCACCACTACCCAGCTAGTTCCATTATTATTATTATTAAACGCCAGAATCGGGCCTGAGCCAGGCAACTTGACTGCCGTCCTCGCGCCCTCATACGCAAGGCAGAGGTGGGCAATCGTCCAATTGATACGGAGGGGAGATACAGCAGCTTCCTGCCACCGGTAAAAAGCAAAGATGGTATTCTTAACCAGGATTCAACTCCAATGCTGAGTGGCACCTGTCCTGTAACAGGGAATTGAAATCCGCACCCTCAAAGGTGACATCGAACCGGGGTACAATCAGCAGCAGGGGACCAGATTACGACGCTCCACCCACTAGACCACGATACAGGCCGATCACACTTCTACTGACGTATAACCAATACAATACCTTCCTTAAATCTTGGAATTTAATTATTCACTGTATTCATATAAACATGTGAGTGAAGTTAAATACATCGCATATTTGCGCACACTAAAAATAAAATAGAATATTGTTATGTTTTATATAGTACATATAAATAATTTTGTAAGTAAAATGTCAGGGCAGTCACCAAGAATGCCACTTCGTGTTTTGTTTTCACGTTTGCATCACCACCACCACCGCCCCGCCACCACCGCTGAAAATCACCATAACACATATGCTGCAATATAAATGGTCAGGTCTTTTCTTTTCAAAAAGGAAAACCAAAATGACCACATATTTTCATGTGAATGAACCTTTACGCTCTGTGATCTTCTTGGAAAGTTTGGAAATTTTGAAACTTAAATATCCAATTTAGTCTTGATCAGAATGTTCAGACGTTCACAGGTACACTGATTGGCGCATTTATATAAATGTTTACCTTCGGTGGGGCAGAATTCAGAACACTTATTCCAATGCAATATAACAGTTCCTACGCCTATTATAAGCGGATGAAGTATGAATGACTTAAAGTGCCAGTGTTACTTCATTGAGTTGTTTAAGATGATCAATTATAACATTTGGGTAAGTGAATGAAACGAAGTGGTGAAATGATTCTCGGTTATATCAAGCAATATGTACACCAGTCCACCAGTAGTGACTGTTTTACACAGCACATTGACGGAATTAGGCGCTGTTTACAATCACAATGCAGAATTAATGACTTCTATTGGACTCGGAAGCTTAGTTGACTTTATTCTTAGGCTTATATCGAGTTACTATAAAATGTGCAAGTAATAGTGAAAAATATAACCTTAACGTACTCCCATACATATCCTAATATTTCCAGACGCGTGAACTAAGTTTTATTCTTCCTAATTTCTTAATAGTGTACTTCTGATTGCCATTTATTGCCCAGGATAGCCGTGACATGAATTTAGCTTGTCCCTTGCCCCTCCACTTACCGATAGTATCTAGATTGAAATCCATAATGCCAATTTCTGCTAGATTGTGTCACGGATGCATAGAATAGTAATATAATGGTGTTACTTCCTTCAGCTTTTGTGGTTTTCTGTGTTAACATTCGATTGTGCTTTGACAATAATAAGCGTGACTGCATCTGAACATTCAAAATATTTATACAGTTGTTTTCCTTTCTTAAGATAGTGTCATGGCATGGAGGCACTACCACTGCGCCGCCAATGGTAGTTCTAGAACTAAGGTTAGAGGAACTATAGTTTCTGTCTGCTTTATTACCTACCACTTTAAAGCTCTGTTCGCATAAGTTATGTTTTTAATGGTCAAAAGAGTAACTATAACATTATGCAATACAACTTTTAGTATATTTACTGCATATCTTTACTGCTTTACTGAAACCCGGAATCTCTTTATTATATATATCTAGTCGATATACTTCCCATATCTTAACTGCAAGGCAATAAAACATAAAATCCTTAAGCAGTTTTATTGGTTTCCTTTTTTAATGTTTTTCACAACTGTCCCTTCACTTATATTGTTCTGGAGAACACCGGTGTGTAAATGTCATTCTCATTTATTCTGTACCTTGCAGATGTAAGCTACTTTCCTGAATACGGTGTAGGTTTGAGTCAGCGTTTCTAACCTTAGCATACAAATGATATAATCAAAAGTCCCAGGAAAACGTAGCAGTTGTGATTCGACCAGGGAAGCTCAGTTTTTATTTATTTTTTGTTTTATTTGATCACGAAGAACTATACCGTGGAATACCAACGTGATAAAACATAAAATAGGAAACCTTTCTTGTTTCACTAGGGAAAAAACAAATGAAGTAAATGTATTTGACAGAGTTTAGTAGTTTTATGATATGTGAGGCATATTTTTTAAGCAATGTTGTTCATAAAATAACGGAGCTTACATTCACGTATGTTAGAGGAAATTCAATTGGTAACGTATCAAATGGAAATTTAAATTCGTTAAAATAATTCATTTACCTGTTAAATGCAAGCTAAACCCTGAGTAATTCTTCATTAGTAAATTATTGGAAAGGAAATAATAAGGAAATAATTATGATGAATAAGCTACAGAAGAACTTTAGGCATTCAGACTAGAGAATGAAATCTTGAAATCATAAAACAATGGGAATACATATGGATGCAGAATGCAAACTGAGCACTCAGAATTCCATTTCACTATCAACCACAAGGGTAAACATGGATTTGAAAACTATTAACAAGATGGAAAGAGAAGAAGAATTAATATATATATATATATATATTAAGTAATATTCAGCTTCGCCATTTTAATTCAACAGCTCCATCACGGTAATTATTAACCCTATTTTAAGGATGAAAATCGCTTAATTTCGCCAGCGACCTCTTTGTCAAACTTGAGGATATTTTACGTGCCTCCGCAATGTATGACAGAAGACAACCAGCTTTACTTCCCTTTCGACGGTAGTCATACTTAAGACTTCTTACGCCCAAACTGTTGACCCGTCCTCAGTCATATTTTAACTCGCTGCCTAAGGAACTACAAACTTTGCATGTTTGTCCTTGACCATGGATGATAACCTAAAATTTTGTGTCATATATCAATGTTATACAGAATTATTACAGATAGAAGTAAAAGTGTCTTATGTACGTCTAGGTAATTAACAATAAAATACAAGTATTACTAATCTTGCAGAATATTACACTTTTAAGTTCTGGTCTGAAGTATTATTATCTGTATGATCAATCTAATGTAAATGACGTATTTGAATAAAAATGCCAATATCGTGTTTTACATTTTGTTGAGAATTTCGTAAGTAATGATGATGATAATGATGCGGATGATAAAGAGATGATGATGTAGGCTAAGTTTGTTTAGCTAAGCTGGTACTGATTCATAATCAGCCTCTAGGTGATTGTGCCTCTTTGTCCTACAAAAGTTGTTTTGTTTTCCTTACAAATTTACCACAATTAGGCTCTTGAATTTTGCTGTAATCGGATAACTACTTATGGTTTTACGGTTGTAGTTTATGCAACTTACATAAATATTCCAGAGGCGATAAAGCAAATGTATGTGTTCAAATGAGCTGCCCATTTATCTGAGAGTAAGCCTACCAAATTGTTAACTCTCTATTTTCCGGGTAGTAGCGAAGGACTACCTCATAAATTGAATACATTAATAAAAACAAATAAGTATATAAATAAACAAAATATAAAAACTAAAAGAAAATTTTGCAGAGAAACAAATGCATATAAGTATATGGATATGAGGAGTGATAACTTCGGTATTTGTACTTACACCAGGTTTATTTAAAGGTTATAAGGTGAATATTCAATAAATTTCCCCAAGCATAACAAATCATTTATAATGGGTATTTGGTAACTAATCATTTACTCAACAATATTTCTGATACTTTAGATAGGAATACTCTGCTGCTGAATATTTGGTAAATTTAAGTAATATATTTACAAGTACTCAAAGTTCTTCATTTTCAACCTAATATAAACGGTAAATTATAAAAAAACTAATTACCAGAAATGATTAAAATAGTAATTATCTCTGTACAGTAATTAGCTACTCTAAAACATTTAAATAACGTTTAATATTTTAAATATAATGTATACTGAAGTTTTAAATTTTTAATTGGCAAATTGTATTAAAGGGCGCTCAACTCCATAGACATCAGCGCCCCTTCAAAAACTGTATTTCACTTTACTATGTTTCCTTTGACTCAACTTATCTTTAACTTTGCTTTGGCTTTGCTCTGGCTACGCTTTGGCTTTGCATTAGCTTTCTCTGGCATTTCTCTAGGAGCTAGAGGAATGGCTTTGCTTGGGCTTTACTCTCACTTTCCTCTTTCTCTGCTCTAGCTCTGCTTTGGTTCCACTTTGGCTTTGCTTTGGCTTTACTCAGGCTCCGCTCTGGTTCCTCTCTGGTTTCTCTCCGGCTTCATACTAATCCCACTCTAACTCCACTCTAAAAACATTCTCACTTGGCTCTGGCTTGGCTCTAGCTAGGTTCCGGTACACCTTCGGTCCAACTCTGTCTTCACTCAGGCTTTGCTCTGGCCTCACACTAACTTCATTCTGTAGCTTAAATCTGGCGTGGCCCTGGTTTGACTCTGGCTTAGCTCTGGCTTGGATTCGGCAACCACCCCGATCCCGCTCTGGCTTGGCTCTGGCTCCGCTCTGGCTTCCCTCCGCCTTAACTCATACCGTACTCTTAACTCCACTCTGTATTCACTCTAACTTGCCTCTGGCTAGGCTCCGGCCTACCTTCGGTCCCACTCTGGCTTCGCTCTGGCCTCACTCTAACTTCAATCTTTAATCTAGCTCTGGCTTGGATCTGGCTAGGTTCCGGCTCGCCTCCGGTCCTGCTCTGGCTTCGCTCTGGCTTGGATCTGGCTAGGTTCCGGCCCGCCTCCGGCCCACCTCTGGCCCTGCACTGGCTTCGCTCTGGATGGGACCTGGCTGGGTTCCGGCCACCTCCCGGTCCTACTCTGGCTTCGCTCTGGCTTTGCTCTGACCTCACACTAACTTCATACTGTAACTTAACTCTGGCTTGGCTCTGGGTTCGCTCTGGCTTGGCTCTGGCTTCGCTCTGGCTTTGCTCTCGGTTTGTTCTGGTTTTGCTCTCGCTTTGCTCTGGCTCCGCTCTTGCTTTGCTTAGGCTTTGCTATGGCTTTGCTCTGGCTCCGTTCTGGATACACTCGGGCTCCACTCTCGGTTTGCTCTGGTTTTGCTCTCGCTTTGCTCTGGTTCCGCTCTTGCTTTGCTTAGGCTTTGCTATGGCTTTGCTCTGGCTCCGTTCTGATACACTCAGGCTACACTCTGTCTTTGCTTTGACTTTAATTTGAATTTAGTTTAATTTACTTCATTTAACTCAGATCAGAGTCAAACACAGATGTGGACCTTATTTGGGCGTTTGGCATTAGCTCTCTCACCACACAGAGGCACCTAATCGAGAGATTTGGCTCGGGACTCCGGGATCGCCAATTCCCGTACCTACTGCGGTAGGCTCCTGGGGGACTGAAGTTTTTAGTCTACATTGTTCTGTATTTATGTATTTTGTATGTTATGTTACCGACCCATCTATGCATACAGAAGGTTTAGTTTATATTATTTATGGGCACGGTGATCAAAATGAACTGTATAACATATGTTTTAAACGTTTTAAATGATTAGCACTAATGTACAGCTACGGCACATAATGCTCCTTAAAACCGAATATGCAATCTGTTGAGCACCTCCGTGTTTGTTAAAAAAGTACTTGAAATTTTGATCTTTATACATGTGGGAAGTAAACGCACTAAAGCTTTTCAGTTCATTCAAATAGCAAGAATGTAATGTAAATACCATGCACAATCCAAAGTTGTCTTCGCAAATTTGTATGTAAGAAGTTTATAAGAGGAATCCCTCCTTTTTTCCCCTTCTCTTGCTTTTTGAGAGTCCAATATTAAGATTGCTGAGAATCGGGAGGCGCTGGAGTGGGGAGACAAACACTGAAAACTTTCTTTTTAAGCTCCGATGCGATGGAAGCTTAAAGCAGAAAAGAAAACAAAGTTTATTTACGTATCAAGGCCTGTTCATCAAAGAGGGATTATTTCCCTTCTATAGAGCATCAGGTGCAACTTGTCCTTATCGGTCATGTACTGTTATCAATATTATTACAAAGAAAGTCATGCTGATAAGGGCTCTTTAAGTCAAGTTCGGTGTATAACTTCCAAGACAATGATGATCTGTTGTTGGTGGAACCTAACTGCAATCTTCTCTCAGCGCAGCAATTTAGTACAGTGTTTCTTATACAGTGTAATGTTAAAATATACAGATATTAAAAGTTGTGCACTTTTTACAATTGAAAGAATTTTCAGAAAATAATTAGCATAAGAACATTTTTCCCGAATACTTTAAGTGTGTCAGACAATGCTTATTATTATAAATATAAAGTTAAGGCAGTAAACTTCCTCTTGTATAGTGGTAAATAATGCGATGGATATAATTCAAGCTGTGGTTCAAGAGAGGCTTTATTTATTTTACTACCCTAAAATGATACAATTAAAATTTCCTTTTACTTAAATTTCGCATTTGAACATTTTAATCATCTAGTATTTCATGTAGCAGTTTAAAAACTTATGCATTACAGAAGACATAGCTTTCTAATTAAAATATCTTTTCTGTTAATTTGCAGACTAACTTTATAGTCTATATTGAGGTGAAATGCAGCTTAATTTTTCCCAGAGGACACTTTTCAGGCTTGAGATTATGTTACGCATGGTAATGCCGTAACAGTGACCACCAGCTTTACTTCTATTCCGAAGAAAAGCGTGCTAATCGATGATATGATTTATCGTATGATATGTTAGCAACACCAAGAACGGTAGTTCATGAAATTCATTCAACAACTGAATCAAAATGGCCTGCACATTTTCAGATAGTGATTTGGTTCCAGTTCATCCTATGTCGAAGAAATCCCACTAGTTATAATCCAAAAATAGATTTCGGTATATAAATTCAGAGGTTACTGCTTAACAGGTGTTTTAAACTCCTGTTTCAAATATAATCTCTGTTGCTAAGTTCGGTGAAGCTATTGGAATGGAATTTAAGAGAAAGCAAACATTAGTCCATAAAGAACTCATTTCTAAAGCGCTGAAATGTTGAAGGAGATCCTTGAGTCCAAAACTCAGCACTTTAATTTCGGAAAGGCCAAAAGCGTAATAGCCCTTTTTGTCTGCCCTGTTCAGGAACATATATCATATAATAATATAAATCATACATATCATATATATCATATAACATAGATGTAATAAATATTGCTATGTAGTCGCGAATATAGTAATATAACATCACTTTCTAACTTTGGTAATGCTATTGTCTATTCTCTATTGTCTTCTGTTATACGATGATGTCAGCTTTTTATAAATTAGCTTTCTTTTGGTAACAAAAAGAAAAATAATCTACTATTAAATATATGACACCTAAAACATCACGGTTGTTTTAATTCCCTTTTTCCATTAGCTACTGTGGTTGTCTACAGCACATATATTAAGAGTAAAACTTCCCTAAACTATCTGTTACTGAATTGATACTCAGGAATATGCAAACTTTGCTTTTGTAACAAATATTTTCACGTTATTTACGTAAAATATTAAAACATTTACTGATGTTTGATAAACACAACGGATTACATTCTATATGCACTGCTATCAAGCCATTACTGTTAAAATTAGTCCATCACTTAATTAAAATGTACTTACACCATTAATCGCCCTAGATATTACATCTTCAGGAAAAATTATGCTTAAAGCTGTTAGTAACCTTCAAATGTATGCTCCAAATCATTTGTAGTTGACTTTGTAAAGTTTACTCCATTTTGAAACAAATGCTAAATCACGACTGTTAGTTGTTTTTGGTTACATTGTGCTTATGTGAAGAAATAAGTTTTACTTAGTCTTGTTTGAGACAGGTACGCATTGGTATTCATACTTTACCTAGGTTGAAAGATGTAAAATCTATTACAAACAAATCATCTATATAAACAGAATATACCAAAGGTCGGTAAACTGTGATCTGGTCTACAAGCAACACACTAAAGGAGTAAGCACTCATACCAATTGGTATATCTTAGGCCTTCATCTTTTGTATCTCAAGTACATACTGATTATCGCCACAACATTAACATCTAAAACAAAATATATACAACTATTAAGTTTTAACCTTCCAATTTCTATATATTTTTTGTACTTTTAAGTAGTAAATTTGCTAGTTAGAGTTACTAATCAGTGCACAAGTCAAATACTCCACCAATACTAAAACAAAACTACATGTTTTTAAATAAACCCACCTCAAGGAAACAAACATAACCAAACTTTGCTTTAGCACACACAATCTTAAGTAACTTAGCTTAACGTTCTTCTTAAGTGAATGTCAGCCAAAATACATACTTAGGAGGATTAAAAGAATAATTTATGTAAAACGAGAACGCGTTAACTTGTCAGAAAACAAACCAGAAGTGTAAGAGAATGCTTTTGAAACCTCATATCACCTTAGAGACACAAGGGGCAATGCTGGACCTTAATGACTATCATATTTAACGATAATATTTGTTTTTCGTTCTTTTCTTTGGGTTAGATCAATGTTGAAGATAACAGTTAAGTTTTCCGGATTAGGTTGGACTCGGTGGAGCATTGGTTCCCGACACCCAAGGGTATTGAATATATCTGGCTGGATTAGCCAACCAAGCTAAGTTGGTAAACGCCCCGAGAATTCCCAGTAGGTACTAGCCTGGATAGCTAGTAGCTAGTTGTTACCTGACGGAGATTTTCATATTCCAGATTAGTCTTGTTAAATCAGAGTCAAAAATACATTGCGGCAATATTATTTAGTTTATGGCAAAAATTGTTAAGCTTAACAGTAGTTGGTTAGACATTTGGTATTTTGTGTGCAACACTTTAAAACATTTTAGAAGTTCATGGAAATTAATTATTCTTTCACACTGGCCGTGTGTAGGCTAAATTGTGGAAACATTGAGTCAGACTGAAAATTTCAATGCCATAGCCGGGATTTGAACCACGGATCTTCTGGTTTCCGTCCAGCCGCACTACCATTGTGCTACTATGGCCAACATGCCGATATGACATTAAATTCTCCAACTGACTCGTATTTTCCCGGTAAACCACTTAGGAGTTCTCATAAACACATGAGACAACTACCTTAAGTCAGTTGGAGAATTTAATGTCATATCTGCATGTTGGCCATAGTCACAATGGTACTGCGGCTGGACGGAAACCAGAAGATCCGTGGTTCAAATCCCGGCTATGGCATTGAATTTTTCAGTCTGACTCAATGTTTCCACAATTTAGCCTACACACGGCCAGTGTGAAAGAATAATTAATTTCCATTAATTAACCTAATAGTGGTTAACTATAAAGCCCGGGCCTTAAAGTACTTACACGTTGTAAGTCGCCATTAAGGTAGTTGTCTCATGTGTTTATGAGAACTCCTAAGTGGTTTACCGGGAAAATACGAGTCAGTTGGAGAATTTAATGTCATATCGGCACGTTGGCCATAGTATCACAATGGTAGTGCGGCTGGACGGAAACCAGAAGATCCGTGGTTCAAATCCCGGCTATGGCATTGAATTTTTCAGTCTGACTCAATGTTTCCACATTTTAGAGATATACACTTTTAGATAAAAAACATAATGTTAATAGAACAGAAATATATCCAAATTAAACGACAGAATAAATCTAATAAGAAGTAACTTTTAGAACACCCAGAAAGGGTGCCACAAAATAGTTTACCATAGGCATTATTGAAATACTAACCTAAAGGTATAACAAGAGTTGGATGGATAAATTCGAGCTCTTGATGTGGAAATAGGCCAATTGCCTAAATCCGTAAAGTAGAGATAAGTATGGCTATGTACAGATAAATTCGTGCGATTATTATAAATTAAACATCCTTTCTGCTTTACTCATCCAGATATTTTTATTTTCTATCGGAAACTAAGTACTGTTTGAAAGAACAGTTAAATAGTTTAAATTTCATATAAAGAAGTTATAGCGCATGCACCACGTATAACATAGTCGAGCTCCAGATGCCTAGAGATCGGTGTGCCAAAGTATTCTTGATTCCAGCCGAGAAACTTGAGAAAATTTCAAATAGGAGTAGTTTAAAAGAAAAGCAGATATTTCGTGGATATGGAATTGGACTACCTTTCCTATCTTGGTTCACTGTGAATAATCATGGAAATTAGTAAAATATATTCGACCCCTTTGGTTTTTACAGTGTTATAGAAATTAATGGAGACTTTAATCTAACAACTTCCCGTTTAATAAACTATAATAAATCCAAACTTATTCCTTTAAATAAATAATGGTGTAATCAGGCAGCAACAGCCCAAATTATAGCACACAGAACAGGTAAATAAAACATTTGCAGCAAAATTCAGATAAATTAATAATGATAACGGATAAAGGGATTCTTATGGGTGAGTGCGTACTCATTTTGTATTGATATCTTAAATTGGCTTTCAAGGAATAAAGCTACCTCTTAACGCATTTAAATTCGCAAACTGCCATAGACAAACAATGATATTTTTCACACTTGACAGAACAAAGAACAGAAACGCGACACCATTTTATCTCATTGATTTTTAGCTAAAGCCTCAAGTTTACGTGTGCTTGTGGTTCTTTGTAGTCAGATGTAAAAAGTCCGCGAAACCTGTCGTTATCTAGGACATGGTGGGAAATGTTGCAGATGTCAAAAGCCGCGAAAGGGAAGAAAGGGGCATCAGAAGATTCTGCCCTGACGCCTCTATCTCCCCCCTGGCCTGTATGGACGGATGCTGCTCTCAACTCAGAGAAATGGGACGCCGTGATCCAAGGGATCGACCAGGAGAAAAAACCAACTGGTCCAGAGTGAGTGTTGAGAATATCAGATTAATACACTTGAACATCCTACACTTATTATCTATGTGCCTTTATAGTTCTTAATATATTTAATTGCTTACATTTTGATAAGTTGCATAAAATTCATCTGAAAACTATTAATTTACCGAAAATCTAAGCAAAAATTGGTAACAACGGATATACATAGACCTTCCACTTACAATTATAATAAACACAAAAATTATAATTGATGTGATAAACAAGGACAAAAGTTTGTGATTTTACAAAATTATGATCTTTGGAAAACACTCACATTACCTATATTTTCAAGAAAAATATTAAAATATACATGGCTAGACATATACCTAATGTATATGTAGTACATACATAAGCTTTTCTGAAATTTCTGTTTTATCTTTTAAAATGTCATAGATACAGAAAATTACTCATAATCGGTAGATGCGTGGCTGTACTTTTTATATCTCACTGATAGTAACTTATAAATATTAAAATTATAAATGGATTACTTTTAATATTAAGTAATTAGGTTATTTTTTTCCAAAAGCAAGGATTACTGCAATTACTGATATAGTTTCGAATAACTTAAGTTGTCTTAGATAACTAACTATAGCGGAAATAAATAAACGTATATTTTGTTTTTAACGACACTATCGATTGCCAGGATCATTACAGAACCGTCAGTGTACCGGAATTTTGTCCGCAAGGCCAGCATATTTAACATGGCTCTATCGCTATTAAACACATTAAAACAATCGATCCAGAATGGATTCGAACCCTTGATCTTGGGATCAGTAGGCCAAAACTTAACCAATGTGTCATTCAGACCGACCCATGGCTCAACGCAATGAATTACAGTACAGTACCATGCTACGTATGGATATTATATAAATACTGAAACTCTGACTCTGACTCTGACCGAGTCTCGAACTCGGACCCTCTTGAATGCGAGGAAGACATGAAACTTCAACACCACAGAGGAGAGTATAAATATTGTAATAAAGAACCCAAAAAGTACACCTCAAGACCTCTATTTTCATAAAAATATGTTGGCTCAATGCTAACATTTTCTTTAACAAATGCAACACTTCAAATTAACTCTGAAGTGTTAAGTCTGTCTAGCAAGTACCCTTTGTGGTGCTATAATCTTTCTGACCTTCACATACGTCCACCTGCAACACGGAGCTCCACACCAGTTCTGAGCACAATTTCGCTGCCGTTTCTACAGCTCGGCGATCCCCCATCCGGAGCCGGACATACTGAGCCGTGAACTGCCATCTGCCCCATACACGGCCATCGCCTGTATCTTGGAGCCACACGTACCACTCAGCACGACGTACTATACTGCCTCACTGTACTACTCACACTGACTCCACATGCTGTCGGCCTTGCATCTGCTTTTATATATTATTGTGTATTACGCGACAATCTTTCTGGAAATCGAAGCTTCTGGAATTGAAGTGATCAAAGGTCTTTTTGCGTAGTAATAATAGGACTCGCTTTCTGACGTCAGCTGCCCTTGAAGCATGTTTATTTCTCACGATAACTTGCTTCCTTATTTGCAGACAATCAAGTTGTTATATCTAGCTCAGAAAATGGCCCACAAAAAGCGCCTCAGGTATTAAATAACACTGTCCGTCAGTATCTATAGATTAACAATATCTACATACAAAACTAAAGTTTTAGCCTTCAAGGGATACAATACTATAAGAGCCAAAATATTATTAAAAGGAGAACCCGTTGAACAAGTCAACTGCTTTAATTACCTTGGTTGCAATATCTCTTATTTTAAAAATAGTGACACTTTAAATAAAATCAACAAATTTAGTAGTATATCTGGCACGAAAAAGAGAAAATTAAGAATATAATAAGAAAGATTAAATTAAAGTTTTATATAGTAATTGCAGTTCCCATATGGTAGTGAATTATCGACTTTCAGAAAACAAATGAAAAAGCTAGAATGAATTTTTTAAGTAATGTAGCAGGGTAAAATCTTCTAGATAAGCAAAGAAGTAAGAACATTCGAAAAGAATGAATATTTTTAATCTAACAGATTGAATAAAATAAACAATATAGAAATAACTGGATGGAACATATCGACAGAATGAATGATAGCCACATCCCAAAATTAGTTTTAGATTCCAAACCATTAAATAACCCATGGCGAGACAGCCCATTGAGGGCCAAGGCCTGCCAACCCGACTGTCGGCCTAATCACACATACGCAAGGTACAGGTGGGCGATCATCCTAACGATACGGAAAGGAGATGTGGTGGACATCTCGGCAACCCCAGCTGGAAAGTTGGCTTTCTTGATCAGGACTGCTTACCTATCGTAAGCTCCTCAATTTCCTCACGATGCTGAGTGGACACCGGACCTATATCTAGGACTTAAAATCCGCACCCCAGGGGTGGGATCGATCCTGGGCCGCATTCCGTAGCAGGGAACCAATGTATGATGCCTTAGTCCACTACGCCACGGCACAGAATTTACAAACCATTAGGTATAAGAAATATCGGTAGACCAAGGCAAACTTAGATACAACACTTGTAATTTAAAATGTGTGAGACCGGAACGAGCCTAAATGGCTTAAACCGTGAAAAGTTGATGATGATGATGATGAACGAAATCGTATTTTATTGTATAGTATTAGAAACTTTTCATTAAATTAAAAAGGAGTTAAAAATGTTGTTGAAAATTCACAATCGAAAACCTTTAAGCGGCATATTTACCCTTATATGAAACCTACGTAAAGCTATGTTAACGCAAGAGAGCCTTGTTACACTGAGTAGGATAAATCATGAATGCCTGGTTGGTCACACAACCATAACATGACTACCTTGTTCTCGATTTGTTATATCTTCTGCTCAGATTTGGCAAATTATTCTTGTGCTTTTAACTTAAAGGTACTGGTTATTTATGATGATGATGACTATTATTATTAATTATTATTATTATTATTATTAATTATTATTATTATTATTATTATTATTATTATTATTATTATTATTATTATTATTATTATTATTATTATTATTATTATTATTATTATTATTATTATTATTATTATTATTATTATTATTATTATTATTATTATTATTATTAATTATTATTATTATTATTATTATTATTATTATTATTATTATTATTATTATTATTATTATTATTATTATTATTATTATTATTATTATTAATTATTATTATTAATTATTATTATTAATTATTATTATTATTATTATTATTATTAATTATTATTATTAATTATTATTATTAATTATTATTATTATTATTATTATTATTATTATTATTATTATTATTATTATTATTATTATTATTATTATTATTATTATTATTATTATTATTATTATTGTTATTATTATTATTGTTATTATTATTATTATTATTATTATTATTATTATTATTATTATTATTATTATTATTATTATTATTATTATTATTATTATTATTATTATTATTATTATTATTATTATTATTATTATTATTATTATTATTATTATTATTATTATTATTATTATTATTATTATTATTATTATTATTATTATTATTATTATTATTATTATTATTATTATTATTATTATTATTATTATTATTATTATTATTATTATTATTATTATTATTATTATTATTATTATTATTATTGTTGTTATTATTGTTATTGTTACTATTGTTATTATTATTATTATTATTATTATTATTATTATTATTATTTATTATTATTAATTATTATTTATCATAAACAGTATGCATTGAATTAATAGAATGGTATATAAAGAGCAGTATATATTGTAAACGAAAATGAACGTGATTGATGTTTTACAGATATGTGGACCCAGCAGGTCATGGAGAACTTCCAGCCACTTTGGTTGCAACGGCATGGACCCGCGCGCCAGAACTCTTTCCCAAACTAAATGTAGTAGCAAACGAAAAAGCAAGTCCATATGATGTAACTGTGATGAACACACATTTGCTTAAGAGCAGGCTGATGCGGTCTCTTCTTAGTGACATAGCCAGTCTTATGTTTCTTGCTGAAACGAAACCATTCTCTATGGAAATGCAAGGGCCTACTTTTGTCCCCAGCGGAGGCCCCATTTGGAAGCCTTGGCACCATATATATGCCAACTGTAAGGCAGGAAAGGGCGTGAAACACAAACCAGGTGTCAATAAAGTGGGAAAATATGTTGTCAGACTATTCTACCTGGGCAACTGGCGAAAAATTATAGTTGATGATTTTATACCTATAGACGAAAATGGAAAGCCACTTATGCCTGTAACTCCCGATGAGGGGGAACTCTGGCTTCCACTTCTAGCCAAAGCCTTAGTTAGAATAGCATCATTTTCGTGGTCAGATGAAAACGAGATAGTTGATTTTAGTGTTATTACATGCCTCACTGGCTGGCTGTCTCAGAGCTTTAGTTGCACTGATATACCAATGAAATACATATGGTGCATTTGCCAGAAGCTTCTTCTGTCAGATGCTGAAGATGAGAATCTCAAGTACGCTGGAGTTCCTCAAGACCCTATAGCTGGAAGCGTTTACGCTACTCCCCCTATAGAGGGCCATAGAGTACCCGATCCTTTATATGAAATGAAAACTTCAGATGAATTGGAGATTCTGGGATCAGTGGTTATGTTTGCAGTTACTTCTGAGAGGCCAATGCTTGTTCAGAGTGTACAACCTAAATATGCAGGTCAGTCGATTTTAATAACGGATGCTGACATATACTCGGCGAGTGATCGACCTCCAACGCCTTTATGGAAGAAATTCAGATGGAAAGAGTGGGCTATGAGAACGGGACTACTAAAGAATGCAGAACGAGAGATCAACAGAGTTAAACTTTTTGTTCCTATTAGAAAATCAGAATCTTCTGCTGAGAATGACAAGGAATCGGACTCAACGTTGTCTGCTTCAAACATAGATGATGAGTCGAAAAATAATAAGAAAAATAAAGTGAAAAATGGCAAGAAAGATGATAAAAAGGGAGGATCCAAAAAGCCCGAAAAAGAATCTGATCAGGATAACAAGGAGTTAGATGAATGGTGGTGTCTTACTGATCTAATACCATATCTCAGTAGGTTGGTGGTGTATTATCGACCCTCTTCCTTTGAAACTGTTTTTACACTATCAGATATGACACTGTTAGAAAATGCGGACTGTAGACCTCCAGATGCCACTCCAGGAAGTGCTAAAAGCAAACGCAAAGAGCCTGCCGTCAGTTGTGTACCAATATCACCTGCGAGAGATTGTCTACATCATAGCTTATGTTTATATGCAGACAATATGTTCAGTAAGAAGATATTACTTTCTTTTTCTATTCTTAGTGATGCAGTGGAAAAGGCATATCACATGCGCATAAGCAAGGACAAAGATGCTACGCAGAGGGCCTCAATAGTGCAGAATTACCATGTTCTTGGAGAGGAATATACATGGACCAACACAGGTTTTGGAAAGGTAACGTTTTGTTTGGGAACCAAAGGTACAAAGACAACACTACTGCAGCTCAGAGAAGGAGCATGTTCACTACGAATATGGTTAAAGGTACCTCAAAACTTTTCTCTCAACATAATGTCTCAAGTACCTTTTACCATAGGACCTTTGGAGAAACTCCAACAGCTTCTAAGCACTACAAGCACTTCACTTGCTTTCTATGCGCAAAATATTGCTCTAAGTTTTGCAAAGTTGCAGAAAACAATAGGGAAAGATTACACAGAAAAAACGAAGGAACTTCAGGAGTTCTACGCCAGCTATCAACCAACATATTTCTCTTCGGAATATATCACCAAGACTGCTATGCTGATAGAAAAGATAAACTGTGCTTTTGAAAAAGCTATGGTGTCAGTTTTGTTAGAAAGAGTTGCAGATGATGTTGATGCACTTACAAGCAATCTAAAGTATTTGCAGCAATTATTTACGAAGTCCGATTTTGGAGTTGTTGCTCTTAAGGAACTGAGTCCTAGGAAAGCTGAAGCTGTTAATGCAAAACTTGAAGAGGAGTTAAAGGCTTTGGAGCAACAGACGGAAGACGAATCGCAAAAAGGTAAAAAAGGTAAAAAAGGAAAGGAAGATAAGTCTACTAAATCGGCAGGGAGTTCTAAAAAAGGTAAAGATACAGACAGACTTTGCAGCTTTTTTGAAACTCCAGAAGTATGTTCTGAATTGTTAGTGCAGATGGTGAAATTTTGTCCGTCTGTCCTCTGTTTGTACCAATTCAGAGATGAGTTGAGAAACAGGATGTCTTCAGAGGAATTTAGAGGTATTATAAAACTTCCGAAAGTATTTTCGTCTGATGGATGGCAACTTATTGTAAGGTTTATTGTAAATACTCATTCTGAGGAGAGCTCTTTAGGTGCATTATTTTTCGTGGCATCAATAAAAAGCTTTGTATTTCGTATAATTAATAATGATACTGGAGAAGAAATAGCCGGATATCCGTTTGGGTCTTTACCGTTTTCTTATAGCAAAAACAAGAAGGGATATACTGTCATTGCTTATGGAATTCCTGACCTCTTACTTGACAAAGAGATAAAATGGTGCCTACGGATTGTTTCCCGTGAATCTAAATGTCTACTACATCGTTGTCCAGCATTTGAATACGATTCTTCTGATTGCAAGCATCTTCCACCAACCCAAACAGTAACAAAGGACCTTTCAGGTTACTATATTCCAAACTCGGAAAAAAAGATATTTCGTTGCATTTTAACCACCAGCAATGAACAGCTACTGTCTTTCCGTTTTTACTGCTCCAATGACAGAGTACGATTTCATGTCACTCTGAAAGAGATGTACAGTACCGAAACTGTAATGGAGACAGCAGGAATAGGATCAATTTTGGTTCCAGCGTTTCTCTTGGAGGTTCCTCAGAATGACACAGAATTATCGGCGGAAGAGTGCAATGATGAAAACGCTCTCGATCAGAGATTAAGTTCTAAAAAAGGAGCTAAAACAGAAAGAGCACTTCTTGTGTTCATCGTTGAGGCGTTTGTAATTCGAAACAGTTGGAATTTATCCCAGGAAGATAAGGTGAAGGTGAGAGAAGTAAAGGACATGCTAGCAAGCAGCGGGCTAATAGATCTCTCAGGGTCCATAAATGCTGGAAGCTCCGACACCACACTTAAACGTCCGATCAGCAAAGTATTTTCAGCTGGATCCAGTACCTCTCTGGTACCTGGCGCACCATTTTGGAGCATGCAGGTACGTAATACATAACTAGCTTTTAGTAAGAGAAAATGGAAGTGGGAACAAAATCATTATATAAGGCATGAAAAGCACCGAGTTACCCTATTGTTACTGGAATACGCCTGACTATTTGTCGTCTCAGGGAACAATGAAGGATTTTTAAAAGAACTGATCTTTTTCTATGAAGTAGACTTGCAACTTACTCTACATACACCTTTGGGCGAAACTTGATTTTGACAAACATGATTTTGCCAATTCTGCTGTTTGAAATAGTGCGATTGTGAGAAAGAGCCATTTCACACGTACACTGTTTAGCGTTACACCTTTACTGTATCCCCTAGACATGCTTTAAAGTAACTAAATAATATTCAATATCCAGTAAGTAGCATAAGTCTTTATAAAGTGTGCTCATGAATGTAGATATAATTTTTGTAGCAAATTTTCTCTTTTGGCAGGCTTTCGCCCTAAAAACAGAGCTTTTAATTTGTACCTATCTCAAGCACAACAATACGTAAAAAGTACCTTTACAAAATGCATTCAGACCACCGTAATAATAAAGCGTAACTCATTTGTGCGACTTTAAGGGAATAGAACATTAGGAAGGAGGAATTTTTCTCCAATGTTCAAGGTACTTGATAGGATCGCGTGCACAAGAGCAATTAGTAACAGTGCTGTACTTAAAGAAATGTGTAATAAACAAGGAAAGAATTAGCCATAATTTACAAATTAGAATATGCTGGAAATAGAAAATTATGTAAACGTGTCATGAACTTAGATCATAACGTTGCCACATGCAGGCATGTTTGCTCTTATAGGAGAAAGGAAATTCTTGCTATTTTAAAATTAAATGTATGTTTAGGGGAAGGTAATGTATTCCGATATAGAAAACAAGCCACCAACAAAGAGCATTTTCAACACTATCTGCTTTTTGCTTTTAATAGAGATGCCGAAGCCTTTGAAGCTGGTTACGAGTACTCGCGAGTCTTTGTTATTGACTTGGCACTCTGAAAACTACAACCAGTATACAGTTATATATGGAAACTGTAAGTACTGTTTTGTAGAGTACATAATTTTATACGGAATAACATAAAATGCATTACCCAGATATTTTATGTTTCACTGAAATCTTTAAAAGCAAAACCTCGCCGAACTTACGCGACAACCCATGAAATATGATACCGATCCACGAAATCATTCATTTATTAAACTGATTCGAACTGCATATCATATGTATTTAATCTTTAAAATTTGGAAAAGTCCATTCTTTGTGCAGATTATCTATTGTTGAAAAAATAATAATGAATGTGGACATGAGGATAGTAGTTTGTACTGTTTGATGAATAGTATACTTTTTGTTGTAATTTTGCGTCCTCCGACGTTAAGTCATATCGGACGATGAATGAAAGTGGTGAAATGGTGCTCAAATGTGTCCAGGGACCATGGAGCTTAGAGCTACCTGACATTTGTCTTTAAGGATATGGGAAAACCCCGGAAAAACCTTATCCAGGCAACACACCCTGACCGAGATTCGAACTCGAGACCTCTTGAACGTGAGGCAGACACGCTGCCATTCACGCTACTGAGGCGGGCGATTAGTATACTGAGGCAATTTATCTTATATTTGAAAGTCTGGCTAAAATATTAACGACAGGCCTCTTAAAAGTGGTTCTATTTCATCACTAGGATACAGAATTGGTTTCTTTGCTGGTTTTGCAATCACTCTTCTCGTAGGATAAAATATCAGCTTTATATTTGTGTATTAATTTTAAATATATCATGCAGAACACTGAGCATCAGAGATCAAATATTGATGTAGGATATCTAAATGTAATGTAGTATTTTGGTTGATGCAAATTAAGTTTTAACTATATTTCACATACAAAAGAGAGATATTGATTAACATTTTTTCTCATTACGAGTTTATACAGTGTAATATTTTAATGAACCTTTTGACATTCGTACATAACGTCTCCTAAAGTTAATGCCCCTTGAAAGTTCAAGAAGATTTACCAGGATTCAATAACCGTGAAGTTTTAATTATAATAAACTTGGCGAGAATAACTTTTATACGTTTCAAGAAGGAGATATTCGGAGAAAAATATTCAGAACAATATTTAGCAGATTAAGCGTTTGTAAATAAGTTAATATAACTGTTCATAAAATCTCTTTCAACAAAGCTAAGCTATTAAATTCTCTGCGTATAAACAGCTGAAGAAAATACAGATCCATCTCTGCCATCATATCTTTGTTATTTACCTTTAGAGAAATAGTCTGAGAGATAAGTAGTACATTACAGTAACTCAGAGAAATATTTTCAAAAGAAATTTATTGTGTATCTTGATTATGCTACTGATGACAGTGTCTCTTTTCTTTTACAGAAATAATTTGTAAGGAATATAAAAATATACAGAGTGTTCCAAAAAATGTATTCACTATTTAAGAGTTCATAACTTGCAAACTAATTGTAGAATTTTTTTTGTCATTTTTGGTAGTGTAATAGTTTGTAGTTCCGGCAATCGTCACAGCAGCGGTGTCTGGAGACAGTCACCAGATAACCTTCTTTCGTTTGTAGATCTGGCAATTGCCACAAAAGTAGTGCCTTTTACCTGCCACCCGAGACTTGTATGGGGACGAAAGGTTTTGCTTTCAACAAAATGGTGCACCAGCCTACTGTCATAATCGTGTGAGGGAGTATCTCAGCGAAAATCTACGTGCGTGATGGATAGGCCAAAGAGAAGCTGTATAAGATTTAACGCCTCTGGATTTTTACCTATGTGGAACACCAAAGGATGTCGTTTATGGAATAAAGCCACGCAATTTGAATGATCTACGAAAATGTATCGCACATTCGTGTGCTGATATCCAACTGAACATGTTACAGTTGAACACGTTCGTGCTGCAGTTCTGCGGTATCGTTTGTGTATAAATGTTAATGGTGACCTTTTCGAACACCTAGTGATATCTGTAAATTGGCCTTTTAGCTACTCAAAAAAACTGAGACATTTCCGCCAATTAGTTTGCAAGCTATGTATTGATAAAAAGTACATATATTTTTTGGAGCACTCACTACGCTGTCGTATGCCAGGATCATATTAGCGTCGTCAGGTACCAAGACGTAATCTCGCAGTTCATTTTCATGCCAATAAAACTGAGTTGAGCCTGTTTAATAAGAAATAAAAAATATATTTTGAATGTTGGCGATGCTACAGAAAATATTTCTTTTATTTTGCATCGTTAGATTATTAAGTAACTTTATTTATCTTATACGCTGTATTCAAATTAATTAGGCAATCTCTATAGCTGTCTTATAAATAGGTTACAGTGGATGCTGACAGAGCTACTGAGACCTCCCTGGAGTTCGATACTCAAAGAGAGGAAGAGATTCGCCAAATGAAGATACAGTGGGAGATAGCTGATCCAGGTAGACGCAGGAAGGCACATGCTCTTCGCAATGCGTTTTTAGAGGAACGTAGTCAACAGCAGGAAATTCCATTAGATACTAAACAGCGTAGTGAGAGTCCTCGTACAACAGCACGTGGTATAATTGAACAAATATTACAGCCTGTTGGCGAAGTGGTCGTTGATGCAGAATACAGAGATAATCTTGAAGCGGCTATCAAGCAGTCTCTTGAGGATCTGGAAAACTTTAAAAGGAAGATGCACAAAAAACATCAGTGGCTTCTCTGGAGGCAGGGTTACCGCAACCAACTTGTAGAGAAGGATCACTTAGAGAAGAAATTGCGTTCGGTAGAAATGATCAGAGCAGCATACAGTCAACGCACCGCATATATTGAATCGCACAAAGAGGTAAAAACAGTAAAGAAAGGAAAGAAATGAAGTCTGGCATGTAATCGAACAAATGACTATTATATGAATACGTTCTGTTAAAATGTTTCAGTATATTTCATGTTTATTTCTATAAAATAAAGTGACATAACATGTAATAGATTTTAACCCTTTTCATGCCCATCTCCGCCTGTCCTAAATCTAGGACTCCAGTTCTAATGCTACTAGGGTTGAGCTCCTAGAAAAAGTTTCTTTAGGGATTTTTCAGTATCCTCACAGTGAAAATAACCCATGATATTTGGCGATTATTTTATCATTTCATTCACTCACTGAAGGAAGGAAACTATTTTCATCCTGTCAGATATTATTCAGAGGTCATTTTTTTATTGTCTTTAATCACATGTATGTATGAGTTTATTCATTTATTTGCAAATGTAACTGATCTTAATACTTGCTTTCATGTTGCTTAAGAAAAGCTGCCGTGCATGATTACAAATTGTTTATGCCTCACGTAGGTACCTCTCGTAGGCAAAATGTTTATGTAGGAAAATTTTAGAAATTTGTTACCAGGTGAACGTGGGAAACATATAATTTAAATATCATCAAGAAGTCCACGTTTCAAAATGTTTTAGAATACATTTTTAGATAAAATATAGACATTTCTACTCTAATCCAGATTCAGAGATGAACATAAAAAATTACGACCGATTTCTGAACGGCGAGTGATGAAATGCCAGAATAAAGGTTTTGTTTATTTTCTCTACTACTTTTCTATAGAAGGTACAGAAAGTATTCCATTCCATACTAAATTGGATATTCACATTTTACTATACTCTTACGGCTCAGTTAACCAACAACAAGGCGATAAAGTGTGTGTGAGTGTGTGTGTGTGTGTGTGTGTGTGTGTGTGTGTGTGTGTGTGTGTGTGTGTGTGTGTGTGTGTGTGTGTGTGTATGAGCAGTGCGCGCTTTGTGTAAAACAACAAACGTTACATCAGACATGTCGAATATATGCCGTACTTGAAATTTACATTCATCTTCAGGAAAGCTGACTAGAAAATCTTTTGAAAAATATCTCCCACTAAGCTCTGATTGACCACTTTCACTGTTCTTTATTTTCTCAAGACTACTCTAACCTTCTAGATTAAACGATCATGTGTTTCAGATAATTTCATGTATCATAAAATGTACACCTTAGATAAGGGGAAGACAGGTAGTGGCGATGTGACGTCAGCTCCGTGATCTCTAACCACCAAATATGCACCCGAACGAAAGGCAGGTTAGCGTGTGACGTCACCGTGCTGATTTCTGCTGCCCAAGAGGAAGGATATGTTGGGGTTCCGACAGTTTAGGAAAGACAGGAAACATATCGGGTATTAATAATATGTACAGCTTACATCTTCATTGTTGTAATATTAATGTTGACTGTTTTAATTACACAATTGGTCGCAGTTTATAAACAATAACATTTTAGCTCTGTGCTATGAGAAAATATATAAAACTTCGACTCGTAGTTTATCTGAAGGTCAGGCATGTTACAAAATAAATAAAATAAAACAAAGTAATTTCCTCTGCAAATCATAGGAGACCCATTCAGAACAAAATTATGTGGACAGTTTCAGACACTTTCTGTTTTGTTTTTCTTTAACTACTTTATCAATGTCAGGACGTAATGTCCAAGAAATGTGCAATCGAAGGCTGCATTTTTGATTGTGATCCAGCAAGGTACTTCGGGGTTTGGACTTAGCTTAATTTCATAAAAAATGACATATATGTCGAGCCAAACATATACAATGTCCATGCGGCAAGTGAATACAACTTTGGAAATCTGGTTTGGGGGACATTCTTGTAAAAATTAGCCAAGTTTTTCATGTGTGTACATTTGTCCTTCAATAAATCGTCACATTGTAAATTTAACAGTCCCATTTGGTACCTGGCAGCCACATTGTTGTCATCGAGTGCGCTACACCTGACAGATTCATAGCGCCATTTATATAGGTACTACACTGCTCTTGCCTGACGTCATACGCACTGCAGGCCTCGCGCTCGGCTGAAATATATCACAATATGTGGTCACAACTCTCGCAGCTGTCTTCCTCTGACTTAGATGAAGTACTGCTTAAACTTAATGAATTTTGAGTAATTTTTTATTTGTATTAAACTAATAGCATACTTCAAAAGATGCAGAATATATGTCCTTAAAACGTATATTGTGTATCTCTTCTGTTATTTGAATTAATATCCCTGATATTTATTGCTATTTACTTAAACTACAGAATATCTTTATATGGTTTGGCATTTCAAAGACAACATATTCATAAAAAAAAAAATTGAGTTTCTAAATATTTGTCTGTCACTTCAATGTTCTGCAACTACAGAAAGAATGTAAAAAGACGCATTTTTGTAAATATTTATCTCAAATAACATGAAGATTACAGAAAAGCAAATGAACGTAGGTGAGAAATATATATGAATTTAGTTCTCTTTTCTTACTCTATATTATCTATAAATTATTACGTACTTGAGCCTCTGTATAATATGGAGTTAGTACATACTTATTCATTTCACTTAATTATTAGCAAATTTAATGCTATATTATTTTCTGGGAGTTGAATTTAAACTAAGCTCAACGTACGTTGTGACCATTAATTTATTTAACTATTTGTTTATTGAGTGAATTTTTGAATACAATGTTAACATAACACAATACAGTACAATACCAATATTATATCATGATAAAAATAAAACAAAATGCAATGAAAATAAATCGGCATAATTTAATGATAGAACTAATAAGATTAAAATGCGGCAAGCCTGTTACATAAGTAAATTAAGTTTGTCTACCCACAATTTATGTTTAACCTCAAGATGTACAAGGGACAACATAGTGAGTGCCTTGAGCTACCATGTTTATATGGACAACAAAAATTACTTGTGTCATATTTTCTCCCAAAGGATGCCTATTATAGTGGTAAATGTTTTAAAAGTTTAAGTTGTATTAGTTGACTTTGTCTTCTACTGAACGATCAGCCGCCTGATACAGAATAAGAAACTTTACCCAACTATGAGGCATCTTCGCACAAGACAGCTCTTACAATCAAGCTGGCATGTAGCGAAAACAAATTCAATCGCGCTTACATTTTTTCTCAATTGCGTGTGGAAAAGAATAAAGGAAATAAAGAAAGTGGGGAATGAAGGAAGAAGGAAAGAAATAAATAAAGAAGGAAGCAAAGAAAGAAAGAGAGAGAAACTTAAAAGACAGAAACCCCTTTTTGTTAAGTTCTCAGTTGAATACATTTAAACGCCGATAAACTCAGGGAATGGATATTAATGATCTTAGTAAATCATTCTAAGTTTTAAATAAATTTGCGTTCGTCAAATTCATATTTATATTTATTTAAATTTTTATTTTTTCTTTGTTGCAAACATGCGGGGTAAATTCAACATAAAATGAAGTAAACAAGAATTTGTAGTTATATAGTTGCAAAGTGTCATCCAGGTATACCTACCCCGAAATATTTTAATGCAAATGTACAAGAAACCATCAAAGCTCAAGTTTCCTCTTTTGTTGCAGTTTTGAATTTAGATTTTTTCCCAACATTTAGTCATATCGGACGATGAAAGAAATGGGTGAAATGATGCTCCAACGAGTCCGGGGTCCATGGAGTTTAGAGTTACCCGACATTTGTCTTTCAGGATAAGGAAAAACCCCGGAAACAACCGTATCCGGGTAACTCACCCTGACCGAGATTCGAACTCGGGACCTCTTGAACGTGAAGCAGATACGCAACCATCTACGCTACCGAGGCGGACTTGAATTTAGAGAAAAATGGAATATTAGATAAAATAATTTTGAAAAGAGTTTTAAGGTTTCAATTAACTCAGGTTACCGGAGCCCTTTGAAACAATAATATTCAGTAGAAAACCTGAACAATGATTTTACTGAAATATTGATTATATTAGCAGTTGTGAAAATTAACCTCATATTGTGGTATAATACAGATATTTCGTGAGCCTTCGTCACGATTACAGTTCGTCGCGTAATAGCAAGTAAACATCAACCCCACAGAGCCAATTAGCGGGAAGATAATGTTGGCAATACGTGAATGCGGGGATACGGTCTATTACCATAATACTAGGTAGTGCCTGATGAGCACAAACACAGTGCTACATAATTAGACACCTTAATAGCACCACTACGTAATTCAGTTGGTAAACCTGATTTGACGTCAGTCTTGCATTGGTAGTACATGTTTCAACTTTCTTGATTGCAATTGTAATGGAGGTCAAGATTAACCGTGGCCTCCATATTAAATTATTATTTTGATAGCTCTAAATCTTACATGAACGTCAGTACGTATTTTTCTTAACGTTTTTACTATTAATGACGGGTCATTTTCTTTCATGGTAGATATTTGCGGATTGGTTTGTTTGATTTGGTTAGATTTCTTCACCGGTGATTTTGACCTTTACCCTTCATTTGGCCTTCATTTTGTATAAAGCTGGATTTAATAGTTCGCACTTACTTATTTGAATGCCTTTTAAGCAGGCACTCTTTAAATTGTTCGGTAGGTATCCTGGAAATGCTTAAGATAGACATGCTTCTCAGAGTAATGCACTTGTAAAAGAAAGTAAAGTTCTGCGATTTTCAATTGAACGACCTGAACTTTATGACAGTATGGTTGGTAACTTAATATAAAAACAACATACAAAATCAGGCATGTGGATTTGTTTTATTAGATATATTAATGTATTTTTTCGTAGATTTGTTTAATTTTTGTTAAAACTAATCGTATTAAATGGATTTTTTCATCTATTAGTAATTTATTTGTCTTTAAAAACCTCTATAAGTAACAGCAGAGGAACATATGAAAATGTTAATAAAGCAATGCTAAAAAGAAAACATAATACCGATGAGCATACTCCAGATGCTAATAGCAGTGTTGTAATTTCAAATTCTGTAGTGGTAGTTATGTTAACAGTAATAATTGCAAACATAGTGACAGTAACAGCAACAATAGCAGCAACACTAGTAGTGACAGCAGCAGTAGTAGGAGATAAGGGTAGTAGAAGTAGAAGTATTACTTTTAGAAATAGTATTATTCAATAGCATTAGCAGAAGACGCAGTTAAAGTAGAAATGGAGGCTTTAGCAATGTAGCATTAAATAATTAATAATTAAATTAGCAATGGAGCAATATTCGGCAGGGTAAATCTTAGAAAAACAGCTCAAATGTGAGTAGGATTTTAACTGAAAAAGCCTTGTCATTGTTACTTGACCATTGGAACTGCTTGAACATTAACCTATAATTGTCCATTTTGTAATGTCTCGGTTTATATCTTTAATAGCCTATGCTTTTCGATTTTTCACCATGATATCTCCTAGACTAATATGCATTTACTTGCATTACTAGTATCCTTTGTACCTCATTCTTCTGCGGATCCCATTTAGTACAATGAAAGAAGGTGCATTCCACAGTGTTCACTTCCATAAAATCAATACATTTATCGTCATCAGTTTTCCCTAACCTGTTTTCATAGTATTTAAATCTTCCATGTCCTGACAATACCTGAGCCAGGAAGTAGTCAAGCTATCGGTTATTACAATTTAGCCATTTGTTAATGCCAGAAATAATTTAATTTGTATATTGTCCTACTAATGTGATCTCTTGATATCGGTTTTGTCCAATCGGCTTGGTTATATTAATATTTATAAATTACAGCTCCTGTCTCATGTATAATTCTTCTTTCCTCTAATTGTAGAATCGATTTGGATGCACCCTGCGTTGACCTGCAGGTAATATAGTTCTGTACCTACTCTCAAAATGATCTTTCTTTGTACCTGTACATCAAATTCTTATAGAAAAGTTTCTGTAGCACAGCACAGGTACGGCATATAACAGCATTGAATACACTTCACTACCATAGTGTTATTTACCTAGCTCGCGGTCCTCTAATGCTTATTTATTTTTCCTTACTTTATCGATTATATTGTTTCCGTTTGTCTACTGTATTTTTAGACCTATACACTATACACATAAACACTCACGACCAAGTTGGGACTCGAACCCGCGTTTCTACACGGCGAACGTTAGAGATATACACACTAATGACCACAGCTACGAGGGCAGGCGTATTCGGCATCAGTCTTCCCTGAGGCTTTTTTTCTCGGATTGATTGGTCATTATTCTGATACTTTTTTTTTGTAACTGACGTCCTACAACGTTAAGTCATATCGGACGATGAATGACTTAAAGAAATGGGCGAACTGATGGTCAAATGAGTCTGGGGTCCATAGAGCTTAGAGCTACCCGACATTCGTCTTTCAGGATAACGGTAAAACCCGGGAAAAATGTTATCTAGGAAACTCAACCTGACAGAAATTCGAACTCATGAACTCTTGAGCGTGAGGCAGATACGCTACTATTATGCTTCCGAGGCGGGTTTACTTGATACATTCACCGAAACATATTGTCATATCGCTTACATGACATCCACTAGCAGTAGGATTAGGAGCTGTAGAGGTAGAAGCAGCAGCAGCAGCGGCAGTAGCAGTAGTGGCAGCTACAGTTATAATAATGATTACTCCCAACATACTTGTATGTACAGTCCCCAGATGTGGTCTAACCATGTGCTAGAAACTGAGAAATGTTAACACATTTTAATGTGGACGTTGACTTTGTCATTGAAACAAGTGCTGCATTCAAACGAAGGAACTGATGTAATTACGAAAATTAAAGAATTACAGTAAAAGATTATTGTGACTTTGTGGGTTCGTAGAATTAAAAGTCCAAATTGCCGAAATTGTAAATGTTCTTTACTTGCGTAGAAATGCACTACGTAGCAGTAGAATTACATCACAATCTACAACATCTCTCGTTACAACAACACTCTACAGCTGTTTACTACTACACTCGCCCTTGCTTTACCACTCCCGCTTGCGTGTCACAATCTCTTATATACCTCATTCATAAATTCGAGAGATTTCTGGAACAAACCAGAAGCTGACTGTTCTGTACAACCACTAGATGTTTCTGGAATAACAAGACATCGAATGACGAAACCCGAACCTTCCAGAACAGTAACTTATTCTGCGCCGGCAAGTTCTTTATCTGCGCTAGCTCTATTTGCATGCTCTTTTTGTACACTAGCTGCGCTATCGTAGATAACGGCTTCGCGACACTATGAAATGAAAAAAAAATCATTAATTAAGTAGGTCTAAAATATTTTAACAGACAGGTCAACTAGGTTGAGAAGGGTAAATTAAACAGACATGGGTTTATTACAGTAATTTATTTCATTAAATATGCCGACATTCATAAAATACTAGCATCAGAAACTTAGAGGTTAATTAACTATTTATTGCAATGATTTCTATATTATTGACTTTCTTAAAAGGTAAACTATATCTATGCTTACACCTGTACGCGCCTGAGAGATTGATGGCATCATTTCTGCCCTAAGTGGAGCCTGTGTGCCAAAACTCGGGTGCGGAATATAGCTGGAAGTACCAAATAATGAATCCAGAATACGTAGGAACACAGGCATAGTAACGCAGCATTGTAGGAAGGGATTACTGGCAGGCAGCGGCCTACACATGGCATTCGTAGGAGCGCCGTCCCCCACATACGACGCACAGCTGACGAAGGATATCCAGCAGGTACTTGCAAGAAGTAGTATGTGGCATTTGCAGGTTTTGTTTTGGGCGTTGCGGTGCTACGAGTTCCACAGCACATTTTTAGTACACATGGTTTATATGCAGCGGCACTATACCATCAAATGTTCAATTTGATTCAATCAAATGTGTGGGACTATAATAAGAACGCTGAACAGAAAAACACGAAAGGAAACACAGATGAAATTTTATAAGAAAAGGCAGTCCCAACGTTAAACATACGGTTCCGAAATATGAACACTGACAAAGAAACAACGCAAACACCTAGAACTGGCAGATACGAGATTTTTGAGAAGCGTGACAGGTTACAGAAGAATAGACTACGTAAAAAAAAAACGAAAAAATAAGAGAAGAACTTGGGATTTTAATTTAAACAGTAAAATAATAAAGAACAAAAATAAATGGAAAAATCATATTTTAAGAATGGATGCGGAACGACTTCCAAGAAGAGTTTTAGACCATACGCTGAAGGGAAAGAGAGATGTGGGACGCCCAGCTCTACGCTGGAAGGATCAGCAGGCTCTTGAAGAGAACGGAACGGGTCACAGGGCCCAATACCTGAAGATGATGATGATGATGATGCTGATGATGATGATGATGATGATGTTCATGTGAGTGGAGGTGTGAGAACAGTAATAGTTCCCTAGTTAGTTCAAATTAAGCGTTGAATACACCTAGAAAATATTACTGGAAGTTCTCAAATGCTCCAGAAAAAACCACTCACTACGGTATACTTTTATTTTGCTCATGATATATTGATATCCGTTCTGAATACACATGGAAATAGATACTCTGATGTCACAAGTAAGAAATGACATGGAAATTTGGGAAGGACAGGTTTCGATATTAAATTTTAAGATAACTTCCCCGGATTTGTCGGTATCGAAAATTAACCAGAACCTGATAGAAGCTGAGTCCTGCAACATGGCCACGTTACTTTCGACTTCAGCAATGGCACTACAAAGTGCTTTAGAAGGGGCTTATCAAATCTGTTTAGTAATTTTATGAATTTTGGCTGAATATGTTATTTCTGTATGGCAGAGGTACTAGTTCCATCAACCTTGAGTTTTTATTGAGAAAGTAAAACATTACAACAGAGTATTAAATTAAATATCATTTTATATTACTAAAAGGGAAAATTTTATGTTTAAAAGTCATGCAAAGGATTAGTATACTGAATGAAAGACATTTATTGAAACTAATTAGTATTGCGGGACATGAGAAATTATAGCTAATAGGTACAACATTTCATATACCGTACCGCAGTAATTTCATTACCGCCATATCACGCGAATACAAATCCAATTATACTGCTATGCGAGATATGAAAGGAACGGCATGAGGTTCTTTGGACACAAATGTAATTATTGGAAAATCTATTTCTGAATATTCTGCACAAATATGATTATCGGTTAAACATTTTCTAAAACAGAACATTTGTGCCAACATAGGGAGAATATATGTAAAATTCAGTGTGTATTAAAGATTTTTTGCCTAGGTATTTTTGCTAAAAAATTAACATTGAATGGAAAAGGGTTCAGTTATTATTTTTTTTTTAAGTTTTTGTAACAATTTCACTGAAAGTTATGTTTGAGTTTAACCTATTAGCACATATTTTCTGCAGTTATCGTATGGTGACATTGCTCTGTTCCTTTTAGTTTTTATGTTTCAGGACATGTACTGAAGTATAGCAAATGTATACATTGTTAAATTAAACAAGTTATCTATTTCTGTGTCTTGCGCCATGGTGTAGTGGACCAGCGCGTTGTGTTTGGTTCCCTGCCACGGAATGTTCCCAGGATCGATCCCACCCATGAGAGTTGATGATTTTAAGCCTGCTTATAGGACCGGTGTCCACTCAGCATTGTGAGGAAATTGAGGAGCTACACTGGGTAGTGAACCCTGGTCTGAAAAGCCAATTTTTCGTCTGGGGTGCCATGATTTTAACTACATCTCCCCCTATCGGTTAGATGGTCACCGACCCCTGCCTTGGTATATGGGAGTGAGGACGGCATTCGGGTTGGCTGGCTCTGTTACGCCACTGCTTACGTTTTATTTATTTTTGTGTAGTATTCATTGCTCTTCCTTATAATTCTCAAGTTTCAGATGATATAATTTTTAGTTATAATAAATAATTTTGTTATCCATGAGTGTTTGCTAAGAGTTAGCAAGGTTGAAGCTGAATTCTAAACAGCTGACTACCGTGTTTTGTATGCAATATGTATTTAAACGATATCTAGGAACAGAAAGGCAATGTCAGATTGAAACGCTCAATGCCATAACTGACTGTGGCGTTGAAGTTTTCAGTGTGACTCTTCTTTTCCAAACTTCGTTATACACAGCGATAGTATAAGACAACAATTGGTTCCAAATGTCTACGAATATTTATATTAGTTTTTATGTCAAAGTTATAGAATAGTATAAAGCAGCATAATTAGCAGAGAAAGATATATGTGTCTATTCTACAGCATTGTAAAAGCGATTAAACGATTGAAAGCTGAAAAGAAACTGTCAAGACCTGCGCATATTTTATTCTTCTATACCAAAAGAAAATTATTATTTTAAGGTTCAGTCGAAATAGTAAAGTACATGAAACTTCAAAGTCTCCGTTTTCTATATATTTCTGAAATTTCAAAGATTTGTATTTCTAATAAAAATTTGTTATCACGGATATACGTTGTTGTTCTATTCGTGCACATGTTACTCGTGGGTTCATGCATACTAATGAGATGGAGCGCGTGGGATTTTGTGTTAATGTGACATGCTTTGTGTCTGTGGCACTTGGAGTCCAAACACCTGATACCTCCAACACTAAATTTAAATCACATTTTATTCGAAATGGGTTTTTAAAATGTACATGCTATTATACACTTCATTTTATTTAGTGTTATAAAATACTCTCATTGTTGTTAAGATATTTGCTTAAATATGCCAAGAACCTTGGATAGAATACCACTGAACATGATTAGATAAGATTAGATTGATTTGCGTTCAGTAGGTTCACTTGTAGCCAGAAAAGGCTGTGAACATTGAACATGTGCAGAGGTATAAAGTTTAATAGCATATATATGTATATGCTATTAAATTTTATACCTCTGGTACGGGCCCAAATGTGCTTGTTGTCGACGGGCCCTAAAACACCACACACTCACTCACTCACTCACTATATATGTATAAAAGTTAACATAAGACACATATTATAGTATACAGGCAATATGAACATTATGGAAAACAAAGCAGGGATAATTATATATGATACAAAATCAAACACTTTTTAACTCAGCTTTCACTTGGCTTATGCCAGCAATGGATACTATTCTTGTTATTTCTTAAACACACACACACACACACACAAACGCGCGCGCGCGCACACGCACACGCGCACGCGCACCCGCACCCGCGCACACGCGCACCCGCACCCGCACACGCGCACCCGCACCCGCACCCGCACCCGCGCACACGCGCACCCGCGCACCCGCACCCACGCACACGCGCACACACACACACACACACATATATATATATATATTAAAAGTAAACTTTCAACATGCATCAAAGATTTATTGGTAATGATTTGTCATTGGAACAGTTAGATACTACTTACAGAGCTACAGAAGCATTATCAGGATAATTTGACATTCAGATAATCTTGTACAGAATAAAAAGATTTTGAGCAAAGGTACTCCCTAACAACATTTTAAATTATCAATTTTTTCTTTAAGAACATCAGGAAGTGCGCCGAATATTTTGATAATTTCATAATGCACACCTTTCTGGAAGCAAGAACGTTTAGCACTGGGATAATGGATATTATACTTTTGTCTGGTGTTTATTCTGTGAATTACATTATTTGTTGCAAATAAGGCACGATTGCACACAAAGAATTTTAGGATCGAGAATATATACATGCAAGGAAGCGTTAATATCATCAATCTTCTAAAATGATCTTTACAGGAGAATCTGTTGTGGGTGTTAGTAATGATTCTTATAACCTTCTTTTTCATAAGAAATATTTTTTTACTTTCTACTGAGTAACATACACTTAAATAAAAAACAAAACAGAAGGAAGCTTATTCACAGTAAAAGAAAAGCAAACATAGGTGTACATAGTTTTATTTTACTGCTAGAGATAGGCGTAAAACAAGAGGGATTTGCTCGCCGTTGTTTCAAGGCTGTAATACTTAAAACCTTTTTGACAAATCACGTAATGCCGTTGCTATCCCAGAAGGGTTACCAGCTAAGATGCAGAAACCCATGGCTCTGGAGTACGATACATAACCTAGCCTAAGTGTTACAATTACAATAAGGTTACTTCTTTGAAAATTATCAACAAATTATGATCAAGAAATAACGTGTAATACTCAATTATACGAAACTTTCCTTATTAAGACCCCGTGAATGTTTTTGCTGTGTGTGTTAGTGTTTTTAGTTAGTTATAACACTGGTTTAGTTCTTGATATGTTGGGCTATATACCAGTTGTTATTTGAAATGTCGCATTTTCCGGAAATTGCGAATCCACAATAAGATCAGATAGTTGGTGTCCTATCTTATGTCCTCTCCCAAATGTTGAAACTTAGTTAAGGAGCTTAAAGTCGTAAAACAAGGCACATTATCCTGAATGTAGACAATATCGGACGGTAAGAGAATGAACGTGGATGGAGCTCAAATAGTCCCGAGGCCCATAAGTCTTAAAGGGTTAACTGAATATTCGTCTTTTGAGGTTAAGGCATAATAGCGACCAAATAATTACTATCTCAGGTGCTTTGTTTCTGATCTATGGATTACCAGGTGGAGTCTCGGCTGCATTAAAAATGTTTCTTTAAACAGAAGCAGTCCATATTGTGACAAAATTCACCTCAAACTGTTTTATTTGTCACTAAATCATTAGCCGAATGCTAACTCATAATGGTTTTTTTTTCCTTGTTCCATTTATACCCAACCTTTAACTGCTATGGTCGTATTGGCGGCCGTTCTCCTTTGGAACATACTGTAGGTGTTAACTCGTTATCTTTGATTTTTAATCATTAGATCACGCACACATTCACACTCTCATACATACTTCCAGACTCTGGAGAAGATGGGGAATTATCTTGGTCGGAGAAAAATCCCCACCCCCACCGCCGGGAATCGAACCCGGGACCCCTAACACGGCAGGCAGGTGCTCTACCGACTGAGCTAGTAATCTCCTTGAAATACACATAACCTCACTTGTCTAGTGTGTCTCACAGGAAAATCCGCTAGGCGGATAGGTACCGTGGCGACCTGTACTCGTTTTGGCTTGTCAACTCAACTCGAAGCTCTGAACACACACAAACCTAGTCACGAAAGTTCTCACTACTCGCTACTGCTCCAGGCCTTGTCGGGAGCGCAGTTGCTAGGTATCCATTCAGCTGCTACCATTGTTCAAGAGCTTTCCTAAACATTAAAGGTTATTTTTAGACCTTTTTGCAGATTTTCAAGCAATGTTTTAAAGTGTTTATATACTACCACTGAATAAATGATGCTAATTATGCTCAGAAACGCACAAACTCAACTTCAGAATTATTTGAAGTATTGTATAGGGTTTTCATTGTTTTAATTTTATGTATGATAAATACATAACTATTTAGGTTATCTAAGGGAAGGAAGTTACATTAATCAATTTAGAAATTATACTAAACAAATTAGAAAAATATCTGAAAGAGAAATAAACATTTTGAAAGTCATTTTGTTTGTAAGCGATGCTAGAATAATTTCAGCGCCACCAGTGTGGTGGAATTTATCCCACAGGAGTTCTTAGCATGTCAGTAAATCTACTAAAATTGGGGTTTTAAGCACATTTGAAAACCAAGGATATAGGTCGGCTTGAACCCGCGAGTTTGGGGTCATACTCGTAGGTCAGCATCCATTCAATTGAGTCATCTAATCCGAAACGAGAAACGGAAGTAGATTTCAGGTTAAGGACCCATAGTTATAAACGTCTTCTTCAATATGTAATGTGTTTTGGTACTCAGGATAACGCATACAGGGATCAAATTTGACAAATCAAATTGTCATTAAGCAGGAATGTGTATAAACGGCGCCGTCAAAATAAAGCAAGAACTTGTACTTAGCCTTTAAATTTTCAGATATTTAAACTTAATGTTTAGTCTTACAAAATACGTTCAACATAAAGCATACAATATAATAAAATTCATTTGCCGTATATAAATAATGAATTATTTAACTGCTTAACACTAAACCGTCCCTTAGATACGTATCATGTAGTGTAGAAACAAATTAAATTCTATTGAACACCATGATATAACATTTATATTTAAAAATTCTGCATTATGTTATAATCTACAAGTACTACTTGAAGCCCCAATCCAAAACGAAGAGCAGAAGAACAGATTACTCTTGTTTGCTGAGAATAATTCTTCATTTCAAAAACATACCTCCTTAATGTGCCATTTCTTCAACAAATTTTTAAATCCATTTCTTATGTATCATGTAACTTGAGGTGGAAGTTCGTTTAGTAACTAAACAAACTTAATTCAATGAAGTTATTGATTTAATTAAAGGTATATGGTGAGCTTATTTACCTCTTTAACTAGGTTTGAAATTCTTGTACCTCCTTATTACTTAGGCATTTGTTAGGTTTTGCTTCACTGTATTGGTGATAGTATAGTAAACAATTGATAATGTACAATTCAACTGTGAAAAGAGATTACATGATTTTCTATTTATTTCCTTACTTGATCGAAGGGGTTATTTTTCCCATAGGGATGCACTTTTATATGGCGTATTCCCTCACAGTAGGACACAATATTGCAGGTATGAGTGGAAAATAACAAAACATTCTATGACTACTTTGCATATGCTCAGAGAGTTATCATTCTAAAGTAATACTTATAAGTGACGTTATTTCTAAAACTTTGGCACACTTTTGTTTAGTATTTTTGGGACCAATTTTAAGTGTGAATGTAATTTTTCAGTTCTTCGATCTTTTAGCATTGCACTTTAAGCATCAAAGCACTGGTAACAGCTAAATAAACTTCTTTTCTCACTTATATGATTGTTGCTTTTATGTTATGTCTAACAGCTAGTAAAGTTACATCACTGCGTACAATAAGTAGTGTCTTCATGGAAATATGTTCTCCTACATTATTAAGTGATAAAGGGTTAAATCTGTAAAAATACATAAAACAAAGCGGATCTCCTGGTTTCCATCCAGTCGCTCTTAACCTTTGAGCTACCATGGCCAACGTGCCGTCTTGACATTAAATTCTCCATTTGACTCATATAATTCCCCGGTAGACTACTAGGGCATTGAATTTTTGATGTTGACTATCTATTATATTATCTATTAATAAAAAGGTCGATCAGAAGGCATGACCGATGTACCTTCAATGATTTGAATACGATTCATTTCGGCTTATAACATTGTCGCGAACCCATTATTTACGATAGCGCGGCGACGCGCACAAACAGATAGTGCAGGGCAGAGATAAAGAGCCTGCAGATAAAGATAGCGCGGAGACACACATAAAGATAAAGACGCATATAAAGTTAGACGTCTGAAACGTTCGTGTTTCGTCTAGTGCCGTCTTACAGAACATTCGATTTCTTGTTTGTTACCGAACAATCTATAATTATCAATGGAGGTATATATATATATATATATATATATATATATATATATATATATATATATATATATATACAGGGTTGTAAAGAGATTTGTGAACAGAGTCGAATTGGAAGTTGAGAATCGTCCGCGTACAACTGTGTTGTGAAAGTGAACGGTTTTCTTTGTGGTCAACGGCCTTGGAAGATTATATTTGAGTATGTTCTGCTACTGTAAGGTTTGACCAAAGTGCGTTTCTACGGAAATAAAGAACATTTTAAATTTCTGCAAGTTGGACTTTTAATTCTACGAACCCACAAAGTCACAATATTTAACGTCCGTTTTTATAACTACATACGGTATCATAGGCGGTGGACACTGGTGATACGGACACTTTTTTGTTGTTGTTGTAATTTGCGACCTCCAAGGTTAAGTCATATCGGACGATGAATGAAATGGGGGAAATAATGCTCAACTGAGACCAGGGCCCATAGAGCTTAGAGTTACTCGACATTCGTCTTTCAGGATAAGGAAAACCCCTGGAAAAACCTTATCTAGTTAACTCTCTATGACCGAGATTCAAACTCGGGACCTCTTGAATGTGAGGCAGACACACTACCACCACGCTACCGAGGCGGGCAGTACGGATATAAAATGGTTATTTGAAAGGACAGGTTCAAATAAGTTTTAGGTATCTCTCCGGCATTTTTAGTAGGACTAAGGAAACTAGGGAAAAGCCTCTGTCAAGGAAAATGTCTAATGGGTTTCAAACCGCAGATATTCTATTAATCAAATTTGAAATATTCATTGCCACGGAGAGCATAAACCATTAGCCATTAAACCCTCCGAATCTTAAATCAATTAAGAAGGTGTATGTCTATGCTTACCTCTGGCTAGAGCAGTTCAATGGTACAGTATCGGTTCAGAAAACCTTTCTATTACCTTTCTATTTAAACCTTTCTATTGCGGGCAATTAACTTTTCAAATATGATTGAGGTTCTCAACTGGATATGGGTATGAAGTCTTTCCCTGCATGATCAGTCACTTCTCCATGTCATAATTTACACGCTCATCTTCAAAGAGACTTCCTCGTACGAATGTATACATTTTATACATTATGTATTTTTTATTGGTTTATGATGCTGGCAACTGACAACACACCAGCGCAATCTCTGCGCCCCAACTTCATCCACAGAAATTCTTTAAATATATATTCAGTAAATATATTGATATGGAGCTATCACCTTTAAGCACACTTAAAAGCCCTCGGTCAGAGTCAGGTATGAACCCGCGACCTTATGATCAGTAGACCAGCTGAGCCACCCTGATCGATTACAATATCCAAGCTATATGGTTCATTAGTTTGACAGTTTCAAATCTCCGAAAGGAAACTAACGCACATCTCCAGTACTTCCATTTATGCAAGATCCAACGAACAAAAGCGATTGTTGACTTGTTACAGGATGTCCAGTACATGGCAGGTCATGGTGTCTGACCTCCGCACTTCCTAGTGCTTTAACCCAATACCTAGCTCTGAGTGTGCAACTCTCGTGTATGTAGTTATGAATTTAATAAGTTATGTCTTGAAATAATAACGGAAGGCTTCCTTAATAGCGTATTTTACTTAATGAGAGTTCAATCCTAAATAAAGCAAAGGAAAAAAATGGAACGATAATGATAAAAATTTCTTTCATGTCAAATACAATTATCGGTATCACAGTTGGGTTACACTCTATCGTATTCAAATTGTATACATCATCTATAGAAATGGCTTGGAATGCACACTTTCCAATCTATTCGAAATACTACTAGTATATTAATAAAGTAGACCGTTTAGGAATACTTTATTACACATTACTTTGCAAATACGATGGGGATAACGGTTCATATTCCAGAGGAAGACAGCTTTGACAGTTGTGACGTATTTCAGCCGGGAGCGAGGCCTGCAGTGTGTTTGACGTCAGTCAAGATCCGTGTAGTACTAAGTTGCCTCTATAAATGGTGCTGTGAGCACAGACTATGAGGGTTCAGTCAGGTGTAGCGCATTCGAAGACAACAAGGTAAGAGCCACTTACCAAATCGAACTGTAAAATTTACAATGTGACGATTTATTGAAGGACAAATATACATAAAAGAAAGAGTTGGCTGATTTTGCAAGAATGTCCCTCAAAGAAGATTTTCGAGATTGTATTCACTTGCCGCACGGACATTGTGTATGTTTTGCTCGACATATGTGTGCGAACAATTTTTTTCTGTTATGAAATTAACTAAGTCAAAAACCCCGAAGTACCTTATCTTATCACAATCCAACATGCAGCCTTCGATTACAAATTTCCCAGACAATACGTCCTGACACTGATAAACTAATTAAAGAAAAACGAAACAGAAAATTTTAAAAAATGTCCAGGTAATCTTTTTCTGATATGCAGAGGCAATTACTTTATGTTTTATTTTATTTACTTTATTACATGCCTGACCTTCAGCTAAACTAAGAGTTGAAATTCTATATATTTTCTCATCGCACAGAGCTAAAATGTAATTGTTTCTAAACTGTGACCGATTTTGTAATTGAAGCAGGCAGCATTAATATTACAACACCCAAGATGTAAGTTGTACATATAATTAATACCCAACACGTTTCCCGTCTTTCCTACTCTGTCAGAACGCCAACACATCAAACTGTTTCCTTCCTCTTTGGGCAGCAGAAATCAGCGCGGTGACGTCACACGGTAACCTGCCTTTCGTTCGGGAGCATATTTGGTGATTGGAGCTGACGTCACACCGCTACTACCTGTCTTCTCCAGGCGTAAACGATGGTGAAATTGATGGTCGCTAAGTGAAGGCTTTAAAATTGGGTTACCTTTATACGACCAAGAAAGGATAAACAGAATATGATAAAGAGAATAAAATAATGACCGTACTTTTTAGAAAAAATGGATGTACTGAACGTTCTAAAATCAATGAAATGGCATGATTTGGACTTGGTTAATTCAGAAATTGAGTATGGGTCTTTAAAAGGTCACACAGACCGAAAAGGACTAGTACTTTCTAAAACATTAAAATATATACATCTCATTTTGGACAAATGAAATATTTTAAAAAATTGTCCGTTAGTTTGAAATAGGAAATCCCTGACATCCTTTATGTCGTATCCTTGGAAGACTCTGAATTTATACCAAGTAAGCTGGCATTTAACCGAAATTTGTTTTGAAGTCATGCACATAAATCACCAGTAGCAAAGAACTTGAAAATAAAACCATTAGTGTACTTGCAAAATTGCTCAGAAATAATTCAACTCTAGGGAACAGTTTACGACAGATTAATTTGTTATTGTTCATATTATATGTAATTCCGTGAGTATTTCTTCGTAGAGATGCAATTTTTAGTCCTGAAGGGAATCAAAAATTCCTCTTGAAATGCCACTAGAGAAGAGGCGTTATTACAGTTAGGAGTTATTTCAATTGAAGAAATTGAAAAACAAAAAGGAACCGTTCTTTGAGAAGGTGGCCAGTAAGTTTCCATCTCGGGTCGAAGGATGGATTTCTATTTCGCTGATATTTCTGCAAATGGTGCCAACATGAGTTGAGTCAAAGTTAGATGTTTGTTACTTTGAACAAGGTTTGGTCTATTTATAATATATTACGTTTTCGTGAAAATAACTAATTTAATTCATTAAAAATTCCAACTCATTTATGAAGTGAATCAGATATTTAATGTACAATGCCACCTAGAAATGATAATTTAAAGTGCTAGGACTGCCTAGTCGATCACCGCTTGTCATTGAGATATGCATTTTATTAATCATGCAATTGTCTCAAAGATATGATGTTTTCTTCAAAATTTGAGAACTAAGTTTAAAAAACTGAAAATAACGAACATTTTTTCATGTAAATATTAAGATGGGTGGATATTGTTGAAAATCTCCGCGTGATGTTCATTTAAAATAACTTCTCTACCACGTACGCAGTAGGCAGAGGAAGCATAAACTGCATTTAACAAAAAATTCCACTTCTGTTTAATTGGAAACCAATATTTTTTGACACCCTAAACCAAGTAAGTTATTGTAGGAAAATGTGCATGTGTATGTGAGTGTGTGAACAATAAATACCGTGTTTCGTATCTTCTATCACCACAAGGTACAATTTAAATGGTAAATATTTAAATAATAAGTACAACGTACACAGTGAATTACCCGATGTTTGTAATTTACGTCCTCCAACGTTAAGTCATATCGGACGTTGAATGAAATTGGTGAAATGATACTCAGATGAGTCCGGGGTCCATGGAGCTTAGAGTTACCGGACATTCGTCTTTCAGGATAAGGGAAAACCTCAGGAAACCCCTTGTCTAGCTAATCACCCTGACCGAGATTCGAACTCGAAACCTCTTGAACGTCAGGCAGACACGCTGCCATCTACGCTACCGAGACGGGCAGTGTGAATTTCTTGAAGCTTTATTCACTTGGATTGAATTTTATATAATTTTTTGGAACAAATGAACCATAAAATAGTGTGGATAAAACGAAAAATGATTTCAGATAACGTTTTTATAACATCGATCTTTTTTTTTTTTTGTTGGATATTTGATATTTGTCGATATAGCAGAAGAAATACTGTGATCGTAACACAGTCAATTTTAATTCAATGACACCACTGAATTACTGCAAACAATATAATTATACCTTAAATGGAGTGCAGCTGAGGATAACGTATTTTTGGAAATGTTTGGTTGTATTATATATATATACATAAGCTAAAAGGTTGCACAAACCTCTCTCTGATCAACGTAGCAAAATTAGTGTCTCAGTGGATAAAAGTAATAGGATAAATTCAATTAACGTCAACTGTTTTAAAATGTATATTGCGTACAGTTTCTACGTCTATAAGTTCCAAGAAAAATATGACAACATCACTTTAAGTCCCGCAAAATAATGTTCCGTGTGGGAACAGACAAACCGTAATATTTAACAGTTTGAGTAACTGTTTCACGGTATATTGGATAGATACAAATGTAGCGAAAAGCGGAAAGCTAGTGCTCTTCACAGTGATTTATTATCCAGCTTCTTTTTCCGCAGCCAATCACTCATGGAAAACACAACGAAAAAAGGGGCAGCCACTTGTAGACAGCGTTGTCAATTACACATTTGGCTCTGAATCTCAGCCAGGAGATTGGAATGGCAAAGAAGAAACTCTGATAAATTGACTGCACATCTGTGCACAGCAATTCCCTCAAAAACATGGGTCTGGGAACATTTGACAATCCAAAAATCATCAGTTTTCAGAGTATATTTACTTCTTTTGGAAAATGCCCATAATATTGGTTTAAGAATATGGTTCATTAAACACTATGATATGGACACCGATGTTACTAAAATATGAATAGCTTTAAGAATAGTACTGAATTAAAACCAGTGTAAACCCGTGGAAAGTACAATTATATATAACTTTAAATGTATATTTCAATAAAAAGTAATTCTTAACATTTACGCAGAAGTTTATTAATTATAGGGCTTTTAGCTGCATTTTAATGCACCTCCTTAAACTGAACTTACTTATTAATCTGTAGATATCTGGTAGCTAGACTTCAATCGATTTCATTTAAGTTCACTTCTTTTTCAGCCCCATTTGCTCTATGAACTATCAGCTGGAGGACTCGTCTGACACGAATTTAAAGTATTGATAGTGACATTTTTTTTACAGACATCTTTGCTGTCATCTGTAAACGTCACACAAGTTATTATAGTTCCTCTTGCTAAGATCACGGTAAAGATAAAACTGGATATATATTGCTATCCACCGGATGTATCTCATAGTATGGATCCGGTTGAACTATGTCCCTTTGATTTTATAGTTTACACAGTTAGGAGGATCGATTGATAAGTTCCGGGCCTCACATAGAGATGGCGCCACTATATCATCATATAGTTTAACTATAGATAAGCTTGTATTCATAGTTACAGGTTAGTAGCTGGTTTAGGTTTTAAATGACAGCATTTTAAACTAGAAAAATGTATGCGTTTCGCGAAAATGGAGAATATGGAGAAACGAGCAATGACTAAATATTTCCATTTGAAAGGCTTAACGCCTAAAGAAATCTAAGAGAAAATGGGCAGTACATTGAAAGACTCTACCCTTCATATACAACGATTGAAAGACGGGTTGCACAGTTTGAAATGAGACGTACGAATACTAGTGATGAGCGTCGCTCTGGGTACCCTGTCGAAGAAATAACTGAAAAAATGCATCATTTAGTATCTACTGAAAGACCGCAGATTAAAGTTGTTTGAGATAGCAGAGGCTGTAAACATATTAAAAAATGTGCAGGTAATATTTTAAGCAATGTTTTCGGCTTCCACAAGGTCTGTAAAAGATGGGTGCCACATTTGCGGAAAAGGGTAACAGTATCACTTATGACTACTACGCAAACTTACTGCAACGTTTGAGTGATGAGGTAAAAAGAAAAAAGCCTCATTTGGCAAAGAAAAAGTGGTGTTTCCTCAGCTTTGAATTTCCTTGACCGTTACTACGATAAAGGAGAGAAATCTTTTGAAATCAATTGTTAATGGAGATGAAACTTAGGTCCAATACGACAAACCGGAAACAAAATGACAATTACATTAATGGATGTATCTTCAAAACAACGTGAATACTCATTTTAAATCATTGGTGGCAACACTTGTTTTGCAGAGGATATTTTAAAGATTGTCCATATGTCCACATGTACGATAAATGTGTCAATATTTTCGATGATTATGTTTCAAGTATCCATAAGTGTACAAAATTTTTGGTAACAAAATAATTGTTTTCTAAGCACTTGTCTTTTATTTATAGCCTATCGGAGGTTGAATAAAAGGCCCTCGTGTAATACAAAATTCAGAACTAAAGAGTTACTAATTTTATTGTACAATATTTCTTCAGTTGTGTTGAACAAACTACATACTTGCGTATCCTGGGATAAACTGAAATGTATTGTTTTCAGATTTATACTGGGATTTCTGACTTACTAACTTAGCTTCGAACGATAAAATGGCATCCTAAGCTTCAGAATTAAGACATTAAGTAAATCGAAACTTCGATTCCATTTCCATTTTAGCAGAATATATTAATTTGCTCATTGGCAGTTATAAATAAGTTTGTGGTTCCATTAAGCATGTTATTTGTTTTGCACGAGTTTTGTGTTACAAAAGCAAATAAATCCGTTAATTAAACATAATTAATGACTATGCTTTCACCCTTGGTAAAGCTGTGCTTCATAGCAGTTATAATTTTATTTACCATTAAAACGAGTTCCATATTAAGTTATTTAATCTTCCTGATTTTCAGGTTGACGAACCACATTGTGATCAGTGATTTATTACTGTGGGAAGAAGTTTTAGTTTCTTATATAAGGAACAACAAATAAAATGGAGAGCAAATTAAATACTGTGATTTTAAGTGGTCTTAGAATAAACACAATTGTTTTGCTGTGGAGTGAGTGAGGACCTTACTAATCTTGGGTCCAGGGAGAATAGCATGTTACCTGTTTCATAACGCACCATTAAGCTAATGGGATAGTCCTGGCCTGGGACTTCCCCTCTCCTAAAGCAACTCAATTTATGCATTACATGTATTATTTATGTGTTTTAAATAATCTGACTGCCCAGTTATAGAATCACAACCTGCTACTCCCTTTGAATATTCAGTTCACATTTTTAAACTAATTCACAGCAAAAAGTAAAGTGAAATAAAGTGTGTGAAATTAAAATTAGAGCATAGGTGTTTATTTCCCACATAGTTGAAAACACAATAATATATTATTAAATTTTAGATGAGTCGTATTTTTTACACATCTGCTTCACTTTCGTACCTATTTTGAGGACATGTGAAGCAGATGTGTAAAAAATACGACTCATCTAAAATTTAATAATTTTTCGCTTCTCTGTGGTGTTCCAATACAGTTAAATCTCGATAGAGTAATATATATTGTGACTTTGTGGGTTCATGAAATGAAAAGTCCAGTTACACAAACTCAACAATGTTCTTTATTTCCACCGACTTACAGTTAAACACTTGCCAATTACACAGAATTACGTACTGCGCCCAATTACAATTCACCAGTTCGTCCGTTACAACTTCACTTGTACTCGCGATTACGTCAACTCCGTTACTCATACACAGTTACGTACAGTCTTCCGTTGCACAATCTTCTCGTTCATTAACACGCCGCTCCCCTTGCTAGCACGTCACTGACTAACTCTGCCTTCTTACACCAAGAACTGTCTCTCACTCACACTAACTGACTAACTGACTAACTGACTTCACTTCGCTCCGGCAGCCCCTTTTTATAGGAATATCGCAGCCTTCTGGCTTTCACGGGAAGGTTCCAGAGATGAAGGATCCCGTAATTTCCAGAACGCAGGTGAAAGAGAAACAGACCGCACAATCATGTTTCTTTTTCAGCCGTCCCTGTCACCACTATAAGACGGAGGAGGGGGAGGCGTGGCTAACACGGACCTCCCCTGTCTTCCGCTCTCAGCTGCTTCCATAGGGTGTTCCAACGCTCGCGTGACAATATTTTGTTGATAAATTTAAGAGAGAAATATTGTTTCGTTAACTTTCAGGTGCTACATTTTAGTAAAGTGCTTCCTCCCTGTCTTGCTTATAAATCTCCAACGTCATTATTGTTATTCATTATATTATTATTGTTTTTCAGATGATCCTTAAATGATGTATAGCATAAACATTCTCTTCAGGATAAATCCTCATTCGAGCCGCTCGTTCTACCTGGCAATCTTGAATTTGAGACAGGCGCCCTATTCCTACATTACAAAAGAGAGTTCCCTATTAAGTAATATTGCAAGTATAATTAATAAATAGAAGCCCACAATCAATATTTAAATTTTCGTTTACTTTGTTTAAATTTTATTTATAATTTTCGTAAAAGTTAAGGGCATATGGAGGAGGGTCGTACTGCAGACTCCAGCCAATCCTATGCTTGCACCTACTAGCAGCGCTGCCGAATGTGGTACACGCATCTCGCGCGCCTGAACTGAGAACATTATATTAAATATGCGCGGATAAATGTTTGAAAAATGACAGATTTCAATTTATTAATAAGAATTTTATTTTCTAATCATGATCGTACAAAAATCCTGTCTCTAGTACACTTAGAACAGAGCGATGCACTTTTTATCTTTCACGTGGTTATGGTTAAATGTTAAAGATAAATATTTGAACATTACAGATGCCAATATGATAATAACAAGGAATGTTATTTTCTGATCATGAACGTACAAAAGTCCTGTCTCTACGATACTTACAACATGAGCGATGCACTTTTTATCTTCACATGGTTATGGTTATACCCAACATCCATCCATTCAACACAGTTAACCCAGAAAAACAGCACCATTCTTTCCCCATAACATTTATCTCAAGGTTAAATAAATAATGCACATACTATTAAAACAGAAGTCATGCAGTTTGAAACAGTTAATCTTCAGTTCGTTTTCACAGTAGAGGTGTCGTTTTGTTAAAGTGAAGTCGTGCATCCTTAAATCGTGTGTTGAACTCGAGCTGAAATATTGTTAATATTGTATTAAATTATTATACACATATCTTTTCCAGTGTTTGTGATCCCAGCGCGTGAACTCGAAGCTGGGACAAGTGATTTTTCGATCAACAAATGTGCAGTGATTTCTTCTCAGGACAGAAAAGTTATATTTAATATAAACAAGCTTTTACGAAAGCTCTCCAATCCAGGATATTTCAAAATCCCAGCAATTAACTCTGTAAACTTGTGGTGTAGTTAGTATGCAACAGTGTCACGAATTTGTAGTGAAGTAGCTTCATCCTTAGAAAAAGGGAGCGTACCAGTGTTTCAATTTCCGGAAAAGATCCATGAAGTCGGAAAGCGAGTTACTGGAATGGAAACCGTACTTGCTGTTCCACTGCTGCGATGTTTATCAAGGTAAGATCCTCATGTTTTAAGAATATTTCGTGTGTTCTTTAATTACGGGAAGAATAGCCAAAATCTTTGCTGACGGGTAAAACTGCTCTTATGTACACGGAACCTCAGCAGGTGCACATACTGTGCTTGGCAAGCCCGCCTCGGTAGCTTAGATGGTAGCATGTCTGCCTCACGTTCAAGAGGTACGGAGTTCGAATCTCGGTCAGGGTGGGTTACCTGGATAAGGTTTTTCCGGGGTTTTACCTTATCTTTACAGACGAATGTCGGGTAGCTCTAAGCTCCATGGACCCTGGACACATTTGAGCATAATTTCACCCATTTCATTCACCGTCCGATATGACTTAACGTTGGAGGACGTAAAAAAAAGAAAAGACAAGAAAAATAGGCTTGGCAACAACGCTCCGCTTGAGCATTGACCAGCGTTCATATGCCTTTAACTTTTGCGAGCGGTATAGGTATGCCTCTAACAAAAGAAATTATTTTCATGAACATGCCGATATTAATAACTATAACTATATCTATTGCTGGTGACAAAACCCCCAGTTGACCATAAGGTAGCGCATGATGTAAATTAGATGGGCAAACTCCATTATTTATTTAGAAGCTTACATCCAGGAGAAACCATTCGGATTAATGTAATATATACCTATATTAGTATAGTAATGATGTGTGTGTCTTTCTGTGTGTAAGACAATGTCAAAAACCACTCATTCGATTTTGATAATTCCTCCATGATTACAAACATTAGTCTCACAGAGCTCTGGAAAATACCTCATTTCATTTCATATTTTAAATCCCGAAGACCACTCAACTAATCAAAGGTACAATGCTGTCTTACAACATGGTTTTTAAAAATTCCTCCTAATTTCAAGTTATAATTAAACCAAAGTATGAAAGAATGTTTACAAACCTACTGTAATAAAAAACGAAGACATTGGAAATAGAAGATAAGCAGGTAATTAGGTAGATAGGTACGACTAGATGGGATTTAACAGCTGTCATAGGGAAATAAAAACGAATCAAATCCGCTTATAATGTACGGGTGAGCTAGTTCATTTAGGCCTTATGCGCGAATAGCATGCATATTGCAATATTGCAATAACCCTCAAGAAGTACTTTTTGATCTATTTAGTTTCTATCGTGTAATCAAGATCATCAACAGGGTACGTTAAATAACTGTACAGAGAGACAAACGATATCCTACCTCTAAGAACTGGAGAACTGTTAGCCTTTGAAGCACATGTTTATACAGAGGTGAGATACTCCTTCACTATGAACAGTGTACGCATTCAGTGCTGCACATTCACTATTATCCCCTTTTATGTTACTGTTTTACGGATTATGTTTAACCTATGGATCCTAGTTGGTGTATTATATTTCAAGTTACATTATCTATAAGGTTTCTGTTTTTCTAGAGAACGTGAAGAATAATAGCGCATTTGGTTGACAGGCTGTAAATAGCAAAATGGTAACTTTCTTAGCGCATTATTGGATCTGCCGACAGTACTAAACGTGAAATACTATTGACACTGAAGGTATTGGAAGCACATCGAGCCTAACCATAAACCTACGAACCGGATTGTCATTTCTTTACGTTGGAGGTAAATATGTTGCGCGTTCGCCAGGTTTTCTGAGGAGTTTGTATTTGTTATCAATTTCCTGTTGAGGTATAACTATATGTGGTCTTCTCTACATATTTTGTTCAAAAATGTACTCCGGAAGCTATTCTTATATCCTTACATTAGAGGATTAGACATTTATAGAACAGATTTATCTACTTTATTGAAAGTGGGAAGAGAATTCAGCTATTAGCCAGTAGTCAATAGCTCTATTCGATGACTTTGACGTTTCATTCTATTTGCATGGCCGTGTTGCTATTTCAGAAAAGTTTAAGTATTGGAACATATTCTTAAGGAGGAAGAGCCAAATTGAAATATTCAGAAATTAAAGTAGTTTTATTAATTTAACTTAAAGTTTCATAAAATGATCTAATAGATTATTAATGATAACTTTTGTTTTCATTTTATTTCATTTCCAGAGCTAAGTGCTCATAAAATCGGTTTAAAAAGCTGCAACTTCGTTACGAGAAAAAAAAAAAAGCCTTCATTGTGAATCGAAAAGGCCGAAATAAATAAATATAAATTAGTAAGCAAAATTAATAAAAGTAAGGATTAATGTGATTAATGGATTTCAATATTTCCTAATAGGCTTATAAAATGCAATTATATTAAAGGTAAGTGAATTGCTAAGGTTTAATTACAAATTATTTGCCAGTAACGAATATTTTAGTTGTCATATGTTGTAAGTATAGTGCTGTTAGAGGAATTTATACGGTGTGAAAGTATGAGGGAATTACATTTTAAACGAGATTAAGAACAATAATGCTAAAATACTTAATAATACTATTTGCAGAATAGGTTCAGGAGAGCATAGGAGTAGAAGGTTCATTAGCATGTAAAGGAAATTTGCAGAGAGTTGTGTCCTGATCTTCACCATGGCTGGGTTTGTATGCTCGCTGTTGACCACGTGCAATGCTAGTGTCTACATTACCGTAAAGTTTCGTAATTGTGTCAGTGCTTATATAGCGTAAGTGACCTGTATCACAATAGTCCTCTGAGACTAATGCCTGGAAGACGTTGCGGAGCTTTGTTCCGTTGGCTGATAATTAATCAATAGGACAATACAAAGCCTCCACCGACATTACCTGATGTGATGTTTCGTTAAAATATACCTTCGCTCTATTGCTTTATTATTTATGTCTGCAGAGAAGGTAATATAAACACATACACATACCACAGCACACCCTGGTACATTGTATATGTCTTAGGAGATGTGTAATCTCAAATGCTGAACATTAACATAAAATACTTACTTTACGTTTATGTGAGTAGTAAAGTGACATCATGCTTTAAATTTAAAAATTGTACCTTACATAGAAGAGACAGAGTTCAAGAAATTGTATTTCAATGGCCCAAAAAAGCACCTCTCAAAGAAAAGGGATGTTGTACAATCTGTGTGGTTACTATTTGCCACTAAAACGAAGAGTATGGTGATTTAAATGATTTAATGCTTTTAAAATAGCTTAATATTCTCTAATTGCATAGTTCATATTGAATGGAGGCAATTAATGAAATAATACTCAAATGAATATTTCAGTCATATGAACTGGCCATCCAATTTATTAAATAAATTGGTAATCAAAGCATTTAGCAGTTTATTGCATTCACTTCTAATTGCGCCTGACTGTCATTATCTTTATCTTTCTCATATAGGATAAGGTTAGCTTAACCTACTTACTAAGAATAAATAGTTTCATCGATAAAAAATTATCATCGATAAATTCAGATAAAAACTAGGTATCAACTGCATATATTATTTTAATAAACCTTGGAAAAATAAAATTTGAAATCAACAATGTTAATGAATAGGTTATTAATTAATTTACAATTAATAGCTTCTGATGTGCAAATATAAAATTCCATGTAAATTAGTGCTAAAATTAAACTAGCGAATTTGTTGTGCAGGAAGTAATTAATTTTAAACAGTATAGTGAAAATAAGGCGTAGTTTAGTTGGAGATGTAAACATTACAACATCGCAACATTGCGTAAATTTCAGGAAGAACGAAAACTTAAAATTCAGTGTTGTCCCAAAGTTTACTATCTCGTTATAACGCTACTAAGCTATATACCAGAAAAATCCTCTGCCATAAAATAATATTACAAATTTGATTATGGAAAATATTTAATTAGATATTAAATGCTTTGGACATTATTCAATTATTAAAGGATGGTACATAGAGTATTTTGCAGAATCAAGAACTGCTGGAGAGAGAAAGAGAGAGAAAAAAAAGAGCCGAGGAAACGGAGTTTGAAGTTAAACATCGTGTTTTGTTTCAATACCACCAGGCTTAGTAATATTCCTTTATTTAAAATGAGCGATATTATGAAAACAATATAATATAAACTTATAATATAAATTACAAATTATAAGAATACTTCCACCAAATAGAATTTTAAGTATAACATATCATTTACTTGTTTTTTTTTTAAATTAGCCGATGCATTACCTTAAATAACTGATACGGAAGTAACGAATGAGAAAACTCCAGAGTTATCCTCGTTTAAGACATGCATCTCAAACATAGCTCATACTTTTAGAAGGTAATGTGTTAAAAGTCATTTAATCCGAATCAAAAGCAGCTTAGTATTCAAACCATAAAAATAACGAAAATAGTCGATAATCACTTAAATCAATGTTTATATATATTATATGACACCGTAATGATTAAAATAAACTGACAGTTCAATTCCATGGTGCTGCACCTAAACAAATGAACTCAATGAGTAATTTTGTACTATCTTATTTTAACTAAGTATAACTAACGTAATATTAATGTAGGTTTTATCCAAAATTTACAAGGTTTAACTAACATAACAGAATACGTAACTAATAATCTCATCAGCAAAGTAAAAATATAATATAATGGGGTACCAGGAAATGAACACCAATATGATTTCTGAAATCGCAGACTTAAGTTGGACTCGAAGAACAATGAGTTACCATGCCGCCTAAAAGGTATCAAAGCACAACAGTTATTTTAAAGTAAAGTTTGTGGAAGGAAAAACTGTAATTCCAAAAATGTGAATGGAAATCTTCTATCGATAAGCAAATTCGTACTCATAATCCTAAAGACGATCACATCTGAAGATGTACTTTACCCTAAAAATTGGTCGTCAGCTGTGAATTTCACCTGAAGAGCATTTTTCATAAAACTGCTTGGCCTTTATTGAACGACAACGTGTGTTTGGCAACGGCTGACAGCATTCTGTGCTGAGTGCCTATTCCGTTTACCACGTACTTAGGGCCATCCGCACCTTCCTTTTCCTATGAGAACAGCCATTTTCACTCCCTGCTGCTGAAGTAGTTGATGGAGAGAGTGACGTCAGTAGCAGAGTGGACGCTGACATAACGGGAAAGTTTTTCATATCCCACTTGAGTGATATTGATTGGGTGCCAACAGAGACAAAGTGTCTATTGGTATACTAGCGGTGGAACCAAACCACAGAATTCTCTACTCTTTGGTATGACAGCGGCAGCTCTGTCCTGGAGCCAGAGTAATATGAAGTGATCCCGCACCATTCTTAGATTTTGTAATTAAGGTAAGTTAAAAATTGGAGAAATAAGAGATATTACTTTGTATTTTTAATATGTTAAATAAAGTTGAATATCTACCTTCTATTCCGTTCCAATCAGAGTTAACCAACATAAAATTCTTTTTGGCACATAGTGTTTCAAAAATTCTCCTTAAATGGCGTGCCACTTATTTCATAATCATAAAAGTAAAACGCATTCGCCTCTATTGCAAAATCTGTATTTCATTTAAAACATAAGATTCGTACAGCTTAGTGGTTTCAAATTAGACAACATGTAAAATGTAACCAATTACATTTAGTAACTGTACTGATGAATACACAATATACACAGTGTAATAAAATTAACCCCATTATAGTAATACTTTAAATTTCAACGAAACTCCTACAATATCTAGATAATTATTATATTTATATATCATACACCCCAAGGTTGCTTCCCAAGATTTTAAAACATTTGAAATACCCTCAAATGTGTCTGGAGCATTTCACAGCACTGCTAGCACCCAGATAGGCAACCCAACATTCTTATAATGACATATTGAAGCAATCTTGAACGTTCGAAACTAGAATATCCTATTAATGCTAATGAATATATACATATATACCTGATCAATTAAATTACTGTAATAAAACTAGAATTAAATAATTAAATAAAATAAACGCATCTGTTTGCTTACATACATTTGAAGTAAACTCATGAAATTGAAGATTCTGTGAAATATGCATTTAGTAACCTACAAGAAGTGTAGACATACACATACACACTCACAAAATATCTAAGATTTACCCAGGTTATAATGACTGAACATCTGAAATGTTAATTTCATGACTGCCGCTATCAATCAGTATGATCTGGTAAGATGAACACGTTAAGGTGCTATAGGTAAGGCGCAGCTGCTCAGGTTCTCGAAAGTTAGAGAGAACTTATCGTGAAATACGTTTATGTTCTCTAAGAAACTCCTTTGCACATCGACTGCTTCAACTGAAGTATAATTAAATACGCTATATCACTGGCAGAAATACCATTTAGCACTTTAGAAATGCCATCCAAAGTTTTGTATCCAGAACTTTTATTAAGAACACTTTCCAGTTTCTTAGGTACCTTTGTTCCAACTTCTCACCCACGCTTTACAAATTATATGAAAATTTGTTAATTAGAGTTACAAAACTTTCCAGACTTACAACTTTCACATGTACAGGTATTAATCCTTGTGTTAAGCAAGCAGTGTGTTAAGAAATTGAAATTTGTCTCTATTTGCCTCAGGATAGCTAATCTTGTATTAATTGCGGTAGGATTCGGTGTTTCAGTAACAAGTTTTACCATTGGAAAAAGATCGTAATGATAAATTGCTGAATCTATCCAGGTGCCCCGTCAAGTGATAGTTTGTGTGGATGAGGAATACTGTGAGCCTGAAGTTGAAGAGCGATTTACGAGGGTAGTCTATTAAAATCTCTTCGTCCTGGACCCTAAGGAATCCACTTGAGAAAAATGTGTTTTAAACTCTTTTGCCACTATACAGAGCGTGTACTAAACAAGTGATACGCACAATTTTCGGATACAAATTTTGTATTGACATTTCTGCTTACAGAAATCTTCTTTCCGTATACTTTTCTCTAATAGTGTTGCCATAACAGTGTGGCAGTTTTTTCAAAGAGTTGATAGAACATTCAAAATATAGTTCTGGAAAACTATTCAAATTAGCGCTGTTCAATGTAAAAAATTGAATGTTTGTAGAAACTAAAGCTTCACAAAATCCCTGTAGAAACATGATTTTTTATTCTCGTTCATGAACATACCTTACTCTAGTACAAGTTGCTTGGATTTCCTCCTACTTGCGATTTGCATAAATCGTATGCCTTTTACAACCACAAGTTACAGAAAAGTGAAAATTCTTTCAGTTAATCTTTGTTTGTTACATTTTATAAAATAAGACTTCACCGTACATACATAAAATATTTTATTTTAAGCATGGCTGAGTGAAACTACAAAAACAAACCAAATTTCCCTCCCGAAGTTTAAACAGCTAAGTATATAACAATTAAAATAAGGTAACAAATACTTTCTTTTCAACTTTCGCGTTGAAAACGGGCTTTTCTTTTTTATTACCATAGTCACATTGTAAATAAAATTGCTCTTTGTGACAACATAATGCGCATTATAGGTAAGAAACTGACTCCCAGCATGTATACTTTGGACTAACTGATCAAACATCCATTTGTTTCGTTGGATGAAATCAAGTTTTAAATAAGTTAATGAGTTAGGTAATCTAATTACTTGTAAGAAAAATGAAAAGTACCAGGAGAAAAATAAAACACAAGTGGTGTAAAATTTAACAAATAACCTTAAACTGAAAAGAAATGTATACTGCATGAGAAAAAGAAATGAAAGGTCGTCATAAACCACTGGTTAAAACAGACGTCAAGCAAATATCGTATCGAGCTGATTTTTTTTATTGCTTTTAATAAGCAGTATATTAAATCTGAGCCCAATATTCCCAACACCTAATACTTCTGCATGACACCTCTGTAGGAGGAGCTGCATAGATAACAGGCGTTCAGCTTGAACGCAAGAACCCTCTAACTGGATGACACCAGTTTACGGTATGTCTTTCTAAAACTTATTTTGCAGTATAGTTGGATACCAGAGGTCGGTGAAAGCTGTAAGCGACCATTTATCATCACTAGCGTAAGGCAACAAGGATTTGTTAACAACGCAATTAGCGGCTCCCTTATGAGAAAGTAACATAAACATTACTTGTGCATTATAGAATGTATAAAGATATACAAGGAAAATTATGTTACTGTTTATTTTTATTTTATGCTTTAGGCATGAAACTGGAAGGCATGTTATATTTTAAGTCTATGTCTTTATGATTATGTCATCCCAACTCCTCGAATTTGTCGCCGTGACTGATAGGCAACTTCTCAGCCACAGCTGTACTACGTTATATTTACCCTTGGATAGATTAAAAGAAGAGTAAAAAACTGACATGGAAATAAATACTGTAGATCAGGCTTGTCACATTGAAACGTTGCAATATTTTATCTCGTCATTTATATTGCAGTGGGAAAAATCGGAGATACAATCATTTTGATATCGAAATTTAATTGAAGATACATGTTTTGGGATAACCTGAATCTAAAAATATACATTTTTAGTCAAAGCTTCACGGCTGGGTATGCGTATATCTATGAATATCGCAACCAAAAATCCTTGAAGAAAATTCCCACACCGTGCACTAACTTTACATAGCAAACTTTTATATTACCAAAAATGGTTCTAAGGATGTAGATTAAAATGCCATTATGATAAGTTAAATGTGTATGTTAACTTTTATAAGAATATACTCACAACTTCTCTGCATTCACAATGATTTTGTCATAATCGAAAACCGCAGGAGGAAACACACGATCGTACTGCAAATTATACTATGACTTCGTTGGTTGATAGCATCAAAAGTCTTGTTTTCACTTTTTGTAATTTAAGTATAGTTCTTTTTTTGAAGGAAGATTAATTCCTAATTTATTTTTAATTTTCGGATGGAGTTATCAACCGGAATGTCCTCAAGTTGGTATTTATTTACTTTTTATACTCTCTATTGCAGGAAACAGTAACTTTGTACAGCCCCCGCAGCAGCAAAAAGACCCTATAATGACAAACAGCAGTCTTCAAAGTCGACTCGGTTCCACCGCACGTAAACAAATGAAAGAAATCACTGCGGTACAGTTCAAACGTCGACTGTCGCAATAACCATCACACAACTCACAACACACAACTCCGATAATCATACAACTAGCAACTGCTTCTCTGCACAACACACAATTCAACACAACTAACTGCCGCTCTAACTCCTTGCGGGGCTTCTTATACTCCCAGCCATTGTTTATAGAAAGCCGAAGGCCATTCGATAACAATAGCGATGGCAACAGAAAGGCGGAAAATTCCAGAACCTCTCGCTATCTCTTTCTCCCTCTCTCTGCCTCTTTCTCGCTCTTGGCAAGCGTCCAGCTCTCCTGCCCTCGTGCCACTCTCTGTTCCTTTCTTTCCTGCCCACGCGCCCAGCTCTGGCTTTGCGGCAACTCCACAAAAATACGATCGATGACAATATATGTATATATTAAAAGACACCATTTATGTCTGATACACTTTTCAGATATAAACTTCCTCATATAAAATATATCTCACTTTTAACACTTGACAAGTCTTCTTTAAAACTTCCTCATGCTTATTCTTCTCCACAATGGAAAGTTGTTATTCATTTTGTATGTCTTGCAAGTTCAAAGAGAGCGGAATACTCGAATCGCAGCTATCACAAGACGACCATCTTTAAATTGTCACTATCGCTTAATGCGTACTGTATTCTCTTATTCTCCTTGAATCTACAAGAGAACTGACGAGAAGATAATTTCTGTGAATTTTTACCTCGAATAATATGAAGTATCGTTCGAAATTGTGCCATTTTACCCTATTAGCGTTGGACTGTGTCAGTGAAGGTTCTTCGGAGTATTTCCTTTCTACTGCCCGTTACCAGCACATTTGACTTCCAGACACTGCAGTCTAGTGCATTAACATATTTACAGATTAATTTACCAATATTTTCGTGAAAGTGCATGCTAGGTACCTTCCTGGACTTCAATGTTTCATCAGAAATCTTATTAAGTATTAAATGGATAAAATTAAACATCTCCGCTTGGCTGAATAGATCTAAGGCGTTTTAGTTTATATTTATTACCATTAACTGAGATTTGGTAACATATTAACCTCTCGTTAGTTGGTATATTTCTCTGGGCAATACTAACCACGATAAAAGACATGAAATCTTGGATAATATTATATATTTAAAAGCCACACTATAGCTACAATGCCACAATAAAACTCTACACAGATAGGGATTTTCAAAACATTAAATGCAACATAAAGGGAAACAATCCTGCTGCCAACATATTTGAGCAGTAACGTACTTGTCCATTTAAGATGGTAATTATAAGGAATTCAACAATTTTATTTTAATGTGAGAACACGAACAGTTTTTCTAGGTAATTATGATGAAATTTAAATTAATTGAAAACAAATGTGAGTTTTAAATTAATAAAAATAAACTTTACGTAATCGCAGTAAGACAGTTTGACTATATGAAATGCTGATCAGAATAACCTTTATTGTGGAATAAAATACTTAAGACGCATTGATTCTCGAGGAAGGATCTGAGCAGTGTTTGATATAGGTATTCTGTTATTAATGCGATGGTGATAAGCTGAATTTTTCTTATCTTTCTCTTGAGCTTGTTTGGTGGCGCCATGCCCAACTCTTGTATCACCCTTACGGGTGATAACCTATATTTCTTTAACCTATATTTCTATAGCTTACTTGCTAAAGGTCTTGCGTCTTGGCGTAGTGGGTTAGAGCGCTGCACTTCGGTTACTTGTCACGGAATGTACTGGTACCTGATCCCACTCCGGGGGTGCAGATTTTAATTCTCGGTTTAGTTCTGCGCCCAATAATCATCGTGAGGAAATTGAGGAGCTACGCTAGGTAGTGAACCCTGGTTTAGAAAGGCAACTTTCCGGCTGGAGGTGCCGAGATGCTGACCACATCTCCCCATATCGGCTGGATGATCTCCCAACTCTACCTTGCGCATGTGGGCGTGAGGCCGGCAGTAGATTTGGCAAGCTCAGGCTGTTTTGGAATTTTCGCTGTGGGTTTACGCTTGTTTATGAGTACTTGCTAAAGGCCGATAAGGTGGTTCACCCAAAAATCATATACAGAAACGTTTCAAGATAAAGTTTTTAGACTCCTTAAATTTTTAGACAAAGACGCATGTATGCGTGTGTCAAGCTGCGCACGATCCAGCATCCTCTGTGATCAGCGGATACTATAAATATTGCTATGTTAAAATGTGGCAAGCCTATTTATTTCCAGGTGTACCATAAGATCATTTTCTAGTGGTTGTGTTTACCTGCAAGGGAAGACATATCTTTTATTAAATTTCAGAGAATATGTTGAATTAATTGAAAATTCACTAGTGAATTGCTTATGTTGTATTGCTATATATATTTAATTTTTCCCAAATCCACCATTCTCATCTTTCTCATCGCTTGACACTAGAGCTATAATCATACTGCTATTACTGCAGGGGAGCCTAGTGGAGTAGATTAACACCTGTAAAGCGAGAAAACTGGTCTTGAGTGGACTGGTGAAAATGAGAAAGCTATAGTACTGAACCCCTTGAAAATAACAATCACTCTTTAGGAGCAGTCATGAGAAATACCTGCTGGCTATGTTTGTTAGAAGCTAACACGCAAAACATAGAAAACGCGGAGCGGGAACACTGACTGAGGTTACATGTTTTTGTGAATTTAATGGTTTAGATGTTCGGGGCGCATCAGTTATTGCAAGTCATGTCGCGGTTTAAACCAACAAGGATACACCGTGGCCCACATCGTTGTCCCGAAGCAACTACAAGCAAAATCAGAGACAACATATTCGAGAGCTATTTGGACACAAACACCTCACCGAAACTTTCGATTCTTGGTTAGTGAGCAAGAAGGCTTGGGTCTCTTATACCGTAAAGTGGTACATTTTAATAACTATATAGTAAACGTTCCGACACAGTAAACAGGCACCAGGCAAAAACTTAATAATAAATTGCCATTATTACGTTTTACGTCACATACTAATAGCTGATGAAACAGTTAAAATATTAGTGGGGATGTTTCAATATTCCTAATTCTCTAGTACGAGAAAACATGTAATTTTCTCCTCATTCACCTGACATTGCAACTGAAATATGTGTGTGGATTCTCTTAAACAGAACAATCAGAAAAAGTATTTGTTCATAAGTACGTGTCTATATGTATACCGGTGTGAATGTGTGTGTGTGTGTGTGTGTGTGTGTGTGTGTGTGTGTGTGTGTGTGTGTGTGTGTGTGTGTGTGTGTGTGTTTGTGAGTACGTGCGTGTGGTATCAGTGAACAGCATAACTTAAATAAAAAAATTAGCTTAAATGGAGAACTTGATATTGCAGTTTTGGATTTCCAAGGTAAGATATTCAAGGAAACCCTCGACCAAAACTAATCTTTACCTCGAGCACTTTCAGGATTTTTATCAAAATGATTGACGATTTTGTTTGAAGTACCACCTATTTATGCTATTTTCATGGCAAAAATGATATAATGAATTTCCTGGGAATATCCTCTGAGATATCTTTTATTTCGGAATCACAAGGAAAATATAAAATCTTGATACACAAAGCATCTTAAGTCTGGTCAAAGCACACAATTATATAATGAATTTTCTGGGAATATACTCTGAGATCTTTTATTTCGGAATCACAAGGAAAATATAAAATCTTGATACACAAAGCATCTTATGTCTGGTCGAAGCACACAATTTACCTGCAATGTTTTATGGGTTTAACGAGAGGATATTGTTTATTACTGGTTTGAATTTTCAGAAACTTAAAATTTTTATAGATTTCAAATGTTATCCCTTCATGCCTTCCTTAGTTTGATACTTTCGTTTTACCTCTTCAGGAAAAGAGAGAGAAGAAGATTTAAAAGCCATTAAATATCTACCAGTTTTGTGAAGCCTTTACTGTTGTATTAAATTATTACATACGTTTGATATATATATATATAGTATGTAACTGAGTAACGGCAAATTATTCTGTTGACATTAAGTGGATATAATTAATGGTTTGTAATAATAGTTTGTGAAGTAGTTTATAGAAGAACGTTATATGAATGAAACCTAATAGACAGTTTATAATTATTTTCCATAATTCGAAACAATTCATTGCGACAAGCTGAGCCTACTTTGCAAAATGTAAGATGTTTACTAGCAAATTCGTACCACAAGGATACTAACTCACATTGGTGGTAGCTTAAGATTAGTGGCATTTTGGACGCAATTGGAATCTTCGGGACCAATAGAATGAATACGGTTCATGCAAATAAAATATTATCCATTCAGGAACTGAATATAATGGGAGTCAAGTCAAGTTTTCAAACTTTATTGTAATTAATGCCTCTTTTCCATAAGACAAATGTACGGATTATCCAGTTATTGTAGTCTTAGTTCTCAATGCTTCTTGCTGTATTCTTTACTTATCTGTTTACGACGCAGAGATTGAGTAACACGCTGGTTCGTTTCTGGAGCTCTTCAGCTCCAGCAATAAACTCAGTTTCTATGTGTAGTAATTACTACCTTGCCTTAAATCTATTTACTTATATATTAGTTTTCCTCTTTATAGCCACTTTTATTAAATGACATTTTCAAGTATGGATGCCATGAAATCCACTATAGTGCAAGCAACCGAAATAGCTATTACTGTGGGTTAAAAATAAATGCATTACAAAAATTATAAGAGCAGTAAATTAAAAGGTAGCTCTTTATTACCCTGTGAAATACAGAACAGGTTACATTTTAAAATTAAAACTGCAAAATAATTTTTCTTCTCTCTAAAATACTCTTAGTATTATGATTGTACTATTCAACATTTTGCAGTGCCATTTATGTCTGATTAATATTCATAATATATTGGTTTCTATTTAGGTCTGATGTTTAAGCAGTAAATGTTACTTTTAGTAGCTTACCTTTTGATAATATGCCCAATCTCTACCTATAGAACTCAAAGCATTAATATCTATTATTTTACTCATTAGGTAGAATTGAAATCTTAGTAACAAAACCGTATGATATTAGAAGTTTGCCTTGGTAAAGATTCCTTGATATATGGAATCATTTATTTAGTAATCAAAATAAGTAATAAAAGTCACACTGAAATATGGAAGTTACTTTTTGGAGTTTATATGACGCGATCTCTAAACTTAGTTAAAAATTTCAGTTTACTGCGATTTAACTACGACTGTAAATTTTATCAGAACCACTTCCGCTTGTGTTCCTTTGGTGTACTGATGCAGATTCAACCCACCCTCTCTCTTTCCTTTTTTATGAATCAATTTGGTTTTGAGCACAAAGCGCTTACAAAGTTCCTTCTTTGTACCCTTTAATGCTTTATATGCATTCTACATTAAGCCGTGAAAATGCACTGCTCGTTCAAAGTCCAGAAATTTATGTGTCATATACTCAGGTTTCCAGAACAATTATGGGCCCAAAATTCCATGATACCTCCCGCTTCCATTAAATGTAGCTCCCTCAGATGAAAGCAAGCATTCCACTCTGTAGCTAGGAAGCTAAATTTTGTTGCTGTGAAATTTTAATTTAGACAATCATGGTTCGTGGTACCTCCGCAAACTGCGGGAGTGGCGCCGTTGTCGCTATCTCAATGGTCGCCATATTTCAGCCTGGCTGTGAGGCAAAGCCTGTGCTCGACAACCTCAAAAGAATATATGTACACACAGTCGCTTCATTAATATAATTACGAGGTAACCTCGTTAATAAAACGAGAACAACAGACGGGTGTGAAGCTACTGTTGCAGCACTGTTTTCCCCACTATTAAAATTAACTACCAAAACCCAAAATATATTTAAGGGTACCTCCTTTGCACCCTCTTAGTTAATATGCATATCTCCTTATACCTCTTTACTTGTCCCGCTTCCTCCTTTATAACTTTTTTCATTCTTCCTCTAATTGACTCGTTCTCTCTTTATCCGTTACAACAATTTTTTGCATATTTCAAGTTCCTCTTCTTTTATTGTTACAATCATTTTGCTTGTCATTTCGCCCGTTACTTCTCGTATCTTTAAACACTTAATCAGCCATAATCCTTCAATTTCAGGGGAGTATTGCAAGCCCAGAATGATACAGTACCAATATGAACCACGTGGTTGGCTGGATTTAGATGAGATATCAACACTACAGCATGTGTTTTAACTACGACTGTTTACTTTATATAGGAATATTCGTTATAAATTTATTTTGATAAACATGAAGTAATTTTCAAATAAGCTCGGGCTCCACCTTAAATTCACTTTTAGGATTAGAGATAACTGTCTCAGAGTTGAGTTTAACAATAGTATGTAGAAAAGTCATGTGGCATCAAGATGGCATCTGTCACGGCGGTTACTTCCTCAGGCTGTTGTGTTTTACTGTTGTGGAATATCTGAGGTTTCCCTATTTTCCCCTCCCCCAGTTAAATTCAAACTCATGACCGCGTTGTCTCATCTTCGGAATTAGTAGTGGGTTGTATCACGTTATATCCATTTATCGGACGGAAATCACGTGGAGTAAAAAGATGTCCGGGTGGCCACTAGATGTGAGCTACAGTTGACAGCAATACAATCAGTTCATGCAAAATTACAGCAACATGCGTCCTTCCATTAATATGGTAATTTCCGTTAAGGGAATTGGAGAGCTAACGCGCACAGTAAGTGCTTCAGTAGGTGGGTTTGCGTTATCCATAATGCCCAGATATATCAAACCTATTTGTTAACGTTAAATTACGCCTCTCTGTTAATTTTACAGCAAAAATGCATTCAAAAGCTATTTGTATTGAAAGTAATTATGATTAGTTACTTCATTTCACTTACATCAGTGCAAATGAAACTAGTAACCAGATTCTTGCACCTTCGTTTGCTAACTTTTCTTGGTAGGGTTGCAAATAGTGAATATATTTTTAACTGAATGTGTGAGTGAAAAATAAAGTGTTGTTTTGTTGTTTGCTGGAGGATTTTGAGCCATATACAATTAAGTATTGTATTTCGTTTTTGTATGTTTTATATAATTTTTACACATTTACTCCTTTTTGGTTTAACGTCCTGTAACCGAAAGATTCGTATCGGTTGATACTGAAATGGATGAAATGTTACTCAAGTGAATTTGGATTCTATAGTGCTTGGAGTTACCTAATATTCATCTTTAAGGGCAAGGGAAAACTCTGGAGAGGACCTAAAGTATGTAAGGTATGTCCAAATTTTAATTCATATACATCCTCTACTACTATGCATATGAAACTCTCAATCCATTTAGTTGACTCTTTGGGAAAATTTCAACAGTTTATAACGACCTAAAACCCTTCGCTTCATGGTAAGATTCAGAACTAGATCTTAAAGATAAATCTGTGTGCACTTCTACTCAGAATATTACAAATTATTTTATAAATGTGTACCTTATGAATGGTATATGCTGAACAATTAAATATATGGGAAAATATAAAAGAGAATGATATCTTTTAAAGTATTTACTTAGTTAACTGGTTAACTTTAGTCCAATATTCATGTTACAATTAGAGCAGACGTATTTGCGAATTGTTCTTGAGAAAGTATCAGTAAACGTTTTACCTCGGTATAGTTTTAAAACTGTCAAGTCACTGTTTCTTCACTATATTTTTACATTCATTTCACTTTCTTCGTGTAGACGTAGCGGCGCTAGGAAATATACCACCGGACGGTCCACTTGCAAGGGAAACGAACACACCGTCTCGAATCCCCTGCTTTTACCGCCTTCACTGTACGTCATCACACTGCCACAAAACTCTTTAATGTATTTCGTATTATTTCAGAAACGCACTCTCATCGTGAGACTACTGTTTGTCCATCAGCTCATGGCCCCTGACAGGAAAGCGCATGGGTATTAAACAATTTAGGTTAACGGTGATATCTGTATTTTGAGATGTGGTTCGGGTGGCGATATAACCAATACGAACCTTAGAATGTGTATTCACGCCTGATTAAAGCAAATAAATCGTTCAAAACAGCAAAACTTAAATATTATTCCGTTATTCACTTCATGCAATATGTTTATCTTATAAAATTCATACTCTCATCTCAAAAAAGTAGGGTAGCCAGTTCTTCTTTGGAGCCAGGTTCATTTTCGCTACAGGAGTAGGAAGAGGAGAAAGAGGAATCGCAGCTGTCATCCCCCAAAGAAATCACAATATTGTCGATTAAGTTGCAGCTACGCTAACTTTCTCCCAGTAATCTTTTACTATATGTTTACAAAAACCCTGCCAGTCTGTTATGGTCACAAGTGATACAATCTTTAAGCGTTACATCACGCAATTTATATAAGGATAACTAACTGTTACATTTCTTTCCCTAACTGTTCGCTTCACTTTGAGCCAATGTAGTTCAATAGAATTTAGATTGCACATGTATGGCGGTCACTAAAAGAGAGTGTGGCCCGATGAAACCAAAAAACCAATCCACTCTAAAAACTTTTTTTTTCCATTAAACCAGCCTGTAGAGATTTGTTTTGCGCGTGGAACTGTCACACTGCACCCCTTTTATTTTGCAATCACAATATATAGTAGATTTTATAGCACTCCTGGCGGGGATCTATCCACTTCTACACTGTGATAAGGACTAATGACTTAACACCACAACAGAAGAGGGGGCAAAATTACGAGACAACTTTTCTCGAACCCATTTTTCAAAGGTCATTTGTCCGTGGTAGTCACCTGCAGATGTCCCAGGCTTGTAAACGAGGAACTTGTTTACGCTACCTGCATGAACTGTTGTCAACCTACTGTCTGCATTTGATTCTGTATGGATGCCAAATTCCTCCACAATTTGACAGCACTTGCCGAAAGTGAGGTTGCTATCTACCCAGCTTTCATCGATAAAAAGCATACTTCTCCGATTTTATCGAAAATGCTTATTTTGATCAAATAATAGAGCCACCAAACAACGATGGGAGGACGTTCTGTAATGGTATATTTTTATGTGCATTTGCTTCTTTTAAATGCCAGCTCTGAAATTACTTTGCAAAGTGAACTTCGTCCGATTGAAAATTTATATTTTCTGGAACAACAGATCATTTATTTACAGTACGAACACAATTTTCGGCAAGCGTAAAGGTAATTTAGAATTTTCCGAATCATATACACCTATCAAATCATCCAGATTCACTACAAGTTTGCAGGTCTTGTTTCTCGGTTTTCTCTTGGTTCATTAGCACACTCTTTTCGCTACTTTAACTTAAATCTTGAGTCTGTATGCGATTTTGAATGTTCTTTCAGAAACCCTTATATAAACGGTAGCTCTTGCAGCTGACTGAGTCTTTAGAAGTTTCATACGCTGTTATTTAGTTTCCACGTCACATCCCTCAATCACTTTGATAGTTATTTCCATACCCCAGAATGTGTTACTCTTTCTTTCCTTTACTCCGACATAACACTATGACTCTCATGATTTTATAATTGAAACTAAGAGAAACTAGCAGAGTAAACACAGCGTTAATAATATTGGAAGAGTAGGTTGGCAAGACCTGAAGTAAAACCACGTTTGCGTGGATATTTATAAAACTCAGATTAGACTATGTGGAATGTCTCTCATCTACCCTTCATTTCCCTGGGGACATCAGCTTGCGAACAGACAGTATCTTGACCCCGCCGCCAGACTGTCTCGGTTCTCGCTTATATCGCCGTTGGAAGTTTTCACATAGTTCGAGACGGCAAAACATTTAGAAGATTGTAGTTTTCTGACGGTAGCGCCTCTCATGTTTACTCCTGGCGAGTGCACCGCCTATCTTGTTTATCGCTAGTTTGGTTTTACCTGATGTTTAGGATGTTTAAAGAAGAGTTATAATTTTGCCAATTCCTACATATTCTTTTCAGAACCAAGTATTCTAAAAGTTCAGATCTTCGTTTATTATCTTTGAGAGTAGCACGTATATGATGAGCTAAAACGTTTTGCTATTATGCGTTTATTAATCTGATGTAGGTCACGTCACACAAAGATAGTTGAACGTTTTAGTCGTATATTACTGGAATAATGTTATATTTATAATTTTTCGCAGCATTATATAAATATTTATTTACTAATTTATTAAAATTTAGTCATTTATTAAGAACACTGCTTTTGTTGACGATGTAGCTGTGATCGCCCGGAATGTACAATCCATAAATAATGTCCTAAAACAGACACAAAATGAGCAAATGCCTCAAACTTAATAATTAACAGTGCAACGACAAAGTATATGAATAACATAATCATGAGGACCATATTATGTATATCATCGTCCTATACCTTTGAGGGCTGCTTTTGAGAAAGTATCAAAGTTCTGATATCTTGGCTCAATGATTACTGATGATAACATATTAACCGAGGTAACGGATAAAATAGTTACTGGTAATCATGCCTTAGAGCATTATGTAAAATTACAGGAATCAGGTAATTTCAAAGAAAATTAAAGTAAGAATTTATAAACAATTATAAATACATGTTGCTTTTGTTTGTGAAACCTCGACTGTACCTAAACGAACATGGTCATCTTAGGGACACTGGGACTAAAATTTCTATTTTATATATTGCTATACCTACAAACTTCAAACATTGCATGCCTAATAGGTTTTATATTAGAAGATACCACACCAAATTTTAGTAATTTATGATCATTAGTTTTGAAGGAATTAATTTTTTATTTTAATTTTAATTAAAGTTCATGACCATATATATAAGGTAATGCATGCACATCAATAACCATGCTAGTGGAATAACTCTGTTTGTTCATTCCTAATAACTGTATAAAATTATTTTTTAAATATGTAGTACATTGATTTTAATTTTTTTAGTACTTCTTTGTTACAGCCAAACCAAGTCTTAAATCTTATAGATTCAGACTGATGTTGTATATCCATATATGGAGCATATGCTCAAAAGAATTCAAAGCCATAGCTCTAAAACTAAAGCAGCGGGAGCAGATATTGTATTAAAAAATGTAAAGTGGTGAAAAATCAATTTTTCTAAAAATATGCACAAAAATAGTAATTACACAATCCTGCACACTATTTACACTATTCCCCACATTATTTACACTGTCATCTCTACTTCTATGTACACTGGTATTCAAAATTTGCTTATTATTTTCACTAATGTAGTCTGCTATTTAAATTACTATTTACACTATGTACTATACATAGTTTGCACCTAGTTCTTGAAATATTGCAAATTTCTTCTGGCTTTTACAAATATAGTTTGAACAGCAATAGCATGTTTATCTATGTCCATTTGCAAATATGAAGCTGAAATATTAGTTGTTCCTCTATGACCAACTGTACATATGAAATGGAAATCTGCTCCAAATTTTTGCTTTTCCATACAGCTGCACCATGTTTTCTTACAGCTTCCTTCTTTTTGTTATTTCTATTCACTGGCTTATGCCAGCATAATGAAACAACATGTATTTTGCTGTTTATATAGTAAACAATACACTACACTACAGGAAAATCAAATAACTTGCATTTACACCTATTTCATTATTTAAAACTAACTACAAAACGGAAGCACATTTCTCTCATGGAAGTCGCCATTATACATTGGAGCAAACACAGGTAGTCAAACGAAGAATGCATCTACAGGTATTGGCTAAGTTTATCGCAAAGAACATAGAATAATCACAGTTATTCTGAACTGTTTTATATTATCTTAGGTTCTAAACACTCAAGGTGTGTTGACGACTTTTTATATGACATTTATATTTGAATATTTATGATTAAACACTTTGTATTAAATACATATTAATAGTTTACCAAACTGTCTCTAGATAGCAGCACTAAACAATGCCGCAAGATTTGAACGCTGGTTTAGAGAAAAAGCTGCCGAAAAACGATCAGCATTGGCACAAACGGCCATCATGCTGCATAAGGAAGAAAAGGGGCGTTTAAATGACCACGCCCCGAACATTTAAAAATGGCGGAAATAAAAAAACTACTACCATAATTAAAAAAAGAAGGTTTGGGGAACATTTATATGTATAAATCTAACAATAGTAATTTTAGGCTATTTTTCACTCCCAGTGTCCCTTAAATACTTGGGAAAGGAAAATTTTAAGGAAAATGTATGGCCATATTTATAACAAAGTAGCGTAAAAATTAGGAATAATTCTGAACTGCAAGAGCTATATATCCAATTATTGTCACTGATATAAAATTTAGACGGCTGTAGTGGCTGGGCCACATTATCAAAACGGATAACGGTAATATCCCTAAAAATTAATTTATGCCACACCATGTGGTAAAAGCAGAGTAGGAAGACCTAAATTAGATGGTTAGAAAGTCCACGATGGCCGTGTTACAGCAGGAAATAAAAGGTGGAGATGGAAGGCCCTAGACAGGAACGATATAGTAGCAATTCTGAAGGGATCAAGGCTAAACTGAAAGTGATGTATGACCACAGATGATAATACTTGATATAAGCGAACCTATTCTAAGAATGATATCTCTGTAGTAGAGTGAGAGAAGAGTTTGTAGAAAATAACATCAGGATAACTTGCATCCTCAGTGTGATTTTAACGTTTGATGTAGCGCTCTAAAGGAAATAAACACTAGCACATGTTTATTATTGAAGAATTTGAAAATGAGTCTGCTGTTTGATGATCAGGAAGGAGATCCGAGAACATATCGTATAATTCCCGTCTTCAGGATGCAGAGGATTTCATGACTCTTGCCTTCACTAGTGAGACGGATGTATTGAACTATGTAGTGCTAGTTAGGATGGATTTCTCGCTCCAGTTGTGATCAATCTTGTGGCGCTGGCGTCTGCCTCCTGGGAATGGACGGGGTAATATCCTTCTCCACACCACCGCTACCACGGGGAGCTTCTGGCCACGACTCAATCTAAATACGAAACGGGAATGAGTTCTTGGAGTGGCTACTAGTCAAGCAAAGTTGTTACTCAACTGCGGCCCGGAAAAGCAGGCCATAACAAGAGTTTTGACACTCAATGAACAATACTTGAAACTAAATGACGACTAGGTGACAAAGGCGCAGGCTGTTCTTTTACTTTACACAAAGCACCATATACTTTTTGTGCTGTTGCTTAATATGTCTAGTAAATGGAGAGGGGCACAGAAAATTAGTTTTCTGGAGAAGTTGTTATACTAAAATGTGTCAATATACTGAGCAAGAAGAAGTCTGATAAGAAAGGTTCCAAAAAGAACAAGAAGAACATATATAATTGTCAGCACCATTAAGAGGAAGAGATACCCTTACATTTTTAGTAACGATTATGTCGCTGTGATTCAAAGTATAACATATTTTTATGCCTAGTTGTACATTTCCACTATCGAGAAATTTCGCAACTTAACATTCCAATATACCTACAAACCGACCTCATCTACTTCCAAAGAATTATCTTGAGAGTTTTAAACCACTATCGGATATATAAGTTTAGAAAGACAATACAGTTTGGTAATCTGCGCTTCAGCTTTGGCATCTATTTCACATTAGATTCAACTATTCAAAAATCTCCACCGTCAACATAGAACAAGTATACTCAAATTAGCTCCAATAGTGTGGCTAAATATAGACCAGAGGCTTAATCTGTAATAGTTAATTGCTAAAATCTTTTATACACTTAATTGTACAGAATATTTTGAAATTTATTTATAATAAAGTACACATTGATTAGTTTCAATTTTATTAATTTTAAAGTGTACCTACAGAATTGTATGTCTTTTTAAAGTACATATCAAAAGTTATTTCATGTTATTGTAGATTTACGCAAATATGAATCGAATGAAAAATAAAACTAAATGAACAAAACTAAATGCACTTCCAACGTAGCCCAGTGTTTGCATATCGTCCAGAAAGCCGAACATTGGCAGTTCGCGTTCGGAATTGGATGATGAAAATATGGTGGGTCCTTCCAAACATATTGTCAGTGATAATGATGATCCTGTGTAATCTCGCATCACAAAAGAAAAAGAAAATTTTCACAGTTACTTAACATAAGAACAATGTCCAGAATATTCTGTTATTGTTGCAAAGAAAAGGTTGTTGAACACATACTTTGCACCAATGTGGGACCATAATGGATTATTTTGGAGCAATTTGAAACATCAGTCGCATCCATAAGTTTATAAGAACTTCACTGGATTCAGTGTGGAAAACAAATCCTGTTCCAGAAATTCGGCAGCTGTTCCTTATTAATATCATGTAAAGCGTTTGCTGTAACAAATGATCCAGGTGATAATCTACACCTTACTAATTACAATAGTTGATACCAAATTGGAAATGAATTTGGAACCATTTATTAATTTCCGATTGAAACTCACACCTTCAGAACCATCTGTTTAATATTCTTATCTTTACTATTATCTGGACATTCTTGTTTCAAGAAACAGCAACGGTACACTAGGGCATGCTGTATATCGCAAGCCTACACACACCGTTCTCTATCTGAACGCTTATAGTTTCCATCGTAAGTCTCAACAACTGGGAGTTCTCAACACACTGGCCCACAGAGCTTTGTCTATCTCTGATCCCAGCCACTTAAAACAAGAATTACAGCACCTGAGACTCACTTTCCGTCAAAACGGCTACTCCGAATATGACGTTGAAGCCTCGACCACCAAAGCTAGGAAAGGGAAAGCTGTTATACAGCAAGCGTCAGATAAGCCTACCGCTACAGTCTGCATCCCGTTTACCGGCAACCTATACAGCAGAATCAGCAGAATTCTCGCCAAATACAACATCAGGACCATCCACAAGCCACCTCCGAAGATTAAGCATCTGTTCAGACCAGTGAAAGACAAACTGGACTTGCAAGTTCCGGGAGTGTACCGCATTCCCTGTGAATGTGGGACTCACTATATAGGAAAAACTGGAAGGGCCATCGCTACTAGAATATCGAACATGAATGGAGCATTCGTTTAATGCAACCTGAGAAGTCTGGGATGGCAGAACATTGTTTTGATAACGACCATAGAGCTAATTTTCGGGAGACGACCATCTTGGCAAAATGCAACAGTTACTGGGAGCGGAGAATTAAGGAGTCTTTGGCGATTTCCTCTGAAAGAAGCACGCTTAGTCGTGATGCCGGATTTCATTTCAGCTTCTCTTGGAAACCGGCCTTAAAATTAAACCCCGTCGATTTAAGAAGCAAAGATCAATACAGCTTGATAATCAAGTTAAGTAGTTACGTTTCTTTGATACAATTTTCTATACTCACGCCATCTCCTTACCTGGCATTTAATTTTCTGAAAACAGTCTTTTGTTCAGTAATGCGACGTTTGATAGTGTCTTGTCTTTGTTTATAGTTGTGTTATATCCAGTATTTTATTTGTGGTTATAACATTTTATAAATATCCTGATGATTGGAGAGATGCACACTCCCGAAACGTTGATATCTAATCATTTTTTTCACCTGACTGGCTGCCCGAGAAGAAAATGAGCGTATTCGTCGCCAGGAAAGCTTCAGGTCTTATCATCTGTTTACTGTTGTCAGTCCGTGTATTCTCAACCAAAATCTTAAAAGGTCACGACTGTCGTAATCCAATGTAGTAATGCAGCAACTTCTGAAGAACATAATTGAATTTGAAATCATACAATAAACGCTGTAAGAATATGATGTACATTAAATAGATGCGTAAGTTAACACATCACAATGACTAATTTCGAAGCATGAAGCGGCAAAAACATCTCAAACCGGCAAAAAGATCTCAAACATCTCAGAGTAATTTGCAGGTCAAGCTAGGCTGTTATGTTTTCTATAGGATCTATATATAAAAAACCAAATTTTTATGCAACTTTCCAGTTCCTTTTAAGTTATACGCTGAAAAAATTCAGATCATGTTATGGATTTAGAACACGGAAATCCATAAATAAATTTTAAAGTTTCACCATGAACTTTCTTTTATTTTCTATTTTTCACTTCACCCAAGGAGTTTATTTACACCAAAAACCAGTAAAGGAGTATAGTTTTAAGACCAGCCAGAAGTTAACGATTAATGCTGCAAATGATCCCTCGGGTCAGACAGGATGCCAAAACATTAGTGAATCGCCTGTGAGAAACAAATGAGTCAACTTATGTTAGTTATATGCTATTAGAATTGAAACATTGCATAAAGTTTATATACATTTTCAGATATTAATTATTTACGGGTAATGTTCTTGAACATTTATCACGTTATCAGACATCCCTGTGGATTGTGATATCGGATATATGATTATGTGGAGTTTCCATTTAAATCTTTTTCCAAGCTTTGTGGAGCTTAACTCCCTCAAACATAAACGCTTTCCTATGCAGTATTTGTTATCCCAAGGAAAAAATGCTTTGTTATAACTCTTCAGATATTATTATGAAAGTACAATATTTTAAAACATGTTATAACCTAACAGAGATGTAAGCAATAAATCGGCCATAGATGGATTCCAAAGGAATAGGATTCGAATTAGTAAATTTAAGTTATATTGGCCATTAAGTGTTCTTTAGTGTAAAAAACAGATAGGAAAACTACTGATTTTAAATAAATTAATTTGGTAGTTATTACAAGAGTAGTTAATTTAAGATTCTACGCATATCACACTTTTCGGCAGACACAAAAGTAACTGATGCGATTCGCAATAATAAGGGTGGGGGGATTAATTGGGTGTATACATAGATGGCACATTTTACAAATCTTTCATGTTCTTCGATCGTACCGTGGCTGAGTGGTTAGACCGCTGGACTCTCTCCAAGGAGGCCGAGTGAGGTATGTGGTGCACAGCACGGTGCTGGGGCAGGGTTTTCTCCGGGATTTCCGGTTTCCTCCACCATCTCATTCCACTGTTGCTCCACCTTCATGATCAGTGTTACCTCCTGCGGTGACTTATGTAGCAAAAATGGGTGTTAAACACTACACATTTCATTTTTTCATGTTCTACATGTAATTAACTAAGGTGTCGCAATACGTTAGCAAAAAGGGGTGAAGTACTCCAGGTTCAAGTCTTGAGTCTGCTTGCATGAAGGTTTTACAAAGTTATAATTACATATTTGTCTATACAGCTGGTGCTTTACATGTTTTTACGTTGAAGTTCCATATTATGTTCCGATAGCTTAATGAAACTACACTTTACATAAGAAATAAAAGGAAGTACACCACTGAGCCGTAAACAAGGTTGGAAAGCCGCAACACAAGTGTTTATCCTCTCGACCAAGGACAAGTGGGGGTGTGACATTTACCGGAGTACCGCAACTTGCAATTATGTAGACTTATAAAACTGCTCACTTGCAAGGTAAATACTGGAGCATTGCTCCACCGTTATTGTGTTGTGGCAAGTTTAAATTAAATTGCTGTTTACGAAACTATCGTGTTAATATCACTAAATTAGTCGAGGTACTCACTCTTCTCCTTTTTAATGAAACAAAATTTAATGGAACACGGTTAGATTGCTGGTTCATTTCCTTCAGGAATCACCACCTTAAAATATCTATTAATTTTCTTCCAGAAGCCTAAGAACGCTCCTTCCACACTACATTGGTTTGTCTCTTTCTCGTCTCCCATACGCTTACTGCAGAATCGTTCTAGTTTGAGAAAAATTATAGACAATTATGAGTGTTATAGTAACAGAGGTTCATCTTTTCCAGTAGATCTCTCTCTCTCTTATATTCGCGAGAACATATGTATTTTATTTGGAGAGTAGGTATTAGTGTATAGAACTGATAGCTGGCTACTTCATTGATTTTTAATGAACTATATATTACTCACCGGAGTGAATCAGACAATCAGTCAGAACTTGGACACGTTCATTTCCAGTCAGAGGTTCACTTACCTGAAAAAAAAATGGTTTTCCATTAGTTAAGGCATAAAAATGTCGTTTATGAAAAGATTTTAACATGTTTCTAAAATAGCACGTAATATAATAAATCTAAAATACACTAGGGATGTATACATAGATCTATTAAGAAGAGTCTAAACAGTGCATTAAGATCAACTCTAAGAACAAATCAAATATAAACAAATTATAACTTTTGATTTGATTTTGTCTTCCAGCTCCTTAAATATTTATTACTGTGCTGTATATGCAGGGATAACATCATATGTAATCAACATTAATAATGGCAAGCTATATCAACAATGTTCCTTTAAAAATACGTTCAAGTCCTTTGGAGTAATCGTGGTAACACAGTGGAATATGCACACCTCGGTAGCGTGGTGGTAGCGTGTCTGCCTCACGTTAAAGAGGTCCCGAGTTCGAATCTCGGTCAGGGCGAGTTACCTGAATAAGGTTTCTCCGGGGTTTCCCTTTATCCTGAAAGACGAATGTCAGGTAACTCTAAGCTCTATGGACCCTGGGCAAATTTGAGCATCATTTCACCCATTCCATTCATCGTCCGATATGACAACGTTGGAGGACGTAAAATACAAAAAACAAAAACGGTGGAATACTGTACTTAGAGCATGTCTGGCACGATTTTAAAACAGTTTTATCAAGAATGAGTTGTGCTGAGAAACAGCAATGCGTTATGTGATTTGTTCATTTTATTTATTAGTTTCTCTCCAAGAATTATCCAACATAACCTCTTATTCAATGATATAAATAAATACAAAAAACAAAAACGGTGGAATACTGTGTTGGGGCATGTCTGGCACGATTTTAAAACAGTTTTATCAAGAATGAGTTGTGCTGATAAACAGCAATGCGTTATGTGATTTGTTCATTTTATTTATTAGTTTCTCTCCAAGAATTATCCAACATAACCTCTTATTCAATGATATAAATAGGCGAAAGAATATATTGCATGGATGATGCTTTATAATTCTACTGGTTTAGCTAACCGTTATCGGCAAAGTTCTCACCATTCCCTTTTTAAGTTCATGAGATAGCCTCTTCTAAGTAAGTTGTAGCAGAAAATTTGGTACGTTACATATATATGTACCGTATCTCAGGCTACTTCAATCCGGATGTTAAGGTCTTGGAGGGAACAGAGAGATATAGTAGTAGTGAGACACGCTTCCCTGATTGTTTCAACGATGGTAATGGGTTATATTTTATTCACATAGATATGTAGATACCTCCTAAAAGTGGCTAAGTTTTCTGATCACTACTCAGCGCGAATTAGTTTGGGATAGAGAAAAATGCTTCGATTTTTATAAATATAATAAATAGCCTCACATTTTATCTTTACCAACAAATTCCACGTAGATGATTTCTGGCTGAGTTTTGGATGGAATATTTACAGAAACATACACCTAAGTACGAGGGCTGTTCAATAAAGAATGATATAATTTTTACGGTCAAAATGTTTTGCAATAAAATTCAAACTTATTATATTCTGTGAGCTTAATGTGCAACAAACACGCCGTAGTAGTTTCATTGTTGGTACTCCTGGTTCCCGCCTGTGAGAACCAGGCAAGTTCAGCAATGTTCAGTATCCCCTACTGCTGCTATGGAGGTAACATGCGAGGAACAATATGCGGATTTCGTCTCAACAAATCTTCAGTTGAGGCCTATACAATGTTACAGGTGGCCTATGGAGAGTCTGTTCTGCCCTACAGCACAGCTCGAAGGTGATCTAAAATGTTTAAAGAGGGCAGACAGTCAATTTCAAAGGAAGTTGGACCCGGTGTTCCAGTTACTGCTCCTACGGAAGAAAACAACACTGCTGCTGCCACTGTGAGAGGGGATCGACGAATTATCTTAAGATCACTTTCTGAAATACTGAACATTTCATTGGGTGTCACCCGCACGTTGGTGACAGAAACATTATACAGGACACGTGTGTTAGACCGCTTCGGTAGCGTGGTGGTAGCGTGTCTACCTCACGTTCAAGAGGTCCCGAGTTCGAATCTCGGTCAGGGTGAGTTACCTGGATACGTTTTTCTGTGGTTTTCCCTTATCCTGCAAGACGAATGTCGGGCAACTCTAAGCTCTGTGGACCCTGGGCTCATTTGAGCATCATAACACCCGTTCCATTCATCGTCCGATATGACAACGTTGGAGGACGTAAATTACAAGACGTAAATTACAAGACTGTTGATTGCCGAACAAAAGGACATTCACATGCAGAGTTAAATTTGAAGTTAGAGGAAGATCCGGAGTTTCTTTCAAACGTAATCGCTGCTGATGAGACTTGCCTGCATCATTTTGATCCTGAGAGCAAGCAGCAAAGCTCAGTGTGGAAACCTTCTTCATCACCAACCCCACAAAAAGCAAAAGTGGTTGCTTCTGCTCAGAAAGATACGGTCACCTCATTCTATGATATTCATGGAATGGTTTATCAGCATGTTGTACCTGCACACATCAGTAACTGGACAAAACTACAGGGATGTCCTGAAGTACACATCAGGTGCAAAAGACCACATTTCCGTGAAGCAGGCTGAATGCTGCACCAAGATAATGCGCGGCCAGTGTTGCTGAATATATTGCAAAAATCAACGTGAAGTTCATTCCTTCCCTATAGTACGGATTTAGCCCCATGTGACTTTTATATTCCCTAAGTTGAAGAAACGCCTTCGTGGGAGGCATTATCCATCATAAGAAGCAGTGGTGAAGGTTGCGGAGGCGATTTTGAAGTATCTCTCAAAAATTGTTTTCAGCATGTCTTTGAAGACTGGCAGAAACACTGGGACAAGTGCATCGCATTCAGGGGAGACTATTTTGAGAAGTACCATCAAAATTATGAGGATGAGTAAAGGTACGTTGTCAATGAAAATTGTGATCGTTCTTTATTGAAGAGTCCTCGTATGTACCTTCTATAAAACATCTTGTAACTCACATGCCTTTTTCTATTCTTGTATAAAATATTCTTACAAACACTTCTTCCTCTATCAACTTCATGTTTCTCGAATTAGTATTATCTCACTGATAATTTTCTTTTACGTACAAGAGAATACGGAAACATCGCTTTAAAGGTAGTCAATATTTTAAAGCTGGTTACCATAATATTAGCAAGACTAAGAGATAAAGTAAAAATGACGACTTCTCATTTGAAGAAAGTGTAATTATTGGAAAATTCTCAAATATTAAAAGAAATTCATCTGAAATGATTCACTACATGAAAAAATGCATATGACACAAATTCTGTATCTTAGGGAGTCGACATTATCATATAGTGCGATCTCTTACGGAAAATATCACCCAGAGCGAGGACGAATTTTAACGACATTTAAAATACGAGTTTAATAGATAGAGTTAACATGAAAAATTCAATACCATGGCCGGGATTTGAACCACAGATCTCTTGGTTTCCGTCCAGTCGCTCTTAACCTTTGAGCTACCCTGGCCAACGTGCCGTCCTGACAAAAAATTCTCCAGTTGACTCGTTTATTTCCCCGGTAGACCACTAGGGGCTCTAGCATCCGAGATACACCGTTTGTGGCGACTTACTATCGTAAGTACTTAAGTCCCACGCCTTATAATCTAACTCTTCTTATTTTAGTTATTTGATGGCTAGTGTGGAGAAATAATTAGTTTCCATCATGATGAAGCCTGGGACTTAGGTACTTACGATAGTAAGTCGCCACAAACGGTGTATCGTGTATGCGAGAGCCCCTAGTGGTCTACCGGGGAAATATACGAGTCAACTGGAGAATTTAATATCAGGACGGCACGTTGGCCATGGTAGCTCAAAGGTTTAGAGCGACTGGACGGAAACCAGGAGATCCATGGTTCAAATCCCGGCCATGGCATTAAATTTTTCATGTTAACTCTATCTATCAAAAACCTTAGCATATATACTGATAGTGTGAAGAAATAATTAATTTCCATCAATTAACTAAAATGATACGAATTTAATGTTTTCTAAAAATGTCTTAAATATATAGAATTTTAATAAAAGTCGTTATATCAATTTTCGAGGACAAAATTTCAAAAACTTTTCGCATGCAAAGGGTATTCTGAGGTGGTTTTTTTCCTGAAAATGTTTAAGTCACTACCTTAGAAGTTACTAAACTTAAATAGTAGGTTTGGTATTTAATCAACTTATCGTTTTTCATTTATGCTGTGCAAGTCGGTCGCCCACCTTGACCTTAGATTTTGCGTAGGTTTTCCTAACCGGTATTCCAATAGTGTGATGGTTTCTCATCTAACATGGTTTCGTTTTCATAATATCTCTTCCATTCTGGTTCCTTCTCGTCTTTAAGGTGTAGAAGGTTGTGTGGTATATTTGGGAATAATACACCCGGGGCACTAGAGGTTTGCTTGGTCGTTCATCGCTGTAACTAGGAAGCTGCAGCGGTGGTACAGGGACTACCGCGCGTCTATATGGTCTATAATCCCTCCCTCCTGAGGGATGGTAGTCGCAACGGATATCTGCAGTGCGTGATTTACGCTTCCTCCCTAACCTATTGTAGGTTCTTTGCTCGACGTTTTCGTAAAATATTTACTTTTGCACCATACTATCATTTATACTAGCTGTAAAGTATTTTTCTCAATATATTATTAAACCTGTTATTGCTGAGAAAATATCAATGCGCTTTAGCACCATAGAAAATTACGTACATCTTAGGTATTTTGTGGCCGATGACTTTCTTTTTAAAACGTTATAAGTTATTTATTACCAAATACGAAAAACTATGAAGCAAAAATTATATTTCATTGTATATGAAACTCCTATATTTTAGACTGAAATGGTTGAAAGAAGTCCTTTGCGAGTTTAACTAAACGTAAAGTCAAGTGATCAGTCAATTAGGTTTTTAATGGCTAGATGACTCAAATTAATGATATGTCCCAAATTAGGTGTTTGTGGTAAATTGTATTCTAAACCATGATGGGCAGCTATAGGCTCAACACCAATCAGACGGCGTTTCCCAACCTGGTCACGTTTACAAAGAGTGCTGTGAACGAAAACCTGGGGGCGTGGGAAATTAAACAAACCTGCCTGCATGACAGTTCGTGCAGTTTAATTAACAAGCACACTAATTAAACTGAAACAATGGTATCTACAAGCATTCGTTATCCCCCAATCTTTATAGACATGGGACTTAAGATATTAGTTACATTAATTTTTGTTGTGCATTTTTACAACAGAAGCAGTGAAATGCGTGCCATTATATTAAGCGATATCATAAAAATAAATACGTAGATTGTTTGTGTGGGTTACAATGGATATAGAAAAATTACCCACCTATGTACTATATGCGCAAGATTTCTTGAGCGCTGGATTTACGGTGTAGTGCGGGCAGAGGGGAAGAAAAGACAGCTAACACGCTTTTGTTTCTGCAGAGTGGTCAACCTAGAAATATACAATTCAGCCAAATTGCAGAAAGATAAGCGCCGAAGATATGAGATGTGGCAACAAACAATTTAAATCCATCCTATATGCTGTATCCTTATATATTTACTGTTATAAAACACATAAAAGTATTAAACAAATATTATGACAGCTATAAACACTCGCTCTCTTTCTATTTCTTCGATTTCCAAGTCTACTGCGTCACTTTCATCGCTTGCGTCCTCTTATGTGTTAATAATTTCATTAATTGCATTTTCTATTACATCATAGTTTCTCCAATATTCCATTTCCAGCTCTTGGACCTTCTTAGGTTATTCTTCCCGATCTGTCACTTCTATAGCAAGTTTTCGCAGATTTGTGGCTCTCGTTAACATTGCGTACTTTGTAAACATTCTTAAATTTTGCCCATGCCAGCTCAGTTGCATTCAGATCACAGTTATATGGAGGTAGACGAAAAATAGTGTGACCCCTTTCGAGAGCCATAACACTGACAACATAGTCTTGCTTTTAGATTTGTTGTAAACTGCTTAGCTAATAATTAACCTCAAAATATCTCAAAATGAAATGGCGTACGCGTGAAAGCTTAGCATATTAGCTACTAGATGTCACAGTGTGTAGCGCATTTCCTCTTTCAAATAGGCGAAACCTACCGAATGAGGACTTGGGAACCGAACACTGAAGAAACCTTGCGCATATAGTAAAAGAGCAATATTCACTATTTCGTTAAATTAATCTTTTTATGACTTATGCATACCATTTATATAATTTCAGTAATCAATGTAAAATCGAAAGGTAAATTTTATGGAAACTGAATGTGAACACTTCAAAATAGAAGCTTTACACGTTTTTATTTAAAGGTACCTTAGGATTAACATTGGTTTATAGATTTAACTGAATCAATATTAGCATTCAGGGCTTAAGTTTAGCAACAATATCACCTTTAAAATGATTTTAGTTAAAGATACAGAGAAATATTACACTTTCATTCGACGCTTCTTATTTGGTAGAGAATATTCAAGTTAGATTAGGACCTATAACACTTAAATTTAATTTTAAACTCATGGATTCTTTTCTATTCTCGATGATCACATGGCGATGATAGTGCTTATTGGCCATCTGGCTCGTGCTAGTTACAAGCGGAATTCATTTGGTGTTTGAAATCTTGGTAGAGTGGAACGTGTTTAAAGACTTTTCCCAATAGTATGTACTTACAGTACGGCCGTTTTATGTTGCGGCCGCGGAACGCGCCTGTGCATGCTTTCCTGGTATTCAGCGCTCACAGCACGCCATAAAAGGACTACAACGTATATTTAAGTTCACGTGTCATTTCAGGCAGTATTTCGAAATGATAATACTATTTACTTGTTTCGTTTCTTACCTATAACTGCATTTAGTCAAGTAATTTTTCTTGTATTATATTAAAACAAAAACAGACATTCAAGCACTATACATCGCAATATTATAATAGTTCATTGGAACTATTTGATAACAATACAGAAGGATTAAAACCATTTATTTTTTATAATTTTTATATATAATTATTTTTTATGATGATGACGACTTATTATTATAATCATTATAATCATTATAATCATCATCATGATCATGATGATCATGATGATTATGATTATTATTATGATTATGATTATTATAATTATAATTATAATTATAATTATAATTATGATTATTATTATAATTATAATTATTATGAGTATTATTATAATTATAATTATTATTATGATTATTATTATAATTATAATTATTATGATTATTACTATGATAGAGGTCATATTAACTAACTTGGATATGCTAAATTGAATGATTCTTTCCATTTTTTTCCTATATCATAAGTTTTTGTCGCAAACCACAAAATAAGTTTTGAAAATAGAGTTTTTAATGTAAAACACATGCATTACATATTAAATAAATACAGAATGCAACATTTGCAGTCTCAGAGGTTATATTACTAAGTTTGATGTGATAAATTGAATTTTTTCTATCACGTATGGTTTTTTCACAGATCACAAAATAAATTGTGAAAATACTGCAATTATATCTAATATACCCTACATAAAAAGCATCGAATTTCATAAAAATGGTACATGTTACACAAAAGCTGTTATTATTTTCGAAATCAGCGTGTTTGCTTCCATACAGGTAGTCTATTTTCATAAAAAATGGGGAAGTGTTGCAGGGCAGTGATAATTAATAAAACAGTTACAGCTCCAAATTGAACATTCGGTGGCGCATTTTGTAATTAACAAAGGCGTTCCAATTCATTTGTTTAATATTAATATAGGTATATGTTTTAACAGCTGCATTAAATGTACGTCTATTTTAAGTTAAAAAGTTCGGCCAGGGGTCCTAATTGTTTAAGGTACATTAATTGCAGTTTGGAGTGCAGCAGCATTTGCACAGTTCGTTGACTCGTTAATGAGATTTTCGCTTTGTTCCAGAGTTACGGTGTTGGTTTTCCGAATTACCTGCAAATGTATTTTCAGAATGTCATGGATGTACGATAAAAGCCTGGGCCTCACACTTTCATACAGCTGACAGCCTAACAAGGGAAACTCACCAACTAACACACTCTGGCTGATGGATTACTGTGCATGTCTGCCGCGATGGAAAAAGTTGGTTTTTCCATTTTTTCTTTGTTATTGACGAACGGGTGTCCAAATGCAACAGTGGAGTGTCATTCACAGATAAAGTTCACATTGTTAGATCCTAGCTCGAATAAAAGCTTATAACTGCACTCAGAGTGTAACAACATAAATAGAATAATTTAGACAAAATGTATAACGGAAAACCCATGATATCTAAGGTAAATAAACATTTCTCATGCTAGTTTTCAAGATATTACCAATAAATTAGTGAACATAATACATCAATATCATATCCTCAAGTAAAAATAAACATCGTTCTAAACGAATTATGACGCCGTTTTAAATTTTTTATGTTTTATACCGGACTGAAATAGATTCCTCGGTTCGAATGCCTTGTGAGGTGTGTCGCACACAAGATTTGAGGTTCAGTGATTATTTTCCTTTGTGAGAAATGTTTTATTTTGGAATTTAAATTTAACTGGCAAAAATTAGGATATCACACAGTCATTTTGTGTGTAATTTTCAGTATATATTATATGTTATAAAATTTTCAACTATTTAATTTTCAGCTTATGTTCATTAATGTTCTTTTGCTTCTCCTCCCCACCCCTTTGAGCCTTCATCTTGTCACATAATCTACTTATTATTTCAGTGCATTTATAGTAACAATAATATTATAAATGATATATCAGTATCAAACAGATATATATCAAACAGCGCCCATAATTTGAGGGATGTTTGTTCCTCAAGAAATCACTTGCACGAAGTAATCTATTGATATTAATGATCATATCTATCCACAATTAAAGCTATTAACTTGAAGTGGAATGGAGTTCAAAACTTTGCGTGCAGAAAGTTAATGCTCGTTAAGGTTTTCTCTTTGGACTGCTTTCATGTTTATTTCAAATTATGTACATTATAAATTCTTTACTTCTATGGTGTAACGCATGAAGTCTGTATAACTTAATTTGATAAGAATGAATTACTTTAATTTTAAGATAGATTTCAGGGAATCCCTGGAAATAGAACCAGGTAGCACTTTGTATAAGTGTTTTAATGAGAAATTTTAATATATATAGTAGATTGCTTAAGTCGAACATTCAATTTTCTTGTATAACGATAGTGATTTATTCATACCATATTCAGATATTTTAAATGCATGAATGAAGGATTTATCCACATATTAACTTCACACAAATATATCTATATACAGGGTGAGTCACCTAAAACTTGCACCGTAAATATTTCTGAAATGGTATGTGCTATTGATATGCGGTTTTCACGAAATTGAACTATAGGCAGGGGCTCGCATTTTCAAATGATACACAGATTTTTATAACTTTTAGAAGGTGTATTTATGTACAAAAGTTACATGTTTTAAATGGAACAATGCGTATTGGCATTAAGAAAATAAAAGTAGAATAAATTAGAATGTCAATGGTGTTTCTTGCACGATTCTAATGTAAGTAGTTTACGAGAAATCGTCATTTGAAAATTGAACGCACCTGCAGTTGTTTGTTCCATTCAATTGCTTAGTTGCTAGGCTAGGATGCTGTTATGTTTGTTTACAATGTGTTTTGTCTACACTGGCAGTTATTTTGTGAGAGTTGAAGCAGTAGGACGTGCTTGGAAGATGGTGTTTACCAATGCAGAAAAAGCAGATATGCTCATAGTTTATGGTGAATGTAGAAAGAATGCAGTTCTTTCTTGTACAGTGTACTTGGAAACATATCCGAATAGACGTCAACCATCTCGTCAATTATTTGTGAACCTCTTCAACCAATTACGTGAAAGTGGTAGTATAACGTCCAGAAAACGCACCAGAAACAAACGAGCAACTGGAGAGCAAGGAGAAATTAATGTTCTAGCTGCTGTTGCAGTAGATCCCCACATTAGTTCTCGTGCAATCGCACGAGGAAGCGGCATCAGTCAAAGAAGTGTAATCCGCATCCTCCATCGTCATAAGTTCCATCCGTATCACATCTCTCTCCATCAAGTGCTGCATGGCAATGATTTTGAGAATCGTGTGAACGTTTGTACATGGGCATTGAGACATGATACTCCAAATTTGTCATGTATCTTGTTCACTGATGAAGCAACATTTACTAATCATGGCCAAGTAAATCTAAAAAATATGCACTATTGGTCTGTTGACAATCCTCGTTGGCTGCGTCAGGTAGAACGTCAGCATCCATGGAGTGTGAACGTGTGGTGTGGAATAGTGAACCATCACACCATTGGCCCTTTTTTCATAGAAGGAACACTGAATTCACAGAAGAATCTCAACCTCCTAACAGACGATCTTCCACAGATGTTAGAAGACGTTCCCCTTCAGACTAGGAGGAATCTGTGGCTGTCCGGCCCATAGTGCACGAATTACTACAGCTTATCTTCAAGGATTGTTTCAAAATCGGTGGATTGGACGAAGGGGACCTGTACCTTGGCCGGCCCGTTCACCAGATTTGACTCCTTTAGATTTTTTTCTGTGGGGGAAGCTGAAAGACACTGTCTACAAGGACATACCAACTACACCAGAAGATATGAAACGGCGTATTACTGCTGCCTGCGCTGAAATTTCCACTGAAATGCTAGAACGTGTACAGCAATCTTTACATACTAGACTGGAAGCTTGTATTGAAGCTGGTGGTGCTCAGTTTGAACACAGGCTTTGAGGGTACAGTTTTGTTTACTTGTCAGAATCCTCATTTTTCTTCATTCACTTGTTTTTCTTTAGTTTGTCCTAGCCATTGTCCCGTTTTGTACAAATGACGATTTCTCGTAAACTACTTACATTAGAATCGTGCAAAAAACACCATTGACATTCTAATTTATTCTACTTTTATTTTCTTAATGTCAATACGCATTGTTCCATTTAAAAAAATGTAACTTTTGTACATAAATACACTTTCTAAAAATTATAAAAATCTGTGTATCATTTGAAAATGCGAGCCCCTGCCTATAGTTCAATTCCGTTAAAACCGCATATCAATAGCACATACCATTTCAGAAATATTTACGGTGCAAGTTTTAGGTGACTCACCCTGTATAGTATCCATTTTTTCAAACATTTTTATGGAATACAAAAAGGATGCATTTCTAGAACAATGGTAGCTCAACAGAATATTAGTAGACACTATCTCGTAAAGGGAAGAGTGGCTAGTAAATGAGTTGCACGTTGCGCTAAAATGTAAGAAAGCCGAAGTATTTTGGTAAAAAAATCTCATGTAAAGGGGACATGGATACGGATACATTTTTTTCATGATCATACATACACGGTGTTAATGTTTATTCGTTATTTACCGCTCTCCGATTGAGCAAAAATGACGTATAGTTGACTGGCGAGTCTTCTAGAAATCACAGTGCCCTCTGCGGAGAAGAAGCGGCAACTTCTGAGGAACAGTAAGCAAAGTACAGCGCTGCCCGCCTCGGTAGCGTAGATGGTAGTATGTCTGCCTCATGTTCAAGAGGTCTCGAGTTCGAATCTCGGTCAGGGTGAGTTACCTGGATAAGGTTTTTTCCGGGGTTTTCCCTTATCCTTCAAGACGAATGTCAGGTAACTCTAAGCTCCATGGACCCTGCACTCATTGAACATCATTTCACCCAATTCATTCACCGTCCGATATAACTTAACGTTGGGGCGGACGTAAATTTAAAAAATAAAAAAGTACAGCGCTCTGAGGTGGTAGCGCTAGTAAGTAATATAACCAGCTCCCTGGATATGAATACAGGGCACCCGTCTTCATGGTTGCATGCTACTTTTCTACCGGCATTAAAATTGGTGCGACATATAATTATAGTTTAAAAAAAAAAAAACTAATAGAGGAGCATTCAGGAGAGGAGAGGAGAGGCATTCAGACATGTCCCTCGGAAAGTAATGTTGTCAAAAGTGTCCAGGTACCGTGAAATTGACATACTGTTGTTTGCAACATTTTATCAGTATACGATACAAATTGTTTGTCGTTCTCACGCTTAATTAAAATGTCTATTAATTTTGGTATCCTTATATCTTTTAAAACAAACTTTTGCAACAAACTTTTTAAGATCTAGGATTAGTTACTCGCAAAAAGATACACTGGACGTTATATCGTGGCTGGTTCCAATCTAGAGGCAATAAATAATGTTATAACAGAAAGGCCTCAGGCATACCTTCTCGCAATACACTGTTTAAGAGGAACAGAGAAAGGAAATATAAAAAAATAGACACATAAGACTATGTACTAGAGACATTTTCTTGTTTATACTTGGATAAAAGCTTTGTAAATATTTTAACAGTAATTTAGTTTTCATTCCTAGAAAATGTTCTGCTAATTTTCTGGTTTGCAATGAAGTTACATTTCGAGGAAATTGTGGGTCATAGAAACGAATTAAGATTAAATTGAAATATTTCTATTTTATGTGACAGGTTTACAATATGCATATATGTCTACTATAACGGAAAAACAGATTTTCATTGTGCAATAAGTGCTCATTGACATATCATTTCGTATATTTTTCATGGTATACTTCTATGGCTGCATAATTAGCTTTGCAGTGCATTGCATTGCAGTACATAACTTAAAATAAGAACAGTTACAGTTAACGCGGGCAGACCTACCTCTCAAGTAGTATATTTACCTGCCGGTAGAGGGAGGCCTCAAAGCTGCTTTCAGCACATCAAATACGATCGCAAGCCGCTAGGGGAATCCTATATAAACTCGCTCCATCAGCGATGATATTGTTGGCGTCAAATTTTGCGTCGTAAAATTACAGGTAAAAATGAAAACCTGCATAACAGTGCAAATGCTGCTGATTTGAAATATACATGGAAGAATATAATTAATTCTTTTACTAAACAGTATATCGATCAAGAGGTCATTTTTCAACGTATTTGACAATTTCATCTTAAGGTATTCAGATATGATGATGATAACAGGCAAATCAGTGGAAATATAATCTCGTACCATTTTTTGGGATGATGTAAGTAATTTTTTCTGTCAACTGCTTAGAATTCTGTAAGCGGCAGCTAGATGGAGGTGAAATGTGTAGTGTTTAACGCCCGCTTTTATTACTGATGATAGATGAGATGAAGACGGAGCACCGTTGGAATGAGATGGTGGAGGAAACCTGACATTACGGAGAAAACTCACCACAGAGCTGTATTATTCATCACAAATCTCATTTTGCCGTCGTCTGCGATCGAACCTGGGCCACCTTGGTGAGAGTCGAGCGGTGTAATCACTCAGTGACGGCGCGGCCCAGAAGGAGAGATTGGAGAGATCTGAGCTATACATTTCATTACCAATCTTGGGTTTGGGATTCATAGGGCTGGTTATTTATTTTTTAATATTAAAGTGAGTTTAAAGTTTTTCATTGCTGTCCTGTTATAAAAAGGCAAGTCGGAAACAAGAAAGAAAAAACAGACTAAAATTTACAATGCTGAATTAGGAGTTTGTTGAATCCATTGTAGCCTAAAAAATAATATTGAAATCAAGGAAAACCAATTTTGAGATAGTAATATTTGAAGCTTGCAACAACTATTTTAATCCGGCTTTCGTATGGAAAAGAATTAGTAATGTTAATATTTTATGATGTTTTTATGAATTTAAAATTATTTTGATTAATGTTTAAGTGTTCAGGCGATTAAATTTGAAAATTAAATTATGTAATTAATCAAATAATTAACACGATTGTACTGGTTACTAAATGTGGAGTAGTAAATAAGTAATATACAATGACCATGGCTTTTCAATTTTTTATTTTACTATTTATTTGCACCATGACAAATCTACACATCAACTAATGATTTTTGTCTCATATATGAATGACAATTTCACATGAAAGAATCATACCAACGGTTAATTATTTCAATATTAAATTTTAATGCACCCTCACAGAGTTTCACGTTTTATTAGTCAGTTCATAAGGCTTAGTTCATTTTAGTTTCTGCGCTTCATCATTCACAACACATAAAGCTTCATTTCAGAATTTTTGTGGACTTGACGTTGATGGTAATTTTATGGCACATTTTGATATATCTTCATAAACTGCAGCTATTCTTAAATCACTGTGTACGCCACTGTTGCGAATGTTGCAGCAGTGATCACCATGATGAAGGAGAAATTAATAATCTTCGTTTTGCAAAAACATAGCGTTATTTTAAGATACATCGTCACAGAAGACAGATGTATATACCCGTGTAATTGGGAACGGCGTAGAATTTGGACTCAAAGTAAATTTGGTTGTGAATTTCCATGCGCATAAAAGGCACACTTTAAAATTGATTTATTCATTTATATAACGACGTGTATTTGTTTTACTTTCAAACAGAGGTAAAAATTAAAATATTTAAAAGAACTCCTTTACACTTTTTGGTAAATTGTTTCTTGAAAATACCCCTCCGTAACCGCACCTGGGAAAGATGGTCCTCGTGAATCGGCTGTTGCAGCATCGCGGAACTTCGTGAAACTATTTCATCACAAAACATTGTCCTGAGAAGAAAATAAATCCACTTAAACGTGGTGCAGAATGTTCACATTTAAAACATCCACGCATCATTAAAATATTGAAAAAAAAAACACCAAATACCATTATAAGCTATGGAAAAATCTGATATTATAGATAAATCGTATTTAGATTGCAGAATTCTACTGTCGCGAACGCACTGTTGATTCAAGGCGGCGCGGGCGACGAGTTCAAAGAGATGGGCAGTGCAATGAGGAGATAAAAGCTCGCCAAAACGGTCTTTATTGTTAACATTCCACGAATTTCTGGAATAGTGAGTAGCTATAAAAGGACCCGTCGTCTGCCACTGGTCAGTCAAAGCGCCCTTGTTAGATCATGTGAGATTATGACCCCACTAGACGCCGATCTAGACTGCACCGGGTCCCCCGTATGGCATGCGGGCACCCTAGATAACCCAGGAGCTAATTCTATCAGCAGCTAAAGCTGAGCTCCTCATAATTCTTCCAAGTTGCTTGGAATATAAATTTCTCCGCAACTAAAAATAAAAAAATAAAAAAAGAATTGGGTGCTAAGTACTGCATCCCCCCCCCCCTTCAACCCGAAGGTACTTCGGTAACCTCTAAATTAACTCCGAATCAAAAAACCTTCATCACCTTCATCCTACAAAATTCAGTTCTAATCCTACCTGCGGTACAACCCTTAGTGGGTGGGCACGCAGCAAAAACCTTCTGGCTGTATACAGCCAGCCAGCACGAGCGAGCGAACTGGTCAGTCAGTCGGTAATTGGTGCGTGCGCGTGAACAGCTGTAAAAGTGTACTTTATTTGTGGTCGATGACCTTGTAAATTGTATGTGTATGTGACGTAATTGTGTTTATACGGAAAGAAAGAGAAATTTTTTGTGTTTCATGAACCCACAAAGTCACACTATATATGATTTTAATTTCCTCAGAAAAAAAAAAGATTTTTATTAACATACAATTTGTCTGCTGTATTTCAAAATACAATGGAATTCTTTACTTTTCTGCAATTTGCCGTTAAATTTTAAACGAATTCCCATTTAACTTTATATGTCCGGTAAACTATAAGGCAGGGGAAGCAATCCCACATTAGAAAGACGCCGATATCATTAAAATACAGCAGTTGTAGCAAACGTTTTTCGCAAAAGTGGCCCTGTTAAAAGTTTGTAACAAAGTTGTACGTCAGTTATTTGCCAACTTTAATGTAGGATGTTTAAAATACGTAAATCCTCTACTCCCGTTAGCATAAGATTGTCAAGAATAAACCCGAGTTTTACTTAATAATATTGCTTTATTTAATAATAATGTTGATTATAATAACAATATAGGATAAATATCCAAGCAAGACCTGGTAGCACTACTGTTATAAATCATTATTAGAAAATAAATTATAAAAAGATTGAAATAAAAATTAACTGAGAACGCACTACAGGGACTGATGTTTCAGTGTCAGTCAAACAACCTTAACTTGCCCTTGTTTTGAGTGACATTTAGAATCGTAAATCCTATATGGCCAGTGTGGTTGCCAACATCACATTGACGTGAAGCAATATCCTCAGAATGTCGGCTGTACTTTGAAATGTCGATATTTGTCCCCGTCTCCTTGTCAGCGATAACAAAACGTGAAACACAATTATAAAAGTACAATGAGAAACGGCCCTCTTTTGCTACGACAATAAATACTTTGCTATTTATTTACGGTGTTCAAAACTTTTGTGTTCGCTTTTTTAGGTTTTCACTGAAATAGCGAGATGGACAGGTTTGTTCGCAACAGTACAGAGCTTGGCTGTCAGTGGCAAATTACAACAGAATGTTTCGCGTGCGAACTGCTGCTCCGGGAAATAACGTACAACAATATAGGTCAGACATGTCGTTCCTATCTTCAAGAAAATGTGATATGGGAGGTCCCTACTTCATTATCACAGGAATTACCATTGCTAACACACGGTAAGATATATTCTTCCCCGTTCCCAGATGCAAAAGTTTGGAATGCATGAATTACTTTTCGTACATCTTGGTAATGAAGCTGTTATACTTGCTTAGAGGTCGCAACGGATACAATAGCAATAAGGCTGCGTCCAATGTATTTCAGAGTTTCTAGCCATAAAATCATTACAGCTATTCAATTGAACATTCCATGAAGTAAACACGGAGCGCTTTAAGTGTTTTAATAGAAATTGTCTAACTTGGATAGTATGATGTATGTATGTCAGGTATATAGGTAATTGAGCATACTTTATATTTGGTATAACTGTATGGGAATAACATGTTTATTTGAAATATAAAATATTGTATATTTCCAAACTATATTCCCGATTTAAATTCGAAGGCTTAGAAATAAAAGGGATATAAAGGAAAGTGCTGTTTCTGAGATAAATATTTTTGGGCATGAAGTACAATTTAACTTCGCTATATTGTCTTCTTGTGGTATATTTCTATTACCTTTCTATTTAGCTGAATATTCAATTGATACATTAGTACAAAGGAAGTATAGTTTACTAAGATATATAACTGACCACATTAAAGATGCAATCATTGGCACTTTAGAGAAACAGAACTTCTACTTTATCTATGTTAAGCTGAAGAGTTATGCATCATTCTAAAATTCAATAAAGATTTCAGTCATAATACGTGCTTTAAGCTCCTCCTAATCCATTAAAAAGGTTTTTGAAAGTCTGTGTGTATGAATACAGTACAAATAAAAAGGTATATCAAACTCAGCATTTATTTTCCCGCCTCGATAGCGTGGTGGTAGCGTGCCTGCCTCACGTTTAAGAGGTCCCGAGTTCCAATCTCGGTCAGGGTGAGTTACCTGGATAAGATTTTTACGGGGTTTTCCCTTATCCTGAAAGACGAATGTCGGGTAACTCAAAGATCTATGGACTCTGGGCTCATTTGAGCACCATTTCACCCATTCCATTCATCGTCTGATATGACTTAACGTTGGAGGACGTAAATTGCAGAAAAAAACTCAGTATTTAGTTCCACTATCCTCCAACAGGTAGATACATTTTACAAAATTCTCAGTTCCCAAATGCTAATTACATGGAATATTTACAGTGATGCGATATATTCACATTTTTATATATAGAAGTGAACTCCTATTATTTCTAATTGATTTTTGTATTACTAAGGAACCAAAGAAGATAAAAAAGTGGTGGGGAAAAGTATACAGTTTAAGTCAAACAACTGTTTTCGCAGCACTGGACGCTTTGAAGCACATAAGTGCCATTGTCCGCTGGAAATGTTTGCAAGTCTCCATTTTTTTTTTTGCTTCTTCACAAGAGCTTTTTAATACTAAAAATAAGTAGTTCATAACTTTATGCTAGTACCACTTCTGAATTGGTTCCTCTGTGGTTACTACTTTATTGTAACGGAGTCGACTGGACAGCGGTCGGGTAAATAAATGCCAGAGTCCTGCAACTGACCTAATAAGCACTGAATGTTCACTTAATTTATATGTAATGACATATTATGGAAACGCTCCTTTTAATTTTAATTCCTTCAACTTTTCAGTGTCGTAGAACAAATAGTGCTGCAGCAAGTTTTGGTTCACTTGTGAACCACAATTTAGGCATTTCTTTTTAAAATTTAGGTTCTCCAACGTAAAGTTACATCGGGCGAGAACGAAATGGATGAAAGATGCTCAAATAAGGCCAGGGTCTATAGAGCTTAGTTTCCAGGCTTACATCTTCGAGGATAAGGGAAAATTCCTGAAAAATTCTTGTCCAAATAATTTACCCTGATCAAGATTCCAATTTCAGACCTCCTGTACATGAGGCAGATACGCTACCACCTACACTACAGAGACAGGCCGTTTAAATGTTAAATTATAAACTACTGTTTTCAGTGGCTCTGAAGGGATATTTGTATTTTATTTCAAAATATAGATATGGGGGAAAGCTAAGTAAATTTAAAGTAAAAATGAAAATTTCTCCGCTATTTATACAGGGCCTTCTATTGAATTATGGCCGCCTAGCAAGAATTTGATTGTGCTATTTATAAAGGAATTAAACTTAAAATTTAAAAAGTAAAGTTTATTTAAATAACGGGTATATATTGAAATGACTGAAAGAGAAATAAGCAGAAAGGCTGCTGCAAATTCAAAAGACTTAAGAATTTTAATACGAATTACCTTTATGAGTGTGAAAGGTGGAAAGTGTTGATACAACAAAGACATTACTTACAAAAACTGCTATGGGGAATATTTGGTTATCGTTGTTATAATTTGCTTGAAAAATCAATGTACTTGAATTTAAGGGGCTAAGTAACTCAACTCGCAAGCAGCATGTTTCCCGATGTCAAGAACCCGGCCGGGCGATCATTTCTGCAAAATATTCTGTGACTGTGATGTAAGGAACGGAGAGGAGATACCTCGATATATCGTGAATTGACATGATCTATTACCCTCAGGAAGAAAGTACGAGGCGAAGGGAAACCATAGGCTGGCAGAAGGAGGAACGGGCGATGAGATGCCAAGAAGTCTCTAACAGTTTGATACCCAAATGCATTGTCACACATATACATGGACGTTTACTAAACTGTATTTTAATATTATTTATTTATTTTTAGATTAACGGAGTACCAAAATAATAAATGGGTGCTATGCAGTATTGCCCTTAGTTAAGTATATGTAGTAGAGTAAGTAAAATAACTCTATTCTGATTGTGAGAAAAATGTATTTGAAATTTCAACTGGAGTTCACTGTATTTCAGAGTAATATGTGATTTCACTTAGGGGCTTCTTTCTATACTGCGGTATGCTTCCTGTTGATACGCCTCCATGTTAACAAACAGAAGAAGTTGCCCTTCTGTAAAATGAGTACACCATGTACATATATATGTAGTTTGCTAACTATAACAGAACACTTAGAGATATCCTTTCATGCATTGGGGCAATTCCAAGCAAACCCATGCCAATGAAATATTGGCGCATTATCGTGAGCAACCTTCACTTTCCTCCTTTGCTTATCAGCAGGATATATAATAAGCGAACCTCACTTATTGTGGGAAGCAACTTAGTGGAAACAATTCTCAGTTTCGTTCATACAAGTGATCAACTACGACTAGAAGAAAACTGTAAACTTTGATAATTTTTAAAAACATAGTTTACGTGCAGAAATTTGTCAAGTGTGTTCTAAACATAAGGCATTATCACTGGAGGAAACAAATTAAGATTATTGAAGAACACGAAGAGAACAAATGTACAACTAAAGAATTAATTCTGTTGTTTAATGTTGGGAAAACGAGTGGCTAAATGGAACAGCAGGGTATGTGAACCTCATCACAAAATCCATGGAGTATGACCAACAAATTGTGCTGTGTTCGAGTGGTTTGTTACAGCACGCGCTATTTCTGGACCATTGCTTCAGACTCAAGCTTCAGAGACGGCAAGAATATGAGGCAAAGACAATATCAGAGCTTCCGATGTATGGCTCAAGAGTTTCAAACATTGCCATGACAATGTTTTGATTGTTGTATGTGGAAAAGCAAATTATGTTGATATGACAGTTACAGATGTGAAAGGGAAAACTGAAAACAAACAAAGAAACTAGGCGATAAACTACAATTATTGTATGTAAGTTAAAAACATAGTACATAATTGTATAAGCCATTACATATAAGCTTCTTTTTATTTATACTTCGTTCTACATTATTCCTTCACTGTAAACCTTTGCGACTATTTCGTAATTTCTTTCTATTCAAACACAACCCTATTTAATACGGAAACCTGTGTAAACGTAAAACAAAACCGGAACAATCGCGTTCTGTTTTAGAGAGGTTCTAATATATATACCTACTATTTTCATAATATCCTCTCAAATAAACTCTCTAGTTTCTTTCTCATGTCAATCTTATGCAAATTTGTGCAATCGTTTCCTATTTCTACAATGTTCGAGGGCTGTTCAATGAAGAATGATCACAATTTCTTTTGACAACGTACCTTTACTCATCCTCACAATTTTGATGGTACTTCTCAAAATACTCTCCCCTAAATGCGATACACTTTTCCCAGCATTTCTGCCAGTCTTGAAAGACATGTTGGAAACCGCTTTTTGAGAGATCATTCAAAATCGGCTCCGCAGCCTTCATCACTGCTTCTGATGATGGATAATGTCTCCCACGAAGGCGTTTCTTCAAGTTAGGGAATAGAAAAAGTTGCATGGGCCTAAATCCGGACTATAGGGAGGGTGAGGGATGTACTTCATGTTGATTCTTGAAGGATATTCAGCAACAACATTGGCAATACGCGGCCGCTCATTATCATGGTGCAGCATCCAGCCTGCTTCACGGAAATGTAGTCTTTTGCGCCTGATATGGACTTGCAATATTTTCAGGACATCGGAACACACGGAACACACGGAGTATATTAGGCAGAAAACAGATAAAATAATGCTAAAGCTAGCAAGAATAACCAATTTAAATTTTGTACTTCCATTGCGTAACATACAGATATATCATAACACCATTTTTGCTTCAATTATGACGTATGCGGCAGCAGTTTGGGCAGAAAGGATGGATGATGTGCAAATAAGAAGATTGTTGAGAAGAACGCAAAGAATAGTATTATTACGTCTGACAGAAGCTGTAAAAACAACACCAACTATGGCATTGCTAGTAACAACGGCCATTTGGCCGATTGATTTATTAATAAGATTGAAGGGCGCAAAATTTTGGGCGAAAAAAGGAAACTTAGAAAAAGTTTATAATATAACTGGAGTCAGAACAAACAAATCGTGGGTGATTAAAAATAGTTTAAAAGATAAATGGCAAAAAGAATGGACAGAAAGTCTAGAAGGTAGAAGAGTGTTTGAAATTTTTCAGAACGTCAAAGAGAGACTAAAATTGAATTTTATTCAACCAACAAAGGGATTTATACATTATATAACAGGACACGGACCTTATAAGACCTATTGGAAGAAAATCAATAAAACTGAAAATGATATATGTGAATTATGTAACAAACAAGATAATCCTGAACATGTAGTATTTGAATGTGGAAGATATGCAATTCACCAACAAGAAGAGAGGCATGCGCTAGCAGGATATATCGTATATGACATAATTCGAGATCAACAATTGGTAAATAAGTTACAAGTTTTGACTAACTTTGTAAGCAAGAAAGCATGGGAGATAAAGATATTCAAAGGAGAAAGAGTTGATAATAGACGAAGAATAGTACAAGATCCAAGAAGGAGTTCTAGAATACAAAATAGGATAAGACGGGAAGAATTATTGAATAATCTAACAATGGAGTTGACTGCATGGGCGGCGGAAGGAGAGAGTGATGGCAGAGACCATGGTGGACTACAGAATTAGTTGATTTAGATATAGATTTAGGAAATAAGGATTTTGTAATTTTTATAGTTGTTTTCTTTTGTTTTTTGCTTTTTTGTGTTTATTTCTATTATTTTATTTCATTTTATTTTTGTAGAGTAATTTTCTGAGAGATTTGTATAATTATAACATTTGTAAGGATTTTATAGAAAAATAAAGAGAAAATTTGGATATATGCCCCGGTATAGTTGTCTAGGTGCCGGGGTAGAATATTCAGATTTTATTTATTTATTTATTTATTTATTTATTTATTTATTTATTTATTTATTTATTTATTTATTTATTTATTTATTTATTTATTTATTTTCAGGACATCCCTGTAGTATTGTCCACCTACTGATGTGTGTGCAGATAGAACATGCTGACAAACCATTCTATGAATATCAAAGAATGAGATGATCATAACTTTCCCAGCAGAAGCAACCACTTCTGCTTTTTTGGGGATTGGTGACGAAGGAGATTTCCACACTGGGCATTGCTGTTTGCTCTCAGGATCAAAATTATGTAGTCAAGATTCATCAGCAGTGATTACGTTTGAAAAAGATCCAGATCTTCCTCTAACATCAACTTTAACTGCATGCAGACTTGCATGCAAATGTCTTTTTGTTCGGGAATCAACAGTTTTGGAACCCATCGCGCATAAACACGTCTCATGTGTAAATGTTTCTGTCAACAATGTGTGGGTGCTACCCAATGAAATGTTAAGTGTTTCAGAAAGCGATCTTAAGGTAATTCGTCGATCCTGTCTCACAATGGCAGCAGCAGTATTGATGTTTTCTTCCCTAAGACCAGTAACTGGAGCATCGGTTCCACCTTCCTTTGAAATTCATTGTCTCCCCTCTTTAAACATTTTAAAACGCCTTTGAGCTCTGCTATAGGAAAGAACAGACTCTCCATAGACCTCCTGTAACATGGCATAGGCCACAACCGAAGATTTGTTGAGACGAAAGCTGCATATTGTTCCTCGCGTGTTACCTCCATTGCAGCGGTAGGCGATAGTAAACATGTCTTAACTTGCCTGGTTCTCACAGGCGGGAACAAGGAGTACCAACAATGAAATTACTACTGGGTTTTGTTTCACATTAAGCTAACAGAATATAATAAGTTTGAATTTTAGTGCGAAAAGTTGTGATCATTCTTTATTGAACAGACCTCGTAATTCCATGATTCTGTCTAGGTGTGACATTTTGATATATTTGTAACATATAGATTTATGAACGCTCATGTTTAAGTAATAAACAATTTCAGAGATAGGTTGTAATAAATTACCAGGTGCTTCTGCATCCTTAATATATTTTGTTACTTCGCAGAAACCAACTTCAATTTTCCAATGTACACAAATGCTAGTGATGCAGTTACTATACTCTTACTGATTTAAAAATTATAAGTACAAAGTACATTTAATTGTTGCACTTACCTTCCTGAAACTATTACTATTCAGTCGTTATTCAGCCCTTAGTTTGGTATATATAAAAGAATGGGGGAATATATGATCCACATAAGTCAGAGAAAGCATCGTCTGCATTGGACGTTCTTGTAAAATCTGCGGTTCATAAATGGTAAAGCTTTAACTCTGACCACAGACTTCTCTCGCAAGTACACGTAAGTAACAAATGTGTAAACTAAAGGAGCACAATGGGCATGAATTGTAGGAATAGCCTTATAATGACTGTTGAGCAAAAGTCCTTCGTGCAAAAGTATTTAACCTGAAATATTATCCGCAATGCTGTTTCCACAGCTTTTAACTTAATGTCATTAGTCATGGAAAAGCCGCCAATGATACAAAGTTTCAGTGCGAACGTTTCAGGGGCTTATTTTTGCTGAAGGTTAGAGAGTTTTCAAAGTACAGATATCAAGGAAGGCTTAAACAGCCTAAAGTTTATGATAAATGGAGAAACCAAACACAAGGCTTTAAAGCTGATATTAGAAGAGTATGAGCTAATATCTAAATGCCGCTAAGATTTATGTCTAAAAAGACAATGTTTTAAACATAAAGTTTCTATATTTAAGAGGAGGAAGTAAAGATATGATGCAAAAGTCAGAATTTACTATTTATACTACAGCCAGGTGATCACTTATGGACCACAATATAACTGAATATATTAAGCTATGAATAATAGTATAATGTGTCTCGGTAGTTACCTTTCAAATGCATATCGCCTTTTCTGATTTTAACTTATGGTGAAAGGAATTGGAATATAAGAGAAATTTAGATAGGTAGAGTCCAACTGAAAAATTTAATGCTATAGCCGGGATTTGCACCACGGATCTCCTGGCCTCCGCCCGGTTGCTCTTAACCATTCAGCTAACTTGGCCAACATACAAGCACGACATTAAATTCTTCAACTGACTCGTATTTTCTTGATACACCACTAGAGGTTCCCGTATACAATGAGATAGGCACATTTTTTGTGGTGACTTACTACGGATAGTGGAGAAAGATGATTAATTTCCCGCAATTAACCTAATACTGGCAACTAAAAAGCCTAAAACTTAAGTAAGTCGTCACAAGAGGTGCGAATCCCATTGTAAATGATAACCCCTAATGGTTTATCGGAAAAAGTCACTTGGAAAATTTAATATCATGCTGGAATGTTGGCCATGGTAACTCAATGGTTAAGAGCGACCGCACGGAGAACGCGAGATACGTGGCTCAAATCCCGGCTATGGCATTGAATTTTTCAGCCTCACTTTATATATCCAAATCTTAGCCTACACGGCTAGTGTGGAAAATGATTAATTTCTAAGAGAAATTTAATTTCTGTTATTTAAATATTCGGTTTTGATAATAATTATTTATATAATAATTTGAAGAAAGATCGATAAAACAATTTTTGGAGGTATCTAATGATAACTTATGGAGGTAATCCCACAAAATGACAGATTCATAACAGGATGTGTCAAAAATGTTATTATTTTCTCTCTTTGACTATTACAAGGACACTTAGCATCTTAAGCATATCTCTTTTGGGCCTATGCATATGATGAGGCGCTCACGGCTGGAGGAAGAGTTTGCCAGACTGACGAGAGACAACATAGGTGAGCTTTCTAACTACTGCAGATTTGACCCAGTCGTTGGCGGTTCGTACGCCAGCTCCCCTCATCTCATGCTCACACATCCCCGGGTGGGGTTCTGATAGTTGAAGACCTCCACCGATTAGGTGGACGAGCATTTACAAAGAGCTACCAAACACCATGCACGCCGAAATTCTCATTGTCACCTGGAACCGTTAAATACCCAATCAGATGGTAAGTGAAATGAAATGGAGAGACAGGAAATTGGGAGGGGGGATGTAATTCTTCTTAAAATTAGTCTTGTCCTATTCGGCCACAGAATACTATGGACTGCCAGTATGTAGAAGTATTGTACTCCATCCGAAATCAGATATCGATATTTTACCTAAAATTTACATTTAGAGCCTCCTTGAATAAAAGGAAGCAATTTTAGGAAAACAATATATGCCTCTGTGTATCCTATCTGCGTTTAAAAATTACCAAAACACGTCATTTAAGCACCAAAATTGTGATTTAAGGGCAAGATGCAAAACCAACAAATTAAAAAATCCAGCATCACAGAACTATCATTTTGATGTAACGTTCTTATAAAACATTGATTTTTACAAAATGTTAAACAGTATATTATATCGTAAAATGCAAATGCATTACGGTATTTTAAAAGAATGTAAAAAGAAATGTAAATACAGGTATTAAAAGACAGAATAACTAGCGTACCTCAAACGATGTTACGGGGAAACTATTTTGTGAACAAATGCTATTCAAGCAATACTTTTAACGAAAAGAATTGTTTGTTGTGAAACAATGCCTCAATAAATAAAAGAAATAAAATTATTTAATAAAATGCACAATAAAAGGTTAAGCAATACTGCACTGAGAAATTGTAATATCATGATTCCATCTGATTGATCAGGAATATTTTGGAACTTGACTAACAATGCATAACGGAAATAAGCCATTTTTTGGTGGACATCCAAGGCCGTATTTATAATAGCAACTTTATATTACCTGGTTCTAAACCTATCGGATTTAATGCCAACAAAGTTTAAGTGTCCAATTACTATAAAAAGTATTTAAGTACCTGTTCCTCCAGTATATTATCAGATACTTTTAATATATATGGAAGACAAGATTATACCAAAATTTTGTGAAATAGCTGCAAAAGTGCTTCTATGAGGGCTGTTCAATAAAGAATGATCACAATTTTTTGACAACGTACCTTTACTCCTATAATTTGATCGTCCTTCTAAAAATATTCTCTCCTGAATCGGACGCACTTGTTCCAGCGTTTCTGGCAGTCTTCAAATACATGCTGGAAACCATCTTTTGAGAGATCCTTCCAAATTGCCTCCGTAACCTCCACCAGTGCTTCTGATGATGGATAATGTCTCCCACGAAGGCCTTTCTTCAAGTTAGGGAATAGAAAAAGGTCACATGGGGCTAAATCCAGACTATAGGGAGGGTGAGGGATGCACTTCCCGTTGATTTTTGGAAGATATTCAGCAACAACATTGGCAAAATGCGGCCGCGCATTATCGTAGTTCAACATCCAGTCTGCTTCACGAAAATGTAGTCTTTTGCGCCTGATATGAACTTGCAATGTTTTCAGGACATCCTTGTAGTATTGTGCAGTTGCTGATATGTGTGCAGGTAAAATATGCTGATAAACTATTCCATGAATATCAAAAAATGAGAGGACCATAACTTTCCCAGCAGAAGCAACCACTTTTGCTTTTTTGGGGGGTTGGTGATGAAGGAGATTTCCACACTGAGCATTGCTGTTTGCTTACAGGATCAAAATGATGTAGCCAAGTTTACCAGCAGTTATTACGTTTGAAAGATGCTCTGGATGTTCCTGTAACATCAACTTTAATTGCATGTTACTTCCATTGCAGCGGTAGGCGATACTGAACATGTCTGAACTTCCCTGATTCTCACAGGCGGGAACCAGGAGTACCAACAATGAAACTACTACGGCGTGTTTGTTTAACATTAAGCTAAGAGAATATAATAAGATTGAAGTTAAGTGCGAAAAATTATGACCGTAAAAATTATGATCATTCTTTATTGAACAGCCCTCGTATATTCTTTGTTATTGGTCTGAGTGTTGAAATTCTTATACTTCTCTCAAATGGAAAGACACTAGTTTCTTTTGTTGCTCATTTAAAGAAAATTGATTTTCATAGCCACTACAAAAGGCTAATATTAATCTACTATATTCTACTACTATCACTGGACATACACAGATATATGTAATTAAAATTTGTACTAATTTTACTCTACTACCGAGAGGTAGTTGGAAGAATAAGCTTTCGTTATAATTGTTTACACAGGAATGAATAGAAAAATTCATGTGAGTGCAGCGATTGTAAGTTTAATATACATAGAACACTATAAAATACATAAAATATCCATTCAAGTTAACAAAGATAGAGAATTTTGATTCACATATTCAGAATATGTTCGAATTCTCTATTATAAATGTTAATTTTTCTTTCAAAGGCTTTGATGTGCAACACAAAATAAATGTGGAGGTGATCCGATGGTCCCTGATATTTGATTTTAATTTTGCGACTCATACACAAACACAGAATAAATGTGTGTATTCATACGAAATAGATCATGAAGCAACAAAACAGTTACCTGTTTTGTAGAATGTTTAAAATTAAAACACATAACAAAATGTGAGCCATTTATTATCAAATAATGATTGAATATTGAGGAAGAGACTTGATTGACTTTCTCATAGTTCCAGGGATGATACAATTCCTTCTTGCCATTCAACATTCCTAGTCTATTGCAAGATATCTATTACTATCCTAATATAACTGCAGGTTCGGCACTTGTTTAAACACATCAGGAAGTAAGTCTTGAAGTCTATAACAATGTCATCATCTAAAATATATTTATAAATATCAGAGAAACTATGTACTTATTTTCTTACGTGTAATATCACGCAAGGATCTTCGAAAGCGGTGGTTGCGTGCTTTATTAGGAAAAAATTCTCTTTCATTAAATTATTTTAATATTTTGTAAACAGCTGAATGTCTGTTCTTATTTGGAGGTGTCTCATTACGTAAGATAAACTATGTGCCCATTATTTACATTTTTCTTTCTGTTACAACAAGCAAACCTCATTAGGATATCTATTCTTTGTCGAATGCAACGCCATTGTGAACAATTTTTAAGTCTGGAATTAAAATGAGTTGTTTAATAAGTTGGAGTTTAATTTGCTTCCTGTTAAGACACACAGATTTGGCTTTGTATATCAGATCCTTTGATCCAGCAGTTTATAAGAGAATATTTTTATGTAACAAAAAATATATTGGTATCTAAATTTGAATAAAGGTTTTTAATATCCATAATATAGAATGGAATTAAAACATTTTTGTAAAATAATTGTTCTTTCATACTACCTGTTTATAGAACAAGCTTTGGATAAGAAGAGTCAGACTGGAAAGTTCGATGCCGTAGCAGGGATTTGAATCACGGCTTTCCCAGTCTCCATCCGCTTGCTCTTAAACATTGAGCTACCATGTCAACATTTCAGCATGACATTAAATTCTCCAACTGACTACAGTTAGACTAGAATGGTAAGCACAACATAATCTTGGAGTTGTAATGCGACACACTGAACATATTCTGAGATCAGAGCAGTTATTTACGCAATCGGTTTACCTATCTGTTCTCCAATTCTATGCACTCCTCATTTCGAAATAAAACGGAAGTAACAATCTCGCATTTTTCAATTAAATTATATTTTATAATTTGTTTACTTTGAAGTATACGAACTGGATCTGTAATATTTAAAACTCCATTGTCACTAAGCGCAAATCCTCGAAAATGACGAAAACATCCATCTAAGTTTAAGGTATTCGATTTTACGAAGACCCACATATCCCAGAAGCCTCTATTGAATTCTGTAGGGATGAATGGTGTCTCTGAAGGCTTTTACTCAGCAAATTACAAATGACAGAGTATCTGGTGCAGAAGTGGAGCGCGGAAATCATCTGAAGGAAATCTCAACACAGTATTTAATTATCTCGTTAAAACAATACTAGGATAAAGCAGACATCAGCAGTAAGACAGATCTATCTGCGCCAGAAGCACGTTCTTGATGTCTGCTGCACTGAGGGAGCAAACTTGCCTACTGTAAATTAATTTACTACCAGGATGCTCGAGCACTTTTGTAAGCTTAAGAGTATTCTTCCGGTTTACTTGACGTAAAACTTGCTAAACTGGTTAAACATCAAGCGATGTAGAACATTTACGTAGCTTATTACTGTATTAGTACTGACACCTTTCTATCTTTTTCCACCCTTTTATGCCTCTGTCCTAGCAAACCTGGACTTCCACTGTAATTTCTAGTGGGATTTTATTATATAGTTTTACTTGTAATTCTATAATGACTTCCAATTAAACAACAGAATAGTTAACATTGATCATTAATACATCTGAATTCTAATTACTGTATAAACTAAAGTCCTGTTTCCAGCTTAATCCGATACTCATTGAATGCGTCTGAAATATTAGGGTTGTCTATTTATTTTGATATTCTCCTTGCATTAGTACACACAAATTCTTTATCTTTCTTCGTAGTATACATCGGTTTTAGTTTCTGCAGATAATCCCGTGCAATACTTTCCGCAGGACTACCTGATAATAATGACCAATCTTGAATGAGGATTCGTAGGCAATAAAAAGATCATACGAGGGTGGGTTAAAAAGTAATGCCTCCTACTTTTTTTCTCTTTAAATTGCCAAGAAAATTGAATCCATATTACACAGCTTGAAAACCACAACATTGACAATTAATTTGTCACTATTCAATATAATCTCCGTCCTTTTCCACAGGTTTGGTCCACCTTTTAACGAGGACATGTATTCCAGTGTGGTAAAACACATGGTCTTGCTTCCTAAGCCATTGACGCATGGACGTTTTCACAGCCTCCTCATCCTCAAAACGAATCCCACGATGAGCTTTCTTTAGTAGCCCGAACAGATGGAAGTCTGATGGTGCCAGGTCAGGGCTGTATGGGGGGTGAGGTAAGACTTGCCATCCCAATTTCTCAATTTCTGCAGTCGTGTAACGGCTGGTGTGTGGTCTTGCATTATCATGCAAAAGAAGGACATCTGCCATAGTTTTTGTTGGACGAACTCGGCGAAGACGTGCTTTCAGCTTTCTGAGAATTCTGACGTATTGGGCAGAATTTATTGTGCACCCTTGCTCCAAAATATCAATCATAAGCACACCATCTGCACCCTAAAACACTGTCGCCATAACTTTGCCTGCCGATCGCTGAGTTTTGAACTTTTTTCTTGGGTGACGTTGTGTGATGCCATTCCATTTTCTGCCTCTTTGACTCAGGTTCAAAAAATGAACTCACGTTTCGTCTCCAGTAACAATTTTTTCAGAAACTCCTCTCCCTCCAAATTGAAGCGCTGCAAGTGTCGGACGCTATTGTTTTCCTTGTTTCTTTGTTTTGGGCGTTTAACGTTCTTGCTACCCAACGTGAACAAACTTTTGAGTAACCCAGTTGTTGAATAATCGTCATCATACTGTCTTTACTGAGGGAGGTAAAGCGACACATTTCACCTGTTGTTACCCGGCGATCACCACGAATGATGGCATCGACTCGCTGAATGTTGCATGGAGTCACTGCAGTCACCGGCCTGCCGCTTCGCTTTTCATCTGCCAATGGTGTTTACCCTTCAGCCTCGTTACAGCGACGAACCTATCGCCTAACAGTGCTGACTTCGGCCGTTGCATTACCAAACACATTTTAGCCTTTCGTGAATGCGAATTGGCGTTTCACTTTTCGCGGTGAGAAATTCAATCACAAATTACTGTCTAATACGAATGTCGATGTCAGCCATTTTGCAAGGGGATGCAGTGCTGCCACGTGTTTGACTTAGAAAGTTACTATTGCAGGGGATTGGAGAAGAAGGTTTGAGGAATTGCGCCAAATTCAAAGTTTTCCCATAACTTACTTATTTAAGGAAAAATATGAAGCATTACTTTTTGACCCATAGAAAGTTTAGTGAAGGAATGCTAACACATTTTAGGATGAGTTAGTAGATATTTGAACATTTAAGCAGTAAAATGCAACAGTAACAATATCAATTAAATCATATTTCAATGGGATTTTCATTATGCTACATGGTGCTTAATAGGCTGTACAATTCAAGAAACTGTCTACATAATAAAATTCATTGCTGTTTTTAATAGCATTAAACAGATCTCAACTACAATATTCTATAAAACGTTTAGAAATTAATCAATTTGAATTTTATATTACGGCATTGGAATAGTAACGGAATTTTACTGTACACGTACAATGCCTTCATTTTGTTGTACCTTCTTTGCGAACTCAAGAAAGTACACTCAGAGATAAATGTTGAACTGGAATTTAATGCAGGTATGCCTGGAAAATGTAAACCTTATTCGGAAGAAATATATGAGCCACTACTTTAAGCTCGTTAACTCTTAGTTTGGTAACAGCAAAAGTGGTTCGCTTAGATTTGCAGACAGAAAGCTTAAAATGTATTAAACGAACAGATACTTATATAGAGCAAGTTGTAGCCTAAAGATCAACGCTATTCAAGACTATTTTGTTAGAGAGAAAGGAAAGTAGTGAATTAGTTTTCTCTGAAGTGGTATCAAAGTCATAGTAACAACTTGGTAGCACAATTGAAAACAAGAGCGAGATAGAGTGCCTACATTTAAAACTAAATACCTTGTGAAATTAGCTAGAAGTTTATTAACGTATGATACACGACATCTGAAACTATACAAATTGGATACCAACGCATCTTTTAGCAAAAAGTTAAATGCAACAGGCTCAGAAATATTCTCATCATGAAAAGGGAAAATTAATCATTGGTTGTCGTAACACCTAACATACGGCCGAAACGTGCCCCCGTCTCCTTCCTACCTGTAGACGTTTAGACGTTTAAACATACATCAGGTGTTTCCGTTGTAATGTCGTGCCAACCATGTGCGACCTCATAATGCGTACCACAGAGACTATCCTGGTTCTTGCTGAACTAATAATATACGCAAAAGTGAAGAGAATAAAATGTGAAGAAAGACAAGGCTTAGGCAATTAAAACGTCACGCCATGTGAAATAAAGCCGCACAATTATTCTCAGAGTGTACCCATGATGCAGGTTGGGTGAGAGAAAACAAGGACCAAGGCTAATGGCGTCTGTGTGTGCAAGGAGACATCAACAGAAGCGTTAGGTACTCCATGTAGAGGTGTCACCCACGATATGCGGTGAGAGGACCCCATGGTGTGATGGTATGCCGCTAAATTACATATCACCAGGAAACCGTGCTACAACAGAGCAGTGGGGGGAGTTTAACCCACATTCAAATGCAGTGGACAACCACAGCGTGTTAGATTCGGTCGTGCGTGAGGATGGTTTGTGCTGGAGAGAGGCATCATCGAAATCAATCCGCACACCCACGTAGTCCCACTTCTGACACCACTTGAAAACGTGAGCTAATTGCTGTCATTATTATCTACTTAAATTTAGAGTGATGGATAGAAGAGGAGGGGCAGCAAACGATTCCTGTGCCAAGATTTGCTGCGTTAATAATGGAGCGCTCTACACTAAAGGGATATTTTCATGCGTTCAGTTTTATCGAAATTATAGATCATAACTAAACAGGGAAAAACCTGTTCCACAAATGTCTAATATCCTGCATCGGTTTTAAATATTGTTTCTTATAAATTATGTTACAATGCACCGCAATTTTTGATACATAATAATGTATAATTACTGACTTAAATAAATCCTACTTTTCTACCATAATAACCATCCACTGCTATTGGGCAGTCATAGTGTGTGAACGTATTTTTGTTTCTGTAGCTATCAGATACAAGAAATCTGGCTTTAAGTATCATCCATATTAAGACTCAGATTAACTAATAGTAATAAAGTAAGCACTTTGGAAAATCATGCTCATTACATTAACCAGTGGAGAACAAAACTATACTTGAATATTTCCAAAACAATCTGCAATAATTGTTTCGTGCTCCCGTGCATGCTAGTAAAAGATTGGTGAAGAGGCTGATTATTAATAAAGAGATTTGATTACATAACTACAGAAAATGCCACATAAGTCTGTACTGTGCTCAATTTCTCATCAAGAAGACCGTAATGCAGCAGAGTTCTGCCTTATTGAATAGAAAGTTGTGAACAAGAGTTACTTAGTTAATTGCTCCCACCTTTACAGTTTCCCCCCTCTCTCTGCACTTCGTCTGTTCCTCTATATTCGTATAGTAGGAATGTGGAAACACTAACCCTGATTATCGGCAAGCATGTGCATAATGAGTGTATTATGGTAGAGAGGGAAAAGTAGTCTTCCCCTTTTTGATATAGGACATAGAACACTTTAGTTTATACTAGAAATATTTCAATTTATTTTCATTTCTAAATTGTTTAACACAATAAGATTTTCCAAAGCAAGAGAAACTATTATACACTAAGTAGAAAATTTCTATTTCAATGGTTTTTGTGTCACTAAAGCACATAATCCTTTGTCAAACTGTTCCTTAACTGGCCAGGCATATATCTAAAATTGGGATACTTGACAAGTAGTGACGGGGTGAGAAATATTAATTTTGTTCTTTAGGTGTTGGTACACATCTCTGGGCATAAATTATTCATGTGGTTGCTCATGATTGTCTAGGCATATCACAGATTTACAACAAAAACAAAGCTTGACGTCTGGATTAAGGTAGCAGTTTCCTGTGTTGTGCGAACATGTAATTTCAGAAATCTTGGTGTTAAGCTATATCAGGTAATAAACCCAGGAATGGTAGGTTAATACCACGGACTTCCAGAAAGCCTTAATGGTCATATTATGCCAAATGGTACATTACTGAGTGTAATAGTGCCATTTCAGGGAATGAATTGGAAACTGGAATAATCGTTCCTTCCGAACAAACAGTGGCACCTGGTGTGTAAGAACAAACCTCCTCTGTCATTGTCATCGAATATGTCTATTCACAGTTACAAAATGAACACAATAAAGACTTCTTTCTAAATGAGAATTTAATTGTATTTAACTTAAGCATGGCGGTATTCATACTCCTACACACGGAATATCAATGAAATGCAAATTTACAGTAGGTCAGTTATGGGAAATGGATATTTAAAGTTCTTGCAGTTTGTCTTTGTTTTATAATTAGTGGAATATTTCGAATATATTTTAAGATTACTGGGATACTTATGTCTGATTAAAACGTTTGGTGCTTTGGTGTACCTTTCTTTTATCTTTAATAGTGTTTTAACACCCGTTCTTATTACACATGGCACAGAATCAGTTGGACGCTGGTGACGTACACCGTCGGTCTGCTCAGAGAAGTCCCTCCTTTGGCGGGGCCTGAAGAATTCAACCTATCTTAGATTGAAGGCGCGAGAAAAAAGTTTCCAATCAGCAAGCTTGTGCACCATTTGTCCAACATTAAGTGACACTGCACAGCATACAAGCGCACATGAAGTATGAAGGGGAAAACCAAGTGCTATTTAGACTTCTAGGTGACAAGAATTCGAAATGTCATTCTCGACATCAACCATAATATTGCTCCACCCTTTCTTACCGACCAAAAAGAACGATAGATGTATGTTGATGAAACAAAAAGTCCCATTGCTGTTCAAGGTAATGAACATAATCCCCTGTCACAATTTCATAATTGGAAAAGTTTCTTTGGTGTAAGTTAAGGATCCGGAACGGGGAAACTTCATTGTCTTGGCAACAGCGAGCAGTAAGAAAGGAACAAGTATCTCGTTTTGGTAGATGCTCCTTTGATACTAGAATGTGCTGTTTCCATAACTTCGACACAATGTTAGACACAAAGAAGAAGGAAGATGTACTCAACTCTAGGAAAATCAAAGTTCTGTCTTAGTTTATATGTTACGTGAAATCTTTGTGGTGCTCCTATATTGTGGTTTAACACAATATCGCTGTTGTACGGAGTCAAGTACTTTTAAGGAATGCATGGTTGTCGAAGGCGGTTTACTTCCCAAGTTACCTTTAACCAAGTTTCCAGTTCCATCATGTAAGTAAATCAACAGAACAAATATGAGATATCTCTCACAATTCTGTTGTAAGAAATGAACACAGATGTGTTCTTTTCAAATTGTGGCTTTGTCTACCGGCAGATTATTCAACTACACTAAAGTGTTCTTGAGTAAAGCAGAATGCAGTTTTAAAACAGTTTTCAATCCATAAACAAGTATACTATGAATTTAGGAATTAAAAATAATGGAGTAGGCCTTCAATGCCAACGGTCCCATTAACAGAGTTAGTGCGTTCATTTATACCTAAATAGTAAGTGTTGGTGTATGTACAACACTCTGTTTTTTTTCCCGCCTCGGTAGCGTGGTGGTAGCGTGTCTGCCTCACGTTCAAGAGGTCCCGAGTTCGAATCTCGGTCAGGGCGAGTTACATGGATAATGTTTTCCCTTATCCTGAAAGACGAATGTCGGGTAACTCTATGGTCCCTGGGCTCATTTGAGCATCATTTCACCCACTGCATTCATCGTCCGATATGACTTAACGTTGGAAAAAAACTGTTTTCTAAAGCCTATCCTTCACTCGGCCAGAATAAAGTCACTCTTTCATTTGTAAAATACACAAAATAAAATGCATATTCTGAGACGTCGACGGGTTTCAGAAAACGTTATTAGGGATTAAGTATTACTGGTATCATTTTAATAATCTTTTGAATAAGTGGCGCATATTTTTAAATAGCAATAGAATATTGAATCAGAAGGTTTGGTTATTGCTACACACTGTGTTCGCTATTGACGCAACCTTAACATTGTTATATTTAGATAAGAGTTGCTGTTCAGAGAGCCTAAAATACAATGGAGGTGTGGAAAACGTCTATTTACTTTGCTACTGTCACTGATAGACTATTGCTATGTACACCTGTGGTCTCATTGATGCAGTACATAATTGATTATTTGACATATCTAATTTTTGTTGATATACTCTTGACAGACGCCATATCTGTCACCTACTGTTTGCAGTTTTCTCATTTGTATTGCCCATCATATCATATTACCGGAGTTTTTACTGTGTTTTTAAGCAATAATAATTAATTTTACAGATTGCTACCTTGTTTGGACTACATTTTGCTTCAGAAAATGAATGAAAATGAATCGACATACGAATAGCTATAAGTGTAGATTGTGCTGTGAAACCTACGGCATAGCAGTCTACATATATCTACAGAAAGGACATGCAGCAAGGATAGCACAGTGAGGTACAGAAGTACTAATACATTCCTAGCTCAAAGACAAGCATTTGCCTGACAACCGGGAAAACTCCCGAAAGGAACACATGGGTTAGGTAGGGCGGCCATGGGAATCGTACCCGAATGTTATGATTCTCCATTTCTTCTCCATTATCATTTCACACCATCTTTCATCTTTGTCTTTCAGGGTAGAAGTATCGGCGGGTGTTTTGACGTTGCATGGCACGATGTTCCTCCTGTGGGACAGTCTGCGGTCTCCGTACCGGCCTGGTGGGCCGTTGCACAATCACGATGGCTGGGATACCGGTTGTACTGGACTGTCGGAATTTCCATCTGGTCAATTGTAAAGAAGCTGCCCTCTGCACTGTCGTGACTCCTTGAGACGACCACCCTCTGTCTCTTCTAGTCTTATTCTTCCACCCGGGTATTAACCATTTGGGAGCATAGCTACAATAGGTCAAGTTTGGACCTCCCTGCCGAATCCCCTCCGTAGCGTAGTCTAATACAGTCTTACGCTACATCCGGTGAATTGATTAGAGAATTATGATAAAAATTTACTTTTAATAAAGTAAAACATTTCGAAAAACATTCCATTTAAAGTTGAGTTAGATTGGTAAACTTGAACCAAGTTTTTGCTATACGAGTAAGGTGGGAAGGCCGCGCCGTGGCTGAGCGCTTAGACTGCTTGACTCTTATCAAGGAGGCCTGCGTTCGATTCCAGGCGACCGCAAAGTGAGATTTTTGTTGGACAACCCGGCGCTGGGGCGGTTTTTGCTTCGGGTCCTCCGGTTTCCCCCACCAGCATTCCACCAATCAATCCGTCATCATCATCATCATCATCATCATCATCATCATCATCATCATCATCATCATCATCATCATCATCATCATCATCATCATCATCATTCCTATCATTTTATCTCATTCTGTCATCCACTTCCCTCACTGTCATATCAGATATGGGCCTGATCACCCACCCTAGGTTCTCTCTCACTCACTGTTCCAAATATTCCGTTCCTCAACCCACATAAGGGTTAAGAGGAAATAATACCCTGACACCACGTAGTGTTATACGAGGAAGTTAAAGAAGAAGCATAATGCCTTAGAACAATGAAGAACAATGCCTTATTTTAGATTCAGAATACTGTTTCGAATGAAACCACTGCCTAGTAAGCACGCTGTAGAGATAGCGATATAGGGGCATAAGGGGAAGTACTACTTTATAGTTCAGGTGTGATTGTCCTACGTTAAACAAGGTAACTACTTCATTCATCTGAAGCCATTGTTAGAAACGATATTTCATTCTGATAGTCAAAGTACATTTTAAGGCTAATGCACTAAATTTAAATGAAGCGAAAGATTTGAAAATTCAACAAGGTTATTTAACTTTCTCAGTCTAACAAACAAATTAACACCTTTTTACTATAATGAGCTGCAGTTTATTTTTATAAGAAATTATTGTTTTGTTATTTACTATATGTAATGTTACAAGATTTTCATCGTATGTTTCAGCATTTCTTGAAGTACCTATCTAATATCTTCAGTTTAGCCAAAGAGTAATTGTATTTTCATGCATCTTCCACATCCCTAAGATCCCCTTTGGAAATGCAGGTACCTTGTTTCTGTCAGGGGCTTTATGTTTCCTTTTATCTGAAATTTCTGCACATTATTTTCAGATTGTTTTCGCTTCTCGTTCCGGAAAGTGGCGTTATTTCGCAGGAGAAAGGGAATGGGAAGAATAGATAAGAAAAATTATTTGAAAGAGCGGGGCTCTTTTGTAATCCGAAACGCCGTGTAATCTGAACACTTCTGCACGCTTCCTCTTTTCTGAAGCGCTCCATTCCAATTGAAGGTTCTCTTTGTTGCGTAGCTCTGTGCTTCAGCCAAGCTCTCAACTTGTTTCATGTGCTTTTCTCCGGCTCTAAGGATCAATTCTGGAACCTTTCTGATTGAGGAGGAGGGGGAACTGAGGCTCATGTCACTTTGTAGGTATCTCAAGATTTAAATCAATGGCCCAAAGAGCTTATTTGGGAATTTCCCTCTCCACAACTCATTTTACGAGAAAGTAGATTGACATGTTGGATTCGTAATGAGATCTTGCACAAATTCGACTAACAGAATGAACATCCCCATAAAAGCTGATCCAGTTATAGTCTCTCCCTCTTCTTACATGCAGGTTTCTAACGGTTCTAGAAAATTACATCATGTCTAAGCACAGCACCCAATTCCAGATTGCGAATTGCATAATATTTGCTGCATTCTATCAAATACTATAATACATGAATCTCCACGTTTGAAACGTCATAGGACCTGATTATCTCTAAATATACAAACGCAAATGAGTTCTGACCATATGTGGTTCCTTGTGGACTGGGGAATAACATGCCAGCCTCTGGTTGCTGGCTCAGACATGGCAAAGGACGATGGACTTTTTCGGCATGGCTTCCTTCGGAAGGCTAGTAAAGCCCATGATCCCATGTCGTAGAGAACTCTAAGACCTCTGAGAGAAATTAAATAAACTTTCACGCTGATAACCACAAGAATCAAGCAGCGGCCTTAAATAAAATCTGTATTTCTCGACTTTTCTGGTAATATTTTATTCTCCGGATTCACATTTTATAGGAGAGTATGACAATGTTTCTATATCTTCTGTCATATTTTATGTTAGATATAGGTAGAAGGATTAAGTGAGGCATTACTATAGTACGTTTAATATAAGGGTTATTTATTTGCATTCTTAGGTGTCTAATTAGGATGAAATACAAGTACAATAAATATAGGGCATCCGTGAAATTAATTACTAAATATTTTCAATATTGTAAAAATTATTATTACGGTCTTAACTCCTTAGTTAGCATCTTCCAGAACATTTAAAGTAGGCATCGCTTAGTTTTACAGGCTGTATAATGAGAAAAGTTCTGTAAAACGGTACATTATCTGTTAGTTTTTATACCATTCTATAACATAAGTTTAGAAATGGGCATCTCTAATGCATGCAGTAAGTGCATTGTGCTAAAGAGAAAATAAAGATTGAAATTAACTGTCTAAGAGAATTAACTTGCAGAGTCTTCCACACAAACTAAGAAGTGAAACTTCCTTAGAAAATTCAACGACTTAAAATACATCACACAGTAAACCAACAATAGAATGTGGTGACACTTAAACATGGATGAAAAGCTTGTGCAAGAAGGGTTCGAGTGAAATCTTTCTTCTACTGCTTCTTCAAAACTATTAGGCCTTGTGACTGTACAGGAATTTAAAATGTTTGCAATGTGTTACTATTTTCTAGGACATGAAGAGGCGCCATCAAGTATAAAATTATATTTAGTTTCCTTTAAGTTACAACTGAATACAATGAAGATAAAAGGAGGCCTACATTTGGTATCTAAATTTCTATAGACAAAACAGCGTGATTATCAAATATAGGTTGAGTATAGTGACAATGAAGATGGGGCCACATTGTAATGCAACTGTTGCTCTTGAAAACTCTGTCAGCAATAAAGAGAAAGCCTTATTGGTTATGAAGATCCCAATCCAGTTGTGCAAGTTGTAATAAGTTAAAACCAATGTCAGAAGAGAACGTAGGAAGCTTCAATTCTTTCCGTCCCCAGCGTAGTTGCCACCGTACGCAAGTTGCTTTCTGTAAGTTGGTCGCACCAGAAAGCCCTTTTAGTACTACCATGCAAAACGAAATGGCACAGAATGACACTGCTGACAACATACGCAACGATCACCACCAATTTCAGGGGGAAGAATTGCTGCAGCCTTGGTGATAAAACATGTTTCCATTCCTAGAACTGACATTTGAGTTCCGGATCGTAATGCCCTCTCCTAAAATATGATGGCGATTATTCGTAACAGAAAACAGTCGCGTCCTGCAGCCAGTATAGTAGTTGCATCTCTGTCCCTAATGTTCTGTGGATGATGCCATCTGTAAGCTCATTAGCGTCCTCATCTTACTCCTCCTTTCCGTTCTTGCTCAATGATGGCACGTGTCACATCGGTCTGTACACTGACAAGTCGTTCTCTGCATTGCTGATCGGTAGTTGCAATGGGTTTTTTGTTCACAAGGGTTTCGACAATTCACTGTGACATTTTCTGGCATTTCTCTCCCGGACAGCGGCTATTTTGCTGTATGCATGTTGCTCAACCCTTCCATCCTGGACGACGCTTGCCGCTCAAATAATTTTACAGCTATCTGTGTGCTACTACAAGCAACCACATACACATCTTCTACAGCTATACCTGCATAGCCAACATGTAGCAAATAGCAATTTGTGACCCACTCACATATCCGCAAGAAACGAAATAGCTATAATGATCTCTGCCCCAACAAAACTCTAAAGTTATATAGTCATCTGTAAAGAAAATACTATGAATTCATTTAAAATTCCTTATTGGATGTCACACGTAACTAATGTAAACTATAAAAAATAGATTACTATTTTAATATCCGAACAAATGGAGGTTAAAAAGCCAATGGAATAATGGAAAGGCACAATCAAAAATTTCGAATCCTAATGTTATTCCTCTGGCTTATTTTCAGAGAAATATCTATTTTATTAACGAATTTTAAGTATATATAAACATTCTTACTGGTTTGTTTCGAATGGTCATTATTCTGTAATCTTTATAGATAGAATTCCTTTTAGTTCATCGGTTTAATTATATCCCATTCATATATCAATTTAACTTTCCGTAATAAAGAATCATCAGCCCGAAGAGTGACATCTCAGTTGTCCTCTATTTGGACCGCCATTGTTTTTGTGTGTGTCACACTACAACCTCTATTTGAAATTGGATTGTTTTGACCAAGTCTGTTGTGTGCCTTGGGAAACAAAACACTTTGCGTGTGCAATAATCCTACTGCAGCAGGATATTGCATAGGTGGCTCAGGGCCCCGATTATGCAAATGATACATCAACAATAACACTATCTCCACAATCACATTCCTCGGATTTAACGTTTTAATATTGTATGAGCACTCTTGGTTTTGTCGTACCTAACACTAAACTTTAATGGGTTGAACATGTGAGAAGCATTCTTGTAAAACGTTTTACATGTTATATGATGGGGTGTTCATCACGTTTGGTACCTCGATTCGTAAACCCCCGAAGCTTGCAAAGAGAACAAATGCGGTTGAAATGTGCGCTGTAAAAGAATAATACTGGTAATTCTCTTTATGTGCGCTACAAAAGCGGAAAAATGTCTCTTCTTTCATGACGGGGATACTTATAAATAAAGGATGAAAAATATACATAGAGCTGAAGAACACCAGAGTTAACGATATCTGTTTTCTTTTTGTTCTTGTTTTTCTTTTTAGAACATTCGTAACTATGTTTTTCTTGTAAATTAATTGTTCTTTCACAATAGCTGTGTGTAGGATGCACTATGAAAGGGTAGAGCCAGACTGAAAAATTCAATGCCATAGCCGGGATTTGAACCACGTATCTTCTGGTTTCCGTCCAGCCTCTCTAACCATTTGAGCTACTATAGCCAACTATGGCCATAGTATAGGCATATGGCATATTTCCATTAATTGTACCTACTAGTGGTCCGAACTATAAAGCCCGGGCCTTACAGCATAGTAAGTCGCCATTAAGGTAGTTGTAGTTGGCCCGCCTCGGTAGCGTAGATGGTAGCATGTCTGCCTCACGTTCAAGAGGTCCCGAGTTCGAATCTCGGTCAGGGTGAGTTACCTGGATAAGGTTTTTCCGTGGTTTTCCCTTATCCTGATAGACGAATATCAGGTAACTCTAAGCTCCATGGACCCTGGACACATTTGAGCATCATTTCACCCACTTCATTCACCGTCCGATATGACTTAACTTTGGAGGACTTAAAATTTTTAAAAAAAAATTAAGGTAGCTGTGTCATGTGTTTATGAGAATTCCTAGTGGTTTACCGGAAAAAACACAAGTCAGTTGGAGAATTCAATGTCATGTTGGTACGTTGGCCATAGTTGAGTCCAGAGGTTCTACTCCCATTAGCCTTGAACCCGTAGGAACAAGACCCGGGCCTCTTTCAACCAGGGAGTTATCCGAGCTGTCCCTTAAAGGGCGCCCGGCATCCTCCGTGGGGCTTTCCATTAGGGCAAGACCTAGTTTCCTAACAAGCCCCCCATCTGGTCCTAGAGACACAAGACGGGACGGAAGTGGATACGCCACTTACGCGCGTCAACACTCAAGGTGAAGACTACCGATATGACCTCGGTGGGGCCACCTGGTGATCTAGCACACCTTCTACTAGCTAAGCAGGCTAGTACCCGGAAACTTAAGGGCTTCCCTCAACCCCGTCCGAAGACGTACCCAATCTCCCACGGGTATCGGGAACACACTACCCCCTCGAGACCATCCCAATCCGAACAACTCCCGAAGGAGGGGCTCGTCTGTTCGGCCCGAGGTTCCTCTAGTAACGTCAGAGGTAACATGAGTGCTAAGGGTCCGCAGCGCCCGCACTTTGGCAGCTGAAAGGGACGGATCCCTTCCCCTACGGGACGTTGGCCATAGTAGCTCAAATGGTTAGAGCGGCTGGACGGAGACCAGAAGATCCGTGGTTCAAATCCCGGCTATGGCAATGAATTTTTCAGTCTGGCTGTACCCTCTCATTATGTTTTTCTTATTGCAGATTTGTTTTTACTTTATACAGCGACAATCATTAACAACGCAGATTTTCAGAAGGTTCTCTCTAAATGCACCTGCAATTAAGCGTTAAACTGTAAATTGCGTGTTTACCACTGACGTTTCTTTTTTCTTTTTTAAAAATAAGTTTGATATCCACACTAAAATGAAAATGAGGAATTATAATAACCCATGACATGACAGCCCTTAGAGGGCCAAGGCCTACCAACCCGACTGCCGGCCTCACGCCAACTTACGCACGGCAGAGGTAGTAGCGTGTCTGCCTCACGTTCAAGAGGTCCCGAGTTCGAATCTCGGTCAGGGTGAGTTACATAGATAAGGTTTTTTCCAGGATTTTCCCTTATCCTAAAAGATGAATGTCGGGTAACTCTAAGCTCTATGGACCCTGGGATCATTTGAGCATTATTTCACCCATTCCATTCATCGTCCGATATGACTTAACGTTGGAGGACATAAAATTACAAAAACAAAAACAGAAAAAAACATACAAAAACAACCAATACGGGGCGGAGATGTGGTCAGCATCTCGGCATCCCCCAGCCGGAATGCTGGTTTTCGTGACCAGGGCCGCTTACTTAGCGTAAGCTCCCCACTTTCCTCACGATGCTGAGTGGGCACCGGTCCTATACCCGGGACCTAAAATCCCCACCACATGGGTGGGATCGAACCCGGGTCGCTTTCCGTGGCCAGGGACCAAGGCATGCTGCCTTAGCCCGCTACGTCACGGCGCAGGACATGAGGAATATTTAACATAAAATTTTACACACAAAACCAATGCTAAAATAGAATGAGAGCAATTCCAGTGAAAATATTATGACATTTTCTAATTAATAGAGAATATCTTGTTCGCTCAGGTTCGCACAACTCCAGCCATTCTTGGAAGCAGCCATTATATTATTCTCACTATAAACCCGGACAAATAAGAGCACGAAGGGGGGGGGGGGGGCGGAAGGAGCGTCAGCTTGATTTTGTTTGTTTGTAATTTACGACATCCAACGTTAAGTCATATCGGAGATGAATGAAATGGATGATGGATCACATGAGTCCGGGGTCCGTGGAGCTTAGAGTTACCCGACATTCGTCTATCAGGATAAGAGAAAGCCCCGGGATGAACCATATCCAGGTAACTCATCCTAACCGAGATTCGAACTCGGGACCGCTATCATCTACGCTACCGAGGCGGGAATCAGCTTGATTGTTGCGTGTGGCGTGTGTACATCACTTAAAAACGTCAAGTAGATAAATACCAAAGGGCTGAAATTTAGTAAGTCTACAATACCGAAAATCATTAAAGAACATATTTATAAGGTACATATAAAATCAATTATCACCTTAAAACAATAAGGAAGTTTACTTACCTTGCATGGGCGTTCAGTAAATTTAAAAGAATCTTTCAAAAATATATTATAAAATTACCTCCAAAAACAACTTTAGTCTGAAGAACTTGTTAAAGAAACCTTTGAGTGATTCTATAGATGAATTCAAATCTTCTTAAGTGAATTGGATATTTGGGAGAAAATAGATATTTTAAACAGTGATAAAAACAAAATCTTGAACTTTGATATTCCAATAAATAGCATTGTATTACAGTTTATCCAAAAACAAGCCACATGTAAAAGCTTCATAATTCTAACGACCTTGATGCCAATTTAACTATCAACAATAAAAGAACAAGTAAATATTAATTCCGATCTTAACCAGGGTATGGTTCTTTTATCTGAGATAGAAGAGAAAGTTCATCTCTCTCAACAGATGTCCAGTAAATCAATGTCATCCTCACAAGAGATCAAGGAACTTCTGCCTCACAACATCACAGAGAGATTCCAGCCGTCCATGTCCGACGAGAACATCCCTTTGGCCGATATTGGTATAAGTTCTCCAGTTTCTAATGTTGGTATTGAACATCAGACTATTGCTGATGGGGGGGGGGGCATAAACTTCCTGGGAAGAAGGAAGAATGCTTCACATTCATTAGGCCGCGCCGTGGCTCAGTGGTTAGACCGCTTGGCTCTCACCAAGGCGGCCCGGGTTCGATCCCAGGCGACCGTAAAGTGAGAGTTGTGATGGACAACACGGTGCTGGGGCGGGTTTTCTCCGGGACCTCCGGTTTCCCCCGCCATCTCATTCCAACGGTGCTCCATCTTCATCTCATGTATCATCAGTGTCACCGCCTGCGGTGCCGTATGTAGTAAAATTGGGCGTTAAACACTACACACACTTCATATTCATTAGGTGCAGTAATAGTAGTTGAAGGTGATTCCCACCGGTGGTCGAAAACGTTCCGGAGGTTTCAACAACGGAACGTGAGCGAGTACTCTCAAAATCACCTACTCATATAAAGCCAAAAAGGATAAATACCAAGCAAATGTCTAGCATATTCCAAGAATAAAGAACAAAGTTTTCAAATATTTCTCATAAATCAAACTACTGCTTACACAGAAGGACAGTTAAGACTTTATATTCTAGAAAATAATGGCTCTAGGAATTCTAAGCGAATGTATTTAAAATATTTGAACTTCCTACTAATAGCCAATGAACTTTTTTCCCACGAAATTGCTATTCGAACCATATTTCAGCTTTTCGGATATCAATCTGATTACTAATTATTATACTTGGGTTACGCTTAATTGAATTATATAGTTCGCATACTAAAAAGCAGAATAATAGATAATGTAAAACTTGCTAAAATTAGTATTGTATTACAATCAACCAAAGTGCATCTCTGGTACTTTTTTCTTTTTCTTCTGCATCCTATTGCACATTACATATTCTGTGAGTTTATATGTAAATTGCACCACCAATAAATGCTCTTATTTGTATAAAACTATATCTACCACTGGATTCCTTAAAGAAGAAAACATGAGACTTGACCATTCACATGGAATGGCATAGAATGCCATAAAAAGACGAAGCCGATTGCTACAGCTTTATTTAGACTTAACTCTCTTCCGCAGTTTCTGGACGTACAGGTTTCCAATTTAGCGGCTCTGAGAAAGCTCTAGCTACATGATTACTGGGCAGATATAGACAAGTTGTTGGTGGTTCTGAAGTTATATTACTGCAGCTGTTGCGAAAATAAATTAGTTCTCGCTAAGCCAAGGTAGGATATAAGATTAGGACAACTTACTTAAATTGGGATGTCGTAGGTATGTGAAACGCAGTACTCTGGATGCCAGGGACCATACGCTCGCTTCCCAGTGTTTATCCCTTGATCCTCCCTTTACCCTAGCACCATTGATGGAAAGATAATCCAGCAAGCGGCGTTTTGTGCAGGCGCTCTTCCGTGAAGAGGAAGAGAAAAACATGCACAGAGAAGGTGAGAATGTGATGATGATAGAAGAGGTTGGAATATATTTGCGCAAAAACAGAAAAAAGAACTCTTACTTAACGCATACACGCCCTAGGACTACTAAGCCAGATTTCTCTCCTAAGAATTAGTTCCTAAGTAGCGTTTCTGCTCTTAAGCTGCTATAATAAAAGCCTAGAAATCTGTGTAATTATAAAATAGCATCTGTTGTCTTCTATATTACTCATTTGGACTTTTATTAGTACCGTTCCCATCCTTCTGAGTGTTATTTCTTCTGAGTATAATCGTGTGAGTCATAAGTACAAAGAATTTAATTTAAAGCTGCACACAAGTCATTAAAAATTAATTATGTTTTAATTACAGATTAATTCCAGCAAACTTCTTTAAAAGTGAAAATTGGAACCGGAGATTAAACTTGTACGCTTTTGGGTATACAGGATGGAATTGCACATGTCAGATTTTATACTGAGCAAAGGACGTTGATGCCATGAAAAAATACCATTTGCTCTAAAGAAATAACATAAAAGGTAGTTTGTAAAGTAACCGGTACCAATGATTATTGGTATGATTCTGTTGTGGCAGAAGAGGAAAACGTTTCTCCATTTTTTACCATGTACTACGCTTCACAGTTGTCATAATTGACTGGCACCTTACAAATGCTTGGACCTTTCTCTGAACATTCTCAGGTAGGTGTAGCAGTATATTCATTAATACCAAAACTTCATTTCAATTCAATAAACTTCAAATTCAACAATATCAGAAACATGTCCTCAGAAAAGAGACCTGAAAGAGGTTTTAGGACGGGATGTACTCCCAGGCTAGAATGAAGCTTTTATAATTTTATAAAGTGAATGATAAAGAAACTTTGATTATTTGTACTGATGTTGAAGATTATTCAAACTTTTCTATAATTTTATGATTATAAATTACCGAATATGCTAGAAGCTATGTTTAACAATTGTTCCCAAATGTGAGACTAAACCTTCTATAGACATATAAATGTCCATGAATGCGTGTGAACTAAAAGAAAATATAAGCAATCTCAGGTCAACTGTAACCGAAAGTTCTAAGTACTAAGTAATTTCATAAAAGATAATTGTATTGTCACCGATCGCATTGTGCTTGGAGCCACCGCAAAATCACAGCTGTACGCGTGGGCAGGAAAGAAAGAGAAGGACAGCAGCGAGTGAAGCTGGACGCTTGCTGAGGGAGAGAAAGAAACAGAGAGAAATAGATAGAGAGAAGCTGAAATTTTCCGCCGTCATCACGATTGTTATCGAGTGGTCTACTGCATTCTAAAATAATGACTGGGGGATATAAATAGTGGCAGAGTGTGAAGCAGTTGTGCAGTGGAGTTGATTTGTGCAGTTGTTATGCAGTGGTGTTGCAAGTGTTGTGTGGACATTTGAACTGTACGGCAGTATTCTTTTGTTTGCTTACGTGTGGCGGGTGAACGAGACGACCTTGAAGACTGCTGTTTGCCACGTCTCACGTCTTTAGTGCTGCGGCAAAGGTTGTATAAAGCTTCTGTTTAATGGAATAAAGAGCATTTTAGATTTCTGCGAAGAAATTTTTGTTTCTTCGCAACTCACGAAGTCACAGTGTTTATACGAGATAGTACTTTCCAAAGATGAATATCTTTATAATATCGTGTTATATTTTTAAATAAAAAAAGGAAATAAAGTTTAAAAAATATTGCATCTTGACTTCCATAGGTCACAAAATCACTTTAGGACAAAACCCATTAAACTTCTTAAGAGTGGATTATCTCACCGAGATGCCCTTTCACCTCGAGTACTGAAGCGAGAGAGGTTACCCTTGTTTATGAGTTACGACACTTACATGACGAGGATTTAAATCATTACTTTAAATGTGTGTTCTGCTTTAGACAAGCTAATCGTTAACTTTTATTACCTGTGTAAGTATTTATGAGCAACAGGAAGCGGTTTTCGAATATTGGATAGATCCATTAAATGAGCAAGTAGCCAACAATTCTTGAGCTATATAAACCCAACAGGTAATCTACTTGGGAGCAGCTGACCCTATACCCCGTTGGAAGCAATTTGACAAGCAATATAGCCGGTCATGTCAGACAGCCATGTTGGCAAGGCTCTCAAATACCACAGCCGATGAACCTATTTACGGCCTGGCAGACGAAGCAAGTGCACTACGCTGAGGTTAACAGCTGCCAATAAAACATTTACCTGACAAAACCAATCCATCAGCGCTCTCTGTTTATTGTTTTAAGCGGTGCTAGTTAACCGGCTTCCACTGACATAAAGGGAAACTCTTACAGTACAATATGGTTATTAATTTAGTTCTTCTCTTTTAATAAGTGACATTAAGGGTGTTTTCTTTTACGTATTCTTTACAAGGATACTGGCATAATATTCACTACATCTTTTCTGGATTTTCTAACCTCTATAGGCATTTTAAAGTTTTATTAGGTTTTCTACTTTTATGATTTAAATCCTTGGAGACATGGATCAGGTTTAAGTGAGGACTGAAACATACCAGAAATTCAGTGCATGATCAGCACAAAAAAGAAGAGTACGATGAAGAGGAAACAAAACATAGAATTTCGGAGGTAAATAGTTTAAATTAACAGGTATTCATTTTACATTTGAAAATCAACATGAAACCCAAAATATCCGGGGTTTTACCGGCTGAGTCAACTCACTGATTCCCATTCCTCGGAAAGGAATAGGAGAATTATTGGTATAATTTTGCGAATGCAGTCAGAAAGTATATGGCAATTTAAGCGCTCAGTTTCATTTAGTACTGTGTAGTACACAATAGGTGTATTAGGCACCGAAATCGAAACCGGAATTTTCATACGCCAAATCAGTATCTTTTCCAGAGGGAAATTCGTGTTTCACAGGGATGTTTGAAAGTGGCACGCGAAGTTTGAATGGAGCACGCTGTCGGTTTATCCCTCGTTATATAAAAACCACTGAACTGATACGCAGTGTCCTCTAGCCCGCGCAACAATTCGCTAACCAGTCAGTTCTGTCCGGTCAGCTATTTAATATAAATATTGTCTCAATGGAAGATTTGATCTTAGTTTGCTAGGGATTTCAATTAAACCTGGCAGCTGATATTTTGAATCTGGTCAAAGAAATTTAAAGTTCTGGTTTCGGCATGAAACCTCTAATGCTTCCCTTGTTTGGCAAAATAGTGGGTATGATGTGTACCCAACTCCTCCCAAAGATTCATCTACCTTGTCTAACTATGGCTTTCCTCAGCATCCGAGCTGTGTTGCTCATCTCCAGTGCGTTACATTTATCGGCCGTACTGCCTAGTTATGGGTGTTCTGCGAGTGCTGCCGCTGAGCAGTAGGTGGCGCTAGTGCCACTTGTAGAGGGAGCAAGAAGTTGGACAATTTAATAACGCAGCGCCGGGAGGGACTGGCTCCGACATTTCGTCGAGAGTATCGTGGACAAGAAGAGGACTTCCGACTGGGAACTCGGAGGCTCAACATTACAAGGTAGGAACATTGAAACAACACTGTTTGGCTTCGCTTCACCATGTAAATTTTGGACACGCCTTCTAGATTTTTATTCCATATGTTCCCTATGTACTCTCGGGTCATTTAAGGCAAACTTCCGAGGATTTAGGGCACTTAGAACATAAAAAGAAACCATAATGACCTTCCGTGTATTTAAAGAAATAACCATTTGTAATCAGAGGCAAAGATATTCAGTTGACATGTACTAAACCTAGCTATTAACAGTTTCTAAGGCAAAGAAAAAAGGTATATTGCTATATTTGGAATCTTAGCAGTATAAAGAATTAGTTGACAACAACCAACTTTGAAAATGTTTGTGCCTGTTTCCTTAACCATCCTATTTGGACGGCTATTTTTTTAATTTAGGCCTTCCTTATCCTTATTGATTTTCAAACATGTCGGGTCAGTGAGACCAGACTTATAGTATGCTTCCACGCGTTGTCATTCAGTGGAAACGGTACAGATGAAATGGAATCAATATATACGAGGTGTGAATATTCTGCAAATGTAAGTTACACATACATGTTGCATCTTTGTGCTATTAAAGATATCGTAGCTCTAAAATAACCAAACTGATGATATGATTACTATTACACTTATTTCAGTAAGTTTTAAAATAAGCGTGTACTAAGTCCTTTCACACTTATTATTTTAGTATGACGCATTCACAGTCATGAATAAGGTAAATAAATTAGGCTCTTTCCGAGATACAACTGCATAGTAAATAGAGTAATATCAGCAATATATCTTTATTTGAATAATTTATATTCATGATAAATTCTTTGTTCATCTTAACTGACATTTAATTTAATTTTTGGGCATTCGTAGACTACGCAAGTAAAACTATGCGCTTCGGTATCTACAATTTTATGTGTGACAGAGATAGATAGATAGATAGAGAGAGAGAGAGAGAGAGAGAGAGAGAGAGAGAGAGAGAGAGAGAGAGAGAGAGAGAGAGAGAGAGAGAGAGAGAGAGAGAGAGAGAGAGGAGGATGAAAGAGGAAGAGTAATCTCACGTTAAAGATACCTCTAACAACCACGGTTGTCATAAATGTACTACGTATGTGGACTAACTCACCGATTAAAAGGGGTGTTTTAGTGTAGCATTTTCCTCTAATAGATTTATTCTCAACAGGCATTTGACTGGTCTCGCTAATATTTTAATTTCTGCTCTCACTCCCCTAAGGTTTGCGTCTACTACTCCATTTGATGAACTTCTTGGTAACCCAAGGGCAACTTTACAATCATTTGTGCGTGCGATTGTAGTAGATATTCTGCTGTGTGGGGTTAAAGAGTCAGGATTTGGACAACGTTTTCACGTATAATCCCTCAAAATGGCAAATACTGCTCCTATCCTAGTGTTCGATTAACTAACTATGGTTAAGAAAGATAAAAAAAAAAAAAAAAAAGGAATTTTCCAAATTTCAGTCTAGATGAAGCCAATCAATTTCAATTACTGCTCTTTGGATGCAAATTGAGAAATAAAGACTATTAGAAGAACGTCTGCACTAGAAGTCACAAAATAAGTTAATTGTATATATGATCTAACAAAGGAAGTTAATTATAATGGAGAGTGAAGGTGGGGGAAAGTATACAAAGGAGACGTTTCGGTTATTTTACGGGTCACATTATGGTGCACATTTGCTTTTATGTTTGTAATTTTGTTTGCATTCTTCTTCAAGGCCGCGCCATGGCCAAGCGGTTGCACCACTTGCCTCTCACTAAGCTGGTATGAGTTCGTTCGAATCCAGGCAACCGCATGTAAGATTTGTGGTGGACAACACGTCATGAGACTCATGGTTACTATTTTTTTTTAAGTATACAGCGGAATATCGACAAAAACCTGCTTTTGCTGCTGCTATATTGCAAAGGAACAGGGTGAGTTGAGGATTTTTAAACTGTGGCGTGAAGTGGTAGTAGTTATTTATTATTCCAACAATGTACATAATTAAGTCCATGTAGAAAGCTTTATATTCATTATCTTCAGTAATATCGACAGCTCTTGCTACATTTGAGTCAGAATGTCCTTCCAACTTAATATCGTACTACAGGCTTTTCAAGTCAATATAGATTCAGTTAGAATCAGAAAACTGAGTATTATTAATAAAACGGGAGAACATATATGAGAAATTACATCTGCTATAAGCTGCTAGGAGGTGTATTTCAATATAAAAGAAGTAAGTTTGCAAGTAAGCAAATGTCTTATCTCTCAAATTAAATGAAATATTTTGGGATAAAAGCTACTTTGAGTCTGGATAGTTCAGGCGTGCATTGAGAACTGTACTTAACAGAATTAAATAAAACACAGTGGTACCTACCTATAGAAACAATCGAAGGTCCTGTTTCTCTAGATACAGCTAAACTAGTACATCTTACCGACTTGCCTGGCAAATGACGATCATTCAGAACATTTTAACACAGGAGAGCTATATTAAGAAGCGAATGTGATAAGAGATGTATGATGTATAAATGAAAGAAATACGTGTTAACGTCATCTATGATATTTTGTTTCAACGCGTGGCCATATTTGAGGGAACTGCTTGCAGTGTGGTATTTCTATCCGGTTCTGTTCCTTTTCTGTTTCCGGCTAAGAATTTCTAGCTAGTAAAGTGTAGGGACCTCGCTCTCTGTACTGTAGTGACTCCTTGGCGTCAGCCGCACTCTTTCATTTCTCGCCTCATCCTCCCTTGCTGGGGTGCCGTCTTTGGGAGCATAGGTCAAAATATCAGTCTGGTCGCAGTGCCCAATCTACTCCGAACAATCCAATCCAATTCAATCATTGACGAATTACCTTAACTTGCTGGCTGCTCCTCTGAGTAGGGGAGCAGAATATATGCACTTAGGCCTTTATTCTAGGTTCATGCCCAGACTTGCCAAACTGGATTTCAAATTCAAATTATTGACACTTCGTAAGTAACAAATCTATTTGGAAAAAATACTTTTGTATATTGGCTAGGCTGCTATCGGCATATGTGCCATTCATAAGCTACTCATCTCGTCCGTGTTTGACAGATTATCATGCAAAGGGCACACACAAACACACATACATAAACTCACAAATACACATGCAAGCGCATGCAATTTACTTACTAGAAAAAATTGTAATTCATTGGGTCAGTTCCCCCATTGGACACATATATAACGTTTATTTTAAAATGGTTTATAAGGAAGGTTTTGTATCTCGGTGAATATGCAATCTCAAGGGAGACACAGAGGTGAAAAAATATCGACATGCAACAACAGTGTCAGTGTGACGCATTTCAACTTGTGTTAACGGTCAGTAGCTATGATTAATTGGAATTTAATTATGATGTATATTCCGAGCTAATTGTAATTTCATTTAGATGCTAAATTGTCCTCTATCGTTAATTATAGCTGAACAAAACAACTTCGCACAGTATCACGTGTCAATCCCACAGCTGTTTATTTTGACGTGCCTGACAGTGGCTACACATACATCTATTCCCTTAGAGAAATAATCACACCGAGGTAACTTCATATGCAACTATATCACCTCTATAACAGACAGCAGATTAGAACAGAAGTTGATGCCAAATCTTATATTAAATATACTCAGAAATAACCTTAATGCATCTCGTAACTAATTTAAGATAAAAGGGAATTTATCATGTGCTGAAATATTTGCGATATGTAATTACACTTATTGTTGAGGTTCTCAAAATCAATTCTGGAGTATTACAATTTATAAAACCCCACAATATAGCGAAATAACATGTAATACTTAAGTTTAATAAACTCGAAATTCAATTATTAATTACGAGTAGGTGGCATGTTTTAATTTGTATAAGAGCACGCAATCAGACTAGTAGATGTTCAAATTTTTCTCTGAAAAAGGTATTCCAACCACCGTCGTGGTCATCTTCAGCGAGCCATGCTGCAACTACTGAGTCTGCTAGTCTGAGTGAGTACTCATTAAAGCATTCCAGCTACTCGTAATTAACATAAAATATGTCTCACTTTAAATACCTTGACAATTTTTATAACGGAATTCAAACATAAATTATTCACTTCCCAATATTTTTGTAGTTTTAGGGGTGCACACTTCTCTCAAAGCTCCTGTCATTTTTAATCTCTCCAAAAATAGAACTTCCGTTGTATATGATCTATATCAAATACTTCTGTCAGGGTCATGATTTCATTTGATTTAAATGTTTCCGCGAGACATTTCTTCGCTTTTAGAACCAGAGAGCTAGATTGGGGAAAAGAGGATGTGACAGAAATTAATAACTCAATACATGCAGTTTGTCGTGAGCAACATCAGAATGAGTGGTAGATTGAGAAACAGCATTTTCTTCTTTCCCATCTGCGGCGCCTCTCCTTCAACTTAAGATTCAGTCATACCAATAACTAATTTTACTATTTTACAACATTTTTTTTTTCTTTTCCGAAGAGATAAATGTGTACGACACCCCTTGCACTAAACAATTATCACCAAGGGGGCCGTCATTTCCATATTTGGAGTACACATTATTTTCATTGTTACTTGTTTTTTCGGAGTACAGTGACAATAACCCTATTTGCAGTTATTCCATGAGATCTGGAACATTGTGCAGTGAAAATGTATTGGCAGCATGATGAAATGAAAGGTGTACACATAAATCAAAGAGTCGGACAGAAGGGAGTAGTCAAGAAATGAAATTCATGGAAGATGCAGACTTAATATAGAATCCATAAACCAAAATAAGAAGCTATCTTCTATAGAAGAACGCTGGAATTAAAATAAAAAGTTGAATGAGCATCTGGTTCCAAATCTTCCACCAGCTTTTGTTTCAGATAATGCATCCCATCACACGATGTAAGATAATGGTGTAACAATATTGGCCTTCTCAACTAAAGTTATAATTTTCATCTTAAGAAATGAAAATATTTGGAAAGAAACATAACTCAACTATATTTACGGAAAACAGTTTTTAAAAGAGCACAGTTTTATTTATTTTCGATTGCCACTGTGATCTGTACACGTCGAACTCGTTTGAAATTTGTTGAAACAAAGGATATCTAACAATGTTGCTTGCATTTCATTGTCACCATTGCAAGAAATGACTCATAGGCAGTAAATAATCAAAGCAGAGATGTTGCCATTTCGTTGAACGTGCGTCAGTGGAAGGGGTAGTTGAATGAATCGCTATAAATGTAGTTATTTTGAGAAGTGATGAACTTACTAAGATATGGATTATGAAAGACAATGTTGAAACAACTCCAATACTGCGTATGAATGAAGTGAACCACTATAGGTGATGATCATCTTTCAGAGATTCGCTGACTTTGGTTTTAAGGAAGTGTTTATTATTATTTATATATGTACACTGTATTAATGATTTTATGATTAGACTATGCTGGACACTAGTTCAAGCGACATTTCTTCTGTGTAAACCTAGCCATGACATACAGTAACCTCGTATATAAGCTGCACTCATTCATACGATAGGTTGTAAATAAAGTATTACGATAAAACAACACTTCATATTGGGCTAGGGAAGCACTCTTTTAACTTCGACACACGTGCTCCTCTTATTTGTCGCATATGCAAATCCTATTGCTTTACTGCAACATCATGGTATATTACAATTCTTTTACATAGATAGGTGCCTGCATCGGCAGTGTAGGTGTTAGTGTGTCTGTCTCATATTCAAGAGGTCCCGACTTCAAATCTCGGTTAGGGTGAGTTACCTGGATACGATTTTTCCAGCGGTTTCCCTTATTCTGAAAGACGAATGACGGTTATCTCCAAGCTCTATGGATCCTGGGAACATTTCAGCACCATTTCACCCATTTTTTTATCGTCCGATATGACTTAAAATTAGAGGAGGTAAAATTATATACATAGACCTTAAATGCCTTGATGCTATGCTGCCGCAACTGCACCTTTCTTCTACCGTAGAACATAATTGTGTCACATAACACTTTGGCAACACCTAACAGTATATTCTGCTAGATGCACCATACCGTTTCTTATTAATTCCATGCATTGCTTTCAAAATTTTGAAAGATCATTTAAGTTTGTTTTATTGAATCCGCAAGAACAGGTTATCCGAAGCCTAAAGATGAGTTAAATACATACGTGACCATTAATTTTAAGGGTGCAGACTGATGGAATTTAGGAAAAATTGAACTTAAACAAGATGTCATATCCCACCTAACTATCATGATGATAGTTTTAAGAGCCTATGGGTTCGTAAAATTGAAAGTCCAATTTGCAGAAATTCAAAATGTTCGTTATTTCCGTAGAAATACACTGTGTTCAATCCTTACGTAACAGCATTACGTCACATACACAATCACAATCTACCAAGGTCGATGACCACAACAAAGAGCTTACTCAACTTCCACTGTTTACAACACTCCTGTTACGACCTACCCTTGACGAGTCGTCACTTCCTTATATATCTCATTGATAATTCGAGACTGTTCTGTAACAATCAAGAGATCGAATGTTCTGTCACCAGACGAAACTCGAACCTTACAGACGGGAAACCTTATCTGTGTCGGCAAGTCCTTTATCTCCGCGCTGCATAACTGTTCCTTTGTGTGCACAAGCCGCGTTATCGCGATCGGGTTCACGACATTGTTGTTCATTCTGTCTTTCTGAGAAGGGCCAGAGCAATATGGAGAGTGGTTGCGATTTAGGGCATAACCCCATTAAATTGATCGATGTATAAAGATGTCAAAAACGCGTCAACAATAAGAGAATAATGGTTAACCTAGGAAGTTTTTGGAAAGTGGCCCATAAATTCTACAAGTTCTTCCAGGAATCTAGAAAACAAGATCACCCCAAGTTTTTCGTAGGATACACGTATCTCTTAAAGACCCTTTACGTCCTCCAGATGACCGCCAGAATGATGAATGAGAATATTTAAACGCACAGGAAAAAGTGCATATGGCAAATCTTAAATTTACTATCCAAAAGAATATATATGAATGATTTAAAATTTGTTTCGCACGTTATATGGCGGATCAGGTGTACATATCCCAGTTGCTCAATAAAATAGATGCTAGAACCGAATAACTCAGTGATATTGGTAAACATTTGTGGAAAAATATCACAAACTTTAAACTCTGGAACCTCAGGAGAAGTCGATTGGTCATCGTTCTTTTCAGTAAATACGCATATTAACGCAACGTTGAGAACGTTTACCGAAGTGCAAATATGCATAGCAGTAAAACAAAGTACCAATTTGAACGTCAAAACTGGATAATTATAATGTCGATCTTGGAGTCATAAACGTGCGGAAAAGCATGATTATTATTATTGCACTCAAATGTGTAATTGGTAACGTTGAACATTTTGATTATACTTTTCGCTGATCTTACCTTGATGACAAAAGCGCCATATCACTTCAATATTAATGAAAATAAAAGAAAGAAAAAAGGATACATTTATATTATTGTTGCATCGACTACTTTCCTTGTTCCTCACCACTCTGTAGAGTAACAATGTAATGTTACGGAGTTTATTTTGTTGCTCTTATAATAGTAAATTGATACAGGTACTGAAAATCGATTTCATTCACATGACTTTCTATACCCATTCTTCAATAAACTATTATCATACATGCTTATTTAATTATTTACTTTATGTTAAGTGAGATATACAGTATTAAGAATAACTAAACACTTAAGCCACACAACTTCACTATTACTGACCGAAATTTAATATCCTTTGGATATTAATACAGATATACTTAGCTTACTTAGAATACTTAGTTTGCTTCACTGTCAGCAGCTTCAGTATTTTAACTACAACAGATATACAGTTACCAGAAATAGTTTTTGTACATTTTAGTTGTAGGTAAAATAGGAATTGGAGAATTCAGAAGCCTTAAGTGACACTCACTGGTCGCTATGATATAGCTGTGAAATTTCTGCTCTTCATGGCTACCTTACTTCCCTTTTGAGCAAGATAGGTATACGTATCTCAATATGCCAATAATAACAAGAATATCTCGCACATGGTGAACATCACAATAGAACTGCGTTGACATAAACTCCGAGCTTTAAAGAATATACCAGGTGGGTCAGCTGCCCCTTATTCTCGAGTTGTATGCAATCCGCATTTAATACTCCAACATGAGAACATCGAACCCATTATTAGGTTCTACCCGCGTATTTAACATGGATATTAAACACTCGAAGAAATTAGCACTAATATAGATGTTATCGCATCCCTTGTAATATATTCGTAATTAGACTGCTGACATTTACCCACCAGAAAATGACTGGAACCAGTGAATACTATTTTTAAACGGGATGTGTATCTCACACGTTACTAGATAGCTCAGTTAGAACGAGCACAAAACTGCAATGTCATCTGTCTGCTGTGAAGGTGAATCCCCTGCATAGGTGTACAATTTTTTTACCATGTAATACAGTTTACAATTATTATTCTGAAAATTGTTGTTATTTTTACTTTTAATTGTTTTATTTATGTTTTATGGTATTGTTTGGTGTTGCTTTATTTGTGAACTACAAGTACATAGTTGTTTAAACTCACCTATAGGTACGTGCACTTGAAATAAGGATCATTTATACACATTTGAACACAGAAAACAAGGAAATTACAGTATCATTGTTTAACGTGGAAGTTAACACAATTTTGCAGACATAGAATTATTGTTCTACTAAAAATTGAATTTCAAATTGCTATGTTCTGTGGCGCTGGAATGACCATTTTTCTATTCCTGGAACACGACTCCTCTAACGAAGCGAGTTCTTGAACTGATGACCTTCATTGGTAATGCACGCCTTCAGGGACTTTATAATTAAATTTTGAATTCAGTTTCCAAGTTTTGATGAACATAGAAAAGTATTGACAACGCTGAGACTCGAACCTGTGTCATTGAGTGTTGGGGCATGTGAGACATCATAATCCCAGTGAGTTATTTCAAGATTTGCTTGAAAACAGGCTTTGAGTTCAGTAAGTAGTATGACTTGTGTGCCTGGCGCTAAACCTTCGCCACCTTGCAAGTTCTCATGCTTGATTTAGCCCTCTAAGACACTTTTAATCATTTTCTGGGTGTTTTAATATTATTACTTAAACGGCAAAAGCTCTTTTGAATGTTACTTGAGTTGCACGAGACGTAGTTTACGCAAAAATGTAATAAAATCCCTTAATAATGTGTTTAATAATATGTCCGTTTTGACTCTAATGTCCCATTATGGGCGAGAGGTGTCTCTAATGTTTTCCTAATTTATTGCAGCCAATTCCTGCTCTAAGTACAGGAATCCGCCATTTACTGTTCAGGTGACGTTGTTAGTGTACTCATATATGTCGATTTTTCCGAGGCGTTTACTGAATTACTTTGCCATATATACTCTAATAGAAGTTCGTAAAATCAGCTGGAAGCTGGAATTCGCTCTCGTAAAGGCGTCGCATGTGTTTGAGAAGTACTATAGCGAGTAGTGCGTTTTGTCCCTTACGCAGCTATTCCTCTGAATTTTGCGCATTCCCCTCTCTAAGAACGTCAAGCAATACAGTTTTGTAAGAGCAAAGCTGGACTAAGGCTCACATGCCGTTTGATGGGTGGCCTACCTTTCAAAAAATAAGGCGCTACGGACTCATCTGGTATATAACATTTGGATCTGACTATGGGGATTTACTAGTTTTTGCAAAAGTAATTTTAGCCAGCCTCGGTAGGGTAGGTGGTAGATCTGCCTCACGTTCAAGAGGTTCCGAATTCGTATCTCGGTCAGGGTGAGTTAACTGGATAAGGTTTTTCCGGGGGTTTCCCTTGTCCTGATAGATGAATGTCAGTTAACCCTAAGCTCCATGAACCCCGGACTCATTTGAGCATCATTTCATCCATTTCATTCACCATCCGATATGTCATAACGTTGGAGGACGTAAAATTACAAAAGAAAGTAATTTATAAGGAGGAGGACATCAGAGACAATTCAAGAATCTTTATTTGTTAAAATAAAATCTGAAAATATGATGGTATTATAATCAGAATTATTAAAAGCATGATTGAAAGAAATTCAGTACTTTTTCTTTTTTTAGTTTGGGCTGAAAGGACTTTCTTGAAAACCATAGTGTCGTATCTGTGAAAGATGCCTACAAAAGTACCAAGTTTGACCAAATAAATCTTGAGTTATATTTTTTACAGACAAACACGGATGCACACAAACACCGAACTTTGTTCCAAAATATTTTCTTGTCAGATTATACGGATCTGAATAAAATAGTGAAATCTTCGTATGGATTGCTTCAGGGGAATGTGGTATATCTCTGCCTATTATGCACAAAGATCACTTATTTGCTGCTTATTAATTTTCATTTGGTGTATAAAGTAATTAAGGTATTCCTGGGTTAATTTTAGGGGAGCATTATTATCAATGCAAAAAATAAAGTAGCGTGATATTTTGCTTTAAACGTTTAAGAATCTGTCAGCAATGACAGCCACCACTGAACTAAAATAGGGGAAGAGTTTGCTCGTGAAGTCTTCTATAATAATCGTAAATACTAAAAGTGACTACCCATATTATTAGACAAAGGACAGAGTTGTCGTTAGTCGTTTTTAGCTTGATACTCATACCTGAGAATACAACATAAAGCACGAATTACATATCCGTTGAACGTATTAATTACATATTTTGCTTTTTGTTTCATACTTCAGCGGCTTTCTTTGAAGGCTCTAAACTCATTATTCTTTTTCGTTATGTGTTTTGAAATTATAAACATAGTAGTAAACGGATGACATAGGGTAAACAGCACAGTATATTTCAGGAAGTGGCAGTAATCTCTGACTTTTGATGTTTAACGAAACCGCAGTACAATTATGCTGTTGATTTCATATTTTTACGCTTTTGCCTTTATCTAAAGTTACTGATAATACTTTTAAGCATAGTAATGACATGTAAAACGCGATGTAATTTGTGGTTACGTAAATGGATGTGGCGTAGTTCTATCGAGCTTTTGTACCTGAAGTACAAAAACAGAAATATCACTAGAGCAAACAAGCGGAGAACAATGATCAGATATTGTTTTGTTCCTCAAATAATTTGTTAGACATTTTACCATTACAATAATTGAACATATGTATCTAAACGGAGTCAAACTATTTACAAACTGAAACTTACACATATAGACACTTAAGTATTTTGCTAGCAAGTAAGTGGTTTATATTTCATCAAATGAAAGATCAACGTGTTGGTTGCTGCAATGGATCAGTGATGATTCGCCTCGACGAAGGAGATTAGGTAGGACAATTGGTATACGTATTAGCATTGAAAGCAAACCTTTTTACTATATCGGGGCCTCGTTTGTTTATGGGACGATGTAAACAAAAGCACTGTACATGTGTGACATCATTAGCTGTTTAGCAATGTAGCTCTCTGCGTATGGAAAGTATAGTTTGCATATTATCATTTTTAAACACTTTACATCTAATGCCAAATATATAAACAACTTCACACTATTACAAATGCAACAGTCAAACAGTAATTAATTAGTATTTGATTTGAAAGCGAGGGAATAAGTCTAAAAGGTTGCTGCTTCCGTGGATTATATAAAACATCTCAAAGGGAAACCGTTGAAAAGTAGTGAAAAACAAATGATATTGAATTTTTTTCAAGCTGTGTCAAAATACCCAACCTTAGCAATTGAGAACGTTGGTAATTTGTCAGCAGAATTAACCGGTGTTTCAACGCCCAGTAACAATGTCGTTCGAAGTGAGGTTGTGAAAACGGGCCGGGTTTCTACTCTGGGAAAACATCGAAGAAAAATGAAGCCAGTTGTGAAAGGTAAATATGATGAATTTGTTAAAAGTGCTATTCGTCGCAAGTTTCATAGCGTCCTTGAAAGAAACGGGCCACCACAATTACAAAAGTGCTTCAAGCAGTAAACAATAATAGCGATTAGCAAGCTTTGGAAAATTATAATATTTTTATGATTAATTAAAAATTAATTATCATTTTTATTATTTTTGATTATAATTACAAATTTTGAGCGTGAAGATAAATTTTGTTCCACAGTAATTATTAAAGGAAAATTCGGAAAGGAAGTCGTTTAAGTAAATCGTCCGTTATCAGATTCCAATTAGGTATGTAAAGTATTTTTTCAGTAACATGCCAGCACGTAGAACATTCAAGTAATTACCAAAGTGGCTACATGCAGTTATATAGCACTATTAGAAGGACCCGTATCTTAATGTTTAATTTATTAATTAGGTGAGATTATGTAAAGGAATTAAATAATTGAGTAACTGTTATAAGCGTGCAGTCACTTGTTAGCGTACAGAAGACACACCTTTGCATTTAATCTTAATGGAAAAATGCTACCACATAAGCTATTCAAAACATCGAAAACGTCAAAACAAAACCTTGCATACAAACTCCTTGACAGCACACATGTTTGCCACATATTGGACAAAACAGCGCGAATACACCCTCCAAACACAGTCGCCGGCTGAGTAATACATTTTCCCACTTTGTTTACATCTTTCTATAAACTAAGTACGGCCCCGGTATAGACATTCAGATCTAACTTCGAAATGATTTGTTACAGTACTCCTCTGTAAACATGTCGATACGAGCTTGTAGTGCCTGAAGTATTGGCTTAGAATAACTGATGTGTTATGAATCAATGTTGTTACGTAATACTATATTTCATCATGAAAATATTTTGACCCTAATGCGATATTCTGCTTGGAGATATTTGGCTACCTTCAGACGTTTGCACCTACTCGTCCTTTTAAAAAAGCAATGAACGTTCTCACTTTTCTGTGCAGTTTGATGTGCATTAACAAGTTTTATTCCTTTTGATTGCTTCTTATTAAAGAAACATTGGATTCCAAACCCAAAAGTAATAATCGTCTCCCGTGAATACGATGCCCGAAGCTTTCGAAGGAGATTTTATTGGCAGAAAGGAACAGGTTGAAGCCCCAGTTTCAGGATCTATAATTTTGGCTGGAGTTTTGCTTAAGTTAGGAGGTTATGCCATTTGGAAAATCAAAATATTTAAAATGTTTAAGTGGATTAGAGTGGATTTAGAGCACAGACTATAGTCTTTTACATTATAAAATATTAATCAGTTTTATGTTATGAATGTTATTTCGAAACATGTGTTTAAACTATTGAGATGATATACAGAATAACTGAATGACGATGATTATGATTTTTTTTGTAATTTACGTCCTCCAACGTTAAGTCATATCGGACGATATATGAATTGGGTGAAATGATGCTCAAATGAGTCCAGGGTCCATGGAGCTTAGAGTTACCCGACATTCATCTTGAAGGATAAGGGAAAACTCCGGAAAAAACTTTATCCAGGTAACTCACCCTGACCGAGATTCGAACTCGGGACCTCTTGAACGTGAGGCAGAAATGCTACCATCTACGCTACCGAGGCGGGCACGATGATTATGATAAATGATGATGATTTATATTTTAGGGCACTCAACTCCGTGATCAACAGCGCCCTTTCAAAAATTGTATTTTACTTAACTAAAACTTTCCATTGAATTTACCTTAACTTTACTTTAACTTTGCTTGGCTTTGCTTTGGCTTTACTCTAGTTTTGTTCTGGCTCCGCTTTGGCTTTGCTTTGGCTTTGTCCTAGCTCCACTTTTGCTTTGCTTTGGTTTAGCTTTGGCTCTGCTCTGGCTTTGCTCTGACTCTGCTCTGGCCCTGCTTTGAACTTGCTTTGGATTTGCTTTAGCTTTGTTTTGGTTTTTCTTTGGCTGTGTTCTGGCTCTAATTCCGCTATCGCTTCCCTCCGCCTTCACGCTAACCTCACCCCAACTTCACTCTAAATTCACTCTAACTTGGCTCTAGCTGGGCTCTGGCTAAGCTCCGGCCCCGCTCCGCTTTGGCTTTGCTTTGGCTTTGCTTTAGCTTTACTCTGGCTTTGCTCTGGCTTTGCTCTGGCTTTGCTCTGGCTTTGCTCTGGCTTTGCTCTGGCTTTGTTCTGGCTTTAATCTGGCTTGGCTCTGGATTTTCTCTGGCTTAATCTGGGCTTTCTCTCGATTTGCTCCCAATTTGCTGTCACTTTGCTCTTGATTTCCTCTCGCTGTGCTCTGGCTTCGCTCTAACCTCACTCTAAGTTCACTCTGAACTCACTCTAACCTGTCTCTGGCTTGGCTCTGGCTAAGCTCCGGCCACGCTCCGCTTTGGCTTCGCTCTAGCTTTACTCTGGCTTTACTCTGACTTCACTCTGACTTTGCTCTGGCTTTGCTCTGGCTTTGTTCTGGCTTTAATTTGGCTTTCCTCTGGCTTTGCTCTGGCTTTGTTCTGGCTTTGTTCTGGCTTTAATCTGGCTTTACTCTAAGATCACTCTAAACTCACCCTAACCTGGCTCTGGCTTGTCTCTGGCTAAGCTCCGGCCCCGCTCCGCTTTGGCTTTGCTTTAGCTTACTCTGGCTTTACTCTGGCTTTGCTCTGGCTTTGCTGTGGCTTTGCTGTGGCTTTTCTCTGGCTTTACTCTGGCTTTGCTCTGGCTTTGTTCTGGATTCGCTCTCGGTTTTCTCTCCCTTTGCTCCCGCTTTGCTCCCAATTTGCTGTCGCTTTGCTCCCGATTTGCTGTCGCTTTGTTCTTGATTTCCTCTCGCTTTGCTCTGGCTTCGCTCTAACCTCACTCTAAGCTCACTCTGAACTCACCCTAACCTGGCTCTGGCTTGGCTCTGGCTAAGCTACGGCCCCGCTCCGCTTTGGCTTTGCTTTAGCTTTACTCTGGCTTTACTCTGGCTTGGCTCTGGTTTAGCTCTGGCTTTGTTCTGGCTTTTCTCTGGCTTTACTCTGGCTTTGCTCTGGCTTTGTTCTGGATTTGCTCTGGGGTTTCTTTCGCTTTGCTCCCGCTTTGCTCCCGATTTACTGTCGCTTTGTTCTTGATTTCCTCTCGCTTTTCTCTGGCTTCGCTCTAACCTCACTCTAAGTTCACTCTGAACTCACCCTAACCTGTCTCTGGCTTGGCTCTGGCTCAGCTCCGGCCCCGCTCCGCTTTGGCTTTGCTTTAGCTTTACTCTGGCTTTACTCTGGCTTGGCTCTGGCTTGGCTCTGGCTTTGCTCTGGCTTTGTTCTGGGTTTTCTCTCGCTTTGCTCCCGCTTTGCTCCCGATTTGCTGTCGCTTTGCTCTTGATTTTCTCTCCCTTTTCTCTGGCTTCGCTCTAACCTCACTCTAAGTTCACTCTGAACTCACCCTAACCTGTCTCTGGCTTTGCTCTGCCTCCGCTCTGGCCTCGCTCTGACTTTGCTTTGCCTTCGGTTTGACTTTAATTTAATTTTTATAAATAAGTGTCAAACACGGATGTGGACCTTGTTTGGATGTTTGGCATTAGATCTCTCACCACTCAGAGGCACCCCATCGAGAGATTTGGCAAGGGACACCAGGATTGCCAATCCCATACTTACTGCAGTAGGCCCTGGGGTTACAAAATAACTAAATATGAGACATTTTCTGTATCAATCGAAGTATTTTTCTTCCTCATCGTAAATCATATCACTAAGATCACATACACGATAGAAAATGCTATGTAGATCATTTTGCCAATACTCTATTAAATAATAATGGATGGACAAAATCCACATAACTTTCATACGAAATTGTATTGCAAGGACAAGAAATTGTAGTTTTAAAACCTTAAGCTGTAAAATTCGAGGAATTTATATTGGCCATTGTAAGGACTAGTAAATAGTACATTTGATATACAATTTGGTCTTTTTCATGGATTAATTACAGTAATTTCTCTCAAAACGTGGCTTAAAGAGCTACAGAATACTCTGTTCGTAAAGTATAGACTAATCTGTAATGATTGTGGCCTGGCTTTCTCGTACTTTGGAGCAACATTCAGCCATTGGGTAAATTACACGTGTAATAGAATATTTGAGAAGCTTCCATTCGAGATATCCCGGGTTTGATTCCCGTTGGATCTGCCACGATGACCAAGGTTTCTTTGTGGTTTCTATAAGTTGGAAGACAAATGGCGAGGTGGTTCCTCTTCTATCAAAACCTATGTGTCCCTAAATGTCCTCTCACTTCGTTTTTGTTTTTTTATTTTATGTGAGCTTCCGTTTCATGTAGTGTCAGTGGGTGTCAGACAAGTTGCACAGCTGCTTGCTCATTGGAAGTATTTCTCGCCTCTTCAAGATGCCATATTTCTTTGAGGCGCCTAAGGCGGGTCAAGTTCTTCTCTATTTCACCAGAAGGGAAGCCTTCACTAAGAAGAGCCTGACGGTGTTATCGAGATTTCAAGTTCGGAACGTCTGTGAGTCTGTGAGTCTCAATGACCTGTTTGCTTGTGCCCGTAGCCTCCTGCGGTTCCATAAATTCATCCGTTCCTCCTGGAAGGTGATAAGTCACAAAAGACAGTGTTCCAGGTCGAGGAAATTTTCATAGCTGTGGACATTTGATCTGCTTAAACGTGAATACTCACTTTTTCCAAACTGAAAACAGCCAAAAACTAAATTTATGTGAATGATGGACTAAATTTTTGTGTTATGAGCATAATTACTGCTTACATGTTTTGTGATGTTATTTGTGTTATTTTAAATTTTGGTTAAAAATTGCAAATTGTTAAAAAGTGTCAAAATATATTGTAAATGAGGAATCAGTGACTAAAAGAAATATAACTTATACAGTAGGTTATGAATGATAAAAAATACAAGAAAACGGTTCAGAACGGCGAATCAATTATCTTTTCTCTAGAAGCGTCGAGTGAGAAGATAGGTTGTGTTTTCTATGATAATGAATGTGATTTTCTTGTGTATTAAGTAATCCGTAAAGTAAAATGTAATGGACAAAGAATATTATCAATCGTTATTTTGAAAGACTCACCACAAAGTTTCACATCATTCCCAGACTACGACTGAGTTAAAAGTTTCATGCACCAATTGAGATAGGCGGGACAAAAGGAATTTTGTCTCTACAGATCAACTACCACAGAAAGACTTTTAAAATTTAAATAAACAAGCAATAACAAAATAAATGACAAAATGTAATATTACTAAATTAATTCAATAATAAATTTCTACGGATCAAAATTTTTAGTTCTCAAAAAAAGGGAAAATTTTACTTCAATCATCATCCAAATGAAGAAATTTTCTTTCAGGATTCACTCAAATAAATTTGTAAAAGAGTGAAAATTATGAAAGGAATTTTTGTTTAAAGAAATCTAAAACTCACAGATAACTATTTTCAATATTTAGCCTCCAATTTCCTTACACTGTTTAGATTTCCATATGAAATTCAAGTAGTTCCTCTGTGTTATTAAATTAAATACATAGATCGTCAATTTAAGTACTTCAGTTTTCCTAATCGTATCGAAAATCTCGCTTAGAGATACTATCTATTTTTACCAACTTTATTAAGGCGGGTTATGGATATATGATGCCATCGTAGTAGCAGACTGCTCCGATAAATGAAATGCATCTGAGAAATTAATTACGAAAATGCAAAATAGTAGCTATGTTGGAAGGAAAATAACCTGATAAAGGAATACAATTTATTTTGAAGCAATTTAAAAGCTAAAACACTTGGATGCCATTACACGCACACAAATCCTAAAAGCAGAGTTAGAATACATTGTTGTTATATTCAATATATGTGGTGTGAAGCCAGCTACAAGAATTCAAGGGAAGCTCATTTCCACACCACTCAAATGCTCCCAACCTAACTTTTAAACCGACAAACAAGCATTGTAATTACGGTTTATGAACCGAGAGAGAAATTTGGCCGGTCAAAGAGCTATTTCCATAATCACTAGTAAGATTAAAAAACAAAACAAAAAACATGAAACACCCCTTCAGGGTAAATGCGTCTCGCTGTGAAATTCGATAAAAGCTAGTGCTGAAATGGGATTATCAGGGTAAAAGGGAGGGGGTCCAGCATCGCCTATTCTGCCGATAAAACAGAACACTGCCTAAGTCGCCGCTGTCTTCTCATTGGGAATGTAAAACAATGAAGAACTTTTCTTTTATAAAGAGTGCTACTGTGAAAGGCTTCAGTCCATTGAATAACAAGTAGGGGAAACGAATAGCACAGAGGGGAAATATAAAAGAAGTTAAACATTGTTTAGAATGGTCCTTAATTAACAATTATAAACATACACATAATAACTTTGTCAAAAATCCAGAAGTTTTCCCCAGCTTATTTCCATAGAGTTTTGTTCTCAAAACATACAAGCACATTAATCAATGTAGGTAGCTTTGGAAGTTAAAAGTAAATGTATGAAATTCGTTTAGCATACGTACGAAATGAGATTCACAAACTTTCTGCATAACTGAACACGATTTCGACCGTATAGAGTGTTTTAGTTATATCTAAATATAGAATTATTTCAATAAAATAAATTTTTCAGAAGAAGATCTGAAAGCGAATCTTTCAAAAACATATTGGAATGCTAAATTATTTTATCCTGATATCTGAATGTGTAGTGCTTAGATGGCTTTCCAACATTGTCCAATAGTTTAATTACAAACGTTCTCATTCTTACTTGAATGAACAGAAACATTAGGACTAAATATTTAATCACATATAACATACACAATAATAAATTTCCTTACAGACTTTGATTTAGTAATATAGAGTATAGAAATCTACACTCCATGATTGGACTTGAAAGAATCATTCGTATCCCAAGCTGGCAAGCTTTGTGCTGGGTCTACCGCTCCGCTCTTTCGGGGCAAATATAGTTATAGCTTGTGCCTACCTCGTCTTACTTAACACTTCTACTAATCTATTCTTAATCTATTCTTATGCCCGAAAATGAATTAAATATTGACGTAATATTGTTCATTGCACTGTCAGCTCGTACCTGTATGTAGCGCAGCTGCAGCGTGTGTTCCTCACTTCCAACAGGTCCCGATTCGAATCTAGGCCAGGATAGTTATCTGGATGCAGTTTTTTCCAGGGTTTTCCCTTATCCGAAAGGTTAATGTCGGGTAACTCTAAGCTCTAAGGACTCATTTGATCATCATTTCACACATTTTGTTCATCGTCCGACATAACAGATTAAAAAAAAAGCGAGAGAAAAAAATATTACACTGTCCTAAATTACCAATACAAATATCTATAAAATATATCTAACAGTCTGATTGATTTGTTATTAATTAATCGTTTGAGGTGGTGTTACAGAATTAAGGAAAGTTTTTAAAAAGATTTCAACAGTACACCACTTGATCTGGTTTATAAATATACGAGTTGTACTAGGTGAAATAAAATAAATAAGTATTTAGTTTGTTAACGGCGCTAGTAATTTCCAGGATCTTACCAGATCAGCATCATGAAAGAGTTAAGAGACAATTGAGGTAGTTTGCAGAAAGTTGGGTGGAGTAAAAGTACATCCAATTGCAGTCATCAATGAAATTCTGTACTGGAGATGTTACTCAGTGCACATTGTACCTTCTATGGAAATATATTAATAGTATCATTGAGAAGTAAGTAGATCAGTCCTGCAAGAGAACCTAAAATAAATATCTAGTACGGATACTGCGGAAGAGGCATTGAATATTTGTCAAAAATAGATTATCTAATTAAGAATGTATTAGCATTCTGAAAGGCTCCAATAACTGATGATTTGTAGAATATCTGATTAGCTTTTGTACGAACAAAAGAACAACTGATTTTATAAAATTTATATCTATATATGCACTCGTATATAAATTACGTTATATGATCATATTTTATGGATAGCATATCAGAACAAGCTCTTAAATAAATTATCAAATTATTCTAAATTAAACCTTAAAACGTTAATGCTCTCTTGTATATAACAAGTGCTATTATTATCCTATAAAAATGTAATTCCAAACTGGCGAGTATAAAAGTATTTACTAATTCATTAAAAATTCATCCCTTTAGAAGGATGGCTCCTCTGACCCAAAAATATCCAGACTCTCAGGCAACATCCTAATGCTATTTGTGATTCATATGCAAGGTTATGTGAGAGTCTATTAAACAGATGCAATTACTATTTTCACTCCTATAACTGGTATATTTTGTAATCTAAATATAATTACAATCTGTATATAATAACATATTTCCGCCTTTGACTAGTGAACAAATCATAATTCAAATTTGATAAACAATAAATAAGTTAATGCCCCTTTTTCAGCCAGATTAAAACTCTGCTTCTCTATAATTGTTGGAATTTATAAAATTTAGATTTACGAATCCTTTACCTTCAATTAAGGCGTATATACAATCATTTGTAAGACACATGGGCGAGTAACTCAAAGTTGCAATATTCAGCAGATGCTATGATTTTCTTTTCATTATTAGGATAACAGGGACTGCCATAATTTTGAATAAATGTCTTAAAATAAGTTATACATTTTCCATCTTTCAAATTACTGTAGTAATGGTTCTACTCGAAGTCTAGAGGCAAGATTGATCTACGCAACGTTGATTATACATATTCTATAGAAATAAGATCTTATGAAACCATGGTGACCAATAATTCTTAAATGGTGTATTCATAAGAATTTTATCCAGACGTGTGGGATAGTTACCAGCACTACTCGTAATGTTAAATTTAACCTCTAGTTGTGACATCGGCAAAACATATCAATAATGCTTGTAACCTAAATGTAATCTAGCATGGCTGTTCATAAAACAATGGAAAATATGCAGCAGCCTGAAAAAAGTTGTACTGGAAAATAACTATCATTAAAGCTGCTATAATAGAGAACTAATCTTCAATGACAGCTACTTCTCTTATTTCCCTGACGCCATGATATAGGAATCTGAAAAATAACAAGGCATGAATGTGATGCTCAAACTTTCGTACATTTGGTACAGACTTCACGTAAGAATATAAAGATTCTCTTTGAAATATGTATTTTAAAGATGATATCTTCTTTATGTTATTTTTCATTGATGGTTATGGTGCCGTATAATCTTCCATGTGAAAGGAGAATGTTTCCTAATAGAATTCCATCTACTTTGAAGGTTAGCCTGCATACCGTGGAAAAAATCACAATCTCGCC
>CM060949.1:115516762-115746762 GCA_030765055.1 Mantis religiosa
TCCTTTACTACTATCAATTACAATTTAGTAAAACCTGACTATGGTAAATAACATATGAAAGATTCTTTGATATTTACCCAAACGAATTTTTAAGATAAGGTGAACATCAGCCATCCTTAAACTTACCCCAACAATCTACCAAGATCTGGTAAGCCTCACGTTCAAGAGGTCCCGAGTTCGAATCTCGATCAGGGTGAGTTACCTGGATAAGATTTTTTCCTGGGTTTTCCCTTACCCTGAAATACGAATGTCGGGTAACTCTAAGCTCTATGGACCCCGGACTCATTTGAGCATCATTTCACCCATTTCATTCATCGTCCGATATAACTTAACGTTGGAGGACGTAAATTTAAAAAAAATAAATAAACAAAAGATAATAATAATAATAATAATAATAATAATAATAATAATAATAATAATAATAATAATAATAATAATAATAATAATAATAATAATAATAATAATAATAATAATAATAATAATAATAATAATAATAATAATAATAATAATAATAATAATAATAATAATAATAATAATAATAATAATAATAATAATAATAATAATAATAATAATAATAATAATAATAATAATAATAATAATAATAATAATAATAATAATAATAATAATAATAATAATAATAATAATAATAATAATAATAATAATAATAATAATAATAATAATAATAATAATAATAATAATAATAATAATAATAATAATAATAATAATAATAATAATAATAATAATAATAATAATAATAATAATAATAATAATAATAATAATAATAATAATAATAATAATAATAATAATAATAATAATAATAATAATAATAATAATAATAATAATAATAATAATAATAATAATAATAATAATAATAATAATAATAATAATAATAATAATAATAATAATAATAATAATAATAATAATAATAATAATAATAATAATAATAATAATAATAATAATAATAATAATAATAATAATAATAATAATAATAATAATAATAATAATAATAATAATAATAATAATAATAATAATAATAATAATAATGCAATACTGCATAGTGACAAACTTTGTACTCGCTGGATGATAATCACGTGCATGTGGGTTTGTATATAGCAATGTATAGGTTGTTTATAGTGAAGTAGTAGCAATGTTACTTGCTCATTACGCCGCAGAGCAGCAAACTTTAGACTAACAAATAATTCCAAACGCATCACGTAGGGATCAGCATAGCCAACATACGAACAGATACAAAGCTTAACACACGAGACGATGAGAGGGAAAATCAAATTTAAGAATCTGCAGAGAATGTGTATACAAATGAGAAACGAACATATTATCCGAGACAAATAGCTTTAGCCTTGTTCATGTGTGGCGGTTGTAGGAACTACGCGCGTTGTGATCGCTGGTATAGGCTGCTTATTTAGTTATATATGTAGTTAACTGTTATGTGAGTTATGAGTACCGCAGTACAATATAGTGTCGTATCACAAACATGGAAACTTCAAGAAAGGTCACTTTGAGGGTTGTCAATTCACAATGCAGGAGGATTGTTTAGAATGTTTCCAGTTCTGCACGAAGGAAAAGAAAAACTGTCTAGTTTTTCCTTTGCAAGGAACAGTGGCTAGAACGGCTACGGCAATAGAAAAAAAGTGAAGCCAAAATAAATGGATCACTAAAGAATTTTTAAAAGCTACTGTTTCAGTACACGAGTACTTGGAACAGGAAAACAATGTAATCGGAAAAAGAAATGTCAAAAGAATGATTTCAGTAAGTGCATTGTTCGTAGAATTTTTTAGAATATTATGAAGTGCGTAAAGAAATTCCAACAGTGAAGATGTTGTTTTATGCAATAAATGAGATAATTAATTTCGGTGTTGGCAGAAAACATTCTTACAAACGTGATTTAGATTAAAAAAAAATGTAAACACATACGGAACATTTTAGTGGAATGCCAGGATATAGATAGCCGCCTAATCACTGCGTTATGAGCCCCATTGAAATAATATGGCATATGATGAAGCAAAAAAAAAAAAAAAAAAAAAAAAAAAAAAAAAAAAAACAGAAGAATAACGTGTTTTCGGCGTGTTCTATGAATTTATACTCACTTAAATGATTAACCAGACAGTGTTTAAACAACAAAATTGAAGAGTATATGAAAAAAGCATACATCAAAACTAAGTCCATAGAATAAGAAAGTGGCACCAAAATGTCTTGATGGAAGAAGAAATAGAAATAATAGTAATAAATGTGGGTTTGGATAAACAGTGAAGAACAAGAAGAAGCAAATACTTAGCGGTTTTGTGGATTCCAGAGATAACAACTGCAGTTCTACAGACATAACAGCTGATGTGATATCGCTGCATATGGAAGTTCAAGAAAGTGAAATGGAAATGCAGTAATCGGAATATTCACATCAGAATTAAATAAGTCAATTTTGTTCTGCTCCGCATTCAGTAAGTACATATTTTTCGTGACATGATGTTTATCTTACCTCCTCTCTGGTAGCCTGACGTGCGGTGTAAAATGATACCAGCGCCTGCACTGCCAAGTATCTATCTAAATATCCCGGGTAAATCACAGAGGACGGAAACAGATAAGAGCAGAGTACAGCTTCATCATAAAGTCCGACGTTATAAACATCAGGACATAGTAGACTAACAGGTTAATCCCTTGAGGTTACAAAATATAGCAATTGATTACGCAACAGCAGAAAATGCTTAGCGAGTAGCAATAATAACGAGGAAAACTAATATGTGCCTGACTGGAAGGCAAAAGTGCACAGTTGCATATGTGAGTAATCATTACACGTTTTAAAAATAAATTTCTTTTGCTAGTTTAGTTTTATGAAGACCAAAATACCCATATTTAAATTCATTTGGTTTCGAATATGAAATTTGTAGAAATTACAAATAGAAAAAAGAAAATTCGAATATTGGGACCAAAAACTTGAAATCTTTTCGTCGCATAAGCATATCAACCTAGAGAGCATAAGATTCCTTTCCCTTGTACAAAAATTCTACTGAAATCGTAATTAAAGGATTAAAATATGTCATATATATAATTTAATATGCAGTATAAATTCCAATCTGGATGATCGAAAAATATTATGTCAATACGGAAAGTAAAATGAGCCTCATTTACACTGAAAGAGTAAGTATATTGAAAAAGAGATTACTCAGCTTAATCATTGAAATACTTATATCAAATAAAATTTTCGATACTAAAGTTTAACCGTGAATTTATTTCATAGCGAAATATTTTAAACGGCCGTTCCTCGCCATTACACAGAAAATTTGGGAATTGAAATATAACCAGACAAAGAGAGGATGCAAAGCATAATTATTTTTATATTCATCTTTAAAGTTATCAACATTTTAACAGACTTCATCAAACAGAAGCAGCAAACCAATCACACTGCTAAAGCAATTTGCCACACTGTTTTGAATAAAATACCATATAGTATAAACAACTTAAGGGAAATTAAAATTTATATCTTTAATTTTCTTGGAATATTCTAAACAGTTCCCTTTAATATGAAGCAATGTTGTATTTGATAATAGGTGAACCGTAAAAGGTACTCAATTCTTTAAAAATAATCGAAGAACGCAATTTATACCATATTTTATGTGACGACACATTCTTTACTATTAGCATGAATTTTGAGATACTGCACATCTAACTCAACTACAAATCAATATGCTTCATTTCTACCTTATTCTTTTCCTCCCTTACTTTCTTTCTCATGTTCTTGCAAGGGGAAGAGGATTTCAAACTATCACATAGAGAGCAGCATTGAAATACTTTTATTACCACTTCAAATAGTTGTATATCTTCTATAACAAAATGAAAAAATAAGTGAAAGTTTGTTCTGAGGTCAGAGGTTTATGCACAACAATGTTATTTACTAGTAACACCAAACCGGCCGATAAAGATCTGCATTAAACAAATGAATTTCACTTTTATCGCTCCTGTTTCACGAACATTTTATAACATCTAAGGCACCTTTTTTTTAAATATCCTGTGTAATGTTCTCATGACCAACGAAATCCCACAATATTGGGGGGGGGGGGGGGACATTCTGGAAACGAAATTCCAGGCACTGGAGTTTCTCAGGGTATAGCGGAGCCTCCGGCTATCACCGTCTTAAGTGTTCTCATTCCATAGGTGGTCTCCTGCCAATCGGTTGGGGTATATTTAAAGAATAGCTTATTCCATGCAAGTTTTCGTCCCCGTGTATGTTTCTCTTCAATCCTGGGAATAGGAGGAACTGTAGTAAGCACACTGCAGTGTTGGGTACACTTGACGCTGTTCTTATAGGATCACTAGTCTGCGGAATACGCTATAGCCGATGACAGGTTTGAATCTCGGGAATGAAAAAGAGATGTGAACTTGTTCCTCCGAAAGAAACACCTGTCGTTTGATGACCTATTCCAAGACAGTAACTTGATGGCTGTTTCCCCAGTTATGCTATGCATTTCTTTGCGATGTCCACTAATTCACAATCGCGTTTGGATACTGGAAAGTGAAAGATGTACGAGAAATGTTTCTATGAAGAGTTTATGGAAGAGAGAACAAAGGTCATGTGAATATAGAGTAACATATTTTCTTAACTTATATCTTCTTAGTCCCTCTGTTTTATCCTACGGTTAGGGCGTTTAACTTTATAAATAAGCCGTTGAAGGTACAGTATAGTTACTTTCATATGTTAAAGCAGCTGTATGATATCTTAGAGCGTTCCGGATGCTAACGTGCAAATAGGAACTCACGACAGCTGAAAGATCTAGGCAAGTTTGGTGTGCAGGTTTCAAATATGATTAATATAAACACATGAAAGCCTAAATTGTGCTACATTTGCCATCGTGTTCAAATTGTGTCATTCACTGGTATCAGCTTTCATAAAATCGGAGCGTGATTACAATGCATAAATTTGAAAAGCTACCTCATCCTACTTTTTAATATTTTAGCGTACTCTATTTTAATCTGTTAGCTAAGAATGCCATAAAATTTCTCCCATTTAACAGTAAATAATATCAATATTAATGGCCAACAAATTGTCCAAGGTATTGGCTGATATGACTGTACCAATTGTCTTTCTTTTGTTTTGTTGAAGTTCAACTAACCTGGTAGGTTATACTGGATAATAAAGAACAAAGTAGTTTAAGTTATATTCAACATTCGTCTTCTGTGGATAAGAGAAACTTAAAATCAACTCCAGCTATATAAACGTAACTATTATTAGCATCTAAAGCAGACACGCTACCAATACCATGGAGTTAGGATACCCCACTTTGAAAACTGCAATATGTCTATCTCCTTTGAAAATTATCCCCACTACAAAATGCGCACGTTCTATCTCTCTTTAATACCAGAAAACGAGCATCAGTGCATCAGTAGCAACAATGTGCCTACCTTGCTTGGGACTTTATATTTTGCTATATATGACTTTATATAGAGTCTACTTAGCAGGAAGTGTTTAAGGACAGTTGATATGAGCTAAATTCTTCCGAATAAGTTATATATAACAGCAAAAACTGTGTGCTCTAGAAGTAAAATAATCACCTCATAAATAAAAAGGACAATTACAACAGGATTCTCAAAATCAGTAAAAACGGGATACATTCTTGTTCGCCTAGGAGAAGATGGAATACGAGATACACTGAAGTAGATGGTAAATGATTTACATATTATTATCAACTCATACTTTGTAGTTACTAATAAGTTCGCAGGTGAAAGTGTGAAGGTAAGGAGAAGACGATTGAAGCGAAGAAGGGAAGGAAGGGGCAAATGATGAGGAGCAGCAGAAGAGAGTCGATTCCCGTAAAGTGTGCATGTAATTGGGGAAGGCACCATTCAAGAGCAATCAAAAGAAGGGTTGTTGCTCCTCTGGGGCGATCAGCAGCGCCATGAGCGATAATTAATCTTAATTAAGATCTCTGCATGGAGAGCACAAACAAACCCACGACAAGAGCTGAGTAAACACCAGGGTTTTGAGGCAACATCATTTGGGCTTAATCTGGTAGAACACAAGCCCCGTGGCCTAACTCTATTTGCAGAGCACTCTCACTGAGGCTTTTCTAAATATTTTAACGAACATTGCACAAATAATTTGAGAACATTAATAACAAACTCACAATAAAGAGCAGTATTTTACTGTTCATACATAATAATCCCAAGTTTCACATACAGTATAGTTCAACTGAAATTGGGAGAAGTTTTACAACATCAAGACTTTTTTTTCGATCATCTAATTCTATAATGCACACATATACAAAAATATACGCAAATTATAAATAATTATATGTATAACTATTGTTTAGGACAATGAAAATTGATTTTAGTTAGTGGATGCTCTGTAAGTTTGAGTCAATATTATTTACTGCAGATATAGATGCTGCCTCAAAAGTAATGTTTCTAAAGTAAACAATTATTTGACAAGCAAATAACCATTTCAAAATTATAGAACTTATATTCTATGGCCTTGAGCCATCGTTCAGCGAAGTTTATTATTCCACGATGGTACAAGTCTGTGGTTTCTGATGGAAGAATTCTGTAATACCCACTGGCACTGCTTCGATGTTGTCAACATTCTTTCACGTAGAAAACGGGCCATGGGTCGAAAAATATGATAATCTGATGGTAAAAGATCAGGGCTGTGTGCTAGCTGAGGTAGCAGTTTGATTCCTTCCAATTCTTGAATTTTTTTCATGGTTGTTCGTGCAGTATGCAGTATGCAGTTCGTGCATTGTCCTGTTGCAATAGAATATATTTCGGTTAACTAATGATGACTATCTCCGACTCCAAATTTCATGAACTCGTTCCACTTGTTGAGAATAAAGTTCCGCATCAATTTACTCGCCCGTTTGGAACAAACTTTCAGTGAATCACGTCTTCAAAGTTCCACTAGACACACATTACTTTGGGAGCAAACTGATTCTTCTAACGATGACTTTGGCAGGTTGGCGGGTGTCAAGCTACTATGAAAGGATAGAGGCAGACTAAAAAATTCAATGCCATAGCCGGGATGTGAACTACAGATCTTCTGGTATCCGTCCAGCCACTCCAAATCATTGATCTACTATGACCAACGTGCTAATATGACATTAAATTCTGCACTTGACTCGTGTATTTCCCGGAGAACTCCACTAGGAGTTCTCATGAACACATGACTACGTGTGACTACGGCTAGTGTGAAAGAACAATTAATTTCCATTAATTGTACCTAATAGTAGTCCGAACTATAAAGACCGGGCCTTAAAGTACTCACAGCATAGTAAGTAGCCATTAAGGTAGTTATCTCACGTGTTTATGAGAATTCCTAGTGGCTTACCGGGAAAAATATTAATCAGTTGGAGAACTTAATGTCTTGTTGGTACGTTGACCATAGTAGCTCAATGGTTTAGAAAGGCTGGACGGAGACCAGAAGATCCGTGGTTCAAATCCCGGGTGTGACATTGAATTTTTCAGTCTGGCTCTACCCTTTCATGCTGCGTCAAACCACAGGGCTAGTGTGAAGGAACAATTAATTTCTATCAAGCTACTATTTCGAAACATCAGATTTTCGGTAATATACCTAAGTTTCATAAGTGACAATTCTTCTGACAGATCTAGCATCCATTGGATTACGGACAAGCTGTTGACAGATTTAGCTTCTTGAGATGTAGTTCATGAGGTGAGGGTCTACAGCTAACTTTTGCTTTTCCAAGTGTCTTAATGTGGCGATGTATGGTATCTTTTGATGTACCAAGTTCTTCTGAAAGCCTACGGGTTTCGTTTTGCTGATTTTCTCGTAAAATTTGGTGCGTATCCTTAATATTCCATGCATTAGGTCTTCCAGAATATGGCAAATCTTCAGTGTTTTTGTCTCCATTATTGAAACATTGGTCGTTGAGCCACACGCTCACAAACGACACCTTCTCCTTCCACTTCACACGATCTTCGAGCTGTGGCAGCGCTTTATAACCTTGTTTCCAGCAGTGTTTTAGAAAGAAGAGTGATACATGCTCACAATGTACGCAACACTAACCATGGCAACCTGTAAGTAGCATTGCCAAACCAAAGAAACCCAATGAATTTTCCAAAACACCAAAATCATAAAACCTACATTACTTGCGAGATAACGTAATAAAAAAGCAGAATTAGGCAAATGAGCGCCCTTCAACATCCCGAATTTTATAACATTTAAACTGTTTTTCGGCTAAAACAGGCCGGATTTTAATGAATAATTGGTTTCATTCCGGAAATACGAATTATGTACACAAATATGAAATTATTTTCTGTGTCCTTTCGATAACATATCATTATAACGAATCAGTTTGGTATAAATTAAACACGGTAACAAATCTGTTGTCATTATACACATATTATTTCATACTTTAATGAAATATATGTTTATACATTGTGAGGGCCTTGAATTTAAATACAAGATAGCTTGTTCAAGTAGGCGTATTCTATCAACATCCATAAATACCAATCGCCTTTTTTGTTTTTCGTGGGCTCAGCTCGTTCTCAAACAGCACCAAATTGATTAGAAGTTAATTTCCGGCTTGAAATACTAGCCTTTAATGTTCCCGAACTGAGAAAATATCGAAAAATTCATATTTATCTTGACCTTTAGAATCAAATATTTCGATATCCTGCCATTTTGAAAAAATAAACAAACAGACAATCAATGAAACAAGCAGTAAACAAATAAGGAATTAAATAAAGAAATAAGAAAATAAGACCGACAGAAAGAAAGAAAGAAAGAAAGACAGAAAAAAGGAAGGAAGAAAGAAAGAAAGAAAGAAAGAAAGAAAGAAAGAAAGAAAGAAAGAAAGAAAGAAAGAAAGAAAGAAAGGAAGAACCAAATAAACAAACAAACAACTCACAGAGAGACGATTACAACATTACAGCAATTACATCGTTACAACATTACAAAGGTTACAGTCAACTCACGAGACGATACAACCTCATTTAATGCAAATTTCACTTCCTGTAGTAGAAGGACTTAGGACTACTAAGGTCATTAAGCACCCACGTTCCATTTTCAACTAATTGAAACCTTAAATACTTACCTCTTTCAGATAGCTCATAAATATATTTAAAATAGTTTTAAATGCTTTATTTTCGAGGAAGCACTGTACATCTCTTTGGTATTGCTAAAACGTTATATTTAGTCACCAAAATAAATGTAAACATAGGTGGAACATCATATGATGACAAAGAAAGGTAATGCGAGTTGTACGTAAGGATGATTCCTCATTAACACTTCAATTTGTATGCTTATTATGCTGTCAGATAATAGTATGAATATATCAGCATATGCAATTATAATAGGTTATAAAAGTAAACGTTTTATATCGACGCAGCAGTTGCCAAATGGCAAGCTCAGTTGAAAGCAGATTTTAAGTTAGGTCGTACAATTTTAAATACAGTCCTTTTTGAAGATGATCAGGTCATTCTGGCAGATACTGAAGACAGATTACAAATAGCTTTGTACCAACTCGACAAAACAATATAAAAGTATAATTTTATCATTTCAACAGAGAAAACGAAAATGATGGCTTTTATTAGTAAATATCCAACACGGTTCAAAATGCTCCTCAAAAACAAAATACTAGAACAAGCTAAATATTTTAATTACTTAGTTTGAGATATTTCCAATGGATGTGAAAGAGATTTAAAACAAAAGATCTATAAATTTCAAAACATATGTGGTACTATAAAACGAACATTGAAAAACAAAACAAGAAGAGATGCCATATTAAAGTTTTATAAAACTATGGCAGTGCCTGATATATCTTATGGAGCCGAGACCTGGATCTTGAACAGAACTGAAAAAAGAATAATTGAAACGGCTGAAATGACATTCTTGAGGTACGTGGCTGGCTGTACTCTTAATGCTCACATTAAAAGTTAAACAATAAGAGAACAACTAAAAATATTCATTTTAAATGACAAACTCAGGGAGAACAAACTGAAATGGCAAGATCATCTCTCTCGAATGCCAGAAGAAAGACTCACCAAACAGGCCTTGCAGTAAAAACCAGTTGGTATTAGAGATGTTGGAAGACCACGGAGACGCTGGGAAGATCCCTTCTGAGCCGAAACAGACCTATCTGGTCTATCTTGAAGGTTGATGATGATATAAAAGTAAATGTCTATAAAATAATTTTAAACTGTGATATAGAACAATAAGTAATTAATACAAATGTTATTTTAACGTTACAGCTGATATGGCTATATTAAACTGCAAGTATAATGAGAATCCCTTAACATTAATTCAATAATTAATGCACCTGGATTCCCAAATAGCACACAATTTTACGGGATGCAGGTAGTGATTTGCTTACATTGAAAGTAAAGTTCTATTTGAACGGAAATGTAAGTAGTTGCTTAAGTATTCGATTTTACTACTTTTTAATCAAATGTCCCAAATGATTCTGTGGTCAATTCGTCTCAGTTATGTCACATTTGTTTTATTAGAATAAGGGAAATATCCAGCAAAGCAATTCTTCCTGAAAGAGACTCTCTCTCTCTCTCTCTCTCTCTCTCTCTCTCTCTCTCTCTCTCTCTCTCTCTCTCTCTCTCTCTCTCTCTCTCTTTTCGTATTACAAAGCACTCAAGGTAATGGAGATGGCGACACTGAGGCACCCAAACACTATTTAAGCAATGCCAAAAATGTTCATGGGAGATAAAAGTATGTCTCAAAACCGAGATCTCCAAATCAATTGCGAAATAAAAGGTTACATTTTGGAAGAGCTTAGATAATGGGAAATTTTAGAAAATCGTTGCAGTTCTGATAAACATTGCTTGACATTTCCTATTGCTAAAGCTATCACAAACCTGTGTACCTTCATCTCATCTGACGCACCCTTAATCCGGACAAGAACCAAATGGAGAGTTCCCGCACATATCTGGGAGTGAAGTTGGGCAAGGGTGTAACTTTCTGTGAACACATTTGGAACGTCTATATGTGGGCTAATGGAGCAATTGCCTCACTAAGGTTTGCGATACCTGCTCGCCTAAGCTTATAACTCATTTGATCCTTCATAATACCCCACATGCTGTAGGGTGAGTGATATGGGACAGAACCGCATAGAGCTGACTACTATGGTTACGTACCATCAATTGTGTTGGCCACTCATGCCCTGCGAGAGTACTTCACGAAGCTCCATCTCTCCATCTCTGCCTGAAATTAGACGCCGGGCAGAAAAACTCTACTTAAGAATTAGACTCTGGTCTGTACGCCAAAGTGCCCTGTCAGGTATTTCGTGCATTATAATCTCAGCAAATGCCGATTTAGGCAAGATAGGACTTCACGTAGGCTTGTGAATTTTGCAGAAAGCACTGGAGCAATTTCAAACAGAAGCTAAATTTAAGCTCCGTTCTTAAGCTGATTGAATTCTAAATTCTTACCAACAACCAAACATGCAGTTTATAAACTACTCTCACGGAATAAAGAGGGCCGAGCATCCTGAAAGTTGAAGAAAATCCTATCTTCTTATATCTTCCTAAAACGTACACGACACTCTAATCTACCAATTATTATAATAATTTTATCTACGGTAAGATCCCAATGAAGATGGGTGTGTAGCTAAGGCACTCAGGCAGATCAGGCTAAAGATACTGATCAAGACACCTGGAAGCTTATGCGTCCAACTTAACCCTCTCTGCATAGCCACCCGTTCATGATAATAGTTTTTAAATTCTTCTCTCTGAAGCAATCATTTCTGCTTCAGCGCTTCCAATCATAAGATGCCGTTATCAAAAGCTGACAGGCAATTCCGAAAATGGTTTGAATGAATGGGTTCTTGGAGTTTTATAGCGCGGAAAAATAAAATGTGACATCACTGCTATACCTGAAGTCCAAAGAATCTGAAATCCTAATATCATCGTTAGCATACTTAAGACATCCAGAAGAAATAATAACAAATGACGAGGAATCAGAGAGGCTTTAATATTACGAAACAATTAAAATCATAAAAATTGTAATAACGAATAGTCTATTTCCAAATATTTCTCCAAAACTGGATTGTAATATAATATATGGCCAGAAATAGAACTGAAGCATATGCCTCAAGTTTTGTTATGAACATCTAGATGTAATGAAATAATAGGAACGCAGTAAACGTATTTCGTTTGTCTGTCAGCTAGGATCACATGTTCTAAATTGTTTAAGCTTTTAATTTATTTGCTCCAGAAATATTTCTTTGCTTAAAAATTCATAACGCACAAAACTGTACCTTAAAATGTAAAATTATTTTAACAACAATTTTAGGTTTGAAAAAAATTGAAATACTAATAAGTCAGACAAATGTTTCTTCAGTAGTTTCTTGTTTCTTTGTAACAATATTTCCATATACAACTAGACTGACTGTAAAGGTTCGTTTTCGAGAAACACCCTTCATTGGATGGGGTAGAATTCATTTCTACCGCGCTTAAATTAAGACTGCCAAAGACATCACAATAACTTCCGCGCGTGGAGTTAATCACATGATAGGAGCTGGTTCCGCTTTACAGCTGTATGTCAGTTTTTACAAAGTGGACTATAGTTCCAGGAACATTCCACGTTCACTCTATATATTAAGAAGTTGAAATTCTAATTTATTGTGTGTTGGAGTATAAAGTATTTACTTTCGATAAAGTATTCCTCCCATTGTTCTTGTTCATTGGCTTATCACGTTTCTTGACTAAGACAGACTATAATTTTTGCTGTGGCATAGATTGGCGTTTTTGTAATGTTAATGGAATCTAGTCTAAGGAATATAAAGCGCTATCTGCACCCGTTTAATGCACATGCCTGAAAACAAAGCCGAGGGCTGCTTAAAAACCGCCATCTAATGGAAGAACATTCTCTCTCAGAGCACGGCATTCCCCACCAAGATAGCTTTTAATTAAGGCGAGCGTCGCCGCAAGGTATTTTGGTTTATTGCCGTGCACTGCTAACGTTTATTTTCAGACATTAATATGTAGGGTTTTGTGGTTACATAAAGCTGAGTTCCCTGTTTATGTTCTTCTCTCTGCCACTGTTTCACTACAAACGCAGTTCTCTAGTGACATCTTTCTCAATCTAAGTGAATTTCAGGTTATTCAATTTACTCGAACGGCTTAGAAGTTTCTCAAGATATTACGTAAACAATTTCGTAATAGTTAACTAGCGTCCAGCGATATATTTAACTCACACTAAGCCTGTACTTTCCAATTATAAAACATTCCAGTACATTTAGAAATGAGTTAAAGTGCATAAGGCTCCGTCTAAACTAATGTAAATTGAGTTATTTTCTTTGTTGTGTTTTCTTTGTCGTCACACAAGATGGTACTTAAGTGGTAGATTTTAACAGATAATAGATATAGAGCACTTAAAATATTTCTTTCAAAACCTTAAGGAAAGTTATTAAAACTAAAATTATTGCTTTCAATGTATACATGCTTATATTCCTAAGATATTATCAAAGGCGTTTCCAAATGGTTTCACTCATTTTCAGCCGAATATTAGGTGCTGAGACTTTCGCACTCCTGAGGGCACGAAAATAAAACAAGAAAATAAAGAGGAAATAATAGAAATTTTATTTAACCAACTTGTTCATCGTTACTTAGCCTGAAGATATTATTTTATACCAATTCCTTCATTAAAAAGGCGAACAAGTATAAAGTACATAGGTGGTCTGAAGGGTTTCCGACCTAATAAAAGATAAAGACATTTTTTCAGAATTTTTTATTTTTTATTTTTCAACATAGTCTCCTTGTAACTCTACACACTTCACCCAGCGATGCTCCCATCTCTGTAACCCGTTCAAATAGTACTTGGCGTTTTTCTCTGCAAAATAATTGTTCACGAAGGTGATTGCCTCTTCATTTGACAAAAATCACTATCCTCCGAGTGCAATTTTCAGATGAGGGAACCAAAAGTAGTCGCTTGGGGCTAGATCTGATGAGTAAGGCAGATGGTCAAGCAGTTCAAACCCTAGTTCAAGGATTTTCGCCATTGCAACCGCTGGGGTGTGAGACGGTGCGTTGTCTGGGTGAAACAGGATTTTGTTTTTCTGCAAATGTGACCGTTTTTCCGTAAGTTCTGCCTTCAGCTTGTAAAGCTTGCTTCTGTAATTGTTTTTCCTTTTTAAGGATAATCGATTAAAATAACTCAGTGACTATTCCAAAAAAACAGTCGCCATCACTTTCCTATCCCAAAAAAAATAACCGTTTTTGCTTTCTTTTGGAGCCGGTTCCCCCTTTGCAGTCCACTGTCCGAACTGCATTTTTGTTTTGGGCATATAATGGTGTATCCAAGTTTCATCTACAGCAATTAATCGGCCCCAAAACTCGGATTTATTGCAACTAAACTGCGCCAACAGAGCGCTGGAAATGTTCATTCGAACACGTTTTTGGTATAACGTTAGCAAACAGCTTTCTCATGTCTAAATGCTGACTTAATATGTGACAAACACGTTATTTTGACATGTCCATAGCCTATGTTATCTATCACTTTAATTCAGCGGTCTTCCAGCATCTTTTGGTGAACCTTGACCATGTTTTCGTAGATAGTTGTAGTTTGTGAACGTCCCGAACGTTCATCGTCTCCCAGCTCTTACGGCCACGTTTAAATTCAACTGCCCAATATTTCACTGTGGTAAATGATGGTGCAGAGTCTCCATACACAGAATCCAACTCATGTTTGATTTGCGTAGGCGTATTGCCTTTCAAAAACAAACATTTAATGACAGATTGATACTCGATTTTTCCATTTTCATAAAACACTCATATCAACTCACTCAAACGTCTGTTACGCCACAACTGAGCGTCCAAAATGGCTGACACTTTGGTGAGTAACTGTAAACAGATTAATTAACGAAATTCACTAGCTTTTCATTCGAGCGCTGCCATGTTCATGTTGAGGTCGGAAGCTTTACAGACCACCCTCGTACGATGAATGTGTAAATGTATACCTGAAAAATAGTATATGTAAATAATTTCAACTTTCAACTAAGCCTTTCATTGCAACTAGTACTTACAGGAAGATTTTATTTTAAACCAGCAGTTGTATTTTATGTTGCTCAGCACAATTTTCTGCTGAGCAGTACTAATTTATGGTACATTATTGATGTAAAGCGAGTCATTAAATTAATTCGAATTTCTACATAACAAGATATTTTAAAGAAGACCACCTGCAGGAAGTATTTATAGGTAAATTCCTTCGTAATTATATGGAATTCAGTTACCCTTAATTTTAACAAAAGTCACTTGTTATCAGTCAGCCGGAATGTTCTAATAACAGATTGCTACTAACTCTCTGATAACAATTGAATATCGACAACTTATTTAACTATTATCGTTAATTATTCCATTACACAACTTTTAATCACATCGTTTTTACTGATAAATACCTTAATTGAGGAACAAGGCTTGCTGATGTACGTATTAAAGTATTAAATTTATAATACAGCTATTTTAGTTTTTATTATAATTCAATGATTGAGTTAATTTGCTTTGTATCCACAATGGTAATTATATAAAATGTTTGCAGTATTACGCAGCTCTGTGCAGCCTAGCTTATATTATTAACTACGTAATCACCCTAAAACTTACAGTGGTCTACATCGTTAATTAAAGCTTTAAATATACATAATGCCTTTGTTTTGCTTGTTATATATATTACAACATAGAGAGCTTGAAAATATAAAAATTATGTCAAATTCTGAAATACGATTCCCAAATTCTCGTCCATATTTTCAAGTTACATCTTGTAGCTGCAAACGGAGCATAGGTAGTGTTAGTTGTAATTTGCAGATTTTATGGGCTTACACAGCTTAGGTGCTGTAACCGTTGTTTCGGTTTAGGCCCCTAGAGTTGAAGAATGTTTAAATGTGTGGTTTAAGAATTGATATGGACATGTTAAAAGAAAGGTCATTGTTAAAATTCAGTAGGTCATGAGATGACGGAACATGTAAGTGATACGATGTGAATGTTTTATGTTTGGTAGTTTTAAAAATGAGATTATGTAATATGTCACGTGGGTCAGTAAAAACTAACTTTGATTGGTAGTGATGGCAACGAGAGAAGAAACATTCAATAATTTTGGTAAAACAGCTATGAAAGAAAGCGTCTTTTAATGGAAGAACTAGTGAAAAGACGTAAATTCAGTGCCGCGACGAAATATTGTCAAACAATTAATATCAGCTTTCTGTTAATTGTAATCAAGGTATAAAGTATTATTGTCAAGTTTCATACGAAAAATTGTATAAGTAATATAAATTAATGGAAATTAATTGTTCTTTCACACTAGCCGTGTGTAGCACGCACTATGAAAGGGTAGAAGAGCCCGACTGAAAAATTCAGTGCCATAGCCTGGATTTGAAACACGGATCTTCTGGTTTCTGTCCAGCCGCTCTACCATTGAGCTACTATGGCCAACGTGCCGATATGACATTAAATTTTCCAACTGACTCGTATTTTCCCGGTAAACCACTTAGGTGTTCTCATAAACACATGAGACAACTATCTTAATGGCGACTTACAACGAGTAAGTACTTTAAGGCCCGGGCTTTATAATTAACCACTATTAGGTCAATTAATGGAAAATTAATTGTTCTTTCACACTGACCGTGTGTAAGCTAAATTGTGGAATCGTAGAATCAGACTGAACAATTCAATGCCATAGCTGGAATTTGAACCACGGATCTTCCGGTTTCCGTCCAGTCGCTCTACCATTGAGCTACTATGGCCAACGTGCCGACATGACATTAAATTCTCGAACTGACTCTTACGTTTCCACAATTTAGCCTACACACTGCCAGTGTGAAAGAACAATTAATTTTCCAAGTGGAGTAAGTAATCTGATTTCTTTCAAATCTTTCGGCTGGAATCAGATCTTAAATTTAAAGCGATGCTTGGCATTCTGATTTATCCAATTTAATTTTATTAGGTGACGGAGAAGATACGTTTTAAGTAGGTTATATGTTCATATTAAAACAGCTTATGATTATATAAGAACGGAATGAAATGCATGTGAACGATACAAAAGATTTTTTTAATAAAGGGGGCTAAGTGAATAAATAGAAATAAACATGATGGTATAAGTTTCAGGAGTATTCAGGTGGAAATTTATCTAAATCCCATCTTTATAAATCAAAATGATCCCTGGAGGATCTTCCTAATAACAATGGAAGTCGGGCTACACACTGAAGGACATGGTATTCCTTAGACCAGTGTTTCTCAAACTCTTCTGCCTCAAGGACCCCCTTGTCATCTAACAACTTGTTCGCGGACCTCCATATTTTGACAACTCAATTTATTTAAACGAGTTGACTTTTGATTGAATTTGTAACCGGAATTTAAATAATTACTGTGTGTATAGTTTAAGATATCTTCTTGTATATTTAGTTTTAAATTTAATTAATAATAAATTAAAAAATAAAGTTAAACTAAATAAAATAAACTCGTGTATAAAATGTATTTGAAATAAAGATATATATTTAAAAAACTGCTTAAAAATGTTCAGTAAAACGTATGCAGTTCGGCACCGAGCAAATAAGTTACTCAGTAAATACAATTTTCGTTTTCTATAGTTTCAATTCAACATTATAACTCGACTTAAAGGACCCCCTCGTGGACCCGAGGGGGTCCGCGGACCACCATTTGAGAAACACTGCCTTTGACTGCTGCGGCTACCTTGATTTCGTTGTTACTATTTGTGATATTTGTATACAGAGTCTCCTTTGTGCAGTAGGGTGACACTATTTCTCCTTTGTGAAACTCCAGTATATGATAGAAAATCTTTACTTTCTCCGGATTATCTTGTTCCGCAAATGCACCATACATTACTCAAATTTACAGCAGCAAGACAAAATATTTCACTTTGGAGAATACTTTAGTTTCTAAATCTTTCCTCGCTGTAGTCCACTATCCGATACAACAGAATCAACCATCCTGCATGTTGTATGTTTTAGCATATGCCCAAAAGATGTTATAGCATAAAAATTGAGCATTATAGACATATTGCAAATAATATCAGTTGTAACGCTTATTCCGGCTGCCGACCTCACGCCGAGTGTTATGCAAGAGTGCGCGCTTACTTTTGAAAAGTTGAATAAAAAGTTTCTTTGGAGCAATTGATGCTATGCTATAGTTTAAATGTGTATCTATTAACTTGTTCCAGCTTCTTGTGACAATATTAAATAAATAACCGTTATTTATACAAAGGGCGATTACTATAAATATTTTCTAAATATCACGACTTTCTTTACCTACTACAAAATTACATTTATCATTGATGTATTATTTATACTACTCGTATAATGCTTATTCCTTGATTTAAGATTTAAGCATTCAGACATTCAGATGAATGTCTGACAATAAACTTAAAGGAAGAAAAAACATATGCAATTATTGGATTTACATAGTTTAGATTAAATATTTATTTTAGTGTTTCATTACAGAAATCCATGCACTAATCGCCATCAGTTTAAATAACCATATCCTAAATGAAGGTACAACTAAAACTTTAATTCTAATTATTTACTGAACCGCATTAAAACAAAGACATGCAGGAACTGTAAACGGAAAAATCTAATGAAAAAAAGTTGACATTGGTTTTTATGTTGTGACATCAGTGATCCCGAAGCATGCAGTGAAAAGTTTGGGTTGAGGCGGGCAGTTGCGTCAGCATGGTTACGTCACCTATCTCTTCCCTTGACAGTGGAAGGGGCAGGACAGGCATGGTTGTGATCGGCGGGCACTAGCTAACGTCACGAAGATGTTATGAAGTGAAGTCTTCTTATTAATGCGTAAATACCGCTCGAGACCCTTCCAAGACATAATTCCAGAAGATTCGACTACTCGGACAATCTCCGTACGCAACATAGCAAACAAAACCAATGCCAAGTCTAGCAGTGCAGTTTAATGTGAATCTTAGAGCTTAATTGTGCTTTAAGCTTCAAGTTCTTGATGAGTTCTTCAAGCGGTTCTTGATGAGGAATCAGCGCAGTGAAGCAGTTCACGCAGTTTCTCAGTTGAGTTTATGTGAGTCGACAGAACAGTGCAGCTCGTCCGATATGACTTAACAAAAAAGAACATCGCAGAGATGTGCGGTACGAACCAAGCTCCGTGGTGATGAGTCAGTAGGCAATGGAACAGTGCAGCGAAGCAATTCAAGAATACAGTGAGTAGAAGTATCGTGTTGAGGAGATGGCGGGGTGTGAACCGAAACTGAAACAATGTCGGTGTTGCGTTCAGAGTGGGCCTGTAACTCCTTGTGAGACGTTGTGTACGTCAGAGAGATCACTAGCAGCGCACGAGGGTGTGTGCTATAGATACATAAAGGAACATTAAGAGACATGTTGAAGTTATGTATTTGTGTAGAATAGAAAGTAACTATAATTTAGCATTGGCTAATAATATTGGTGACTGTAAATAAGTTTAAGGTAACCTTCGTATCGTCTAATATTTAGTCTAATAAGCAATCCTTAAACAATTTATATTTGTATATAATTATTATCACTTAAAATTAAAATGGAAATTATAAATTTCGTTGTAGATATAAGGGGAACATAGAAAGCAGCAACAAATAAAGTTTAAAATGATGGGCGTTATTCATTGCGTTGAAATGCCTTAGGTACTCTTTGGGGAACATCGTGAAAACCAAGCCAATGTCGATTTAACAGCTATAAACTGTTGAAAATCGATTCAAATTTAGGTTAGTTTATATGAAGGCCATCTGAATATATTTTACTACTTGTTTTATTATTTAATCCTATAATTTCTGTTACGACATAAGACACGTTTAATTATTGATAACATTTATTCTTACTTTGTGTAATTTCAAATGTGTTTAAATGAAATGCCAAGGTGTTAAATGAAATGACATTGAAACTTCTCATTTGAAGGTTTAATCCCCTCTAATGGAAGACTTGCTCCCCCACAGGACTTACAAGCGAGCGCCCGGGATCAGATAACTGTTGAGAAGCTGATTAAACTCGGATCAGATAGAGTACCCAGAATGGGTGATTAGCCCGAAGCTGGTATGAGAGATAGGAAGTATATGACAGGAAATGGTGATGGAATTAATGAAAGAAAAGGTGATAATGAAACAATTGCTGGAATGATGGCTGGGGAAACATGAGATCTGTAAGAAACCGCCCCCAGAGCCGTGTTGTCTACCGCAAATCCCACGCCTTGGTGAAAGTCGAGCGCTGTAACCGCTTCGCCAAAGCGTGGCCGAACGCATTAAAGCAACACGAATAAAAAGTGTGAAGCAACTCGGCAAGATAAAAGGCAAGTGTGTTAATTCCACTGTGGTTTCGCACGCGCGTCTTTTTTTTTTTTTTTCCCCATGTTCACGTAAAGGTTATTGTGGTGGAACCTCCAGGTGTGAAACGTTACATAAATTATGCTTGCGTTTTAACTTTAAAGAGCTTTACATGTTAATCCAGTAGCTAAAATTATTACTGCAGTTAATGTTAGGAGCAGTAATTGTATTATTGAAGTAGGAATATTATTTTCATTTTAGTTACAGAAAACAATTAATGTAATTAATCAAAACATTTTTTTTTTCATTCTTGAATTATAGTGATGCCTAACATTTTTTCAGAAATTACCTATTTTTATGACAGGATATGAAATAAATTTAGTATTGAAGCTATATTAGTTTTTATAAAAAGCTGAATGTCTTATTATTAATTGGAATAAATAATTGGAATAAATAATTGAATGTTTTGGTGCTGCACCATTTGAAGCTAAAAGAAAATACCTGAGTTATATTCATCGACGTTCTTTACTTGTGAATCACAGCAAGAAAGTTTAAGGAGTCGAGACAATGTTCATCAAGCATTCTTGACATTCGAGAGATACGCATATGTAAATCTGCTGTTCAGCACTGGAACACGTACATTCTGTTTGCACGATGTCACTCAATGGCCATGACACGTAGTTCAACATCAATCAAGACGCAGATGGGGCGATAGTACAGGATCCACCCATATACACGTGTGTATATTTGCATTTCATATGAATACACATAACAACATTACTCTCTGGTAATCGGTTGAAAACGAGGAAGAGACAAGAGTGGCATTTGATGGAAGGCTAACACACTAGAAGTGTGTTCAATTAGCAATCCACCATTAAGCATCAAGATCGTTCTTCTTCAAACTTTAGCTAAAGCAACAAATCAGTTAGTCATAAATCAAGGTTTTACAACAAAGGAAACCCTAAAAATTAAAAGCATGTGTGTCTATCATCTAATGGGATGCCAGGGCAAGGAAAATCTTATGTAAATTACAATAATACGTTTCTGTCACGTAAACTGCTTCATTTTATGCTTCTGAAGTGGGATAGACACTCATAGTTGCTAGAACCAATTCCATTAAGATCCGAATCAAACTTAATCATTTTAACTGCTATGGTGAAAAAAATGTATTAGGAGTTTAAACACATGCATGGAAATTGACAATTATTGGTTATTATAATAAACCTGAATGAAGTAGTAAAGGTACTGGTGTATATAGGAACATGTATCAAAGAAAAAATAACTAAAACGGAAATGAGTAACAGGTGAGATTTTAACATTGGTTTGCCATGCAATTGATCAAGTGACTGTACTCAAACCCTGATAGCAGAAAAAGGCACATAATAGCCAATCATTAAAATAAAGAACTGGAATCTTGAACCTTTCATTATGAGTCACCTTGAATGTTTTAATAAAAAGAAACAGTTAACAAACAATAATTCCTTTTAGGCGTAAATATACGAAAATCTACCATGTCAATATTGTGCGCCTAACTCAGATTTATTCTAGTAAAATTACCCTCACCTTTAAAAACCAGCAGATTACAGGAGGCCCAACCGAAGTTAAGACTTATTCGTCATGAATCTCACAACAAAACGGCTCAAAATTTTCTTCGTTATTTCATCGACGAATTCCCATCATACCATCCGCAGTACAATAAGAGGGAATGGAAATATTTGCCCTTAGGCCTGAATTTTTCTACAGGAAATATACGGAACGATGTAAGAGCATACAGAAACCAGTATTTTGCCTTTCCCTACATAGCACTGGCAAGGCAGAATTTAATTTGTCATTCTATGTTACTGAGGATGATACCTATTATCAATATGATGCCTTGAGTCTAAGAGAGAAAGGCACGATCTGAATAGACATTGCACCGTAAGGAACATCACAATGAAAGAGCTCAAAGTGGCATTTACCAGAAGGATAAAGATATAGTGAAGCAAAATCAGATAAAGAAGGTTATCATTTTTTATCAACAGAAAAGTTTACCAATACCTCGTTTCTCGACAAATGTGTCTTATTATAAAAGCTAAATGAGGACGTTCAACTTTGGCAAACATGATGCAACAGCAAATACTGGTTTCATGTTTATTTGAAACAAAAATTAACGCAGATGTGCTTTTGTGCTTCAAGAGGATCAAAGAAAGAATGACCATATCTAAAAGTACATCCCGTAGAGGGAGGAATCCGTCCACTTCAGTTGCCATGGTGTAGGTACTGCGGACCCCGAGCACTCGTGGTACCTCTGACGTTACTAGAGGAAATCTCGGGCCGAACATTCGAGCCCCTCCCTTTTGGAAATTGTTCGGATTAGGTTGGACTCGAGGGGCAGTGTTTTCCGATACCTGTGGGAGATCGGGGACGTCTGTTATGAGAAGGGGTTAAGGGAAGCCATAAATTCCCAGATGCTAGCCTGCAGAGCCAGTAGTCGGTGTGCTATATCAACGAGCGACCCGACCGAGGTTATTCGGTAGTCTTCCCTGGGGTGTTGACACGCGTAATTGGTGTATCCACCCACCCCGTCTGGAGATTGGGGGGGGGGGTGGCTTGTTAGCTTCTTGGTCTTGCCCTAATGGAAAGAGCCCCGGAGTGCGCCCGGCGCCCGGCGCCCCTTTGGGTACAGTTTGGTAGGTCCCGGATAAGGAGAGCGAACAGTTTACCGTCAGTGTAGATACTCTCACCATGAATGAATGAAGGTCTAAAAATACATTCATATTCAGTTCACTTTATAACGTGAAAGTATAGAGATTGAAAGCGCAAAATAAATATCTAATTTCATCAAATACAATATTGGAGATTATTGACTGAAATTTTCATTCCAAAACACAAGAGTCACTGAATGTAACCAAGACATTGCTGTCATTGAGAGAGCGAGAAACTGGAATCCTGAATCACCCATTCCAAATCTCTCACTGAATGTAATTAAAGGGATTTCCAAAATTTAATGAAATGCAATTTCACTGAGATGGCGTGTGCTGATTTTCCCTACCTTTCTGTCACTCTTCCTCTCCCTTCTTTTCTCGCTTTCTCTGCCTTCCCCTCTCTCTCTCCCTACATTCTTCTTTTCCTTTCATCAAAATATTGCTCTTTCACAAGAAGAGTGAAGGCACTGAAGAATTTTTTTGAAAATATTTCGCTACATTTGTTAATACCGAAAGGAAGGAATTTAACCCTAGAAAATATCAAGCTCTGATATATTAAGTATTTTGCCGTTTATTAAGAAATAAGCAAGTGACCGGGTAGAGGGAAATCAATGACTGCAAACGAGTTTAAGGAGTATCAGCTGTAACTCATGATATGTACACGGGAACGCATGCGCTCCGTTTAGGACGCACGTTTCTTTCCACTGACAGTAACCAATGAAAAACGGCACGTTGGCCATGGTAGCTCAATGGGTAAGAGCGACTGGACGGAAACCGGGAGATCCGTGGCTAAAATCCCGGCCATAGCATTGAATTTTTCGGTTTGACTCTCTATCTGTCCAAAACCAATAATAAAGTCCATAAAGGGAGGCTTCATCTCAGTGAAGTGATCAACACAGCGTGACCAGTTTAATAACACTTACGCCCAAAATTGTTTGCAAATTCATGATTATGCTCTGCTGTGAGATTGATCAAATAACTTTATACTTTCGAATGTCTTCTGGATGGTCAAAACCAAGAGAAAGTGAATTCTCCTGACAACGTTTCAAGTTTGAACTTATATAAAAGTGACTGTTCCTTAACAATCAAACAAAATCTGTGTGATGGAGTCTATAGAGTTTACTTCCAGACAGAAGCGCGCGGGAGAATTATTAAATTTCTTTGCTGCAGCTGAGTCCCAGCATTTGACAGATGTCCTCCTGCGCGTGTCCGATAAGGGAGAAGCAATTTGTGTTTGTCGCGTTCAATTTTAAACATTTTACACAGTTCATACAACTACTTGTAGATAAACTACTTCTTACTTGAAACATGCTGCTCAGGAGAAATCAAACGTCCTACACCACCAATGTTAAATTTGGCAATTTCAAAATTAAGTTTTGTCAGATACACTTTAAGGCACAAGACAACTTTTTACTGAATTTAGATTCAAGTCTTGATATTGCTTTGTGCGGTGGTTTTGTTTATTAAAGAAGGTGGGATGTTTTATTAATTACACAATTGTATTAAAATTTAGTAGAAATATATTTTTAAAATTTAATTAACCAAAAACATACGTTACTAATAGCAAAGTATTACAGTAACATTTTAGGTATTATTATATCATAGTAATAGTTAGATAAGTTTTCTTCAATAATTCCTGAGAAAATAGGTAATTTATATCAGTAAATGTCATTCAGTGAATCAAAAAGCGTTGAAATAAAATATTCAGGGAAAAGTCATGTTTATATGCCCCAATACATATACACAAGTGAAATGTCACATTGCTTGGAGATACCGAAACTAATAGATGAAAGTTGGAGGTGATACTAATTTTGGAGCATAGAAAATTGGTGTTAAAATACCGATAAAGTGAGCTAACAGGACCTCTCTGCTTAAACTGTCGTAGGAGTTTTGATTCTTGAAGTAGTCAATTCAGTGTACTTAGTAGTAGATTCATCAGCATCTTTAAAAATACATCTTAAATGCATTATGTTTACAATAATAAAATTTTGTGCCTGTGGGTTCGTATAATCAAAAGTATTGTTTTCAGAAATTTAAAATTCTCTTTATTGCAGTAAAAATAACTTTGTACACCCCTTGACGCAGTAAAATGAGGTGACGTGCACAAGTTTGCAAGGTCGTCTTATTCCACTGCCACACGTAAACAAATGCAAGAATTCACTGAGGTACGCTTTAAATATCCACACACTCACATTTACTACACAGCTGCACACACAATTAACAACTCACTGGCAACAACCCGCTCTGACAGCTGCGGCGTTTTTATACCTCCAGTCATTGTTCTATAATGTAATCGATCGTTCGATAACGATCGCGATGCAGCGAGAGAGAGGGAACTATCTCTGTCCCTTTCTCTCTCTGTTTCTTTTTCTCTCTCGGCAAGCGCTTAGCGCTGCGCACCACTATTTGTCTCTGCCCACGTATAGCTCCGGATTCGCAGCGGCTCCAACCAATAAAGCGATCGGTGAAACTTACATCTTAAAACATTAAGTTTACAATGATAAAATATACATAAAATTAAACAAGATAAAAAATAAAAGTTATTTTTCTTTTGACAACTTTTAGTCCCTCCTTATGTTAGAGTAGGTGAAATTTGCCAAACAGCAGAATTAGTGCAGTTTTAGAACGTTTTGGATAATGCCTACGATGCTTATAAGAGTTCATGCAACAACGTAACTCCACTATCGGCAACAGTGAAGGAAAAAAAGATCCTTAAAATTAAAAAGTGACAAACGTTGAGTACGTTTCCCTAAAATTCCAAAAGGAAGTTATCCTTAAAATAGATATGCTGGCTTCCACAGCCTTATCCACTACAGAAACTTCTTGGGCCACCTTTTCGGGCAATTGACAAATATAAAGAAGCTCGATGAACCGAAGTGTAACGCGAGTGAATCATCAGATATTGCCCTGGAGCCTACTTGGATAATCCAAGGAGTTTCTGAGCTTTAAAATAGCTTTGGAAATACCTATTGTTACCACTTATAAATCTAAGATAGAAAGATTTGTGACACCAGAAAAAGGAGTGCTGGTGGTCTGAATTCCTGAACCAAATGAAAAGGAATGGACAGATATATCTAGATAGGAGAATGCTCTAAATACAAGCTTAACACAGTTTTACTGTTCATGAATATGCCTTATACACCTTTGCTGTACTGATCCACAATATTTCAGATATGTGCAATCACAAACGACTAAGAAGCAAGTATGTATCTATGTATGTATAGAGAGCCACTGAATCCAAAATTTAGGAAACTAAAAATATAGTTTTACGGCCAATGTGCGCATTATTTGCACGCAGTGAGGAACTTTCGTAAAGCTTCCCGAAAAATTAAGTATCGTTCAGGAATGGTTTATACAGTAATCAAAATAGTCGAAGAAACTCATTCATTGAGTATATCCAGAAGGAGTACTCAACAATTAAAACAGTTCTTCTCCCTGTTAATTGCAGGGTTTTGGGAAAATGAAGGACCGGACTTACGATATACACAATTTCAGTTGTATCGTTCCATATTATAGTACTAAAAATTAAAACTCTTCCTAGCTCATGCTTTTAGTGTGCATTTTAAAAAAAGTCCTTGCTTGTTTTTATAAATAACAAAAGTCAAAGAAATGATTTGAAGTTAACGGAAAATAAACGTATGCAGGTAATGAATGAGATGTTTTAGAGAGTTTACAACTCAGTTTGGGTTGACACAGCTGCGACTAGTCTGCAATGTTGTGCGATCATGAAACTATGTCAAATCAAATAGATTTAGCTTCCAGAGCTTTTATCGGTTTATTTCTCTTATTTAAGCATTTTGTGACGTCCACATACGTCATTATTTAATTAAATTTGCATTACTTAAGCATTACCATTATGCGGATTCTAAAAACTTAATTTTCTGCTTCCATTAAGATGAATATAGCGTGACTTCATTGTTACTAAACAGTGTGTGTAATACAGTGTCTATAAGGTATATTAAACAGAAAACTAAATATAAATAGTCTGACTCTGTTGGTTCGTAGAGTTAAAAATATTGTTTGCCGTGACTTAAAACGCTTTTTATTGCAGTATACGGTAACTTTGTACAGCCCTTACAGCAGTAGAAAAACGTAACATACTCAGCAGCAGTCTTCAAGGTCGTTTTATTCTCAGCTGCACGTAAAACAAAGGTAAGAATTCGCTGTGGTACAGTTCAATAACCCTCACACAACTCACACAAAGCACAACTTCAAAACAACTAAGAACTGACTCAACTACTTTCTAGCAACTGACTGTGCTCTAACTCTTTGCGGGCTTTTGTACCTCCAGTCATAGTTCTAGAAAGCCGACGTTGTTTCAAGGCCTTTCGTGGCGGCAAGAGAAGAAGATGGAACTATCCAGACATCACTCTGTCTCTTTCTCTCCTTATTTCTGTCACTCTCTCGGCAAGCGTTCTGCGCTCGCACCACTATCTGTCTCTTTCATTCCTGCCCACGCGCCGGTACTTGCTCGTCACGGATCCAACATAAAAATATGCAATCAGTGACCATATTAATATGTAGTATGTTATAAAGGAAATAGCTAAGCAAAACTGACATGGAAATGAGAAGACATACAGAAATTGTGGAGCAATTAACTTCAATTAATATTATGTACTTCATATTACATTGATATTTGTACGTTTTAATGTTAAGTTCACTCATTTAATTTCCTCCTTCGTCTTTCTGACTTCCAAAACTTTTTCTCTTTGTGTAGACAAAATTAGATTACCATAATGGCGCAGTGTTATGCACTGGTCACATAAAACTAAATTTCTTTGCTTGTCTAAGCCGGAGGGACATAACACATAGCAATATTACTATTGTGAAGCATATAAATATTTAACATCTTAAAAGTACCTTGCAAACAGCTAACGCCACAAAATTTTCACATAGATTTCGAGACCTAAGAAGTCTAGATTTTCACTAATAATATCTTCGTCTAACTTTTATTGTTCAGCAATTATGCGAAAGTTATTCAGTTTTAAGATTACTTCAGAATATAATCTAAAAATTACAACATATATACGCAATTTCTTATGACAGTATCTCAAATATATAATTTATTAGTGAGGATATGTTAGAGAGAATAGATCATTTTGAAAAATAGTTCTTTGATGGGCAGTTTGAAGTGGTGCCGGTGGCGTTCTTGAGAGTCTTTTTCCACATACGGGAGTTATTTGATACGTCTGGTAAACTTCCACGAAGGAATACAACTTTTTTGCTGCAGCTTTGTGGATGGTAGGTTTGATTATTAAAAAGATTGTACAGAAAATTTGAATTTGCTACAATATAGAGTTCATTGTTAACAGCCAGCTGAACCGGTAAGTGTGATAACTGCGATTGAAATAAAAAAACAAAAACAGTTTCGTGTTGTTATTAAACACTTTCTTTTGAAGGACTGGACTGCCGTACAAGTCAAAACTTAATTGGATGAAGCTCACGAGGACTCTGCCCCAACACTGAACAGCATTTACTTTTGAATCAATAAACTTAAACGTAGTCCTAGTACGTGGTTGTTAGTAAGACTAATGTGTTTACATCAGGTTCATATAAAAGCATTAATTGCATAAAAACCAAAGATGAATCACGCTCTGGTCGCACAATTGAGGTCTGTACACAGGACGCCATTGAAAACATCCACGATATCATTATGTAAGACCACCTAATCAGAATTCGTAAGGTTGTAGGCATCTCAACTGTGTGAGTGCACGGTATCCTGCATAAAGAAATTTAAATGAAAAATCTGTGTGTAAGATAGGTGTCGTGATTACTCACAGTCACATAAAGCGCATCGGCAAGAACACTTCAACCGGTGATGGTGATGGTGAATCCCAAATCACAAGACGTTTTGCCATTTGTGACCGTGGATGAAACTTGGATCCAGCATGACACATCAGAGTCAAAACAGCAGTCAAAACAATGGACAAAGGCTGGTGAAAGTGCACCAAAGAAGGCAAGGACCATTTTGTCAGCTGGTAAGTTGATCACTGTTTTCTGAGATTCTGAAGGAATAATCCTCAAAGACTACTTGGGAAAAGGCAGAACCATAACTGGAGTCAGTTATGCTTCATTTTTGGCTGAAAATAGGCCGAGATTGAAACAAAAAAAGGTGTTCTTTCTCCAGGATACAGCACCATGGCGCACATCAGCAATCACAATAGCGAAAGTGCATGAGTTGAGACTTGAATTGTTTCCTTATCCACCTTATTCTCCAGACATATCCCCGATAGTCTCAAGTGACTTCTTCCTGTCCCCAAACTTAAAAATTTAGCTTAGTGGTAAATATTTTTCATCAAATTAGGAAATGGTAGTCACCGTCAACGAGACCGAGCGGGATGGCTCAGGCAGTTTCGTCTGTGGCCCGCATTCGGGAGGCCCGGGTTCAATTCCCGTGGCAGACCTACCTGAACCATGGGTTTTTACGGGGTTTTCTCGGGTTGCTAGGCCAATGTAGGTAGGTTAATTACATCCCCCGAATTTCCTGTACCTCCATTTCATCTCCATTATCATTTCATATCATCTCTCATCTGCTGGTCTCTTTCAGGTAGAAGTGACGGCGGGTGTCTTAGCAGTGCATGGCAGGATAATCTGCTCTGTGGAAAACTACTTCCTCCTCCGGTAGGTCGGTTGCCGGTCTTAGCTCCTCTGCTGGGACCATTTCGGGACTGCCAGCCAGGGACATTTGGAGCTCAGATCGCCAGCCAGGGAACTTTGTGGCTCGGCTGCTAGGCTCATTGCCATCCCGCGGTAGGTGAGCGTATCCGTTTTCCTGGCCTGTCTGGGGAAGTGTCTATCCAAGTAAATTTTAAGGACCCTGCCCTCTGTAATGTCGTGGCTCCTTGGGTTGGCTGCCCTCTGTCTCCTTCGCCTCATCCTTCCTCCCGCGGGTGCTCATACTTGGGAGATAGGAACAAAGGGTCCAGCATGGTGGCCTACGTACCGAATCCCCTCCGTAGTGAAATCCCAATCGTTACCGTTAACGAGTATTTTGCAGACCTTAACGGAACCTATTCTTCCAACGGTATGGAGATCTGGAACATCGCTGGACCAAGTGCATATCCATCAATGGAGACTATGTAGAGAAATAGAGTAAGATAATCACGAAAAAATGAAAAGTTGTTCTTGGTTTTTACCATAATTATCAAACGACCCTCGTATATGGAGGATGCTGAACCTAAACACCAAGACCGGGTTTAACTGACTTTTTATTTTTGTGATATGCTGTTCACAATCGCAAAAGCGTGGACACAGCGCGCGCAAGGAACTGGACCCGTAACACTGTTGTTTGTGTTTTGGCAGCCTCAATATTGTATTTGCAGTAATATTTAGGAATAGAATGTTTGGATGAGGTACAATATTTTACCACCTTTTGCATGGCTTACTGTCTACCCACAACAAGAATGAAAGATAGGAATGAAGGGGATGTGGGTTTGAACTGTATCTGCTCCGGCAGTGGATATGTTTACTACGAAACGAGTGTATGAGAGTGTACATGAGTCACCCATGTTGCCAGATTTAATGCACATACCAGTAACTGCTAGTGATAGGTATTATGTATAGGTGACTTATGTGACAACAATGGCATCTAGCATCCAGCATCCTTGTCATATTCTGAAGGTGAGCATAAACACCCTGAGGACAGAAAAAACTGATTACGCTGCGTATTCCTCTAGCTTGCCTTTATGTGCTGACAGTAATTAAGAAGGTAATAACATGTTTAGAATTTTTTCAATATACGTTTCTGGGTATGTGTGTGCGTGTAAATAACATAGCAAAAACCGTAAAAATACCAAACATGGTATTTCAGTTGGGTATTCGAAGGCGAAACCTCGAAGATATTTATATAAAATCTCCGCACCCAAGCTACCATTTAATGGATATATTTTTGAGTTTATTTTCTCAAACTTGGTTCTAATTAATTAGTTTACAATTTAATTGCTTATGATATTTAGAAATCAACCAATGAATAGCATGAAATGCTTCGTCTACTCAACATCACTTTATAGAATTTGTAAAGCTTAAGATATATAGATGTCATTAAAGCAATGATTTCGGCCATATAGAGTTTCCGCCACGATTTATTTGATAATAGTTTAAGTTTTAAAATAACTATAAGTTTTACAAATAAGAAGTGCCTTTTAACGTTGTCAAGCAAAGAACATAGAATATCAATGCCACCATTTAGGACCCATGTTTTATAATTTTTATTATCGCTCTAGAGTACTACAAATTAATAAAGAAATACGTAGAAAGATATGTGTGTCTTGGAATTATAGAACCGTCAGTCGCGATGATCATATAACTAGAGTTTTCTTCTTTCTTGTAGTATTACTTAAAAAAATTGAGGGAACTTATGGAATCCACATTCCCCGAGCTACGAAACAAATACCCAGGTGCCAAGGTGCGAATCACCATCTTATATCCAATGTAACAGGGCGCAAACATATTTCGTTTCGTTGCGAGAATTAGGTCGATACATCTAGATGTAGCCTGGAGTATACGCACACCCGCCATACAGTTGTGACAGAGAAGTTGCCGACGTTGCTGCTAAGAGTAAGAGTTTCATATAGGATTTAAGTTATCAGTAATTTAGTCAATAGTAAATTATTTTGAAGTACTGCTACCAGAATTCTCATCATCGTAGCGTTTACTCTACTTCGCATCTCAGTGCAAACATGTGCAAGTTTGCACATCCAATTCACTAGCACAAGAAGGAACAAACATTGAATTTCCAGCGCTTATTAACGCTCTAATGTTTCAAGGAACCCTACACTTTATAATAATACTTTTCTAACTTTACATTAAGGTTACAGCCCCTTATGAAAACGGGGAAATGTAGCTGATATCTTTGTAAATTTTCTTAGGCTTATTTGTTTTTAGGAGTAAGTACCAACAAATCCAGCAGTTGAGGTCGCTATATTTAGCACTATTTTGTAACACTGGAACTTGATTACACACATGGCTTTAACCAGAATAAAAAATTTCTACTCTGCTCCATTTTATCTTATCTTCAGCTTCTATATTACTTTATGTAGCTTCAAATTCCTATTATGTGTTTCAAATTGGAAGAGTCATCGCCTGTAGCGAATCAGATGCGTCAGAGCCTCAGCGTTGCCACCACGTTACTCTCATCCTATTAATATTTCCCCCACTCTCTCTTTCTCAAACACACACACACACACACACACACACACACACAACACACACAACACACACAACACACACAACACACACACACACACACACACACACACACACACACACACACACACACACACACACACACACACTTGCTAGTCTATTTGGCGCTGAACATAAGAAAACGCAAACTGAACTTTCCAAAGTTTTATAATAATGCAGTTATTGAAATCACAATTATAAAATGCATATTCGTATATTACGCACATGTTTCAAGTATGTAGTTTAAGAATAATGATAGCTTATGAATCACTTATTTTCCTAATCCAATGAAAATACCAGATGTGCATCCATATAGCTATGAATGTTACATTAATAGATAATTCGACATTGTCATTGTCTTCATCGTCTGAGTATTGCAAATTTATGATGATAGGTTCCAAAACCCGTCATGTGCTATTTCTTTCCAGTAGTCGTCTTCTTGCAGTTTATCTGATTTCTCACGCAGTTCTCCCAGCCTTGTTGTGTTCCTTGTCAATTTCTTAGTGAATAATTCGTTCAACTTCCGTCAGTTTAAAAGTATTATTTCTGTTTGCATCATAATTTGAGCCCACATTAGTTCAATTGGATTGTTCTTGCAGCGGTAAGGGGGAAGGTGGCTTATAATATCTCAGGTCTCGTTTCAATTTCAAGCTGATCCAGTTGCTAACACTTTCCCTGATTTTTAAACGAAACACAACTGAATAATGCTGCTTTGAACTCTCTAGAGTAAATAGAGATTACGAAACCATTCATAAACAAAGATATAATGTGACCAGACACTTTCTGATAGGCCATTAGGAAGTGTATTGTTTCCTCTCATTCGAATTTAAGAAACACCTCGCCTTATTCAAAGTAATTCTTTTATCACGTCATGTTAAACGTTTAGTTTCAGATATGAGTAATTACAAATATACGTACACGCATACATGCACACCAATAATGTTATTACATTACGCGATGAATTTTATAATATAATACTACTTTATTTGTATTAGGAAAACTATATGAGCTAAAAATATGGGGGTTTTACAGCTATGTTAAATACATTACTTTCTACCTTTTCCACGGATCAGGTTTTGCAAAATCTGAATTTTTGTGTTAGCGTGGATAGTATTTATTAGAGAATGATTGGTTTGGCGCTCGTCACTCGTCACTTAGAAGGAATGCAATACTACGACTCTGCAGGACTCCGATTGCTTGCTCATCTAACAGAGATCAAGGACAAGCATCATCCTATTTGAAACAGATAATATTTTTTCCTATTTAAACCTCGGAGTTATACCTAACAGCATTCGAACGACGTCTTTAGTATATCTGAATGTTCACGTACTCTGAACACACCATAATAGATTTTTAGCCCTTGCTGAAATATGATGAAGTGCTTTGACAAGCGCTGCAAGTATCTTGCCTTGTAACTTCCAAAGAAACTTTAAGGTTTCATAAACCATGGAACCAGGAACCTTTACATGCCGGTGAATTTTGGGCATAATGCATTCACAATTGTGCGAATTACAGAGTTTCAATTGCACATAATTATACATGAATGTGATTCACATAATTAAATACACATTAAAAATTATTTGCGAGATGAAATACGATCTCAATGTAAATGCCGAAGCAGATTTAAAAGTAGTATGTGAAATAAGAGCAAAGCTAAAAATTTAAATACTTAAACTACTGCAGGATTTAAGCAAACACCCTAAACCTTGAAGTTAAACCTTGATAGCGGATGGACATAAATATAGTACACGCAGTAAATAAACTAGATTTCTGATTAGGTATTGTTTGCTCCCATCGTCCCTATGTTGCTCATTATCTGTAAGGAAAAATATTACATACATAATCATCGTAATTGATCTGTGAATACTAGTGAATTCACTATCGCTAGCGAAAGAGCTAATTAAAACGTAAAATAAACTTAAATTCCTCCTTATCAGTTAAGCATTGTGTTTGTTTTTTGTCAAGTGAAATCACGATAAACAAAAGAGCAACAAATGGAATTGGAACGGCCGCTTTAAAGGTATTTGTGTTCAAATGCACATTACGAGTATTATTTCAGCAAACAGTTAATAAAGCAAAACTGCGAAGTACAAAATAATTTTTGTTCCTGTTTTGGTGAATTTAATTGGCGTAAATTATACTCACATAAGCTGTTTTACAGCTTATGTTCCCAGGGTATCAATAATTGCAAATTTTCATTTGGTTTCGCAATGATCAGTTCGTCTGCCATACGACACAGAATTGTGCGTTTCTCTTGATAATGAATTCCTCTAAAAAGTTCTTTAAAGCAATGCTTCTGCTGAGTTTCTTTCAATCTTGTATAACAGAGTGAGAGATAGAGATAGAAATACAAAGAGAGTCAGAAGGAGAGACTTCTCTTCTTATTTTTTAGCGCCTTCCTCCTTTCAGGTCATAAAACAATTATTAATGTAAACATTTGACCTAGGAACCTCCTGTTTAACCAGGATAGTTCCATTATAATGAACAGAAAGGCATCTTCCGTTGCAATTAGTTTGATGTTAGTTGGAATTTATTCCTTGGATGTTAATTTATTGTTAGAATACCATGTTGAAGGTATCCAAACTATGGAGTTAGTGCGCATACAGTAATAAATATAATAGGAATTACAGTCAGTAAACAGAACTTTGAGGTTAGACGGTTCTCCTGAATTAATTTGTGAAAATGAGCAGGGATTTGATACTAAATTGTAGGCAAAATTTGTCATTATATTGAAATTTAGAAGAACTTACGACTATGCAGTAAGTACACTAGAACATGATTTGCTTATTGATAAGCTCCTAACTTCGCTTGTAACAGAATAGGGCTTGAAGTTATACAAATATATATGGATGTGCTGTGTACTTTTAGTACACCTTACAGAATTTTACTACATCTGCGAACTTCATCACCGATGGTGGTTCTCCCTTTTAAGTTATCCACTGTTATCTGAATCAAATTATTTGCAAGGCTCAAGCTACATAATTCAGCGAAATGAAGCCTTATTAGTGGTTACAAAGTTGAATTAATGGTTAGAACTTGATATTCTAGAATCAAGATTTCCTTGTGCTAAAATGCTGAACGGGTTTAAGCTTAATCCTTCCGAGTTCCTCTAAATAAATAGATATAAACACATTTATAAGTAACAACAATTAAACTTGAAATAACGAATTTGAATTTAAATAGTTACGGTAAATACTTTATTACAGTAAACAGTTCATTCATTCACTCTGTAAAGGTTATAAAATTCTCTAAAAGTGTTATTCAACTACATTTTTTGTAATGCCATTTTTCCCCTATGTTAAGTATTGCTCCTAAATAGAATAAATGTGCAGAATTTTATTTTATGCTCCTTGTAATACCATTATTTATCCCTATACAGTCATTTTAGACATGTTTGGCAAAATACTCTTCTACACAAATATTATATCATCTATTAATAGCATTTGTAAGATTTCTATTGTTACTGGGGCCGAAATGACTTAGCTGTTTATGGGCTATTAAACCACGCTCGATCGGTCGTTCACTCACTCACTCACTCACTCACTCACTCACTCACTCACTCACTCACTCACTCACTCACTCACTCACTCACTCACTCACTCATTCATTCATTCACTCACTCATTCTCTCACTATCATCACTTTCAAAATTGTCCTGTCACTTGCATATAAAAGTGAAATACTTCTCTACTTTCGAACCATTCGTTTCCTCTGGTTTAACACAACTGGTACATGCTTTATTAATATACTGAATAACAGGTCTGATAAAATACATCCGTTTCCTATTTGGATGATATTAATATATTTTCCTCAACTTTAGTCCGGAAATTCACTCTACTGTAAAATTGGGATGCGATGTTTCAGAATTTTATCTTAGAGTCCATTATGAGATATTGACCATAAAGCTTCTCTGTTAACGCTTTCAACGATCATTTTGAAGTCAGCAAACGACAATAAGTTTTCTACTGGTTCTTTTCAAAGTTTAAACCTAGATCAGTATAGATAGCAGTGATACTCCTATATAGGTTTCTAATTGCTGAGTGGTACCTTACCCTTGAATTAGGTTTGAATGATTGTTATCGTCTAAACTTCAGGATATTTCTCACATTTAAACAATACGTTGAGGGCTATTAGCAGTATCTGTAATATTTTGGAACCTTCTAAGCAGATTTTAACTAACTAATACCATGTTTTGAAACTTTTCAGACGTAGTTTTCTATCTATGAGTGGTATCAGCTGTATAACTCAACATACTTAGAAAAAGACAGTCGAGAAAATTATCCCTACTCTTTCACATATATATCACCACACTCGCTGTTGTAATGAACCTCTAGGTTCCCAGTTTAATGCTAATATTTTTCCTATGTAAGCATTTTAATATTTTTAACCACTTTCCGTGCATGTTGGAAGACTTACCGTTTTATGAGTGTCATACAATAAGACCTTTATTTTAATTTTTTTCTTTCGAATTCTAATACATACATGAGATAGTTCTAAAATGGTGGTCTCTTTTTGTCCATTTTGTTTGTCATATCGAAAATGAATGAAATGGATGAAAGTATACAAAAGAGCCCAGACTCCGTAAAATTGAGAGTTAGTTCATCTTTCGGGAAATGGTAAAATCCGGAAAAGTCCTTAACCACGTAACTCACCCTAACCGAGATTTGAACCCAGGATCTCTTGAACTGTAGTGCGAATGAAGACTGGCTACACACGAATATTTGGAGGATTATGTGCATTGGAGTTATCGGTGGAATGTTAAATTTTTCAGACAAATCTGAAATCCAGCAGAAAGAATATTCCTTGTTAGTATGTGACAAAATGGCTATACAAAGTTGTACTCAATTAAAATTACAAAAACAACATAGTGCTGATTTACGAGTTACGGTAGTATTCACTGCTGTCGGGATAAAATCTACTGCTAGACAAAATAAGCGACAGTGCATGGACAGTTCCTAGCCTAAGTGCGTGAAGTCAAGTTGAATTTATCCACCTAATTAGAAATAATTATCGAAATTTGTTTTATTTATATTTAAATATGCATATAAGGTCTAATGTTTTAATTGTTTGTGTAACAAATTTAATATTTGAACTAATAAATATAGTATATCTCTCTATATCATTTGAGACATTTTAAATAAATCCAAATTGACATTCAATCTGTATTCTGCATTCTCTCTCACTCACTCACTTTTTTGCTACACGCAATCAGTTCAGCATAAAACCAGGGATGTAACTCGATTCCTTGTTTTAAATCTCTGTTGTAAAACTATTTCTTTTCTTCCATTTCACAAAAAGTTGTTTTAGCCCTATCTGTCCTTTGACGTGTATTCAGTTGTTCATTTGGTCCCCTAACTATGCGATTATCTTAACCCTCTAATGCATACTAATGGCAGTCGTTACTGGCAGGGAATGAGAACACCGTTTCTAAATTGGAAGCCACACACTCACAGTAGATCCTTTCAGCCACAAGAAAGTAGCTGTGGACAGTAATTGCTTTGCCTGCAATGAGGGTCCCGGATGTTTCATTTAACGATGCAGTGAGGAAGTTACCAGAAACTTGTATTCAAATACATAAGGCAGAATTGTAAGTATTTTATACATTTTGCATAAATTAAAGCCTTGTTACAATGTATTTCTTGGTACGAGTAGATTGACAGTTAATTCTATAAAGGACTAATGTCTGGTGTCCTATTTCAGTAGGATCTAGCTGCTGTGTGAGGGATCGCGGTTTCAATTACTGGCTGAAGGTTTGGAACTTTGCTTTAGCCGGCTCATTTTTATGCAAATTCCGTATTGTAATGAGATTTATTTGCTTACAAGGAAGTGTTGTATGCGTCTAGTGATTCACTTCTCTTGTGCTTTAAGGAATTAACAATTACAGGATGTAATAACAAGATCCTGCCAAACTTTTATGACACATTCATGGCATTCAGAAGAAAGAACTATATTATATTTGCATGTGTACTTAAACGACATATTTCTTTGTGAAAGCTAGTCTCTAATATTCTTCAAGGTACATTAATCATGAGAAACATACAAGAACGAAATGGAACGGCATATCACATGGAATTCTCTTGCGGGAAATGCTCTAAACCTATGTTTCTCAAACTCTTCTGCCACAAGGACCCCATATCATCTAACAACTTGTTCGCGGACCCCAATGGTTTAGCTACTCAATTGATATAAACGAGTCGACTTTTGGTTGAATGTTATAATTGGAATTTAAATGACTACTGTATGTATAATTTAAGATATTTTCTTGTATATTTAGTTTTAAATTTAATTAACTCTTTGTATTACCTAAGGATTAATAACATTACGCACATGTTATAAAAATGAATTTATTTTCTATGCAAAGAAACTATTTTATACATATAAAAAGTTATTCATAATGTTCTGAATCCACCATTTCAGAATTTCAACAAAGTTAGTACTGGCTTACTAAAACATCAGTTTACGTGGCAAAAGCTTGAATCTTTGTTCTTTGGAATGTATTAATGTGAACAATGCAACTGTTTTTCTTTATTGAATAAGCTCAGTTAAGCTGGGCTTAATGTTGGTCATTTTCACTCTTAAGTCAGTTGGAAAGTACATTGGTAAGTCTGTTTCTCCTCAATGGCTTGATGTTGCACAACTCTGAAAATGTTTGCTCGCACATATAGGTGATTGGAAAGGGCACAATATACGTCCTTTGGTAGCAATTTCAACAACCTTCCATCGCTGATATTATAACGCTGTACTATACGCTCACAACAGTTACGTTGATTGCACCTCTCAGCTGTGTTACAGCGTTACGACATAGCTGTATAAGAAATGTTAACTAAAACAAATATAATTTGGCACCGAGCAGATAAGTGACTCAGTAAATACGATTGAACTTTTTCTATAGTTATAATTTAACATTAGACATTGACTTAAGGGACCTCCTCGCGGACTCCCTGACATCTCCTCGCGGACCCCCAAGTGTCCGACGACCACACCTTGAGAAACACTGCTCTAAACCACCTCTTGTTTACATGTGCTTAAATTGTTATTCTTATTATTCTTGTTATTCTTAGGTACATGGCCACTATTTTGTTTTTCATTTGAACAATGACAATGGTGTGATGTGGTTCCATCATGTCATTCTACAAGTAGCGTTCAACAGTTCAGTGTGTATTGCGAACCTGGGAAGCAGTTAACAATGTCAGACACTACTCACTGGTGTCCATCATGAACTTTGCTTACGATACAGTGTAAATGTACACAATTTGATATTGACAGATGCTCATTTGATGTATAGATTAGCATACGTTAATTACCATTCAATGTTTATACCGGGAGAAATATCAAGAACCGATTTTCCCAACAGGAAGACGTTTGAAGTGAATCTTCTGATAATGGGGCATTTAACACTTCTACTCGCGTATGGGACAGGCCTAGAACACAATTATTTGAGGAAGTAATTCTTCATTCAGTAGTCAATAATCCTAGTGTCAGGCTTACTTAGTTGAAACAGGCTATGTTGAATACTTGATATCTGGTTAGGGAACCTACTCTATCCAGACCCTCGTGTAGAGGGTTTATCCGCAGCTGACGTTGTAGCACACTTCACCTGTACATGTTGTTTATTCGAAAATGCATCAAACTATAATTTACTGCAAATGTGCTGTTTATAGATGAGACATGCTTTCTATGCCATCATATGGTAACTGTTGAATAGCGTTATTGACAACGATTCGATAGTATACCGTCATTATAGAGAATTGTGCAAGTATTTAAAGTGAGACATATTTTATATTTTTTTGAATAGCTGGCATGCTTTAATTTATAAGAGTACTCACTCAGACTAGCAGATGTTCAAATTTTCCTCCGTAAACGTTTTTCTGTCACCGTCGTGACCATCTTCGGCGGGGTATGCTGCAGCTGGTGAATGTGGTCTTCCTTCTTCTTCTCCAGAAGATTATAATTCCGCCCATTGGAAGTCTCCTGATTTCTAATGCCAACCTTTGGAACTGGAGCACTGGTACAATTCTAGATTGAACAGATGATCTTACTGGACACAGATGATTGCATGTCACCTGTGATATTGACAATTGCATCTTCCTTGGACGTGAAGAAGATAAACTGTTGGAAGTTTGTTGAGGGAGATGTGCTGCCTGTTCTATCTCCGTGACTGGAAAATTACACTAGTTGCCAGCTGTCCATTGAAGGCGATGTACTTTCTCTTCCATCTCCTTCACTGAGATCCTAGATTGGTTGAAATCTGAATTACAGTTAACTTGATCTGTAGTAGATGTTTTAATAACAGTTGACTGAACTGCAATGTTGACGTTATTGAATTGTTCAATAAATTGTAGAACATTATTAAATGCTGGTATATCAAAATTCAAGATATTTTCTTTTTCACTGTTTAGTATATATATATATTCCTCCAAATATCCAGTTCACTAACAGATTGTACAGATTTAAACAGTTGTATATTTTGACCTGTTTCATGGTTACATTTCCAGAAATGATTGGCAACTGCTGATTTATCTATTTGTTTTAGTTTTATATTTCTTAAATACTCCATTTGACGAGTCTTTAAGCTTCTCTTAATTCTTCCAAAATAGTATGATTAACAGTTACTACAAGGTATTTTATATACTCCAGATAATTTTAATTTATCGATGGTGTTACTTAAAGCTGGCATGCTTTAATTTATGAGAGTACTCACTCAGACTAGCAGATGTTCAAATTTTCCTCCGTAAACGTTTTCTGTCACCGTCGTGACCAAAAAGAGTAGCTGCAGTACACCCCGCTGAAGATCGTCACGATGATGATAGAAAAACGTTTTAAAAATATATACCGGCATTGTTGCTAAATGTTGTTCGTCCACACATATTACCGGAAGAAGCACGTTTGTTTTAGTGATTAATCTGTTTGTTCTGATAGAAGGTGTGCTTATATTACTAAAAGAAGCATGATGATGCTGATACACATTTCAGTTTTAATATCTGTCGGTTTTAACAAATAAATACCGTACCGGATTCGATAGGAAAAGGTGCACCAATTTACTAGGCCCTATCGCTTGTAGAGCTAAACCCACTGCAAGGCATTTTTCGTGGGTAAAATTAAAGCTCCTGTGCATTGAACATCTCGGCAACTTAGAGAGTGCTCGTAATGTGGAAGACTGGAAAACAACACAAGTCTCCAGGGATATATCAGAGCGTAAGGGATTCAACACATAGTGGGTTGATGCATAACGGTTATACTGTTTATATATTTACTAAGCTCTACAACTTTGAACTTCTATATTTACGTTGGTCAGGAAACAACTGCTCTTGTTCACAACTAAAGGCCTTGTTGTCTTTTATCCTGGATTATGCTAGGCACTGCTCAGGGATTATGTATTTACTGACGCCCACTTAGTGAAATCGCTCTGCACTGGGGCATGTTTGCCTAAGAATCAAGGAGAATGCTAGATGTTAACAATGCAGCTCTAACAGTTTGTCCAAAACTGTTAACAGATTGAACACTCATTACCAATGACATTCTGTAAATATTTAAACAAAAGTCGTACACTGTCGTTCCTTGTTATTGTGGAACAGTTTCCTGGACAGGATTTCAGACTTGCTTACCTAAAAATGTAGTTTGCAAACCTGATGAATTCCAAAGCTGATATTCCGAGCAATAAGTTAAAATGCTCCTGTTATTGCTCTGTCATCCAGTGTTAAAGGCTCATTTTAATTCGGTTAATGAATTACAAAAATTTATGTATCGCTTAGTTGCATAACACTATTGTATAAAGTGGATTAGATTAGATTTTAGATTAGATTTTATTGTGAATATTCCAAAATTTTACAATTTACAACTTTAGGCTACATTTATTTGTCTTTACCTTGTGGCTACCTTGGCTTGCATGACACTCTGCTCTTCTGCTCTGTCGAGTAGCTTTTAACCTCCATAATTCCTTGTTTCTTAATTAGTCCCATTCTTCCCCCTCATTTTCCTTTCTTATATTCTTTACATTTCTGGCCCATTTTTCTTTTACTTTCTGCAATAGCTCACAAATACTTCTTACCTTCCTTTCCTCCCTGGCCGTTAACATTTTTATAGCTACTATCCTCTTCTCTACTTTCTCCCATTTTTCCTCCCAAAACTTTTTTCTCCACATTGCGACCTCCTCGCATTCTGTTTCATAGTATTCTATGCTTTCTTTTCCCCCACATAATTCACAAATTCCCTTTTCCCAACCTCTTATCCCTCTTAGAAATATTGTTCCTGTTCTCATCCAACCTAACCCTTCTCTCTTTTGCCTATTGCAGTAATCTACATATGCTTCTCGTCCCCAATTTCTTTTTATTTACTTGTAAAATTGTAATGATTTCATATTTTCTAGACATCCCCATATTTCCTGTCTTTCTGTATCTTCTATTCTGCATTTTACCAATTTACCCGCATCGCTTGTATTCCTTTCCTCTAATTTCCACATATCTCCCATTTCTATTTTTTCCATAATTCCTCCTATCTCTGCCCACCAACTATTTGAGATCACTAATCTTTTTTACTGTCTCACGCATAATTTCATAATTTACCCTTCTTCTTTGGCCAAACACCTATACCAAAATTTTAATATTCTGTCCACTATTATTCCATTTCTTCTTGTATTTCCTAATTCTACTAAAGCTACTTCCCTAGGTGCTGATCTTGGTAAGCCTAGTAGCTCTTTACAAAACCTTCTGTAGTTTTGGTCCACCGTTTTGTTTACCTCTGTGCCACCCCCCCCCCAGATCACCACTGCGTACAACACTTTGGATTCAACTAGTGCTTCATACATTACTGCTAACCACTTGGTTGTTATTTATAGCTTATATTTACATATTCTTATCCCATTCATTGCCGCCCTTCCTTTTACTTCAATTTTTCTCCTGTGTGCTCTCCCCACTTTCCATTGTTATTCAACCTTACTCTTAAGTATTCAAATCCATTTACCACTTTGACCCTTTTGCCATTTAGTGCCCACTTTTCATCTTTATTTTAGTTTAACTTCCTTCTTGAAGGCCATAACTTTCGACTTATTTATGTTTATTTTTATTCCCCACTCTTCACAGAATTTATGGATTTCATTTATTGCCATCTGCAATCCTACTACCGTTATAGATCCTACCATTAAGTCATACGAATATACCAGTCCAGGAACTTAGTTTGCTGGACAGTGCTAATTTCCTTCTCTAACATTGTCTATTAACTCATCAATAAATAGGTTAAATAAAATTGGACTCATTTTGCATCCTTGTCTTAGGGATATTTTTGTTCTGTCATCTCCGTAATTACATTTTCCCCACCTTATGAAAAACTTCACCCCTTCATTGATTTCTCTACTTCTTTTATGTATTTTCCACTTACTCCTTTCATCCTAAATTAAAGCTTTTTTGTTTATCGTATCAAAAGCTTTATCAAAATCCGCAAAGAACATACATACCCTTCCTCTCTTCTTCCTATTTACTTATTATAGTCTTTAATATGAACAGATTATCTATTGTCAGTTTTTTTTTTTTTTTCTGAAATCTGCTTGAAATTCAGACAACTTCCTTTCTTGTTCTACCCTTATTCTTAGCCTTTCTGCTAATATTTCTGTGTGTATTTTTCCTAATATAGATAACAGACTTATTGCCCTGTAGTTTTCTGATTTATTTCCACCATCCTTCCCCTTATAAATAGGCACGATCATGCTTACTTTCCAGCTTTCTGGTATGTCACCACTATCTTTTATCTTGTTTAGCACTTTGTCATAGGTGAACACTAGTAGGTATCTCAAAATGGTCCCTATGAGAGGCAATATATAAGAATGCAGACAGAATGTATACATATACAAGATAGGTAACAATATTTAGCTTACGCTGTGTATAACAACAGATTAACGATGTGTAAAAAGGAGTTGCTTCAGTTGAAGTCTGGATGAAATAAATTTCTATCAGAATTAGAATATGAACCAACTAAGTGATTCATTTACGCAACTGAACATGGATTCTTATACAGATACAGAATAACACTGAAAAATTCAAAGCCATAGCCGGGATTTGAGCTACAGATCTCACAGCTTCAGGATGCTCTAACTACTGAGCTTTCATGGAAATATGTCATTAAACTCTTTAACTGACTCACTTGTTTCCTAAACCACAAGGAAATCTCAAGTTGGCATGAGATGACATACCTAACTACAATACATTCCCATGGTTCCTTATTTCTCATAGTTATCTATTTCATATAAGGAGTGAGTAACGACAGTGTGTTATGGTTCAATTTGTGATAATACGTTTCTACCAAAATACGATGCAGTTATAACTGACTGGGTCAAGCCGTATGCTACATCTTGAATGACGACAAAAATCCAGGAGGTACCAGCAGCATGAAGTACAGCATTCCTTTCTCAGTGCAGGAATATAAGATCACAACGTGATGGTAATGAAACAAGAATTTGAGTCGCTCTGCTGCGATGTAAGTAGATTCCTCAGAGTGTTGTGCCCACAACAGGTAATAAATCTGCACAATTACGCTATTGCAGTCAAGAGCAGGAATTTCTCCTCAGCGTAGTGAGTCAATGAATGTTCTGAATAGCATGTTCAGCGCAGCTCTGAACAAAGAGCTTTGTTGTGTAGAAATGTCGAGAAGAGTTAGATAATTATCGATAAAAAAAAACTACCTAAAGGAACTTGGGAGAACATCAGCTTTCTTATAACATAAATAACTGAAAAACCTATTGCAAACTGAACACAGTTTAGCTTTGAAAAACTTTAGGTATCAAAAATGAAAATGGAAACTGAAGTGAAAATGGTATATAGGTAATATAAATTTTGTAAGCAAAGTTTTACAACTCTAACAGCTTACATAACAATTATTTGGAACTTAAAAGTCTATTAGTGGCAAATCTTTACCAAAGCCATTTGGCACTTTTTACAAATATGATATGCAGATGCGTTAAACTGATTAAACGAAAGAAAAATTACTTCATGGAGCTTTATAAAATATAAACTCAAACAAAATCTAACTTTTAAGCCCATATCCAGATGAAACGTTAATATACAGTATGCTTGCAAAATTCCAATCACAGAAACGTACAATGTGTGTAACTAAAATAAAAGGATCAATGGAGAAGTGTACTTTTACATACATGCATATTCGCAATTGGCGACATAGGGGCTCTTCCTCGCGAATCTGCTTGAAGTTTTTGTTTTGTTTTGTTTAATTTACGTCCTCCAACGTTAAGTCATATCGGACGGTGAATGAAGTGGGTAAAATGATGCTTAAATGTGCCCAGGTTTCATGGAGCTTACAGCTAACCGACATTCGTCTTTTTAAGGATAAGAGAAAACCCCGGAAAAACCTTATCCAGGTAACTCACCCTGACCGAGATTCGAACTCGGGAGCTCTTGAGCGTGAGGCAGACATGCTACCACCTACGCTACCGAGTGAGTTACACCAATCACTTTCAATGTTTATCAGATTATTTGCAAATTCGTATTGTGTTATCTCGTCTCCGAAAGGAAAATATTTAAACAAACTCTGAAGAGTAAATACACTTTTCTATGGCTCCTGAAATGTGAGATAAATGTGAAGGTGATTTGATTTGCACACTCATTTCTTTGTCAGAGCTGACAGTAGATTCTTTCAATTCGTAAGCATATTAGTGTATCAGTCTCACTTCATGGTAATGGCACTTTTATGGTCAACTTCTATAAAGGGGTATGGTCAAACATCATGTGTAGGTTTCAAACATTAAAATCTATGTTGTACATTCCTTTTCAAATTCATTTGACTCCTTTGATTTTTTGATTACATTTAACAGTGGTGGCAATAAAAATGGAGCAATCAATTTCAGTTGTATAACCAGGAAGTTTGTTTCAACAAAATCAATTCACTAATTATACAACTGAAATTAAAAGCGTACTCGATGTTTGTATGCTTGCGCTTGTTTGGATACGAGGTACGTCCAGAAAGTAAGGTCTGTTTGGTAATAAAATTAAATTGTATAAACATACAGAAAAATTATTTATTGCATAAAATTATACAACTCTTAAACTACTTTTCCACATAACTGCCGAAATTTTACAGGTATTTGTCATAGCAAGGCAAAGTTTTTGTATACCTTCTTCATCGATGTTTGCCGCCTGTGTCTTCAAAGAGTTGGAAACATTTTCTGTCAGCTCTTTGTCATTGTTGAAGTGTTGACCGCCAAGGAAAGATTTGAGATGCAAGAACAGATGAAAGTCGCTAGGAGCGAGGTAAGGGCTATACAAGGGGTGGTCAAACACGTCCCAAGCAAATCCCTGTAGGATGTTTTTTGTCGCATTTGCAGTGTGTGGTCATGCGCTGTCGTGAAGAAACACAACGCCTTTTGACATCACAAATTTGCCGATAAATTTCAATTGGTTTCATTTTCCTAGCTTTCAGAAAGCTAATAGCAGTTCTGATTTCACAAGCGGCAGGATTTTCAATCAATACCGACGTTGCAAACAACGATATTGTAAACAAGCACAACAAAGCGTACGTGGCTGACAGCGAACGTTTCTTCTCCTTGATATAGAGCGTCTACCGCACATGTGCAGAACTGCGATCGCAGCGCTGCAGTGGAGATAAATTGAAACAGAACTTATTTTCTGGACGCCCCTTGTATTTTATGATTTTATGTCTCTAAAATTAAAAAATAATTCATTAATGTCAGCAACTAAATTAGTAATGAATTGAATTTTATCTCCTGTATGTAATACCAGACTTTAATAGTAATAGCGACTTTTCGTTATTGAGTTAACGAAGTGCTAATACTTAATTGGCCACTGTTTAGGATTATTTAATGTAGGGTCTGTGATGTTAAGTTTTACGAAGTTTCCCCCTTTAACGTACGCAAGAAAGAAATTTGCTAGGTGTTAAAGTTAAGTTAAACTTATTGAACTAAACATATTTTATTGAAATTATATTGGTTATACCAATAGATAATTTAAATGTTTAATATAATACGAAATTATATAGTTCTGTATTAGTACAGAATTTACTTGATTATTGATTTCCATTAATTAGAAAATGAACCGTTTACGCAACTGAATCAAGAATATCGATTACATGATTGGATTCTCCTTGGTACTGAGTCGCAAACTTTGTCTTTGTGCGTGCATTTCCGAACCGTCTGCAGCAGTAAAACAAGAGGAGCACCTTCTAGTTTCTCCTGAATAGACATTTTTCTACCGCCTTGGAGAGAATTTCCTGACGATGTCGCTACGCTAATGCAAGGAACCGGTGATATATGCCCATAGAGTACAAGGTTTTGCTTGTAACTGGAATTCAACTGTTCCGATGCCTTGCAGGAAGTCCTTGGGGATTGCGTAGTCTGAACTTCCTGTTCTGGCTGAGCACATCTGACGTTAAAGTGCTCCCTCTCCTTCACGCAAGGCCCAACAATAGGCAAGTCAGTAGTAACAAAGGAGATGAGCCCGCCATGGGAATTTCTTCGGCTGTTGGTTCAAACCATGAAATATATCATTTGTCATTCTTACCCTAGAGATGTCCCAGAGTGCTTTCTAGTCCCAGCTTTCAATGCATCCACCTAATGATCTGCGTAATAATGGTCACACATGCTCCCATCCCCGTGGTTTGGTGCTCGACTCCGACTTGTGATTCCAGATATACGACCATTAAAAAGCTCGTAACTCTCGATTAAAGGCATATTAGAATAAAAGTTCCTTGTTATATCATGCTGACGATGACTCCAAAACATAATAATAAAGTAGAGCTCAAAATACAAATTCATAAACATTTATAGAAAAACGAATATGCTTTAAGCTTCACATTCTCTATTGTATTTGATGCTCACTTGGAATGAATTTCAATCTGTTTCAGTCGGTAATACTCCCGTATGATGCATTGGAAGAAGAAATTAGATATTTAAAAATTGGGAACTCATCATGATAAACATTTTACATTAGGTAGGAGTACATAAACTTAAATTTATAATAACTTACTCCTACAATGGTACTTTCATTGAATTTGAAAGCTTGATGGCTACGTATCATGAAATTATGAGAATGTTTATAGACTGAAAAATGAAGAATTCCAAGAAAAACATTTTCAAAACGAAACAGTGTATCTTTCTGAAATATGATTCCAACATTTTTCAATAAAATATATGATAAGAAAACTAAATGTTTAACAATATTGCCATATATTGAACAATTGACAGGTATAATTATCTCTGCTAATCGTAAACTAAGTGTGGGATCATTGTTGGATTAATAAAAGCTTCTCATCGGGCTGACCACCATCCTTGATCTCTGTTGGACCCATAGCTTCGGTTCCTAAGACACGACGTTAAGGGGCAGAGGAACAAAAATCCTCTAACACCACGATTAGTAATGTATTGGGGATAAGGTAAAGAAGATTAACTTTGGATGTCGTGAGATAGATGATAGATAGATGATCCCCCACCCCCAGGTCACATACAATAAGTTCAAGTGCGGATCGAATCTAATATGCTGGTAAGTCACAAAGAGCAGAACTGGTAAGCGAGCTTTTGGAGGTTTGAACCTCTGAAAACAGCGCATGGGATTCTGGACATATTGACGCACGCTAGCATATTCTCATCTCCAGTAATAATTACATTTTGGCAAACAGTAATTTTAAGCATGATACATATTGTGTGCACCGTAAAGGTTATTCTTTGCGATCCTGCGAGTTAACCAGTCTTGATGCACTCGTTGATCTGAGGTTCAGATAACCATTTTCTCGTTTGACAGACCGTCCAGAGTTGATATAACTACATGAGTTAAGCGATTTTTATGTGGTTATCCAAATGGTGTAGTAGCTCCAAAAACTCGCTTTTCACCATTTCTGCACTGATGTGCGGTGTTCGTCCTCAACAACATCGTAACGTTGCAAAGGCGCGTCGTAGTCTTTACCCGGCAACTGATGCTTTCTACCTCACATTTTTATGTAGAGGAATTAAGGTGTTTAATTGCTTTAGCTTCACAAGCCAAGGTCACAACCAAAAACGGTTGCGGTTACACATTGTTTGTCTACATCCCCGTATGAGAACACAGTTGTCAGAAAACGCGCTGAAACTTGGAAAAGTTAGAATAAATCACTTTACGACCTTCAATGATAATAATCTTAATAAAGTACTAATTCTCAAAGATAATATAACACTTCAAAGTTTATTTTTATAATAAAGCATTAGGTAGTTTTGTAAATTAAAGATAAGATTTTGTTTCCTTTGAAGTTTAAGTAAAGAACTTCGTTTTGGTTTACAGGAAACCTAGAAGAGGAAGAAGCTCGACAAGACCTGACACGGTTGATGGAACGGGTGAAAAGCTGGTGAACGTATCAAGACACCTTAAACTGTACACACCAAAAGTGTGTCGTTAAAATGAAGATATGAAGAGCGAAGCAGCTCTGTTAGAATGGGGATGATTGCCAGCTGTGCGGCATTTCAGCGAAAGTGTTCAGATGACAACCATAGTGAGACATCTCTTTAAGTAAAGCCCGACTGCCCTCATAGACATCTGAAGGCGTGGGTCAATGTACTTCTACACAGCAGAAACTATCAAACCAGTCAAATTTTCCTGTTTTTTTTTCACATACATGGTCAAACACCGATCATATGATGCGATAAAGATATTTACAAATATGCCACCTTTTATCCCAAACTGTCCTTTAGGTAGATTTTTTCAACATGTTTTTTTTTTTTTTTTTTCAAAACTGGCTCTGTTGATTATGATTAAATGTTATATACTACTGTTTGCGAAAATCAAACAGCAGATCAGTATGTGTTTCAAATGGGAAGGTGTTTGTCCTTGAGCGCTACCAGGCGAGCAACCAATGGGAGTCCTGCGGTGTTATCGTATTGCATTCCCCCTAAGTTGTGCGTGAGAAGCGCCAACCTAATCAATCTGTATGAAATACTACTTGCGCTTAGACAAAAATTCAGACTTCGCCAAAAGTGATGCACGTGGAAGGTAAAGAGTAATGTATCTAACATAACCATGAAAACCCCATATTTTTAGCTCAAATAGTTTTTCTAATGCAAATAAATAAAACACTATTACCTGCATTATAACAATAAATCGCGACGTAAGCACTGTATGAATATCATTACTGGTTGGCATGTATGCCTGTACGTATATTTGTAATTACTCAGAACTGAAACGTAATCATTTGACATGACGTGTTAAAAGAATTACTTTGAATAAGCCAATTCGAGCAAGAGGAAACAAATTTCCTGCTGCCCTGGCAGAACGTGTCTGGTCACATATCTTTGTTTATGAACGGTTCGTAATCTCTAGTCGTGGTTGGTGTGTATGTATGTACATATACTTCTCATTACTCAGAACTGAAATTTAAACTACTGCATGACGTGAAAAAAGAATTATTGTGAATAAATCAAGGTGTTAAATTCGAGAAAGGACAAACACTGCAGTTCCTGTTAGCCTGTGGAATGCTGTATGCTTATGTTTATGAATGAATGCTGGATAAGAAGTGTTTACTTACTCTGGAGAGTTTAGATCAATACCATTCAGTTGTTCTTTAGACAACAGTAGAGTAAGAGGTAAGAAGTGCAATGGCTTCTTGCGGTGAATTTAGTGGCGAGTCAAAAAGACAATTGCGATGTCAGGCTCTAAGTATTGTTTTTAAGGTCTACACGTTCTTCAAAAAATTTGGCAATGAGAAATATAGGAATCAGCTCGATTTCAAAAATGCTCAGCGGCTTACTGCTGAAGCGTGTGGTGTAGGTAAAACAAATGTATCCCGCATTAGGATTAGAAAAGCAGGTGATTCATAAACTATAATTATAGTTATAGTATTTAAAAATGTACATAATTTGCGAAAATGCTTTTTCCAATTTTGATTTTGGCAACTTCATCATTGTAAAAGTTTGTAAAATATAATTCCCTTACTCTTACGTATGCGCCAAGCAGACCTGCATGTTATATGAATGTGCGAGAGAGAGGGAAATGTAAAAAGAGTGGGATAACAAGCTGGCAACGCTGAGTGTGATATGGCATCTGATTAGCTGGACTCCAGAAGCCTTCCCATTTGAAACACGTAATAGGTTTTTATTTGACTAATGTGTTATCCTACTGACAGACAGATAAGCGCGCGCACTTTTTCTAAAACTGTTGTCTTTCTTAAATGTCATGGTAATTTTACCCATAATACAACACTTTATGTACTTACTGTAAGTGCATAGTAGAGAAGTTGTAACGTTTAAAGATTTGAAAATTCAAATCAGGGGCAAGGACTACCTGGAATATGATTAATGCCATATACATTTTGGTGGAAATAAACTGTGTATTTCTACAGGATCATCAGTTTCTGTGTATTAATAATCTTAAGGTTTATGTGTTATACAAAACCCCATAATAAAGTGAACTTGTAGAGCATTCTCAGAAAATTCAAGCCATTGTTTTATTTACCGAGCAAAAGTGTTAAAGTGCAGTTTTTTGTTTAAAAAAATTATCTTGCATCCCAGGAAGATGCTAGGCATATACCGAGTTTCGTTTCTAAGTTATGGTGTTCACAGAAAAAATGAAATGTGTAGTGTTTAACGCCCGCTTTTACTACATATGGCACCGCAGGCAATGACACTGATGATACATGAGATGAAGATGGAACTCCGGTGGAATGAGATGGCGGGGGATACCGGAGATCCCGGAGAAAACCCGCCCCAGCGCCGTGTTGTTCACCACAAATCTCACTTTGCGGTCGCCTGGGATAGAACCCGGGCCGCCTTGGTGAGAGCCAAGGTGAGAGCCAAGCCTATATTCATATTCATGTCGTCCTTTGTGATCATGTGGAAGGCGGAGCAGGTTGGTTGTCCCGCGTCATGAGATTTATGGCACGCCAATTTTACAATGGGATGCTGAGAACCACGTCAGTTTAAGACCTTCCATAAATAAAACATACCGAGCTAAATTTGTTACTTTTGTATATAGTGTGTCAGAAGTGCATCTCCGGCGAATCGGATGTTTGGGTTAAGTACAATAATTCTTCTACTGACTACAGGTACATAGAAGATAAGCAAATATGCAAAAAGGACAGTATTAATCCTGTCATAATGCAATTTCATTTCCGTTGAAATAAATCCTTCACTCTGTGCATTCGATCATATGTTGAAATACCGCTACCATACTGAAGATCGTAGGTTCAGAACAGTTAATGGAAAGAATATCACTTCAAGACGTCCCATAGTTTTGTAGCCAAGTGTGTCCAATTGTCACGTGTTAGTTTTATTGCAAGTGTGGGATATAAGGGTGTGACGATGGGCGATGCTACAATGCCATAAGTGATGACGGTTATTATTATCATAAAGCTGTCAGTAGACAGTAACGTTTACACGGTCTGTGGGAGATGATCCGTCTCAATGTAATAATTTTGCCATATTATAATAACGATTATGTATCGGGTATGCAGCCCTCGGGATAATACTGCAGTAACTAATTTGTGACCGGCACATGTGTATGGTAATAACATGCGCCTGTGGTGATCTACAGGTCATTGTGTACTGTTGCTTACACCAACAGATGGCACTTACAATTACATGCTCTAAGTCACTTAACAAGTGCCTCAGAACGTGGAAGCTGGCTTATTCACGAGGGCTGTTCAATAAAGAATGGTCATAATATTTTACGGTCATAATTTTTGCACTAAAGTCTTGTTATATGCAGTTAGCTTAATGTGTAACAAACACGCCATAGTAGCTTAATTGTTGGTACTCCTGGCTCCCGCCGGTGAGAACCAGGTAAGTTCAGACATGTTCAGTATTGCCTACCTCTGTAACGGAGGTAACATGCAGTTAAAGTTGATATTATAGGAAGATCCGGAGTTTCTTTCAAACGTAATCACTGCTGAATAAACTTGGCTACATCATTTTGATCCTGAGAGCAAACAGCAAAGCTCAGTGTGGAAATCTCCTTCATCACCAACCCCCCCCCCCAAAAAGCAAAAGTGGTTGCTTCTGCTGGGAAAGTTAGGTTATCTCATTCTTTGATATTCATGGAATTGTTTATGAGCATGTTATACCTGTACACACATCAGTATCTGGACAACACTACAGGGATGTCCTGAAAACATTGAAAGTCTATATCAGGTGCAAAAGACTACATTTCCGTGAATTTGGCTGAATACTGCACCACGATAATGCGCAGCCGCATATTGCCAATGTTGTTGCTGAATCTTGCAAAAAGCAACGTGAAGTGCATCCCTTACCAACCCTACATTCCGGATTTAGCCCCATGTGACTTTTTCTATTCCCTAACTTGAAGAAACACCTCCGTGGGAGGCATTATCATCATCAGTAGCAGTGGTGAAGGCTGCGGAGGCGATTTTGAGGGATCTCTCAAAAAATGGTTTCCAGCATGTCTTTGAAGACTGGCAGAAACGCTGGGATAAGTGCATCGCATTCAGGGGAGACTATTTTGAGAAGGACAATCAAAATTATGAGGATGAGTAAAGGTACATTGTCAAAAAAAAAGTTGAGATCATTCTTTATTGAACAGCCCTCGTACATGTGCATTTTCTTACCTGAAGTAATAGGCCCTAGAGAATATTTCACATATTGCTATATATACATATGTACAGGTTGTTTCAAAACGACACCGAACGATTATAGCAGTTGTGTAGTTTGTAACTTAACTAGTCCGAATTTCCGTATCACACATTCCAAGTTCTGTTAGCTATAATTATATGCAGCATAAAATATTGCATGATTTAGTGACTAGGCAGCGCAAGAACCACTGGTGTGCAAACCTCGAAAGTTATTGGGACGCACCGACCATGAAAACAAAACCATTACTCCCTGCTCATTATCAGTGACCCTAGCCTACCTTTCAGGTAATGGGGCAAGGGGCAGCTATCTGTTGAAAGTTTGACTAATAACTCGGACAGTTGCAAGGTTGCTCTGTAGTGTAAAACTACACATTCCGTCCTAACAGGGAGGATTTTGCGTATACTTAGATAGCAAATCTAAGAAGTATGGAGTGTTATAGGAACGCCGAAATGACGGATATAGCTTTGATGTATGGAAGAGCCAAAGGGAGTTCAAGGAACGCACTATTAAGTTTCATTAAAAATGTGAATTTTAAAATAGTTACATGAACTGTAATATTTATTTGTTTAACTTTAGAGGATTTTGTTATGATCTTAATTATACAATACTTTCAACAACTTACTGTAAAAGTCACCAGCTTCCTTTTCAGTTACAAATGCTTTATTTAGTATTATCAAACAAGTGAAATAAAATGCTCGTCTCATTGCATAAGGCACTTAGTTTTTGTTAATTTATCTACAATTCTTTGATGTTGTTTTCTGTTCTGTTTATCATCTAATGCTTCCATCCTCAGCCTCACTAACATAAACTTCCCTCTAAAAGCTGTAAGTTGGATATGTCCACCAGGTTATTTGCCATCATGGACTACTGTAACGGAATTTTGGAACACGTTAAACACTCATAAGCAATAATTAAGCAATAGTTTCATAGCCAAAGGAATTCTTAATAGTAGCAAGCAAGCTGCTACGGAGTATGCCGGCATGTTTACAATTAGCTAAAGCACGCGGCACGGCATCTGACCTATACCTGCGAACTCCGACAGGGTGAGGCACGCGTCGTTGTTCCTGTCACTGCCTAATCCACACTCATTCTGGAGTATTTTTAAGTGACTCTATTGGCAGTAAAACTATCTATATGTGTCACCTAGAAGCTCGGCAACTACTTCTGTATGTTCCTTCGATGTCGTTTTGAATGTGTGTGTGTGTGTGTGTGTGTGTGTGTGTGTGTGTGTGTGTGTGTGTGTGTGTGTGTGTGTGTGTGTGTGTGTGTGGATTAACTGGATAAGATTATTCCGGGGTTTTCCTTTATCCTGAAAGAGGAACGTCAGAAATTCGAACCCCTGTAGACCTAAGCCCATTTAATCATATAACTTACATTGGAGGACGTTAATTAAGATTGAGAAAGCATCAACTGTAGGAGTCACTGGAGACTAAATATGCCCGCTTCTTGGTTTAGGTGGTAGCGTGTATGTCTCACGTTCAGGAGGTACGAGTTTGAATGTTGGTGTGTTATCTGTAATATGAATGTCGGGCAACTCTAAACTCTATGGACCTCGGGCTCATTAGTGCGTCACTTCACTCTTTGCACTTATCGTCGGATATGACTTAACGCTGGAGGATGTTAATTCAAAAAACAAGTAGAGAGAAACTGTAGGCCCAATGGCCATGCGAAAGCCGTTAATAGTTCCGCTCGAAGACTGGTCGCAGTGCCGGAGCTGCATAGAGATGGCGATGAACGACCGCTCTACCAAGCAGACTTTAGTGTCCACGGGGGAAAAAAACTCTTTTCTTTAAGCAAATATCCATGGCATCTGTCACAGTATCTATAAGAAAGCCTAAAAGACTAGAAGGAAACGAATAAAAGGTAAAGGATGAAAAGTAAATTATGGTAGACGAAGGTCTAGCGCAGCAACCACGAAAAACCCTAGGTCAGCCTGATCGGTCAGTGAGAATCGAACCCAAAAATGCTTTAGCGAGTACTTATAATCAATTATTTTGTGGGATAGTAGTTATAAAACATTATACATAACGTTCTAATGAATAATCGTAATTGAAGTGAATTGAATTTATTTACACAACTTGCTGTTTACGATATTTTATGTATATTAAGCACATATTTCTTAGTTTAGTTGTATCAATTCTTGTGCCGTTTTCCCTCTTAACTCTACTACCTCCCAGGCCTTCTATCATTGCTGAGCAGTAGTTATTCTTCCCTCCTCAACTCTAGTTTGCTTCCCCTTGTTGTCCCAGCATATTTTCTTCACCGCTCTTTACTTTTCTCAGTCATTTCTTTAGCTTTCCAAAACAGGTTCCCTATATTTCTATTTCTACTTCCATTTTTCCCCGTAACCATTTTTATGGCTATCAGCTCGCTTTGCAACTTTTCCCATTTTTCTCCCACGCTTCCTGTCTCTATGCTGCCACCTATTTGCGCTCTGTCAGAACATGAAATGCCCTTTCTGTTTTTCTGTTTCTCCACATATTTACATATTTCTATCCTGATATTTCTTAGTCCCCTCAAGAACATTGATCCTGTTCTAATCCAAGCCATTCTTTCCTCTCCTACATGTAATTATTGGAACAACATTCCGTATTACATGCTTATCTCGTATATTATTTATACATTTTACATCAAATCATCACTTTGGATTTGAAGCAGCAGCATGGTATTGACATTTTGTTGATGTTGTGTAATTATTTCTATACGTTTTCATTCCTGTTACCTTGATCTAATATATTTTCTCTTCTCTTCCCAATTTTATCTTTATTATCCTATAAAATTTTAAGAATTACTGTTTTCTAACCCATCCCAAATTTCTTTTCTTTCTATATTCTCTACTCCAGTTCTATTTTCCAAAAACCTTCTACGTTGCTATTTCATAGTCTCCATAAGTCGCCCACTCTTATTTCATTAACAGTTTTTTCTGCCTATGACCAAATTTTTCTACTTCCCATTTTCCTCGTCAATTCATACACACCTTTAGGATTTCATCGACTTCTTTTATCAAATATTTATATGAAAACGTTAAAACTCTTTCAATTTTTATACCTTTTCTTTTGGTTAATAATAATAATAATAATAATAATAATAATAATAATAATAATAATAATAATAATAATAATAATAATAATAATAATAATAATAATAATAATAATAATAATAATAATAATAATAATAATAATAATAATAATAATAATAATAATAATAATAATAATAATAATAATAATAATAATAATAATAATAATAATAATAATAATAATAATAATAATAATAATAATAATAATAATAATAATAATAATAATAATAATAATAATAATAATAATAATAATAATAATAATAATAATAATAATAATAATAATAATAATAATAATAATAATAATAATAATAATAATAATAATAATAATAATAATAATAATAATAATAATAATAATAATAATAATAATAATAATAATAATAATAATAATAATAATAATAATAATAATAATAATAATAATAATAATAATAATAATAATAATAATAATAATAATAATAATAATAATAATAATAATAATAATAGTATAGAACATTTTTAACAAATAGCCAAATGTTAATACTAATACAAAAATAACTATATAAATCACTACTATTTTTGTAAATATATAAAAATCTGTATTTTACCCTTGTACTACAAAACCACATATTTCCCTCTCGTAGTATTTGCTTCTTGGTAAATCTAATATCCTACGTTGAATGTAATGGTGGGTCATTGGAAAATATTTAGAACCCATGATTTACCTGAGATGTTTAACGTATTAAGTTCCTATAGCAGGCGGCTAAATGTGTTAATTTATTACCGTTAAATAATTTTTATAACTGCAAAGGAAAAGAAAAAATTTCAACTCTATGTTTGGCAGTTTTATTACATGGATAGAGCTAAAGGAAGAGTAGTTGCCATGGTTTATCTTTTAATTGTCTCAGAGGGATAGTGCTTTTTCCTGCTGTATTACGAGGAGAGGCACCGTATAGCCAAAATTATGTCCACATCTATTATTCTTTATTTGCACGTTGTTCAGTTCACTCTGGGGACTAATTTGGAAGTTTCACCACTATTTTGGCTCATATAAACACGACAGAGTTACTACTTTAATCTGTGCACAGTAACAATGACAACCTGGAGGAAAATGGCGACACACGACTCCCTATGGCCATGCATCATTCATGAATTTCTTTAGTACAAAAGCTTCTTTACGTTCCTCTCGCCTTTACATCTCGGATGGCATTTGAGTGCCTGTGTTTCATGTTTTTCTTATTTCTTTTCTTATTTTCGTACCGCTGCGTCTTATCTGGGCGTTCTTTGAATGCTCAAAAGAACGTATATCATTATTTCTTGACTAAAATACATGTGTAATATCATTATCAGCCGAGGTGCGTTATTTAGGTGTTTATTAGGTTTATGGCAGCACAAAATGCTAATTAATGTTTCTGAAAATGTTTCGAGTAGTGAAAAATTATGTAGGAGGAATGTCTATTTGTTTTTCTTATTTAGAGGCTATTTATATTTTAGTGAAAACGTTTACCTTTTTAATTCGAATATTTTAAACTATAAATAGTGTTTCTGGAAAGATCTAGTAAGAAAACCATTCGGTAAAATGAGCGGCTCTATTTGGGAGGTCGCAGGTTTGATTCCTGTCAAATGCACACTGGCTGGAAATTTTGTGGTTCCCCTTGCCACTTAGGAGAACGCTCGGGATGTTTATTCCTATTCCACTATTTCCTTTACACCTTTCTTCTCAATTTCCTTTGCTTCTCATTTTTCAGGTGTGCACCCAGCTTCGTAGTGCATGGTGGTACATTCAGATGGCGAAGATGTCCTAGCTCTGTAAATGCTGTTCCGGTCCTGTTTCCTTCTTTCTTTGTAATTTACGTCATCCAACGTTAAGTCATATAGGACGATGGATGAAATGATGCTCAAATGAGTCCGCGGTACTACAAATAGCTTTGTACCAACTCCACAAAACAATGTCAAAGTATAATTTTATCATTTTCCATTTCGATGTGCTATTTCCATGTCTCTTATAGCAGTGCCAGAACTTTTCTTCAGCTATCTTGGCACATATTTCAAATAATTAACTCAATTTAGCGAAAGAAACTATTCAGCAAAAATGAATAAAACCTGAAAAGTGAAACCTGAAAAAGATGTAACAAAATGTGATATCTCTGAAACAATATAATATGGACTGTATAAAATATTTTACTTATGCCAAATACAGCTTATTTTCCTCAGCACGAAGCTTCATCACTTGAATACCTAGCAATATTCTGCATATTTCTTTTCTTTCTTCCACTTATTTCGCTGATGTTATATGGTTCTTAAAATCTTGGTGTTACTAATTTTTATGTATATTAATAAATTGACTCTGATTTTAACCATCTTAATACCTGTTTTGTTACATCATGAATGGAAATAGTTTACTTGAAATAGTATACTATGAACTCAAGTGTTGGTATCTGGTAATTCGGTAGGAATGGAGGTTTGATAATCGCCTTTTTGAGCGGTAAAAATGTAGTCATTTAATCAAATTAGCTGTATTTGCCTTAAGCGTAACATCTGTAAATTTTACAACTACTTTTTCAAGGTACAGGGAATGTCGTATTTCATTCAAAACTTGAATAAAAACAAATAAAATGGAAATGTACATTTTGAAATTTGCGCAAACAAATGTATATGTTAGGAGGAATGGTTTAATATAATAACAATCAAATAATTATGCCTAAGACATCGAAGAGCTTTGAAGAGGTTTTGTTAACACCTTTATTATCTTCCTCCTTTCGAGGCAACATTTTAATGAATAGTTTCTTTTCAAATAACATTTTTTTTTGTGAAAATTAATTAGCTACACTGCATAATATAACCTAATAAAGGCTAAAGAAATACACTGAACTCTTTGTAGTTTTTGAAGTTCAAATGGAAGCCAAAGCCAATTTTTACATTAAGAACTTTATTTAATAGTAAAATTCACACTCTCCACCAAATATATTTTATTAATACCTTTTACGTTTTCTACAAGTGAGGGAAAGTTACTGGGTATAAATGTGGCACGAGCCTTTTAGTAATCTAAAAGAACTGATAATGTTGATTGAAATACGAAAAGCTTGAGGAATTGGCAGAACAACTGACGCTTAGCTTATGTTGTTTCTCTCTCTCTCTCTCTCTCTCTCTCTCTCTCTCTCTCTCTCTCTCTCTCTCTCTCTCTCTCTCTCTCTCTCTCTCTATATATATATATGCATTTTATGTAGGTAATTGTGAAGCTGTAAAGAAAATTGCTGATATTAGGTGTAGAAGTCATTATATAACAGGAGTATTGCATTAAATAATTATGAAAATCACTAGTTACAAAGTATTTGCTATTGTTAAGTTTCCTGGGCTTAGAGTATTTCATTGTATGTGCTTATCCTTAAAACAAATTTTGTAGTATAGCCTTTACTATTGAATTCATTTCACAGGAGGTTTATACTTGGATAGTTAAGACATTGCATGGATAATAAATAAAAAATAAGCAGTTCATTACAATCAACAGATATTAAAAACGGCGAAGAAATACAAATATTACAATAAAATATAATAACTTGCTGCAAACTTAAATTATGTTTTTTTTTTTGGTTTTGTGAAGAATTTATAACTTATCAGATATGCTTATGTTCATATCAGTGATGTAATTTAATATTTCAGCTGTGAATTTCATTTCCTAGATTCCTTCCAGATATGAAACTCAAATACAAGTTTAAATTACAATCAGTTTTGTCCAAGTTTGTGTTTGTTTGGTTTATCTGAGATGCATGCTGCGTAACTCTTTTCACAGCTGACTATGCCATTTTCATACACGTGTCCATTAAGACTAGATGCAACATTCTCTCGTAAATCATAAAACATGACGTCGGAGTGGCCCTTGTTTCAACCAACATGGCTTTCTATGGTACTTACCAAGCAGAAAATTGGCGGCTAGATGGAAAAGGGCCTTGCTGTATGTGGATATTGTTGTGCTCAGTTGGAATACTCCCAAACTGTGGTCAGTATCTTTCGAGTACAGTTTCATCACACCTCAACAAATTTAATCAATTGTAATTCTTGTAAAGCAATGACCAGAACCATATAGGCTGCTTTATTAACAAATATAGAATCAAGTAAAATTACGTATATAAAAAAATTGATAATTAAATTGACACTTAAATAAATCCTACAGGTCTTGCCTCTCGAAACCTTACTGAGCGTGTCGAATGTTTCTCTACTGTTACACAATATATAGAACCCCTCCCCAAAATAACCGTACTGTTTGACAAAAATGTGGAAAATAGTCTAATAAAAGGTCCCGGAACGTAAGCGTAAACATTCCATTGAGCACCAAGTGTAGTATTTGTGAACAACAATTGAGTTTACGGATTCCAGTTGAGCTTTTACATCACTTTTTTACACAATTCTTGGAGTAAGGGATATAATATTACCAAGAATGGTCAGCTGGCCGTTGGGTTTTCACTTGCTCGTGAGAGCTACAGCGTGAGTTGTATAATTGGAAGGAAGATATTTTCGCTACTTCTAGCGTATTGTTCAAAAAGTACTGTGTAACTTCTCGATAAGCTTACGCTGCATTTTTCAGTTACGTTCTCAACACAGCAAATTTAAACTTTTGTGTATCTGTGTCAAAGTAATTTTTAAAAGCGTTCAGATGGTTGTGGGGGTATATACTACCTAATCACTTAATTTCTGTGATAGGTTCGAAAACAATTTCCACATTAAAAAGAATCACTACTGAGTGATGTATTCGGAATAACACGAAGGGTGTAGACATATGCTGCCTTGATTTATGCAAAGATCTAGAATTACGGTGAGCAAATTAAACACGATTAACGACTTGATCTTGTAGTGTGATGAGTTATCTACAACGTTACAAATATACATTGTAACAAAGTCTAATTATTGGTGCCATGCAACAGGAATGCATAGGTGTAGCCATTGAGGATTTTGGCAACTATCTTGAACGTCCGAATCCCGTCCATGGAAACATTATCGATAAAGGGATAACTTATATAAACATATTAAAAATTTAAGTAACCACTATGATTACATGTTTCTGGAAACTTATCTAGTATCAAACTCACTTCTACCTGATCCTAAACAAATTGACTGTCTCTCTAGATTTTTTTTCTCTTGAAGTTTTTAATGTTCCCGGTACCGTATATGTTAGGCCTTGGTTACGATGGAAGTGCAAATGAGATGCTCACGGCTACCCCTCATTCACCTTTTATAAAGGATAGTGACAAAATTACAGGAAAAAGGAATCTCATTTCATGGTCTAACATAACGGAGCCCGCAAGCCCTATCATTGAGCTTCGAGAGCTTTCTCGGTCTGCAGTTACCTCGGATCGTACATGACAAAGTTGAGTCAACCTCTAAATCGATTCTAGCCCTCAGAGAATACGCTTAGTTTCAAAAGAGAGGAAAATAAAACCAAAATGTAACTGCACAACAGCAAGAACATAATTTCCTTGTCAAAATCAGGCAAGGGATACCAACTGACAATACCATATTTGACAGTGCTCTAGTTTGCATCTAGTTTCATATTCAGGAAAGATTTTGCCCATGGGCTGTTTCAATTTAACTTTGGGTGTTTATTTTGTTCTTTTCAAATTCAATGCAAATAATTAGAAGTTCAATATAGAGACTAACGTAGTTCCACTCAGCAAAGGATCCTCAGTGGTCACATTTCAAATGGGAATTCATTATGTATCTGTCTCGGTTGTTAATTGACTTTGAAGGTCTATTCTTCTGTAGCTCAATACATAAATTTGCATTTATTTGAGATAACTGGTAAAGTTTCTTTTATCACTGCTAAGGAGTTGATTTAAAATCAAATGAAATAGAGAATATAATGATGAGATACTCGATGTAGAGATATCAGCTTCTGGTCTCCAGCACCAAGAGTCGGTGTGAACGTACTGTCTTGAAAATCGAATCATGACAGCAGATTTCTGCGGTACGATAAGCAGGATACTAAAAAATGCACTTGAGGCTCCGAATAATCCCAAAGTAATCAAGAATCCTCTATTGGTCTATGGCACAGTGTTGGGATCAATTCTTACCTTCCGGAAAGTCACGTCTTTAATTTTCTCGTGATTTAATTCCTTCTTTATCTTGTCAAGTAGTGTGCTGCGACTCAGAGGATGTTTTCCATAAGATAAAATGTTTAGTCATAATAATGGAACATTTCCTAGTTGCGTTGTACCAGCCAAATAGGTATAGCGGTTCTTTAGAGTCTCTTTTTTTCATTTTCTTCCTTTTGGGGATTAGATAGATGCAGGGGATCAACTACCTACAGCCAGCAGAGTTTTTAATTTCTGAAGTAATGTCCTCCAAGGTAATGCATATCGGAGGATGTAAGAAATTGGTGAAAATATGCTCAAATCAGATCAGAAACCACGTGGTAATATTAGATCTACCGGACATTCATCTTGGGATAAGGTAAACCCCCGAAAAAAGAAACATGTGCGGATAACTCACTGACCGGTTGAAACTAGGCCGTCTTGAACGTGAGGCAGTCACGCTAGGTACACGTTACAGAGCACTACAGCTCTATTGTCTTCTACTTTTGTATAATTATTTCCAAATTGTACTTATGTATTCGATATTTAAGACTATTTATTGAGAATTTTGCTTATTTAAAAAGAATAATGTATAAAAATCTAAGTAGACAATTCATCAATGGAATTATCCTCTACCTGCTAACCATTATAGATGAGATTATTCTCATCAATACGTGCAATAAGTGACACATTTAGTATATATGTAAGATGACAAACATATAGGTACTAACACATATGAACAACAGAACCACGTTCTGTGAAGTTTCTATTGTACATTCATATGTGACAACAGTTGCGATACAGCAGTGCAAGTGGTATTTATTTTTGTACAACCTCTAAATTGAAAGCTTTTAAAGGCTACGTACAGCTATTCCGCATTTATTGACCCACAGTTAATACCCATTAAAGTGAATATACGAAAACCAGAGCAATGATTGGAAAAGTCGCTATGAATACAGCATTAAATTGACTTATTGACAAGTCAATAAACATAAACGCAAATTGAAATGGAACTGACAGCATTAATGCGATCCACGTTTTGCTTATTTTCGTCCTTCTTTCACTGAGGGCGAATGAATTACTGTCTGAGTACAGTCAGCTTTACAGGCTTCTCAACACAGCTCTCGAAAATACATTAACAGTAAGAGCTGTTATACTGTGAGCACAAAGCAACTTATTATGCTTTAGTAACTGTTTCCTATTACAATAGAGTATAACAGTGTCAATAATATTCTTAAAGTAAAATTATAGGTATTTAAAATTATTTACACCATTATTATAAGACATAGTGTAAAGACAGATGTGTACCACAGGGGAATATGATAATTTAGTTCAAATGGGTAAACATTAATGATTTATTAGAAAAAAATAGTAAACCTTGAAGAATATACACACAGGCAGATGATAGCATGCTATCATCTGCTTGTGTTTACTTAATCTAGTTAAAGGCGTTTACTAACCATCTTGTTTTAAATTTACTAAATTAATTTATTAATTCGTTCGTCTGATATTCTCTCGAGTATGATAACTCATGTATCCGAATAGTACCTCTAACAATTACAACTAAACCATTCTAATTGAATCTGCTGAAATTACGAGTGCCATAGCTGGAGTTCTAAATGTCTTGAAAGCTTTTAAAGGCTACGTACAGCTATTCCGCATTTATTGACCCACAGTTAATACCCATTAAAGTGAATATACGAAAACCACAGCAATGATTGGAAAAGTCGCTATGAATACAGCATTAAATTGACTTATTGACAAGTCAATAAACATAAACGCAAATTGAAATGGAACTGACAGCATTAATGCGATCCACGTTTTGCTTATTTTCGTCCTTCTTTCACTGAGGGCGAATGAATTACTGTCTGAGTACAGTCAGCTTTACAGGCTTCTCAACACAGCTCTCGAAAATACATTAACAGTAAGAGCTGTTATACTGTGAGCACAAAGCAACTTATTATGCTTTAGTAACTGTTTCCTATTACAATAGAGTATAACAGTGTCAATAATATTCTTAAAGTAAAATTATAGGTATTTAAAATTATTTACACCATTATTATAAGACATAGTGTAAAGACAGATGTGTACCACAGGGGAATATGATAATTTAGTTCAAATGGGTAAACATTAATGATTTATTAGAAAAAAAATAGTAAACCTTGAAGAATATACACACAGGCAGATGATAGCATGCTATCATCTGCTTGTGTTTACTTAATCTAGTTAAAGGCGTTTACTAACCATCTTGTTTTAAATTTACTAAATTAATTTATTAATTCGTTCGTCTGATATTCTCTCGAGTATGATAACTCATGTATCCGAATAGTACCTCTAACAATTACAACTAAACCATTCTAATTGAATCTGCTGAAATTACGAGTGCCATAGCTGGAGTTCTAAATGTCTTAGACTTTCTATGTTTCAAAAATATTATCACCAGCTTCACTACCACAGTTATAACCATGCTTTAAATTCCTTCAGATGACTTTAGTAAATTTTATTTACTAATCAATCAATTTAGATGATGCAGAAACCTCAATGTTTAAAGAAACAATTCTGCCAGATGATTTAAATACCAATACACAAATCTGCACAAGTTCCACTATTTATTTAACAAATAAAACTTTAAAATGCCGTTTCTATAACAACTTATTCTCATTCACCTAATTAATTATGCCATGTCTTCATTCATTTAAAAGCTGTAGGAAACAGCGTATGCTGGTTCCTTAAGTTTAACCTCTTAATTTTCGCCGAAAAGTTGAACATATTTGACTTCCTATGATATATTATGCAACATTTTTAATGTGCAAAAGTGTTAAATGTTACATAAGAGACATTGAAAGTACGAGTATATGCGATCAATCGGCAGTATGCTCTTGGTATATGATGTTTTAGGCTTTAAAGAACTCCAACAGCGCCCGCCTCGGTAGCGTAGATGGTAGCGTGTCTGGCTCACGTTCAAGTGGTCCCGAGTTCGAATCTCGGCCAGGGTGAGTTACCTGGATAAGGTTTTTTCCGGAGTTTTCCCTTATCCTGGTATACGTATGTCAGGACCCCGGACTCATTTGAGCATCAAATCATCCATTTCATTCATCGTCCGATATGACTTAACGTTAGAGGACGTAAATTACAAAAAAAAAAAAAAAAAAAAAAAAAAAAAACCTCTAATACCGAAAGTTATCATTACGAATTGAGGTTGTGGTTCACAACCAATTTTACGTTTATGAAAATGTTGATCTAGTTTCAGCCATGAGTACCCTTAAATATCCTAGAATACGAATTGAGGTGTTCGGCTTACGATCAACGTTTCTTTCACTTTGTACGAGATTACGAACAGTTACTCGTAAGTAATTTCTGTTCAACTACTAATTTTCTTACCCCAATGCAACATGTGTATATGACAATACAGGATCCATTGATACTGATGTGAAACCGAAGCATATATATGTATGTCAATAAACACCTGAGTTATTGCTAATAACGGTTAATTTATGGATGTACTATATGATTTCCATCAAATTTATAATTATGTTTTATTAAACCTACATGAAACATACATTTATTTAATTTCTGTTCGATCAAACATTAAACCACAGCATTAGATAATTCATGCTCGTTAAATCCTGAATATATTATAGCTTAATATTTTAATCACAGCAACATTTTAATGCATGATTTCATAAATATCAATGTTAAAATCCCAAACATGATATTTCTAATACCTCTACTAAATAAAGCAGCATATTACTGTTAATAAAATTTTCAAACATGTAAGTGCTCTCTTTTGTTATGTTTACAAACAATAGAGCATACAAAATTTTTACTGTAGTGGAATGATACAAAGCCCATTCCTTCAGAGTTAGCTAAAGCGTTTAAATAGAATTGCAAATAATATGCTTTTCATTTAATTTATCATTAATGTGACGTTTTAAAAATAACTATATTACTAAGGAGAAGAAACTTCTCTGGCTTTGAAAGGTTTAAACAGAAATAGATACTTACTGAAAGAAAGCAACTAAGTTTTGACATTCAAAAACTTGTAATTCGACTTCAACATCGGAGTAAATATGCTTATTACAAGATCAAATTGAATTTTGGAACATTTTAAAATCACTCCGCAATATAGAGAATGCGTCAGAGTGGCTCTGCATTCCTTGTAATGACACATAACCAAGAACATTTGGGTCTTCATAGATCCTTCCCCTTAGACGAAAGCTAACCCCCAATGGATAGCGACAGCGGATGGTTTCTGCACTAAAAGAATTGGCAAAAGATCTCGTAAGTGCACACACTTCGTAGTGGTAACTTTATGTTCAGTGGTGGAGTGCTGGCTAGATACACCGATATACATTATAAGCCGAGATGATCTTTGCTGGTCAGGAGAAAACTTTGTATAAAATGGGAGGGGGAATATGTATATTAGACGCACTTATGCGTGCAACTCGAGGACACGACTACAACACCTTAGTTCAAATTGGAGGTATACATGACGATTGCATATGACCCGGCTTTAACTGTGCACTTTATTATTAGCTTATTGAATTAGCTTAGAAAACAAACAATAGAATTTAGCCTACCTTCTTTTGTGGAAGCAACTCTTCCGTGGCCGCTAGCTTTTGAACGACACATTTATGACGCTTTGGCATTATATCTAATGCTTCATTAAGAACAAAACGTGTTTTTCTTATGTACAGAAAACGGATAGCGATTAAAATATCTGTGTATCTTTCAATTTAGTACTTTAATTTGGCATTTCGAGGTTTCTCTTTGCAATCTATTATTGCAAATGTTATAATTGTAGCAGTCATACAAACTTTGCTTTGTTCCTCTCAAAGCTTTCACTATTTGTTTCTGTCAATAATATTTGCAAAATAGGTCAATATTCGTTTTAATATGAAGGTATATACATTAACTTCCTATTATACCTATTAATAATTAATACTTTAAACGCACGGTCTAAGGTTTTGAAGACAGTAAAATTGCTCCTGTTTTTTTTAAAAAATACATTCAATTAGTTTGTTAGTGCTCCATTTGTGTTAGAGGGCTACATCGAACACATTGTACCATAACAAATGTACATGACACGGTCAGTGGACACTGTGCAAACAAGCGAAATGCTTACCCCGGGTGGGAATCGAATAGCTGATCTAGTAAATTCCCTTTCCGGGCATGAACGTGGGTGGCTGTAATGCGTATATGCGCTAATTTCATTATTGACATATAGCGATGTTTGAATTTCTATGACAGTGCCCTAACATTTAAACACGCTTTACATTTATTTTAGATTTCATAAAAATAATTAAAATGGGTACCTTTTTATAAAACTTCATGCTAATACATATATTTTATCTTCCTGAATAATCAAAGTACATATAACGACAAAAATTACCGGGAACAATAAAAGTCGGCATTTACACATCCATCGAAAACAAAGAAAGAAATGGTCCACATCTGTCTCTCGCATGAGAGAGAGAGAGAGACAGGGAGAGAGACAGAGAAGCATATTTTGGGTTCAGTAAATTATTGACAATCTGGTGCATACTTGATACTTTAAAACTGGCGGAGTTTTGTTTCGCTAATAAGTCTGTCTTTTACAAAAAATGAATTTTAACAAAATAGGCTATTCCCACATTACTCACAACAAACATGTGCCCGTTTTTACTCTTATGAGCATGAAAATATATATCTTAAGAATTGTTAAGAATAGTTTTCGGAGTAAATTATAAATGGATAAAATTATTTAACAAATCTCCTTTATTATAAATAATATACGAGAGGGTGTCGTAAAGTTTAAATTATCCCCCGGTACTTTTTACGCTAGAGTGATGAAAATTTTCCAGCATCATCATTGATCCCTCGGGACGTTATGTTGGTAGTTTCAATGATTTGAGTTCTTTTGTTTTCATACAATAAGTGCCAGAAGTGATTGAGGTGTATGATGGCGAAAATTGAGTCTCGTAGTGTGATCAAGTTCCTGCATTTGAAGGGCAAAACAGTCCGGGAAATCCATGATGAGATGGCGGCTGTTTACGGAAATGATTGCCCATCGTATGAAAATTGTGAGGTGGTCACATGTCCCTGATAGATGTGCCAAGAGTTGGTAGACCGTCAATGACATACGATGCTGTCACAGTGAAGATAGTGGAATGCTTACTTAACCGGGCATAGTCGGGGCACATAGAAAATTGCAAAAACACACTGTATGTTGCAACAGCATGTTTATGGACTATATTTGGTTTAGATTAGCAGGTGTACTGATCCTGGTGGTACTGTAATGCCAGGCCAACCCGTAAAAGAGGGGGAGAAACCCCTAGCAATCCGTCATTTTCCAAAAATCATAAATACTGGAAGACAGAAAAACAACCATCCAAATGATCACGAATGAGACACATCTTAGTTATGGTAATGTGTGGAAAATTATTCATGACGAACTGCACATGTCTAAGGTGTTTGTATGGTGGGTTCCACGTTTGCTAACCCCTTTCCAGAAGCAAACACGGCGTGACCTTTCAAGACAGATGTTGATGCTGTTGGAACAGGATGAAGATGATTATTTTTATCGTTTGGTAACCATGGATGAATCCTGGATCTATCAGTATGATCCAGAGAAAGAAACCATGAGCATGGAATGGAAACATGCCGATCTCCCGCCCCCGCGTCCCGAAAAGGAAAAGGTGCAAAAGTCAGATGTGAATGTCATAATTTCAGTTTTCTGGGACTGTCGTGGAGTCATCCTTACAGATTATCTTGCCAAGGATCAAAACATCACTGGCAGATACTACTGCAATCTTCTGGACAAGTCTCGAGCAGCTCTCATTAAGAAACGAAGCGGTATGCTCTCCAAAGGCGTTCGTCTTCTGGCTGACAATGCAACAGCTCATTCATTTCAAGTTGCAGTTGAGAAACAAGGGAATGTGGCTTTGAGACGTTACAGCATCCGCCTTATTCGCCTGATCTCGCACCAAGTGACTACTTCTTGTTCCCGAAAATGAAGAATGCGTTGCGTGGGCGCCTATTTGACAACACAAATAACGTCATTAAGTTGAAGAGTGGTTTAAAGCGAATTCTGCAGACTTCTACAATCAAAGTACTCGGAAGATCAAGACACGCTGGGAAAAATGTGTAAATCTGGATGGTGACTACGTAGAGAAGAACTAACTAGCGCATATGAACACAAACTCTCTATCACATTTTTTAAAGTGTGATAATTGAAATTTTAGGACACTCCCACGTACTCTAATGCATTAGTTATGTATAATTATTAGCCGTTAATTAAAATAAACATTTAATTTTATTTGAAATTATAACATTAAATCGAAATTCACCAGGAGGGACAACTGTCCCGTCGTTTAGGTAAGAAATATGTAGTAGATAGTGTAAAATAGCTATGGGTAATTATGGACAAGTCAAATAGGAATTCCTTAATAAATTTTCGATCTAAAGAGTAAGTTTATTCTCTCGAAAGTGAGGACTCTGTAACAGAAACGGAAAATATCCTAAGATATTTTCGGTTATTTACCTGTTGTTGTCTGTTAACATGGACTACACACGCTTCTTCAAGCCTAAAACAGCCTTTAGTTGCTCGCAAGAGAACAAAATTTGGTCACGCCACTGCTGTTCTTTAACTGTATTTACCCCATTGTGTTCTGCAATACCTGTTACGTTAGCGCTACACTTAATTCTTAAAGAGGAAAATAAGGTGTGTTTACTAATAACAAGTGTTCTCATTTGTTAAAATATATACGAGGGGGGACCCAAAAGAAACCGGATTGTTGTCATAAAAACTTTATTGATGAACCTTTTTACAAAATTACTTCAGATACCTTCAGAATACTCTCCATTACATACAATGAACTTGTCAGGTCTCTTTTCCCACTGTTGGAAGCATGTTTGGGACTCTTTAAGTTTGATATTGTCCAGTGCCCTTCGAGAAGCTGTTTCTACCACCTCCACATCGTCATAACGCTCCCCTTTTAGCGATGTTTTCATTCGTGGAAATTGGAAAAAGTCGCACGGTTCTAGGTTCGGCGAATACGGAGCGTGCGGAATGACAGACTACCTCTGAGATGCCAAATAGTGGGTCACTCGTAACGTGTGGTGGAGCGTTGCCGTGATGCAGAAACCAGTCACCTGATCGCCAAAGTTCCGGGTGTTTCCTCCTCACATCCTCTCGCAGACGCCTTAAAACATCCAAGTAAATGTGCTGGTTAGCAGTCTGGCCTGGGGGTACGAATTCCCGATGCACAATTCCACGAACATCAAAAAAGACAATAATCATCGTCTTCACATTTAACCTCACTTACCTTGCTTTTTGGCCTGGGAGAGTTGGCAGCCCTCCACTGGCTTGACGCTTGCTTCCTGTGTCATACCCGTAACATCAACTCTCATTCCCTGTAATAACTTTGTTCAAGAAGTTTGGATCACGTGCAATCTCTGTTTTCAAGTCCTGACACACATTCATGCGGATGGTTTTGTGCTCCTGTGTGAGAAGGCGCGGAACATATTTAGCAGCAACACGTCTCATGTGCAAATCCTCCCTCAAAAACCGATAACACGAGCTCCAACTGATTCCTGTCGCTGCTGAAATTTGGTCGAACGTTTGGTGATGATTATCGTTGATCTTTTGGAGGACCTTTTCAATGTTCTCCCCATTTCGCGATGTTGAAGGGCGTCCAGAACGAGCTTGGTCTTCAACGCACACCTCACCACGTTTAAAGCGCCCAAACCATCGAAAACCTGTGTGCGGCTCATAGCGCCCTCCTGGAAAGCTTCCTGAAGCATTTGGTGTGTCTCCGTTGCAGTTTTTTAAAGCAGGAAACAAAATTTCACAAACACTCTTTGTTCTTTTAGAGTTGCCATAACCACTTCGCAGAGGTAACCCGCCAACAGTCAAAGAAACACAATACCACACTTGCACGTTCAGCTGACGCCGTCTGCACAGCTGTTTCACGAAGTTCTCTACTAACACCATCTAGGGTAAGAACTCTGCACTACGTCTACGAGTGGCAGCGCCCTCGCAGTCCATTTTTTTGGGTCCCCCCTCGTATATACAATATTATCTCCCAAGTTCGTGATAGTATTCGTCTAGCTGCTCAGTAGGTTGTGAATTCTACAACAGACTTATTTTTTATATAATACAAAATATAGTATGTTGAACTTCAAAACAAACAAAACAAGGATACGTAAAGAGAGAAGTAAAGGATAAGTGGAGAAAGATACAGGAAACATACAGTGTATTTGATATAAGCATGTGAAATAAGCTATGGAACATTAATAAGCTTTAACTTCTGCTTTATTGCATTAGGATTTGTGCCTCCTAAGAACAAGTGTAGTATATCTAACCAGACCTGTAAGATTGCGTTTGCAATAGGATGATGTTTAGCTAGCACTTATCGCAAGTGCCATGCTTTATAAACTAAGATCTCAATCTTCAGTAAACTTCGAGGTACATATATCTAGCTTTTTGCACCTTTATGCACGGAAACAGTGTCCGCAGGATTCTAAGCTTAGCGAGAATCACCAGGAATTCCGGAAATTTGCTGGGCAGCTGGAAGCTGTTAAGGGGGAAGTCCAGTGGAATTAATTCCAAGTCTGCCACGGATTAAAGGAGCGCACTAATCGCATTCACATACAGCTGCCTAGTTCCCTCCATCGCACACGTCTGTCGGCAGTCCACAGCAAAAAATGGAGCCAGACACGAGTAATGAGAAACTAAACGCACAAGCTTTCACTTCGTGTAATGAAGTCTTCAATGTGGATTCATCTATACACAAAGCGAAATTACTTACTCTACAAGAGTCAATGAGAACATTATGTTACTTAACTAAATATACCTATGAGCGGCTTTTACACGTCTGTGCTGAAGTACTTAGGTAGTTCAGCTATGAACATCTAAAGGATGAGAGAAATCTTAATGTCTTATTTGTGTATACTTTAGAAGGTGGAAAATGGGATTTACACAGTACGTTCGTATAACATAAAATATCATATTTCTTAATGTCTGAAAATTTAAGTATGGTCCTTTATATTTATTTAAATATAGCGTCGTGGTATATTTCCTCAGATTAATTACAGAGTTGTTTGTGTGCGCGTTTCTTTTAATTCCAGTGCGGACCATCGCTAACTTTACTAGTTATTTAAAGCTACTTAATTGACCGCTATTTTCTAAAATAGTTTAAATGCCTTACTTATTACAATATGTCACTAATATACAGTGCTCCTAAATAATTTATTACTTTTATATTGCTGGTTTAGTGAATGTTTAAACAAACTAGAGACCAAGAGAAGTGGAAGTTCCAAACTGTCCTAGTGATTACTGCGGCAGGCAGTATATGAATGGGCAGAAAGTTATTTTATGTACTTCTGTAAGCGTGCCTATTTGGATTATAATGTACTTAGCTTGACTTTTTATACTTTATTTTAATTTATACGACCAATCAAGTATTATAAATTAATGTACTCTTCTGGGATGGAATGCGTATTAGATCTATGAGTTAATTATCCCTTGGGAACAATTTGGATTAAATTATTCTGCAAGTGATTGGCAGTCAGTCCTTACACGCAACTGAAATGGGGAATTGAAGCTATTTTAAGCATGGACAAAGAGATATTTCAACATTACTTTAAGTTACTCACAATCAATATAAATATCACAAACAAAATATTTGAAAGTTTTTTATTCAGATGTTACACCTGTTAATAGAATTGCCACTGGAGAACATTGGTTAATTTACATAAAATTGTGTAGTATACTGCAAACACACATGAAAACTTTGCATTTTAACAAACACAAGTTATGGAAACTAAAATTATACAGGAATTTCTTTACCTAAATCATTTCAGATATCATTAATAGAAACCTCCCACTACAGAATTAGTTAACTGCATATTTTTGTTTTTTTTTTCTTTTAAACACGAGGGCTGTTCAATAAAGAATTATCACATTTTTTTGACAACGTACCTTTACTCATTCTCATAATTTTGATGGTTCTTCTCAAAATAATCTCCCCTGAATGCGATATACTTGTCCCAGGTTTCTGCCAGTCTTCAAAGACATGCTGGAAACCATTTTTGAGAGATCCTTCAAAATCGCCTCCGCAGCTTTACCACTGCTTTTGATGATGGATAATGCCTCCCACGAAGGCGTTTCTTCAAGTTAGACAATAGAAAAAATCACATGGGACTAAATCCGTTCTATAGGGAGGGTGAGGAATGCACTTCACGTTTATTTTTGCAAGATATTCAGCAACAACATTGGCAATATGCGGCCGCATATTATCGTGGTGCAGCATCCAGCCTGCTTCACGGAAATGCCGTCTTTTGCGCCTGATATGGACTTGCAATGTTTTCAGGACATCCCTGTAGTATTGTCCAGTTACTGATGTGTGTGCAGGTATAACATGCTGATAAGCCATTCCATGAATATCAAAGAATGAGATGACCATAACTTTCCCAGCAGAAGCAACCAATATGACATTTTTGAGGGTTTGTGATGAAGGAGATTTCCACACTGAGCTTTGCTGTTTTCTCTCAGGATCAAAATGATGTAGCCAAGTTTCATCAACAGTGATTACGTTTGAAAGAAACTCCGGATCTTTCTCTAATATCAACTGTTACCTCCATTGCAGTGGTAGGTGATACTGAACATGTCTGAATTTGCCTGGTTCTCACAGGCGGGAACCAGGAATACCAACAATGAAACAACTACGGCGTGATTATTTCACATTAATCTAGTAGAATATAATAAGATCGAATTTTGGAGTGAAAAATTGTGCCCGTAAAATTATGATCTTTCTTTACTGAACAGCCCTCGACTTTTACTTCCACCAAATCTTGATACGCTTATTCGAAAGTTAAATTTTAGATATCATAACGACGGAAATCATAACATAAATATTCTTGAGGAAGATAATAATCCAATCACAGGCTTGCTTAATATCTGCCTATCAAAATGAATTAACATCGCCACAAGGGTAATAAATAAAAATAATAGTAATTTATATAGTTACAACTATTAATATCTACCTACAATCATGATACACACGAATTCAACAGCAATAATAAACACAAAGTGTTAGGATTAAATAAAATTAGCAATTTTACTAACAGTATTCAGTTTAATTAGTATAAAAAGAGAATAGGTTACGAATCAAAAGGTTAAATTTATTTAGTTTAGTTTTACAGAATGAAGATGAAAATTGGTTTTATATTTCCAAGAACTGACTTCAGAATTGAATTAGGTTTTAGACATTGTATTCTACGTTGTGTAAATTTAATATTTTGATTAAAATAAATAAACTGTTATAAAAAATCCTCAATTGGTAACAAAGTGTACATAATCATTCCCAAAATGGAAATTCTGAAGAGACTGAAAATACCACTTTTCAGAAGGTACGAGACATTGCAAGCGAAACAATTATTAGGAAATTAAAAACAATGGAAAGTATGGATAAATAGTTATAAACATTAATAAAACTCAGTATTGCAGTCATTAAAAACAAAACACTTTTGAATTTGTATCTATTTTACGGAAATATCAAATACAATGTAATGTACAATTTCATTTTATGTTTATAAAGCCAATATGGTCTAATGGATAATGAAGTGGTGAGCGATTGAAACAAATGAGTATAGCAATACCTTCACCAAACTATAAAATCAGGCAGAACCAAGAACTGTAAATAATGTTTTAAAAACAACTGGTTTGCAGGTGTGATTTCAGTGAATTTTTATTACTAAACCATTAATGCATTTTATGCTAATAAATATTTGATTTATCTCCATCTGTAGCGGACTTTTCTATTAAGTTTAAAATTACTTCTTTGGGGGAGAAACTGTTTGCTAAATAACATACCCAAATCCATTACACCAATGTTTACAAAACTCTAAAGTGGTAGACCCATATAATGTAGTGCTAGGTGCTGTCGGAAAAAGGGGATGAAAAATTGAAGTTTGGTGCTTCTGTACCTTTTTACAGACATACTAATTACTTCACTGCACTCAGAAGTTCATTAGTGAAATTCTCTTAGAGATACATACATTTTGACAAGCCCGAATAAACTGAGACCATATTTGTACCTATCGGAAGTTGTTGAAACTCAGTGAACAAACTGTAATCTCAATATTTGTGGACTCGGCCCCCATATATGTAACTGTCTCTTTTTAGATGCATGCTATTTTGGACTAAATTATGAATGATTTGATGCACAGAGTATCGCAATGACTATGCTAAGATCAAACAAATGTTTGAATTTAAAAATACAGAGTTTCCAATTTACAATTATCTGTAGATAGAATTGGAGTTTCTAAAATATTATTATTCCATTAGAAAACATTCTTACTGTTATTTATTTTTAGACTTTAAGTAATTAAATTCTTCGAAAAAGATAATTTTGTATACAATGGAATTTAAGTATTATTTAAGTTATACTTTCAGTATGTTTACATTAACTGATTGTAATCTTTAAAGAACTAATACTTTCAGTTATTTCACTTGTCATTCTGTGTTATTTAATAACTAGTTTCTTATACCTGTGTATGTTCAGCAGTTGCAATTATTCTTAATTATTCAAGATATTCAAAATAGTTTATGGAATAAAATAAAGCAGATAGAAGAATAAGCTTTTAAGGATAAATTTGTAAAAGCACAGAAACAGTTATATAACTAAAACATGATTTTTTTAGTTAAGTACGCCTACTAAAAGAGGAAAGGTGTAAAAAAGAAAGTTTTGCTTACCATATCATCTATACCATCTTTCATATTTTCCTAAATATCGATACAATTAGGAAAACGAGCAAATTTATATTTACCCGATAAAATCGAAGACACAAAAATCAGATCTAGAAGGAATGCAATATCTCTCCATATTTTAAATTAGTTGATGTACTAAAATCTGATATACAGCTGACATATAATTCTGATGGCGTGTATTAAACTATTCAGAAGATTTATAGACATATTTATAAGAAAGGTTTTTGCTAGAACATTTTTCTGTTCATTTTAATTACATCTAAAAAAAGTTTGTGTCATTCCGGTTGCAGTCCTCAAAAATACCTTAACGATATACATCAAAGGCACGTGTGGTTTTTTTAATTATAATTTTGTACTGTTCTACAATATTAATGAATTAAATGTTTTTCTATTTCGTTTTTGCCACTGTTCTTAAATTTACTTTAATATGTTTCTACTCTTTTACTACTTTTATTGCATATCAGAAGTATCTGTTGGATACTTTTTATGGTGGGATGTAATTGAATGTTCCCTTTAAGAAAGTTATCCTCTACCGCTAACACACTCGGTCGCATTGCACAAACAATAACTATTGTAGAGTTTCCCAGTTAAGTGAAAACATCTTCGGGCGAGCGGTACTCCACACCAGCTATTTACATAAGTTTACTCAAATATCAGCCCCTGCAACGCAATCCTGTACTGGAAATTGCCCTTCTAACACTAAGCAAGTCTAAGCCGAAACTTGTTTTTGCATCGCTTAATTATACACTCATAAACATCCAGATATTACAGGAATTAAACATTCATTTCATCGTTATTTTTATGTCAGAGTTTTACTGCGGCAAAGCAAGTATAAAGAATGCTTTTAATATTTGATTACGTTTTCATGCTCCACACTCAAGTAGCCAAATGGAAGCTACAATCTTTTCAACTCTTTCGGTGGAGAATGCAGGTGTTTCACTCTCATTACGAGAATATAGTTATTCTATTGCATGTTTAATTTCTCAGATTATAATTATTGCTGTTTTAAAGTTCATTTGGTCCAATGATCCTTCATAAGTAATTGTCAAAAGGGGAACTTTGGGATATTGATGCTGCACAATTGCAAAGTGGGTATTAACATTATATTATAATTTTTATGTTAATTGATGGAAATTAATCATTTATTTACACTAGCCGTATACAGGCTAAGGTTTTAGATAGATAGAGTCAACATGAAAAATTTCATGCCATGGCCGGGATTTGAACCACGGATCTCCTGCTTTCCGTCCAGTCGCTCTAACCCATTGAGCTACCATAGCCAATGTACCGTTGTGACATTAAATTCTCCAGCTGACTCATATTATTTTATAAAACTGCAAAAGTTAGGCAAACAAGTTTTGCCAAAGGAGTAAATGCTGAATTTCCTAACAGAGAGACAAGCTTGTTCATAATGCATGAGATGGAAGGAAAATTTATCTTGGTAGTAATGATATATATGTACTTCAACCAAGATTTGTAATTACCAAAAATCCTCCTTCTACTCTTCATATGCCTAATACTGCATATAAATAAGTACAGTAATTTTCCCAGTCTTAATACATGCTTTTTAAAGGAGATTAATCGCTTCAAAATATTATTATATCTAGTTCTAAAATTGTAGAAGAAATAAAGAAGATAAAATTATAGAATGACTATTTTGAAGTATCTTGGAAAATAAACTTTGTTTTAAAGCTAAACACTCCATTTTTACACATGACTTTAAGGTAGCAACATTTAAATGTTACTTATTATACACACAGTACTTCAATAGTAACAGTACCTCTCCTGAGATATCTAGATGTAATTCATAACAAAACGTTTAGTTTTGTTTACCTATGTAAAAATAATCAACGGATACCATGTTCTAGGTGTTGTTTCAGAGTTATTTCTATTTATAAATATTTAAACCTTTCAGATGATCATTCGCTATTAATTAGTTACGTGACATTTTAGAGCTATATACCGATGCCTACAGTTGATGTATCAGCGTGATATAAGATTATTTAGATTTGCAAAATAAAACAAGAAACTGCGTTTTCTACGAATAGTTAGTAAAAAGTGAGTACAGAAAGTCAGGTGAGTGTAGCACCTAAGGTTAGGGCAGAAAATAGTGTAATTTTCTTTTAAAAATCCTGTTCCCACACTTCTCTTAGCATTTGTCTACCTGTTCTTTCTTATATTAACCAAGACCAAGATGGATCTACCTTGGAGTATATCACTTACAGCTTGCATTTCCGAGTACAAACTACCAAATGTCAAGGAAAGGCAGCACAAGTTTGATCTGCTTCAGTCGTTTGATTTCGACAGTATTTGATTTCCTTGACGTCCAATTGGGGCCTAAAGTCCAACTTTGTACTTAGTTGATCATTAGATCCAAGTAAGAAACTGCGGATAGGACAAACACTGATGGAGAAAGTCATTCGTTCGACAGTATCAATCTTGACGCAGTATTGACTTAGGAGAGAGGGGACTTTCTCTTCAAGTCCATGCTGCTCTCAGCTAGAATGCTCTACCGAATATTCCAGAAAGTACTTGAACATTTTGATTTATAACGATAACTCCAGCTGGAAGAGCGGATATAAGATAGGACTGAATTTTACCACATGAAACATGCGATTCGATTGCAACTCATAACATTCTTACTCACGGAAATAATAGCAGCTATAAAATCCAGTTTAACTGCATTTGTCGATTTGCTTTGTTAGATTGTTCTCCTTTAGCTCATTGTCTTTGAAATATTTCAGTATTCTATAAAAAAGTTATTAGGGAGTAGCACATGGAAATCATTTGAGCAACAACATTTACTCAAAAAATATGTTAGAAATAAACGTATTCTACTTTTTGTTTTCTTCTGAAGCAATTTCAGATACAAATTCATTGGTCCAATTAATGATTTCCAACCCGTTTTAGTACTGTGTAGAATGCCTGGGATTTCTCTGTTGGATTTAAATTCACGCCAAAGGACAGACCTTGCGGTGAAGACTGCCCTTCGGCTGTATGCTTGTGGACATCCATGCTACAATGGATATGCAAACCTACATCTCTTCCCCATTCACGGAGTAAATGACTGAAGACAATAGCATGGTTCTGTTCTATCTCTGCCAATGTAATAAAAACACTTATGTGCTACAATCATATTGCTTTCTGTATTCATCAACTATTTCATATCAGTGCCGTCAACAACTCTTGCAAAGCTTTCTTTTTTATTAACTTCATGTTAATATAGATGAAATTAGCAGATATTCGAGTTCGGAAGAAAAAAAGGAGAATAAAGGGTCGCTATATGCTCTTCTCGAAATTCAAAACTTTGCATAGTAGAGAAATTAAGCAAAATTGTTTTAACAAGCAAATAGTTACGATAAAGAATTTGCCAATCCAAAGCAATAAAAATATACCTCAAACGCCTGCTTGATGTAATAACCTGTGTGCCTAAATGAGCGGCAATCGTACTTCAACTTTTTCATCTTTCTACAAATTACTATTTACATTATATATAACATCATTTGGAACAATTAACTTTGGATTATTCCTATAAAATAATTTATACCCTAAAGAGGTTTATAGTCAAAATTATTAGAACGATTTTGGAGAATTGTAATTAAAAACGTTTTCTATGAAAACAAATTTCGGAGTATCGCATCCTTGCAAGTTGTACAACTTCAGCTATCAATGCTGATATATCCCATATCCTCTCTTACCTTTCATTCTCTCCTCCTCTCTTTCTCATACACATACCTTTTTTCTAAATGTATGTTTACTCAGGGGGCCTAGAAACAAAGTATCTCTATATTCTACATGTTCTCGGGCTAAAGAAACAAAAATGTTATAACAAATGGTAGGATTTAATGACTGGAGTCAATATATATATATATAAGGATGTTGTAACGTGGCATGATAGAGATGGATGTTCCAGAAGTTTCGTTATTCGGAATCCGGACGAATCAGCGGAGAGCGCCTCTGGTGTACATATAGCAGTAGGAACTGCCAACACGGACTCAGCGCACCATCATGGGTCGCTTATGATACAAATTGTCAAGCGGGAGTCTGTTGCTCCAGTCATTGTTGAGAAAGGTCATCAGCTTCATCGCCCAGCAGCTTAAGTTACGCACCGAAGCGGCACGCTGCGCCCCGCCCCCTTCCCGAGTTTGCAGCAGCCGATCACCAGCCACCTAACCAGCACTCCAGATTCACTGGTGTGACCTGGGACTTGCAAGCAAGGAGGTCGAGTCCCCTGTACCAGGGAGTCACATCGCTGGCAACCTATTATGGCAGCTGCCTCTCATTGATGCCAGTACTATCCAGTAACGCAAAGAAGGACTCTGGAAGGTATGTGCTGCCTTACACAGTGGGACAATGACAGTAAATGTGTATGGCAGAGAACGCTTGCTACACAAGGAGCAAACCCTTTAAAAACATGCACCCTATTCACTCTGTACACTAAAACCGAGAAATTCATTCACAAAAGTAGAAGCTGTCAGAATGTTTTTGAATGGTCTGTAACTGTATTGACTTGGGGTCTCATAAACCTGTCCAGAGAGGGTGTGGGAACCTTCGCCAACCCCCCTGCGTCTCAGGCGTCGGAGACTATTTCTTCTGTGGAGGACAGTAGTCACGTCCGCCTAGCCCCTTGCTCACACTGATGTTTCTTTCCCGACACTCAGAGATCTTGCACAGCCGCAGGTGACACTGTGGTGCATCCGGTCAGACCTGCCAGCAGTACGACCTCCGTCGCCACCTCCAGGACTGTTACCACTTGTGTAAGAAACGGTTGTGGTACTGTAAGGTCATCACAGTGGCTTATCTTGACGACAAGCTGATGCCGACCTGGAACAAACGGTAAATGTGCGAAAATTTCCATTTGCTATACAAGTGAAAGTTCTTTAACTTAGTCACCGATTTCGGCTGACTGATTTATGTGGAAGAGCAAGTCAAGAGAGATAGAGCGAGAGATAGAGTGTGTTGCTGATGCGACATAAGAACCTTCCCCCAGCAAGTTTCTGACAACTTGAGTGAATGTTATTATAGCAAAGAGCTCAAGATATCTTGCTTTCGATGCCCAGCGAGTGAACGATCCAGAAAAAGACTGCATCTCGCGTATTTCGTTATAGCAACAATGAATTGAAATTGTCAGTGACAGCTGGAACTAGTTCATATTCGTAAAGTGACTTAGGGTCCTGAAAATGTATTTCATTTGATGTATGTAACTTATACATTTCACTAAGTTACAATGAAACATCAGAGGAAATTTGTTTACTTCTGAATAAGTAAAATGCTAGCCAAACATTACTTTTACCCTTGAAAGGTAAAAACATGAAGAAGTAGTGAAAAGGTGGAAATAGGAAATAGATAGTGCTGTGTATATTTTCCTTAAAATATATGCATTGCAAACATGAAAACAGTTTCCTTTATTATGTGCATAAATTTTATTTTATGATTCAATTTCACTTTCTGTTGCCTAAATATTACCGCGCACTAAATTTATCTAGTGAAACTTGCAGACAAAGCGACGAATAAATCAAAAAACACAACTGGCGCGTTTTAATGTGTTTTTCGTCCTTTGCGGTAGGGTTGTACATAGCTTTGGTGACATCCCTCCTAGAGAAGATGGAGTGAGTAAGGCGTTTATAGATAATACATCTTAAAGTTTTATTCTCATTTCTGATATTCCAAATGAATTACAGCTGATTGCAGTTTTATCATTTTAAGGAGACAAATTTTAACAAGAATATTTTCTTGCAAGACTTCTTTGCAAATTTCGTTAGAGTGGCAAACTTGATGAGAAAGTTTGCTTATGAGCAGATGGAATTCGAATTTTCTATTCTTCCAAATTTCGTTTTTGTGCTAGGTTGTGTACGTACACGCAGATCTTTATCAGGAATCTCAAAAGATATATTTTACATGAAACTTGCTTATCAAAATGTTGGAAGGGAACGCAGTACTACATGGGAAAGCGAGAAGGCGTATCGGAAAAAATTCGCAACACAGATATGTTTACCTCATCTTATCGCACATAAACGGTGAGTCCAGGTATGTATAATCTGTTCAGATATTATGTCTTCTGGACAGCAATGTGTCATACATCGGCAGGCGTGAAGAAACAGCATATAGACACACGAAGCTTCCAATCGCCCTATTTGTGTTTCGTAACTTATTGTACGTCAACTTACTAAAATTTCACTCCTCTAATCGTTCAGATAAGACCGAAAAAGAACGATCGTAGCGCTGGTCACCTGAAGGTCAGTACGCCTCAACGCTCTGTCGAGTAATACGTTATATTGTGTAAGTAAACAAACAGAAAACAACAAACAGGCGCGGGGTAGTTATTGTAAAACTACCAACTATTGTCATAGAGAATGCTCATCGACTTCCCAGTTTTACATAAAGAGGGCGAATCTGTTCTTGTCTGTGCTAAAAGTTTACTATATATGTATACTGTATTTTAAGTGTGTTTACTATATATAAGTATGTGTGTTGTATTTTAAAGAAACATGTAAGCAATTTTGCTTTAAGTACAGTAGCAGTGTAAAAGAGATGTCAATCATTGCTACAATAGAATTAAAGATATCAAGCCAGCAAGTCACAAGGGCCATAAATTAGTCAATTAGGTCACAATCAAAGTGGCCGAACTGAAAACTTAAACAGAGATCTTATCGCACGGTTCATTTTGACCAGCAGAGTGAACAAAAACTGTACTAAGACTTGAATTCTTTTCTAACTACTTTTATCACAAAATTACACTTTTTATAAATTACATTCAATTAAAACTTCACAAATGCTTTATGTGCGTTATGTTTACCTTGGGGATGACTGTACACATTTATTAAATAAAAAAGAAAGTAATTAAATGTCGACCGTCTCTTTTTAATGTATTTAATTTAAACTATACATATTTTGAAATATTGTCCTATTCTTCCATGCTTTTGAGGAACATAAGAGGTAATCCTTATGAAACAAAAATTACCGTTTTATGTGAAAATCGGCAATTGAAGTTTAGAATCATAAAATCCTATCCCCTAAACAGTTGAACTTAGATATGTCTCTAGCCGCATTTTATGATAATTACTACAATATTTCAATTTGTAAACTATGCATTGTTATTATAACATGTAAAACGTGTGAAAAATTATATTACGTTAATTATGAGCGGCCAAATATTTTAAATAATCTCGTTCGCGTTTTGCAAAAGTTCACTGCCAGACTACGAATGTGTCGCATCAAGTTCAATCCAGGAGGTCTACAATTCCGTGCAGTTAACGCGCTTCATCTCGGTCGTAGCCGACATCTAGACAATTATATTCGGCACACTCGCTCACGTGCGTAACCCACTTGCTTCGAAAGAGTGAGCACTTGTATATCCATAGAAGATGTCCAGAAAATTCACGACAGCTAAACTTCCAGAAAGCTCTAGTCCTCTGACAGTAGAGTTCACGTTTACATTGGGCGAACGTGCGCAGAATATTGTTTATGGTTCCAAATACCCGGCGCCGACCTTCCAATAATCTTAACCTTAACTGATACGTCACAGTAAGACAAACTGCGGTTTGCTAATGAGTGTTTCTGTAAGATAAAAGAAATGAAGAACGATAAAAGCACTACCCACTATAATTTATTAATTGGTATGCCTACTGTTCTTATGAAATCTACTCTTATCCGTCTATCTACTTCATTTTCATTGAGATCAGCCTTGGCAAAAGAACTTTAATAGTAGTATCAGAGCCATAAAGCAGCCACACAATGGAAGCTAATAATGTCTATAAAATAATAGGTTACCTTAGGAGTACTTCAGAGTAATTTACCACAACATCCGCATGCGAAGTGACAAATGAAACAAAGTTCACGTTAGCTGGCGGTCTAATGTTATCAAGATGTTTGGAAACAGCAACAATGGAAAGGATTGGTTCATACAGCACGACAGTGTCTTCAACGACTTCAAGGGACTTGCGGAAGATCTACAGTGGCTTAAAGAACAACGTCAAACCATTCGGCCAAAGATTGCAATGAGGGACAGCAAAATGTGGCAGACATAGGACTACCAGGGCATCCTCGTGTCAGTGAGAAAGAGCCGACGATTCGCGAGCTGAATCGAGACGCCAGGCATACCACTATGCCTAGGCTTGAGAAGAATTGCCAGACGATGGGTTCGCATGATTTGCAGAAACGGTTAGGATTTGGATACTCATGGAAGCCAACGAGCACGAAGGAACCTTTTTTATTTTAATTGTGTCTAGTTTCAACTCCTGTTTTACCTATAGGTATAACGGGCTATTTATATTTATATTGTATATGGTTTCAAATGCTACACACTTGTTATTTCTTGAGTTCGTCGAAGATGAACTGTAGAAAGTCGGTTACTCTAACAATGTTGATGTTGTACTTCAATAAATGATGTAGAGGGAGCCTTCGAAGTATTGCGGTCTTTTCCTGAAAAACAGTGTGTAGTGTGAAAATACCAGTAGTACTTCGAAGGCTCCCTCTACTTGCACTGTATCATGCCAGATGAGGCATGCCCAACTCCTATGGGCAAAAACTGAAATGACAATCGAATGAATAACGTCAGTATGGATCACCACGAAGATTGATACTTAATCAGAATCCTAGCAATGTAAAGGTTATGGTTCTCGTGTACAATTGTGAAGGGATGTCCTAACGCATTCATTCCTCCATAACTGATCGTCAATTTTTAGCTCTACTGTTCATTTTTGGGATACAAGCTGCGAAAGATTAGAGAAAGAAGCGGCGTTCTGCAGAACGCACCCGTTACCCTGCTGACTCCCATACAACTCTAGCTGTGACTAATTTGCTCTGTATACTCCCCAGACTTAAAGCGTTTTGACTATGATTTGATTTCTAATATCAAGGAACCATTAAGTGACAGACTCAGAAATGTTCTAGAGATTTATCAAAGAGTAGGCCGTTCCATTCGAATTATCAGCACAACAAGCTTACTAAAGGTATCCTAAAACTTCCTCATCGCTTGTAGAGAATGGCGGATGCCTATATTGAAGGGCAATAAAGTCGGATAACATGTATGAGTTAAAATAAGTAGTTTCCGCTATTAAACTTAAAATACTTATATTTAAATTAAAAATCAGTATAATTACTTTGAGACAGTCAAAGACTTCCAAAAATAGTATTTAAAATAATTTGGGGCTCAGATATTTTATGAAGATCTGTGTGTGACGTCTTTAGAAAGACACTGAACTTAAACATCAAGAGTATATTTTGAGTTTTGGGAAAATGAAATAATTTCTCTGTCTACCAGGTAGACATCACTTCAGATTCCTCTTCGAGAGTCCGAGGAGTAAATATGACCCTGAGGAGACAACGCCGATCCTACGAAGAATGGGAAAGGCAAGAAGACCAGCCAGCCCTCCGCGCCGTGGCTCAGTGGTTAGACTGCTTGACTCTCACCAAGGCGGCCCGGGTTCGATCCCAGACGAACACAAAGTGAGATTTTTAGTGGACAACACGGCGCTGGGCGGGTTTTCTCCGGGATCTCCGGTTTCCCCCGCCATCTCATTCCACCGGTGCTCCATCTTCATCTCATATATCTCATATATCATCAGTGTCATCGCGTGCGGTGCCGTATGTAGTACAAGCGGGCGTTAAACACTACACATTTCATCCAGCCCGGAAAACTTCACCGCAGCCATCGCCTGCCAGCTCTCGGGCATCGTCTCCCGCCTCTCCTCCACTACCGGCGGCTGAGGGCCTTCCGTGAAGCTGACCGGGAAATTCTGGGGAAGTAGCTCTTCACTGAGGCCCGCTGCCCCTACCGCAACGGATGCCCGCCAAGCAGCCAGTCAACTCTTCGAGACTCCGAACAGTCAGCATCGCCGCAACATAATGGGTCGAGACAAGAAGACTATCACTGCTAAGCAGGGAATCATCCGAGAGGAGCCTTGCTCGCAACAATCTCTGGCGGAACCTGGCTCTGCTTCCCAGCCGGAAGCAAGCCAGTCGTCAGCGGCCGCTAACCAGCCGCCCCCACGCCACCGCCTTCCACACACAGCCATTACCTGGCCTTGCCTCTCAGCCGAGAGCAGGACAACTTACATCGCCAGTTAGCCGTCAGCCGTCATCACCCAAACAGTGGTAAAGGGAGTGCCCCGGGATCTGCAAGCACGCTTTGTGCTTGCTGCAGCGCAAAATCAGTGACCCTCAGCAATAAGGGCACACCACATTACATCCGCCTGGGGCCCGACATCGCTAGCACCGCAGATCTGGAACCTGCCCTGGTTACCGGTCTGCCCTTATTAGGGCAGGTGCTGAGGTCCGAGGCCAGCCGACACACCCGGCAAGCTCCATGCCGCAGTTGCTGCGCCTACGGGCACACAGCAGAGTCCTGCACAGCCGAGCCGAGATGCCATTACTGTGGTGTCTCTTGCCTCACCTCGGACTGCACACAGCACTACCTCCACCGCCGCCACTACTGTGCCTCTTTTGGAGGGCACAATCGCTGCACAGCGCAGGCGCTCTGACCCCTGAATTCCTGTAGGAAGGCATCAACTGTCCCACCAGCGCCGTCATCTCCTCAACGACAGCTGAGTTCACAACAGCCGCCACGTCAGCAAACTCATCAGCCAGCAGCACCAGTCCACACTATCATCCAGGAGCAGCTCGGGGAGGAAGCCTAAGGAGGACGTTCAGGATCTCCATTCGGATTTCCTGGTCATAACGGCTAAACTGACCACCTTGGAGGAACTTCTAAGAGAGCTCATGGCTTCATCTGCGCAGCAGGCTCCAGCACACACGGATCTCAGCACAGAGCTTGCAGAATTACAAGAAGACATACAGGAGATGCATGAATTCTCAATCAAACATCGCGATACACACATACTTATGCTCCGGAGACTCATCAAGGAGGAAGTGGCAGCCCTCCAGACTGTGTTCCACGGACCCAGCACCAGAGGTCGACACCAGCCGCTGCAGAGATCCTACTTTCGTCAATATCCTTAATTCCTCATTCGCTTCCAAAAAAGACCGCTCACCACTCCCTGACATACCACACAGAATCTTGTTACACCTCCACTCCTAATACGCAAAGGCGTAAGCAGGGCCTTGGTCATGCTTACTTTCTGCCGCCTTCCTCACCTTGGCCCAGGCTTCTGCCTGGCCAATATATGCCTTCCTCGAATCCGCAGATACTTACAGTGGTATTGCCACAGCATCACTCCAGAATACTCACCGGTGGAGGTTTTTTAGTAGGTAGGGCTGGTGGTTCAATCCCCCAGAGGAATCCCACACTCTAATTCCAGGGTTAGTGCGTAACATGCATTTTTCCTCCACTCGAAAAAAAAGTGATCCTGAATAACTTCATCATTTTTGTCTGATAAGAAACTAAGGGGTTCACAATTTTAACATAGTAAATACACTAAAGTTTACAATAAGCCAACTAAATCAACATAAAGCAGTATTTTCTGCTAGAAATACGTTTAAGCATACAAGCTAAACAGAAGGGTAGCTCAATATGCATTACTATACACGCGATGGGAATCTTAAACAGGTGGGAGAATGTAATGAACAGGTCGTAAAACCATGTAAAATCTTAACAAGGAGAGACAACATAATGGTCTCTGAATCGACACACTGCGGCCTCCTTTCAAGTGTTTAGTCATGCTAGCTAACGACTTGAGAATAGTGCGATAACCTGGCACGGCTCATAACTTGGGATACAAGTGAGAGAGGCTGCGATACGGCACGCCTTCGTCGTGTCGTTGCATCGTAAATCGACTGACATGTAAAGTAAAAGCCGGCAAGATCCGAAGTTAGCAGCACATTAGCTACAAGCGTAGTTTATATTTGAATTTATGTTTATTACCTACACTGATTTGCATACATTAGCCAATGCGGTATGACTAAACGCTGTATAACATTCACACGGGGTTCACCGCAAGCTAAAGGAGAAGATGCATGTTGTGCTAATGCGCTGAGTTCAGTGGCGACCTGTGGTTTAATTTAAAGCTAAACATTTGTAACACAGGATAATATCCGTTTCTCACCCAAGTGGATCAACTAAACTAGCAACAACTGAGTGTGTTGGGATCTCTATGTATTACGGCCATCATTCTAAAACTACAACAGCTTATGATTATTTAGTCGTTTTATATTGTGCCACATGCATTTATTTTGGTTTAATTTGTTGTTTAAAGTATTCATAAAAGTTTATATATATTTAGAGGGCGTGTATATTATCAAAAGGATCATTATCTTTACTATTTTCTTGTAATTGGTTATCTCCAGTGATTGGTAGTCACGAGGACTACGTGTAGAAGTTACAGAGTATTTCAATATTACGAATTAATATGTAAAAGGTATGCAATTTCAGTTTAATGCTAGGGCTGACAATCTGTTTAGAACTGTTTATATCAATTCTGCGTCATAGACATTTTTAACATAGCGAAAGACGCAGTACCTTTAACGTTAAGTTTTATTTACTATTCGTTTAGGAACCGCGCAATTACTCCTACATGTAGACTTACAGACTAGGATTGTTAGGGAAAAGTATAAATAAATAAAACTTCCCTGTTCCAGGCAGAATTGAATCCAATACTTTTGCATTACTCACTTGGTTATACAGGGAATGCAACAAAATAATTTTGGCTAAATTTGATATCATTTATGCATAGAAATGCATTGTGCATTACTTTTTTGCAAATAAAAGGGCTACTTTAAATGAAGAAATATGTAATTAAGTGGATATTATATACATAAATTGAATGAGTGTAAATATACCTATAGATACACTACATTTATAAAGCTTTTTTTTGTTGTAATTTTACGTCCTCCAACGTTAAGTCATAGCGAACGGTGAATGAAATGAGTGAAATGATGCTCAAATGTGTCCAGGGTCCAAGGAGCTTCGAGCTACCCGACATTCGTTTTCAGGATAAGGGAAACCCCACGAAAAACCTTATCCAGGTAACTCACCCTGACCGAGATTCGAATTCGGGTCATCTTGAACGTGAGGCAGACATGCTACCATCTACGCTACCGAGGCGGGCATTTATAAAGTATGTTTTTATGTACTTGTAGTATGCAACAACTGAATTCTCGTTCTTCGTTTTCTTCCTGTTTCTTTCTCAATTAATACACAATTGACATAATTTAGTTTAAAGATTTTAGAAAAGCTGGTACTTGGAACTTGAGGTTCAGGGCTCGCAGTCCCTTGGTAGATATCCATAAACTTAAAAGCTACCTTGCTGATAACATTATTCCAGCCATTAGTCTTGCTATACACGTGTTTGCTGGTATTACTGCATGACAAATTACCCAAACACCGAGTGGAGCGCCGCTTCATGCTCGGAATTTACTTGCAAAGTAAGATTCATGTAAACAAAGCTTAAATATGAGAAACGTTCTTCTATCAAGACATTCAGCTGTATAGTATAACCTGATCCGGAAAAAGTACACTAGATTAATAATTTTCTTTCACTGCTCCCGTGATGGAATCCATACAAGTGTTATTTAAGCTCCGCCTTACATTTACACAGTTCATTTATTAATTTATCATAGTTTATAGTTGTATTTATTCACTCTGTTCCGCATGTATAACTGTGTATTATACGGTCATATCTCAATGGAAATATAAAATAAGTTTTCAGTTATAGGACATGAAATTGATTGGTAGCAATAAAACAAACTACACATAGCTGCAATATATGTATTAATGGAACACAATTGATTTCTTTTTTTAAATTGTTATACTCATAAACTTCTCTGTTAAATATGGTACAGGATATACTTGTAAGTTCTTATCCTGATTTCTACTTAGTATTAAGTGAAGTAGATTTGTGCAGAAATTTATTCCTATATATCCTAGCAGGTTCAAGGGGATTATAAGAACATTAAGGGATAGTCAAAACTGTTGAGAGCTGCTTACTGTATGATGATTTCGAAATCTCGGTCTGTTTACTTGGGAAAGAAAGGGAGAGAGGAAACCAAACGAATAAAGGGCTCTTAATACAGGAAAATATTTTAATTTGAAACCACTAAGATTTTGATTTATATTTTATGGTTTACCAGTTATGTAAAAGTTATTTGAATGAAGAGGACTTTATTACATATTTCAAGAAATATCTGATAAATTGCCTTAAACATATGGCAATTTTACAAAACTTGTTGTAGACATCTTCTTGAAAATAAAAGTTTCCTAATAATTTTTCATTTAAAGGCTATTTTATGTGATTTTATTATTTATTTACGTTTACTTCTACTACTTACATTATACCCAGAAATTCGATACGAAAGTATCAGCAGAAATTAATTTTGAGGTGTCTGAATCCAAAAAAGGCACTTTAATGAAAAGGTCAGCAAGCGCATGAGTGCTGTGAACGTCATGACACCTTATTTAGCGATTAAAGTTAATTCATTATATGTATATTCTGCAGGAGGATAATTATGAGCTCATTCAATAGATCTCTTTATTTGTGAACAAAAGGTAGCTTAAGATCAGACTTGATATCCAAGTTCACATCTTCTAAGGATATGACACAAAAATTATCAACAAAATTCCCCTAATCTAGACATTATGGAACATATTATCGGAAGCTTTAATTTACAGGAAATGCTCTAAAGAGTTTTAGTTTCAGACATTTTCGTGAAAAACATATGTATCTTGAATTTTTCGATTGTTCTCGTCATTTAGGGCAAGTTTTGCATAAACGTCATAAAGATAAAGCTTGTGTATCTATCACTACAAATATGTATATTCTCCTTAAAACACATTCTTTATGTATAATACTTATTTGCTTTATTTTTAATTATTTATTTAATTAATATTTATTTATATTTACTTATTTATTTACTTATATTTATTTATTCATTTATTCATTTATTTATTTTCATTTATAATTTTTTTCAAGTGAATGTTTCGTTGATATTGCATGTTATTGTCTGCATTTTCAATATTTTTCTCAAATGAGTTGTCGTTTATATACTTTTTATGTTTCAGCAATTTAAAGACAAGGAAATTCCTAAGCAATCAAATAGCTACAAACTTTTAAACAATTTTAGTATCGCCTGAAGAGTACTCCCATATGCTCTTACACCTACAAGAAAATTAACAATAAGTAATTTCTGCAAACTTTTATCTCAGTTAACATGGACCAAGCGTAGGTAAAAATTATTTTTACAAGCGCATAGAAGGTAATTCGAGAACAACATATGAGCTTTTATTCTAGGGACCTAAAAATATTTCTCCAGGAAATCGCATTATCGAAATTTTGGGTGGCACAGAGTACTCCCTGAGCTTACTGAAGGTACTTGGTGATGAATGTATAAACCATTAGTGACGGCAATGAACCCTTAAAAAGCTAGACTTATTTGTTTTAGAAATATTATTTGCTGGCTCTGACACCAGAGCAAAATGCAGTATGCAACAAATAGTTTAATGTACTAGACCTTCCCAACTACTTCTGTCACTCTCTGGTACTCGATTCTACGACAAATTGGAGATAAATGTTTATGGAATATAAGTGTTACCTACATTTTACCTACATCAGTAAAAAGCTAACAAATCAAACAAGTATAAAATCTCAATGTTGTTGCACATGGATCAGTCAACTGTGCGAGCTGATCCGATTAGCTGATTGAAGGTTAATTTGCCTCCCCAGCTTTCACTTTCTTCAATAACTGAAGCCAATTATTGACTTCAGACGAATGTGTAGGGTAGAAGAATGGTAGTAGTTTAATCAATCTAGCCGGCAAAGAAATAGCAGCAGTAGACTGGCCAAAATTTGGCGTGAGCTTTGTTTATATATTGTACCTCTTTCGTATTCGCTTTAACTTTTAGGGCATAGCAATTATGAACTGGTACACATACATTAGAAAACACGTGGCAAATCTTAGCTCTCTAATTGCACGTGGAATATGGTCCTGGAGAGCTAGTTTAATAGTTATTGGAGAACTTGAATATTTTCTAAATGATTATTTGGAAAGTAAAATACCTATCAAACCGTAAGGTATCTTAATTCCGCTATTGCTACATCAACCATTTGAAACTAACTACAGCAATGAGCTTTAATTGTAAACTGACGCTCTCTATTTCATGCAAATTTTAAAATTATTTCTAGACACATCATCATCACTATTACCATTATCATTATTTTACTGGTTTAGATAACTGACCGTCACATTATATTACTTTCTATAAATGTGTATTTTATGTTTACATTTTTAAATTGTGAAGTGTAGTTTTAATTATGTTACTACTTTTGGAGAAAAGACATTAAATACTGAACACAATGTCTGCTTTTAAGTTTTCACAATGTTAGTAATACTGTTTCAAATATCACAGCGAACCATGCTAACGAAAAATCATTTCATTAATTTTATCTTATTATAAGTTAGTACACAAAGTGCCCTTACTTCACATTGAGAAATAAATGTGTGGAATATAATAAAAAGGAGAGCCTTCCAAAGAACTGAGAAGAGAGTATAAACATTATCTTGCTAAAAAGCACTGTTTGACTTTATCTTTTTAAAAGGCATTTAGTACATATGCAGAATCTGTTCGCTGTCTTTTTAAGGGCTAAATTTCTCTGCCTTTAGATGTTTCTGTCATATATGGTTCTCGGTATGTAGAGAACTTGACGTATATATAACTGAGAGTGTGTTTGCGGATGTGTTCCCGTTATGTACTAACTAATCTGTACCCACTGGGCATCTGCCCGAGCATGATCCGAGTGGTTCTTAAGCTATTTATTATATTAAGGAGAGCAAATATAAATAAGCACAAGAAAGGCATTTATATAATTGCAGTTTTACAGAAAATGTTACAGGAAACTTCTCTGATTGTATACTACAAAAAGGGCTTGAAGCCGTTCATCTGCACTGAAATAAACTACGTAATTGCTAAAAGTAGCATTTCTGAATGAATGGGACATACATAGGCCGCCATAATTATTCGAACGTAAACAGATTTATTTATTACTTATATTATTTCAAAGCTATGCAGGGTAAGCACAGGTATAAAATAAACTTGGGTCTTCCATTAGACATATAAACTCATATATAGCAACTGAAACTAATTTCAACTACAAGGAGAAATAAAACGAGTACTTTACCTCTGGACATAAGTATTCGAACAGAGAACAGCTAGTATATAATAGTTATTATCCCCTTTCTTTGAATTACTGCTGATAATCGTTTGGGTATTGTCAGTATGTGTTTTTAGTGACTGCAGAGTCCATATTTTTCCACTATTTGAAGAAGTTCTTGCACATGCTCCTTATTTTGGTAACAGCAGATGTTGCTTTTTTACTTTATTAGAGCGAAAGGCATTGGGGTGTATTCATTTACCTCGAGTTCCTTCCAGATGTTCTCTATAGAAATTATATCTGTAAACTGGGGCGGTGTCTTCTAAGTGTGAGGAGTGTTTTACACGATTCAAATCCTTAAAATTTCAGCAGTATGCTTCGGATCATTGTCCTGCTGGAAGTAATAATCATCCTCTAATCCCAGCTTCTCTGCTCTCTTTTTATGATTGTTTTCAAGAATCCTCTTGTACTCAAATTTGTCCATGATCCCATCTCTGAACACCAGTTCCCCAAAGCCAGATGAAGCTATACAGCCCCATACCATCACACTGCTGCCATGTTGCACTGTAGCTACCATGTTCTTAGGTTTCCATTCTGTATTTGGCAGTCTCCACACATTAAGACGTCCATCACTCTTGTATAAGCAGAATATGCTCTCCTCCGATCAGATAACCTTATTCCAAAATTCTATTGGTTTTTACCATATACTGTTTGCAAATTCTATACGTATTTTATTATTCACCTTATTAACATGTGGTTTCTTGCTAGGAACGCGGACATTGTACGCAGTACTAATTAAAAGCCTTCAACTGTTCTGGTGTGAACCACAGTGCCAGAATGTTGCTCAAGGCATCGTCTAATCTCAGATGCAGTGAATCTCGGATTCTGCTTCACCATTTTTATTTGCCTCCTGTCTCTGGTAGTGAGTTTAGAAGGAGCGCCATTTATAGTTTTATTTACAACAGTATTTGTCTGTTTGAAACGTCAAATTATGTAGAATACTGTAGTTTTGCTTCCGTTAACGGTTTTGGCAATTTCAGAGAGATTTGTTTTGTTTTAACATATTTATCACGATATTCCTCTCTGCCATCATTGTCTTCTTCCCTTTACGTCCCATATTACCTGTGAGTTCACAATCGGCTGAATAACTTTCAGCACACTATCTCAAGGCATAGCATAAACACAACTGCTATGTGGTAGGGACGTATAGGGTACGTCCAACCACCTTTCTCCCTGTTCGATTGGGTACGTTCGAATACTTTTATCCTTCAATAAGAGGGACAGTAGAGGAAATACAGTACAGATTGTGTAATACATACATGCAAAGTGATATTTTAAATATTGGCTAAATTGTGTAGGCTAAATTGTGGAAACGTAGAGTCAGACTGAAAAATTCAATGCCATAGCCGGGATTTGAACCACGGATCTTCTGGTTTCCGTCCAGCCGCTCTACCATTGAGCTACTATGGCCAACGCGCCGATATGACATTAAATTCTCCAACTGACTCGTATTTTTCCGGTAAAACACTTAGGAGTTCTCATAAACACATGAGACAACTACCTTAATGGCGACTTACGTGGTTCAAATCCCGGTTATGGCATTGAATTTTTTAGTCTGACTCTACGTTTCCACATTTTAAATATTGTTTCCGAGACGCAAAAGGTTAATGTTTATATTTTTAACAATTAAACGGTGTCGAATAAACATTACAGCATTTATAGTACGTAAAATGTTACATGTTATATTATTCGAATACTTCAGTAGGCCTCTTTATGCGCTAACTAACCAATCCCTTTGAATCTTTTGAATTGTTGAAAACCTACAGATAGTGAATTTCGGATCAGCGAAATAATTCACAGTGATCTAAACTATTATTTTTACTGAGAGGAAATGAAAGGCAGCTTTTATTAGAAAATATGATTCAATAATTTTAAAATTAATTAAGGCGAGTTTTCTCTCCTTCTAGGAAAATATTGTTAAACTATGTTCATTATATATTGAAGATAACTTTCCTGAGGTCTTGAATTTAGAGCATTATAATACTGCAATATATTCTCATTTTTAAGTCTCAATAGCTTCTAAAAGAGCAGTTAGTTAACGTACATGATTTAACTGAGAGAAGTATACCGATGTTAAACTGGTGTCATGAAAAGAACTTGATATTATGTGTGCTGCCTGCAACTGAGTTTGCTTTCCTTTCCTTAATTTTGAGTAGGAGTTAATTCTTCAGTAGATTTGTGTATTGGGAAAGTAAACGTAGCTGTTGTGTTGTTTGATATCTTCGTGCTCTTTTGTTGACAAACGAAGGTGACAAGTTTGGATCAATGACTCCGATATGAATGGAATAATATCAGACTGCTACAATATGAATGAGCACATCACTGATGAAGTTGTTTATATGGTTTCTTCCTTGAATATTTAAATGAACGATTACGTATCTAGTATTACTTATTGATCCACAAAATAGGTAAAGGATTGAACTTCATATTTCATAGAGTATCAGTCACTTGATCACGGCATAATGGGAGTATTATACCTGACAGAACACATTTAGAATTTGTAACTGATAGCTATTTCATTATTGGCACTTCATTTATCTTTCGACATGTGAAATCCTATGTTCAGAACGTAAGATTGTAACAGATAATAATTATAAGCAGGTGGTTTGAACGTCTTATATAATTTCGTTCTGCTTTAAATCTATTATATAAATTGACGACTTTGAACAAAACCCATGCAAATTGATAAATAGCTTTTAGTAGTTATCGTAAAATCAGAAACTTACTAATTCAAATTATAATAAATATTGATTTTAATACTACACATAGTTTTAATTTACTTAATCTGGTATTAACATATGCCACATGTAAACTTGTGAGATATGCATTTGTGTACTGTAAGACATTTATATTCATTACTATAACCATAACAACATATGCATTTACAGAAATGATGAACCTTTTATTCTCAACAATGCTTCGCTGTAATACATCAATTAAAAATATATGATATATATTTTTAGGTTTCTAAATATACTTTAATAATCTTTTTCCCCTCAATATAGGTTTCATTTTATTTCCTTTAGTTTAAAATAAACCTACGTATTCATGCATATATCGCATAATCTTTATTTTACGTTCTACAGTATATTAAATTTTATGTAATGCTTGCTGAAAAAAAAATCACAACAGAAATGAACATGCAGAACTTCTTTTGAGCAGTACTATAAATATGAATCAGAGTCAGTAGATTTACAAGATTATAGAGGAGGACCCCTGCGAATAATGTAGTTAAAACCAGAGAGAATTGCAAGTAAAATATATACAGATCTGTGATATACATATATGAGAGGGAGGGTTTAGCTTGATTAAGGACAGGAGCCATATTGAGAGTGGTTCACCAAAGGAGTGTTTTTTCACGTGGAAATAAAATAAACAGAATATTATGTAGTGAAATATAAGGAAATAGAAAACTGGCGGAAATTAATAGGGACGAGAACTGGGTAACCACGGGGCTTGCGTAGTAATTACAGAAATGCTTACGTTGAAAGGAGAGAAAATGGGAAAGTATGTAGACAAAATCAAAGAGAAATGGATGAGAAGGCTAAGGAAGTTAAGAGGTAGAGAATTGGAGGACACAACGGTATATTGGGTCAATATTGCATAAGGGCTAGAATGGAGGTAAAAGGTCAGGGAGCCAATACCACTACTAGCCCGTAAAATATAAGTATCTTACAAGTTTGTACCTGGAATAGAATTGTAAAATTGTGACTGGAATTGTAAGAAAGTATTGTATATTTAAGTAAAAGTAAACTAAACGAAGCAAAATAAGATTAAACCCTTCCTAAGCGTGAACTTCTGTGGCATAAAGGGAACATGTTCGTAATTTTGAGACTTTACCATGAACCTGGTGGTAACAGATGTCTTGTGCTTATACACACTGCTTCATGTCGTTAGCTCAAGAGCACTTTTTCAAAGGCAAGAACTTTAAAACGTTTTAAAAAAACTATTAAGCATTTTAATAACGGTTGTTTGAGGTACTACCCTATTTAGCAGCACTGTGATGTTTAAATACAAATTCCTATTTTTTTCTTAAGATTCTCAAAATAATTTAGGTGATTACTTCTGCACTCAGGATTGAAAGCGTAATATTTATTTAATTAAAGACTCACGAACCATTATGTAGAGGTGTAGAAAGCAGTTACAAGGTGGAACTTTGGAACCAACCTGTGTCGGTAATGACGTTCCTCTGAGACGTGACGTAATTGTGTGCTTAAGTTAGGAGCGCAGCACTTACCTGCAACAAACAAACAAACAGCAAGAGTCAGAGGAAGGCAAAGTACTCCATTTGCAACTGTGTCTCAATCAAACCAGAAAAAAAGTAACCGCATACAGACCTTAATGAGTAGTTGGCTGGGATACAGAACCCTCGTTAGCGTATATCTACGTGCAGTGGGCAAACGAAATGCTATTATCAAACACAGTCAAATGGGGCTTCAGCGGGCAAATAGAATTAGACAGGAAGGAAGTGAATTAGAGAGCAAAGCAAATGGAATCAGGAGATAAGGAACTGAAACGCGTAGAAAACAGGGAAGAGGGCTTGGCTTGAGGGAGTTAACAACTAGAATAAGACAGGCATAATGCAAAGAAGGACGGGTTGAGATCAAAAGGAAAAGATATGCATAAAGAAGAAGCTTGTGTTTCAGACGTAACATTTGAACTTCAAGATATACCTAAGAACAGCTGTCCCTTTGTCCGGGAATACTACTTCTGTGGAAGCAAAGGTAACAACTTTATATCCACAAAGTCAAGACGAAGAGACCAATGGAGAGTGATGGATCCATTGAATTTCTTCCTTCTTTTCTTGTAAAGGAAGCTCGTACAGAGAGAGGAAGTACCCTTTGCGAGTTCAACAGCCTATAATTCCGACTACGTGGGGAGTTCGAAAAGAACCAAACCTTGCTTAGTATATTTCCTATGTCTCCCAGCCTGTGGGCTAGGATTCGTCACTGGCAAGGGGCTCTTTGCAGAAATATTTACTTGCATTAAATGCGGCCAGACAGGAAACTTGAGTAACGAAATTAAATATAGAATAATAGAAGAAAAAGTAAATACAATGTTTTCCATATACTGACGAGACGCAGATCAGGTGTGTGTTATTTCGCGCTCTATTATCATGGGAGGACTTCAGTTCTAAGCCTCCCGCGTTCTTAAAAACGAATATGGTAACGCGTACGATAATGAGCACAAAGATGATGTCCATTTATGTTATGACGTTCCTAGGATTACAACAGGGCAATAAATCATAGTTCATTAATAATATTCACTCTGCATGGTTTCACTTTTAAACATTTGACAGAGATTTCTGAATCACCCTCTTGCTCTCTGCACTTTGCACAATTCAAACACTTTGTAAGGCGTTCGAATGATACACGAATTTCATTATTTCTGTCCACTGTTAGTTAACCACCTTTCCACTTTTTGGGTTAGGTGCATAATTCGGTTTTACCTAATACTTTACAGCTCTTTGCTATGAGAGAAGTATTTCGTAGGCTTTCTAACTGACCAATAAGTATATAAAGATAACCAATTCACACAGACGGCTTGAATAAATCTTCATTTTTTAGAGCAACAGATGCACTTTTAGATTACAGCTCGAACTAACAATAGCAACTCACCCAGATATGAAAGATATGAACGTATCTGCCATAAAGAAGTAATTGCAGTATATAATTATACGAAGCGGATGACTCAGATGGTAGGGTCAGTGTCGCACAATCGGGAAATGTGAAATGTGTAGAGTTTAACGCCCGCTGTTACTACATACGGCACCGCAGGCGATGACACTGATGATACATGAGATGAAGATGGAGCACCGGTGGAATAAAATGGCGGGGGAAACCGGAGATCCCGGAGAAAACCCGCCCCAGCGCCGTGTTGTCCACCACAAATCTCACTTTGCGGTCGCCTGGGATCGAACCCGGGCCGCCTTGGTGAGAGCCAAGCGGTCTAACCACTGAGCCACGGTGCGGCCCACAATCGGGAGGTAATGCGTTCGTTTGCCTTCCTGATCCGCGGGTTTTGAGAGCTTCTTCGGAAGTCTAGACAGCCAAACTTTCAAATTTTTTCACCTCTTCCTGGCTCTGCACTTCACTCACTTCTTATATTACTTCAGCGTTCATGCTAAATTACTATTTTAGGGTTCAAAGTGTCGGTGGGAGCTTCGACTGTATGGCAGAGAATTTTGCTTTCAGTAAATACTTGTTCTCCGGATTGGGAGAGGCCACTGAGTTCCTGGGTACCGCATTGAGGAAGAGGAGGCAGTTATACGAGCCGCTTAATATCCCCTCAACTCACCCCTCCCAAGGGCACCCCGTCAGGGACATGGCCACAAAGCATCTTCTATAGGTCAAGTTGCTGAGACATCTCTGTGAAACTCATTATAGAGTCATTCTAGTGCTATTTCTATTAAATTCCACTAATCTTACCCATGAAGCACATTTAGAGGTCCCTTTGCCTTATATAATCACTTAAATATTAGTGCATTTTCATTTAAAAGCAGAACTACTTTTTTGAACTATTCGTTAACCGCCCCCCCTCACACTCACACATACAGCAAGCAGGGCAGGAACTGTCAGTTGTTTCTTCTTAAAGCTGTGGTAGTTGGTTTTCCACTTGCTCAACAGTGTGATCAATTCTTCATCCAAAGTTGCAATCGTATATATTTTTGTGGGGTCTCCCTCATTTCTAGGAATGCTTTGAAACGTTTCTATGATATCGACAGGGGAATATCACGGTTATTTTAAATTTAGGGCCTTGTAATCTTGGTTAACACCCATTTATAGTTGCTTCCTTTTATGGCCGGTATTCCTTTGGCTTTCTTAAACGTATATTTTACTACTTTCTACATGGTATCGCAGGACTATTTCCATTGAGTTTTTATGGTTGCAGCTTATATTGTAGATGGCACTGTTTTGTAAACTCTGGTTTGATTTCCATTTGATTATTCGTATCGAGACCAAGGCTTCCTTCAGAAGTGTTTCTCTTTTGAATTAAGTGGCCGTGCCTCATGTATGTACTCTGTGCTTTTTGTAGCAATCTAAAGCAGTCCAGCTTCGCTTCTACCATTATATAATTTGATTTTCTAGATTATATCTACAACATTATAGATACAAAGTTGCATCTACTGGTAAACTTTCCTTACCACTACATAATTTATTACTTTTTCATGTGTTCAATTAACATTTGCAAATTCAAGACCTATGATAATATGGTTATTGCATCATAAGTATTTTTTCGTCTCTTGTAGTTTTTAAGTCATAATCCGACCTTTTTGAAGTCTTACTACGCTTTTGAACTTGAGATCGTTTATGTAAATATATAATTTAAAATATGCCAAAATCAGTTTCGTTTTGGGGCGTAAGGGAGCATATATTGTTTAAGAATTTCAAATAATCGTAAATCAATCAAACATTTTGAGTACATTGTGCTACATTATTCTTGCACGATCCTTGTTATTACGTTCATATTTTGATGACTAAAACTTTTCAATATATAACCAGCAATGCCCCTTCTCTCTCTCTCTCTCCTCTCCCCTCCTTTACTCACTTACACACATAAAGTGCCGCTTTGTGCGTTTTGCTCATACTCTATACATTGCCTCTGCAAAACCGTTGGCTCCTAATATATAATTCAAAAGTTGCAGTACATTTGCTTCTCTAAATTATTATTCTGCAGCCTGACAAAGGGACAGCCAAGATAAAACTGTGCTAATTACGTCACAGCTAGTATACATAATATATGTACTAGGGCATTTCCCCGACCTAACAGGCCTCTGAAGCTCCAGTGTGCTTTAACAGACATTACAATTATTTCTCTTGAGTTTATCGATTTTAAATGCTTAAAACTTTGGGGAACATAGCAAAAAGTATTTTGAATTCGTTCCTAGTAAATAATTGCCAAGTTAACAGAAAGCAGTAGCCAGAAAACGTTTCATGTAAATGATTTATAAAATAGCTTTGGTTTTAAGTGATAGTTATGTTTTATTTAAATTCATGTTACAGTAATTTACAGCTAGGGAAGTAAACTTCTGCCTCCAATATATCAATTAGTAACAGAATATTGTAATCTAAAAATTATTAACGTAATATATCAGTTTATTGCTACTAAATACTTTTATTGTGGAAAATTTTTCCATCGGTAGAATTGAACTCAATAATTTGAAACATATAACATAAAACAGGAACATTTAAATTAAGAGAGTATGCAAGGATATTTGGTTATTCTTTAAATTAGTCTTACCGCTTCCATAACAATCTTACCTGCAGAAGAGTGAGTGTAAAGAGATGTATAAAAATGAAATAAATCACATTTATTTTATAATGTTGTTAGCTCTTTCAGAGTTTATAGTGGAAGGTACTTGTCGGTAATTCGCCTATACTAATCAACAAATATTCACAAAAATTATTAGTTTAGATAGACTGTTTATTCATCAGTAATATGCATGTTAATTTTTCAAATATTAATTATGTTAAAACAAACTTAAATAAATATAAAATAAGTATACAGCATTTAAAGAAATCGTATTAAGTATATACTTCCAAAATGTGACATGAATTACATTATAAAATCAGAGGCTATGCAGGATGTCATCTACTGGGTATAGCATATGGGTTAAAAGTAGATTCTTGAACTTCGTTTTGAAAAATTTACCCAGTGTGTTTCTGACAGCTCCAGAGAATTAATAAGTTTTAATTCTTATGGACAACAAAATTCAAAGTATTTGTTAATCTCTGTTGTTGGAAATGTATTATTTGAGTTTTGTTTTGTGTTGTATGAATTATATTCATGTTGAGTTTAAGTATATTCTTATTTTCATAATTTAAGGAAGCTGTTCTCTAATGCACAATATAGATTAGATTTAGATGAGATTAGATTTTTACTGTGCATATTCCAAAACTTTACAATTGACAACTTTTGGCTACATTTATTTGTCTTTACCTTGTCGCTACCTCGGCTTACTTGACACCCTGGTTTTCTAGAGATATCTATACAGTACAGTAAGACAGCTGCTTATTAATTTCTTTTTTTAATATATATATATATATACATCAGATCGGTCAGCAATAATATATACTTTACAGATCTGAGAGAATAGATACAAAATAATCACAGAGTAATAACATTGTAGAGGTAGGACAATGTGCCTCCTCTGAACTAAAACAAATGTGTTATTGCACTAATATAAATGTGGCACTGAACTAATAAAATGGTATACATACCTCCATAGTGAGAATTTACATAGTAGAACAGAATAATAGAAACGAAAAATTGAAACAGTAGATTATTCAGAAGTGGAAGTGCCATCACTGTAAAGCAGGTCCTGTGGTAGTCGTCGCTTCAGTCGCGTTGGCCGGCGACTTCGGACGCCGATGTTATACGTCACAGCTCCTGGGACGTGGCGTAGATTTTAGAAGAAGCGTCGAGCAGTCTGTCGGATGAAATGGTGGAGAGGAAGAAGTCCCAACTCGTGATGCTTATTAATTTCTAAGGAAAAATACATTCTAGACCAATTTAATGGGCAGTAATTTGTTTACAGACATGTGATTTATTTACAGGCATCCTATGCCAAAAGGTACAGAACAATCACAGTCTCATTTTAGCTCACTTTGTTATGAAGAACGTCTTTCTCAAGAGAAACAGACCATTTAACTCTACATACCAACGTTTTCACCGATAACTCAGTAACATTTTATTCTACTTAAAGTTTTCAAGAATAAAGGTAGAAAAATTATTTCATTTATTCTAATGGTCTGTATAAGAGTTCTGGTTTAATGCACTTGGAGCAAGAAATTTCCAAAGTGCACCTGTATTATACATATTACATGAGTGTGTTCCCTTAGCCGAGTATGGTAAAGACAAATACATCAAAGCCTATGGGTTCAATGTATCAATCTATCTTTCATTCTGAATACATTTTTCGTATGCCATATTTAGCTTGTATACCCTTTGTTTTATGAAAAGGCTCTCGAATGGGTAGACTGGAAGAATTCATGGTATATAGTGGAAAGAAATGGATATTCAAAACATCTGATTCAAGTTATCCAGTATATCTATAAGTCTATATATATATATATATATATATATATATATATATATATATATATATATATATATATATATATATATATATGTATATACAGGGTGAGTCACCTAAAACTTGCACCGTAAGTATTTCTGAAATGGTATGTGCTATTGATATGCGGTTTTCACGGAATTGAACTATAGGCAGGGGCTCGCATTTTCAAATGATACACAGATTTTTATAATTTTTAGAAAGTGTATTTATGTACAAAAGTTACATTTTTTTAAATGGAACAATGCGTATTGACATTAAGAAAATAAAAGTAGAATAAATTAGAATGTCAATGGTGTTTTTTGCACGATTCTAATGTAAGTAGTTTACGAGAAATCGTCATTTGTACAAAACGGGACAATGGCTAGGACAAACTAAAGAAAAACATGTGAATGAAGAAAAATGAGGATTCTGACAAGTAAAAAAAAACTGTACCCTCAAAGCCTGTGTTCAAAATGAGCACCACCAGCTTCAATACAAGCTTCCAGTCTAGTATGTAAAGATTGCTGTACACGTTCTAGCATTTCAGTGGAAATTTCAGCGCAGGCAGCAGTAATACGCCGTTTCATATCTTCTGGTGTAGTTGGTATGTCCTTGTAGACAGTGTCTTTCAGCTTCCCCCACAGAAAAAAATCTAAAGGAGTCAAATCTGGTGAACGGGCCGGCCAAGGTACAGGTCCCCTTCGTCCAATCCACCGATTTTGAAACAATCCTTGAAGATAAGCTGTAGTAATTCGTGCACTATGGGCCGGACAGCCATCATGTTGATACCACAGATTCCTCCTAGTCTGAAGGGGAACGTCTTCTAACAGCTGTGGAAGATCGTCTGTTAGGAGGTTGAGATACTTCTGTGAATTCAGTGTTCCTTCTATGAAAAAAGGGCCAATGATGTGATGGTTCACTATTCCACACCACACGTTCACACTCCATGGATGCTGACGTTCTACCTGACGCAGCCAACGAGGATTGTCAACAGACCAATAGTGCATATTTTTTAGATTTACTTGGCCATGATTAGTAAATGTTGCTTTATCAGTGAACAAGATACATGACAAATTTGGAGTATCATGTCTCAATGCCCATGTACAAAAGTTCACACGATTCTCAAAATCATTGCCATGCAGCACTTGATGGAGAGAGATGTGATACGGATGGAACTTATGACAATGGAGGATGCGGATTACACTTCTTTGACTGATGCCGCTTCCTCGTGCGATTGCACGAGAACTAATGTGGGGATCTACTGCAACAGCAGCTAGAACATTAATTTCTCCTTGCTCTCCAGTTGCTCGTTTGTTTCTGGTGCGTTTTCTAGACGTTATACTACCACTTTCACGTAATTGGTTGAAGAGGTTCACAAATAATTGACGAGATGGTTGACGTCTATTCGGATATGTTTCCAAGTACACTGTACAAGAAAGAACTGCAATCTTTCTACATTCACCATAAACTATGAGCATATCTGCTTTTTCTGCATTGGTAAATACCATCTTCCAAGCACGTCCTACTGCTTCAACTATCACAAAATAACTGCCAGTGTAGACAAAACACATTGTAAACAAACATAACAACATCCTAGCCTAGCAACTAAGAAATTGAATGGAACAAACAACTGCCGGTGCGTTCAATTTTCAAATGACGGTTTCTCGTAAACTACTTACATTAGAATCGTGCAAAAAACACCATTGACATTCTAATTTATTCTACTTTTATTTTCTTAATGTCAATACGCATTGTTCCATTTAAAAAATGTAACTTTTGGACATAAATACACTTTCTAAAACTTATAAAAATCTGTGTATCATTTGAAAATGCGAGCCCCTGCCTATAGTTCAATTCCTTGAAAACCGCATATCAATAGCACATACCATTTCAGAAATATTTACGGTACAAGTTTTAGGTGACTCACCCTGTATACAACAAAAATTGTATTAGATTTGGGATATAAACTGACTGATGAAGTATCAATTAATCAAGGAGTAAGACAACGATGTAGCGTTTCTCCAAATCTCTTTAATACGGAAAGGTATCTCTTTAATTTATACATAAATAATGTAGTCAGAATCTGGAAGGCAAGTGTTCATCCTGGTACAACATTGAGTCAAATGCCTACTATATTCTTTACAATCAATTCATCCTAAAGGAAGATGAAGATGAACTCCAGAGTTCAGCATATAAGTTAATCATTTCTAAAGCATACAATCTACAAGAATCGAGAACGAAAACCAAAGTAATGACACAGCAAGGGAGGGTTACAGCGAAGATAGTATTTGATGATCAACCAATAGAACAAGTCTCAAGTTTTGTGTTTATTTGTTGTGAACTATATTTTAATCACGATGACGGGTGAAGAAAAGCTTCATCGATTCCAGTATGACGGTTGTTTAATGAGCCTGGTAAATATCCATGAAGAGATGAAAATTTTTGGCGCAACTTCGTGGGTGGTAGGCTTGATTATTCAAAAAATTGTTCAGAAATTTTGAATGTGCTACAATGTACAGTTCATTGTAGAAACCCATCTGAACTAGTCAGTGTGACAGCTGATTAAAAATAGAGAAAAATAACGTTTCGTCTATTATTAAACTTTTGCATTTGAAAGGCTGGACTGCTACACAAGTCAAAATTGATTCACGGATTCTGCACTAACCCTGAAGACCATTTACTTTTTGAACAATGAATTTAAACGTGGCCGTAGAAGCACCGAAGGTGAATTGCGCTCTGGTCGCCCAATTGACGTCACCACACAGGACACCACTGCAAAAAAATCACAATCCGGTTATACAAAATACAAATCACAATTCTTGAGATTGTTGTGGCTGTAGGTATTGCAACGGAGCAAATGCACAATATCCTGCATGAAAATTTGGCACTGAAAAAGCTTTGTGCAAGATGGGTGCCACAATTGCTTGGAGTCGACCAAAAGCGCATCCGCAAGAACATTTCTATCCAGTGTCTGGCGATTATTAATCGCAAGTCTCAGGACATTTTGCACCGATTTGTAACCGTGGATGGAACTCGGATCCATCATTACACACCAGAGTCAAAACAGCAGACAGAAGAATAGACATGGTCTATTGAAAGTGCACCAAAGAAAGCGAGGACCATTTTGCCAGCCACTAAGGTGCTGGTCACTGTTTTTTTTGGAATTCTGAAGGAATAATCCTCATAGACTACTTGGAAAAAGGCAGGATCGTAACCGGAGTCTGTTATGCTTCATTTTTGGATCGTTTTCCAAAGAGAGTTGCAGAGTTGACTGCAAAGAGACAGAGACTGAAAAGCAAAAAGTAATCTTTCACCAGCACACACACCATCACAAACATCAGCAATCTCAATGGTGAAAGTGCATGAGTTGTACTTTAAATTGTTTCTCATCCACATTACTCACCAGAATTATCCCCAAGTTACTTTGTCTTGTACGCAAACTTGAAAATTCATCTTGGTGATCAGAAATTTTCATCAAAGAGGTAGTGATAGTCATCGTCAACGAGTACTTTGCAGACCTAACGGAACCTGTTTTTCCTTCGGGATGAAAAAGCTGGAACATTGCTGGAACAGTGTATAGCCAACATTGGAGACCATGTCGAGAAATATGGTTAGATGTATATTAGATGTAAGATATATATATATATATATATATATATAATCTTGGTTTTTTACCACACTTATCAAAACGTCCTGTGTATGTGCGAGGGACAATTCGCCGAACGTTGAAAGGAAAATTACGACAGGATACTCTACTGAAGTTTTATAAGATTATGGCTGTATCAACGTTGATGTATGCAACCAGCTATAGAAATTAGATACAGACTTATGAAATGAGTTTCTTCAGATCTGTTAAAGGACACTTCCTACAAGATAAAGTACGGAATGATGAAATAAGGAGGCAGCTGAACATATTCTCATTAAATTGATTCTCATGATACAATTGACCAAAACAAGGTAAACTGGGAAAATCACGTTTCTAGAATGAATGACAACAGGATAACAGAGCTTTCGGAACAGGCTAGTAGCCTAATCCATAAAGAGGAAGCAAGTAAGTAAGTTATATTTAGTGCAACACATCAATGTGAATAAGATTTTCAGTATGGTTTCTTTTAACGAAGGGTTTACCTCTACTGAAGTCAATGCAAGCCTGGTTACCAGCTGTATGCGCTTCACTTCACTACCCACATGTTTAACTGCAAACCGCGTGTGAATGTTTTTGTACATCAACACAGCAACATTTCCAGTTGGAAGGTTCACAATATATGCGGGCTTTGGCAGAGAAGCATGGAGAGAGGGGTTGATGATGATACTTATCAAAGTGGTGGGCTACACGTTCACCGTTCTAAAGGCTTTAATTTATATGCAAATATTTAAAATCACGCTCTTATAACCAGCTCATTTAATATATTTGTGGTGGTACACTGGTGTTTAAATCTTCCAACAGGCAAACAGGTAATGTAGTCACAACAAATCTAAAGAACACTTACCAATAACAGCATGTTGATCAGTTGAAATTTGAGTAGGGCAGGATTACTGAATCTTTTATATTATAATTTATTTCGTCCAAATGATGGCTCTTAGACTTCCTACGTGAGAAGAAATGTTCCGTTTTAAAAGAACTAAGTTAAATTTTAATTCAAGCCCGTTAATGTGATATGTAAAAATTTAGGAATTTCAGCAAAGTAATAGAGATATTATTTTTAAAGTCGCATTTACAGGCACGTTGCGATAGAGCAACCTACGATCATAATGTAACAAATTCGCCAAGCGATGTGGTTCAAAAAGAATATTACGGATCGATTCCCGTTGAACCAGTCTTATTTCGTGGGTTTCCAGGTGCTTATCAAATTTTGGGATAGTTTCTGGAATGCTGCCGATTTCATTTCTTTGTAGTCGTAGGAATGGCACAGTAATTAGTATGACAATGGTATTTTCTTTGATTAACTTTCTATTGTGTAAGGAATCCTACTGACAGGAATTTTGACAGTAAGACGTTTCCGACCGGTATCTGATCGCTATCTGTGTATTTCACCTCTCTCTCTCTCTCTCTCTCTCTCTCTCTCTCTCTCTCTCTCTCTCTCTCTCTCTCTCTCTCTCTCTCTCTCTCTCTCTCTCTCTCTCTCTCTCTCTCTCTCTCTCTCTCTCTTTCTCTTTCTCTCCCGGGGATTTGGTAGGGCTCCTTTGCACTTTAGTAACGAAATCCTTCTCCAACTTAGTCTACAATCTAAACAGTTGTTTTGTAACACTTTGCCAAATTTTAAAGAAGTCCTATACTAATAAACTACCTATTAATAAATCTGTAATAAATGATTTTGGAAATCATGCTCAGTCACAATGTTCATCTCTTCCGAACCCAGGATAATCTAGCTACTCTCATTTAATTATCGAAAAAGTATTGCGTCAAGCACAGGAATACTTAAAAACGAATGCAATGTGAAAAATTATAAGGGAACTATCACAGTACTCACACCGTTACACGCGTGGCCATTTGATGGTATACTGTCTGCTGTATATAAGTTATTTGCATCAAGTATCTGCTGTGGAGTAGAACCGCAGCGACCAAAACTGAAACCTGGATAGTGCCGTTTGCACCACTTGCAAGTAGCTGCTAGGCATGCCTGTCAGCTCTGTGTCACATGTAGCGGGACGGTGCTCCTTACGCATGCCATGCGTAGTCCGATGCCTGTCAGGGGTAAACAACCCTACCGCACAATGCTCTGTTATTAAGCCTATATGCCCCTGTGTATTCTTGACTCACTTCCGGGCACTTCCAGCTACATTCCGCACCAGAGCACTTAGAGAAGAGATGATGTCATCAAATTCTTAAGCACGTACAGTTGTGAGCATAGTGACAGTTCTCTTGTTAGGAATATTTATCATATTGTAAAAAATACAAATGTAGAGGCAGATTTAAAAATAAATCCATACCGAATGCAAAATAAAACATCTAAAAATCATTTATGAACAAAAAGAAAGACGAGATAGTTATAGGTTGGCTTTACCACCACATCCTCAAGTTTAATTTTTTTTTTTAATATCAGCAACAATCTGCACTTTGTGGCCGTGTGCCAGCGCCATTGTTTATTTCTGTGTCTGTATTTTGTGTGTGAATGACGACGTGACTGTACTAATGAGTGAATTAGGTCAGTAGGGGAAGTTTTCTCCCTTTTAAGGTGCTGTAAGGGGAACCATGCAATAGCCTGCAGTAATAGACTTAGGGGAGGGAAGAGAGAGAAATTCTACCTCACGTAACTGGATAGGGGTGGGTCCGATTTGGAAAGATTTTCTCACTGATATATTGTAAAGCTACCCTCCTTAGCTAGCACGTGAACTTGAGAATTTCTAAAGCACGTTGTCTTATATTTTCCTTGAAGGCAGGAGGGAGTTTTTACTTCACAAATAACACTAAGTTTTACGTTGAATTTTCAAGTCAGAGCAGGCATGAAGTAAATCTTTTCTAAGTGTTATTACGGAACGGGTTCATATACTTTTATTTGTTATTTTTTTTACTAAAATATATACTTATGCATATATAGGTTTTTATTTTGTTTTCCTTGTTTTACACTTTTTATTGCTCCCGTTTGTTACTGTTTGTTTTCTGTACTATTTACACATACGCACACCATACACATAAACAACCACGCCCGGGCAGCTCTCGAACCCGCATCGCTCTACGCGGCGTAACGCTTGATTCATACACTCTAGCGACCACGGCTACAAGGGCCATATTTAGTGGGATTTTACATGTATTTGAAACTAATAATAAATGCACGTAAGTGTTAGTGTAGTAAATCCATCAATTCTAATAGAAGAAATGCGATAATGTGAGATGAATGACACATTATATGACATGTTCTAAGCTTTTTACATCAATATACTGTATGAGGTTCGCTTTTATGTCGAATGGTTATTTTTGAAAGCATTTATATATCAACGTTGTTGGTAATAACCGTTGCCGGTTATTGTGAACCAAACTTTACTCCGTAAAACTATTTGATACTTGAATGCAACAGCAAACAGATGCACATATGGATTCTTAATATCAAGGGCGTTGTGAAAGATGGAATGCTCTCTTAGCAATCACGTGCTTAACAAAGGATGTTCTTCGTTGGCATGACACGCTTAGATTGCAAGAAAAAGTCTAACAAACGTAAGCAATGCTCAGTTTTAGGATCTTTAGCTCTAGAGGAACTTATTTGTATAACAAATACCAGTTAATATAACAAAACTGATTGCGGAATTACCATGAATAGTGTATGTAGTTGTTAAAACCACAAATATTCATGTGGAATATTTCTAAGTTTGCATGCTTTATTCGTTTACATAACTACTCACCAAACAACATGGGAAACTAAAGCATATCCCTTTGTATTTAAAACATTGCATTTAGGACAGCTAACTTCATTCATCTTTATAGCATCTAACAAATTGATACAACACGGACTTGTGACCTACGTACCAAGTATCACTAAACAATTTGTCTGTACATTCATTGGTTCTATCACTACCTAATAATATCGTCTGATCTGTATTTCATTATATGTATACAGGGTGTCCCACTTAACTATGTGACTTCATATAGCTCCAAAATGAAACAAAATATGAAAATTCAAATTGGCCAAGACTGTACCTATGTCAGGGGCTCACAAAATGAGTTATGGATAATCCATAAAGGTAAGCAAAGAACACTTCCAACATCAAGTTGCGTTTTTTAAAATAAAATGTATGTTTATCCTTGAAAAATGACGATTAGTGATGACACACTTAGTTCCACTTTTCTAAACACATTTACTAATGGCATATAGCCCTCAGAAACTTCATTGTTGTGCATTACATCCGTCATATAAAATGCACCCAAAAATCACAAGTAGAGTCCTGTCCGATGAAACAGTTTCACTTCAATAGATGTTCGAAGTACACTCCATTTGCATCAATACACTTCTGGAATCTGTTAACAAGAGAGTGTTTCACGGATTTTAATGTTTCTACAGATATTGCCGCCCACGCCGCAGTAATACGATATTGCACATCCTCTACTCTCGTTGGCAGTTCTTGATGCACTATCTTTCACTGCGCTCCAGAGGCCCCTAATGGCGTCAAGTCTGGGGACCGAGCTGGTCATCGCACAGGACCTTCCCGTCCTATCTACCTATTTGAAAACTTCGCATCGGTGGAAACTTGTGCATAATATACGGGACATAACTCATGCTGGAACCACATTGATAGACGCGTTTCCAATCCCACATCCTCCATGAGGAAGGGCATAGTTTGTTGCAGAAATGATGCATATTTCAGAATATATGAGGTTTAGAAACGTGAAACCAAGTGTGTTATCACTAACGTAGTTCAAGTTTCCATTGTGCTAGAATAAGCATACATGTTCCATTAAAAAAACTCAACTTGATGTTGGAAGTGTTATTTGTTTACCTTTATGGATTGCGCATACCTTTATACTGTGTGAGCCCCCGACATAGAGAGATCGACAAAAGTATTCGAATAATATAACATGAACATTCAACGTGCTATAAGTACTGTAATATTTATTTGGCAGCGTCGAATTGTTAAACATACAAACATTATCCTTTTGTGTCTCGGATACAATATTTAAAATATCACTTTGCATGTATTTATTACAAAATTTGTATTGTATTTATTCTATTCTACCTCTTATTGGAGGACATAAGTATTCGAACGTACCAATCGAACAGAGAGAAAGGTGGTTGGACGTACCCTACATGCCCTTACCACATAGCAGTTCTGTTTATTCTCTGCCTGGAGACAATGTGCTCAATGTTATTTAGCCGATTGTGAACTCACAAGTAATATGGGAGGTAAAGGTAAAGAGACAAAGATAGCAGAGAGGAATATCGTGATAAATATGTACAAACAAAACAAATCTCTCTCTGAAATTGCCAAAACCATTAACAGAAGCAAAACTACAGTGTTCTGCATAATTCAACGTTTCAAACAGACAAATACTGTTGTAAATAAATCTAGAAATGGCGCTCCTTATAAACGCACCAACAGAGACAGGAGGGAAATAATAAAAATGATGAAGTAGAATCCAAGAGTCACTGCATATGAGATTAGAGGATACCTTGAGCAATATTCTGGCATTATGGCTCACAACAGAGCAGTTGAATGGGTTTTAAATAGTACTGGGTACAATGCCCGCGTTTCTAGGAATAAACCATATGTTAATAAGGTGGATAAGACAAAACATATAGAATTTGCTAAACAGTATGTGGTGAAACCAACATAGTTCTGGGATAAGTTTCTCTGGTCGGACGAGAGCAGTTTCTGCCAAGAGTGATGGACGTCTTACAGTCTGGAGACTGCCAAATACAGAATGGGAACCTAAGAACATGGTACCTACAGTGAAACATGGTGGCAGTAGTCTGATGGTATGGGGCCGTATGGCTCCATCTGGATTTGGGAAACTGGTGTTCATAGATGGGATCATGGAAAAATTTGAATACAAGAGGATTCTTGAAAGCAATCTTAAAAATTGTGCAGAGAAGTTGGGAATAGGGCATGATTATTACTTCCAGCAGGACAATGATCCGAAGCATACTGCTGAAATTGTAAGGCTTTGGATCGTGTACAACACTCCTCACACTTAGAAGGCACCGCCTCAATCTCCAGATTTAAATCTTATAGAAAACATCTGGAAGGGTCTCGAGGATCATGTGAGAAACCAATATAACAGAAGGAAGGACCATCTGAAAGAACCTCTTCAAACAGAGTGGAGAATTATGGCCTCTACAGTCACTAAACAATGCTCAAACGATTATCAGCAGCAATCCAAAGAAAGGGTTCTCTGTTCGAATACTCGTGTCCAGATATAAAGTAACCGTTTTATTTCTCTTTGTAATGCAAATTAGTTTCAGTTGCTATTTTTGAGTGCATATGTTTAATGGAAGACTCAAGTTTATTTTGTACCAGTTGTATTTACGTATGCTTACTCTGCGAGGCTTTAAAATAATATAACTAATAAATATGTTTACGTTTGAATACTTATGTCAGCCTCTGTACGTATATTCCTGGCCAACTAGAATTTTCATTTTTTGTTTCATTTCGGATATATTTGAGGTAGCAGAGTTAGGTAGGGCACCCTCTTTTCTCGTTTCCATTGCTCGTTCTCTAGTTCTTTTACACATTGTTTTATTTATTCCCGACATTTCTCATGACGAGTTTAGCGTCTGTTGACTGTCTAAAGTTCATGTAGACGCCCATCCACTCATTCATCCCAAACTCACGCTAACTTGAAAGTTTGCAATATGAAACTGAGAATTCATTTGAAGATTGGATTCGTCATATTTTATTTTGTTTGGCGACTCAAGAGGTCGTCTGTTGGCTTTCCCAAAAGTTTAATAGTCAAACTGTTTGATGATACCTGACAAAGTTTCACCACTTGTCCTGATTATTCTTTCTTCAGCCTTCAGTTACACTTAGGTAACTTTTCTGCAACAATGAACAGCTTATTTACTTACTACACTGCATTCCTTTTGAACTATAGTAATTTCTATAAAACTGTCTTTTTAAAAATGTTTTACCTTTATAACTCCTTAAAATCTATTGTAATATCGGGAGAGTTAATAACGCTATTACGCATTTAACTGTAGTTTATCTTAACGATGAAATTAAATATATTTTACTAAAGCCATAATTACTAATTCCAATCTCTGCTGAGATTGGAAGTCATTCTGGCTAAAGAAAATTCTCCACCCCTTGTGGGAATTAAACCAGGCACTTCTGAGTTCAACAAAAATTTTGATTCATGAATAAGCACCCATAGCACAAGCTCAATGAAGCGATATGCTAGTGAAAGGAGCATGCAAGATTTGGTGAGGAAATAACTGCGAATGTATGCGCTGCAAATTCTCCAAGGCAAAACTGCCTTCCTTTCACAGACATTAACTTAATGAGCTGATGACTAGGAGTCCTCCAAAGTCCAGCTGTAATGGGCTGAACACGTCCGCGAGAGTAGCACAACTTGCGGCTATGTTCAAACTGCACCAAGTCACAGCAGAGGGAACGAGCGTCCTAAGAATTAACTTATCCCTTTAATTGGCAAAACAGGTCAAGTGGTGCGATATTTATAACGATGATTACAACACTAATAATAATGATAATGATATTAATGATAATAATAATCATTATAATAATACAAATACTACTAATACTAATACTACTAATACTAATACTACTAATACAAATACTACTAATACAAATACTACTAATACAAATACTACTAATACAAATACTACTAATACAAATACTACTAATACTAATACTACTAATACTAATACTACTAATACTAATACTACTAATACTAATACTACTAATACTAATACTACTACTACTAATACTAATACTACTAATACTACTAATACTACTAATACTACTAATACTACTAATACTACTAATACTAATACTACTAATACTACTAATACTAATACTAATAACAACACTAATAACAACACTAATAACAACACTAATAACACTAATAACAACACTAATAACAAGAATAACAACAATAATAACAATAGCAATAGCAATAACAATAATAATAACAATAACAATAACAATAACAATAACAATAACAATAACAATAACAATAACAATAACAATAACAATAACAATAACAATAACAATAATAATAATAATAATAATAATAATAATAATAATAATAATAATAATAATAATAATAATACTAATAATAATACTAATAATAATACTAATAATAATACTAATAATAATACTAATAATAATACTAATAATAATACTAATAATAATACTAATAATAATACTAATAATAATACTAATAATAATAATAATAATAATAATAATAATAATAATAATAATAATAATAATAATAATAATAATAATAATAATAATAATAATAATAATAATAATAATAATAATAATAATAATAATAATAATAATAATAATAATAATAATAATAATAATAATAATAATAATAATAATAATAATAATAATAATAATAATAATAATAATAATAATAATAATAATAATAATAATAATAATAATAATAATAATAATAATAATAATAATAATAATAATAATAATAATAATAATAATAATAATAATAATAATAATAATAATAATAATAATAATAATAATAATAATAATAATAATAATAATAATAATAATAATAATAATAATAATAATAATAATAATAATAATGACAACAATGATAACAATAACAAAAATTATAACATAAGCAAGTGAAAGTGACATAAAACAAGTAAAGTGAACTTAATCTGCACACATGGGAAAATGAGTTGACAGCAGCAGCTTAATTGTCGGTGTATAGGTATAGGGAGACCAAAACTCTTATCAAGCCTTCTTGACTAAATAATTGTGTGTGCTGCCATTGCTGAAACTATTACATGAGAAGAGCATGTTACTTCTTTCAGAAGAAGAACGTGTATCACACATCTTTAGAAATCATCTACCGTATTCATTAGGTATTTAGTGCCCAGTGACCTATGAAGCTTCTAGATCTCTGGATGGTGTGAGAAGAATGAATCTCCTACATCTGCTCTATCTGCATTATACCCTCAAGCAACCATCCCTGTTACGACGTGCGCACAGGTGTTTGGATATTGGCAACATTACTTATGACAGTTCTATTATTCCTTTCAGCCAACTTCAGTTGTCAAAGATTTAATTCCGTAGGCCTGATTGCTGGCCCTAGCCTGTATTTCACCACTAAGCGAGCCTTGAAGCACATTTGTAACTTATACCTTGCTTTCAGTGAAGTAAGTTGTGATAATTTCAAAGAATTATGTAATTTATGGGGAGATTGAAACATTTACCCACCAAAGTTCAACGTGCCAGATTCATGATCCATTACCTCTAAAATATTTAGATATAAATTGAACCTTTTACGGAATATTACTGTATGCTTTTAGTCTAAAGGTATTAATCAATTGATTAATATTTATCAGCATTTTAATAAATAATCTGATAACTTACTATATTGAATTAGATACCTAGAAGAATTTCAAAATTTGTATAACCTTGAAATTGTGGTCTATTATCTTGAATAGAGCGGAAAATTTATACCAGATAATGTTATTGATTGAAACGTTCCTTTAATTTACAAAGAAAGAAACCACACCACGTGGGCATGAGCACGAAGTAGCTCTGTTTAACATAAACACAAATTCGTAGGTGGGAGACTGTCTGCGTCAATTCAAAAGGTCCGAGCTCGAATCTCGGTCACGGTGAGTTTTCTCTATAAGGTTTATTCCGGTGTTTTCCCTTTCCTGAAATATGAATGTCGGGTAACTCCAAGATCAATGGATCCTGGGCTCATCTGAGCACCATTTTAACTATTTTAATCCTCTGATATGACTTAACGGTGGAGGACGTCAACTAAATTGCAGATATAAATTTAGAGGAAATGTTCTCCTGAGTGATTCGCTAAATATATTGACGGTATATCGTGAAGGAGGCAGTGCCATTTATATATTAAATATGTATTATGCACTATCGTATTTGGCACAAAGAAGGATATTTGAACCATTAATATTGATTGTTTATGACAGTTTACACATTGACTTCCAACTTAGCGCTGCATAACGAACCAGTTACGCACTTTTTGGGGTTTCTTACGATTTAATGCACCCTTAGTAAAATTCCCTCAATTCTATCTGCTTTATCAACAAAACAGAGTAAACCGTATTTCAGGTTGGCTCTTCAGTGGTACTGGAAGATCTGGTGTCTTTTGTTTGTTAACTGCTCTGAGATATATATTCGAGGAACTGTTTTGTGCTGTTTCTTAGATATCACGTTCAAAATAGTAGAGACATGTACCGTCTGAATAGGATAAAACCGTAGCCTTGTAGCGTTAATCAATGTTCTGACACAGAGCTCTAGTACGACAACATTTACACAAGGGTTCCATTGTGCAAGGTTCCATATTGGCGACAGAAAGGAACACACAGAGCATTTAGCAATGTTTGTTTCTCTGTGTTGATAACAGCGATTCTTAATGTGCAACGTGCGCGAGCATAAATAATAGCGCTATAAACTAAAACTACACTGATATTTATCGGGTTAAAAAATTACCGAACGCTATGATAAGTTGAAGACATGTAACTGCGAAAACTATAATACGTTTCTACCATAAATACTTAGTAAAGAATATTTACAATTACTTACTAAGACCTCTGCTTCGTTAATTACCGTATACATAAAGTAATCCCTTTGTCTGCTCCAGTACTCATACATAAGTGGTCTGAAAATTTTCCGACCTAATAAAGATACAAAGACTTTTTCAGATTTTTATTTTATTTTTCAACATAATCTCCTTGTAACTCTAAACACTCCTCCCATCGATGCTTCCATATCCGTAACCCATCCAAATAGTACTCGGCGTATTTCTCTGGAAAAAATTGTTCACGAGGCTGATTGCCTCTTCATTTGATGAAAATCTCTGTCCTCCGAGCGCAATTTTCAGATGAGGAAATAGAAAGAAGTCGCTTGGGGCTAGCTCTGCTAAGTAAGGCGGATGATCGAGCAGTTCAAACCGTAATTCGTGGATTTTCGCCATTGCAGCCTCTGAATTGTGGGACTTTTCTTGGTGAAATAGCTTTATCTGCAAATGTGGCCGTTTTCCCGCAACTTCTGCCTTCAGCTTGTCAAGTAATGACGCATAGTATGCTTCTGTAATGGCTTTTCGTTTTTTAAGATAATCGATTAAAATAACTGCATGACTATACCAAAAACAGTCGCAATCAGTTTCTAACCCAAAAAGTAGTATTTGGTTTTTTTGCCGGGTCCCCCTTTGCAGTCCACCATGTGCGTATTTCTGTTTCGGGCGTATAATGGTGTATCCAAGTATCATCTACAGTACTCAATCCGCGGCAAAACTCGGATTTATTACGACTAAAATGGGCCAACAGAGGTTTGGTAATGTTCATTCGAACATTTTTTGGTCAACGTGAGCTAACGCGGCACCCAGCGCGGGCAGCTTTCTCATGTCTAAGTGTTGATTTAATACTTGACAAACACACACATATATACATGTGCCATGTTCACAGCCTCTGCTACCTCTCTCACTTTAATTCGGGGGTCGTCTAGCACCATTTGGTGAACCTCGGCGATGTTTTCGTCGGTAGTTGCAGTTTTTGGACGTCCCGAACGTTCATCGTCTTCCAAGCTCTTAGGCCACGTTTAAATTCATCTGTCCAAAATTTTGCTTTTGTAAATGATGGTGCAGGCTCCCCACACACAGAATTCAACTCATCTTTGATTTCGTAGGCATATTGCCTTTCAAAAGCAATAATTTAATGACAGTTCGATAGTCGATTTTGCCCGTTTTTATAATAACATTTACATCAAATCACTCAAACGACTGTTACATAACAAGTGAGCGTCCAAAATGGCTGAAATTTACTGCAATGTCAATGTCTAATTTCTTGACGGTAATGAATACCGCTCGTTATAACGCCAGACGCTTTCCTAGAATCGCATGTTCATTGACAAAACACAATTATGTGAATGACTGGATGCTAATTAATTGAGTACCATATTTTCGTGAAACATATATCAATGATTTCGTTTAATATGAGCTTAGGGCCCCAATTCAGTAATTTCGTTTAATATTTTGTTTATATCCCAGTTCAAACGGAGTACCAAAATGGGAGCTTTTTGCAACACTCCTCATTCCAAGTGAATCTTATCCATTTTTCTACTGCAGGTATGTAATATGCTAACGAGAAGTCTCTGATAGCTTAGCCAAAACGTAATTTACTTTTTAGCAGTAAGATGAGCTATTAACAGCTATCAGGAGACAAAATAGATACAGATGTGTTCTTATTGTTAGCCTTTTACAAAACTCCACCGATGATAAGGTCACTCAAAGTGCCAGGCATCATAATAGATTTTATGTTCATTTAAGTTAATGTATCTCGTAATATTGTGTCCAAGATTTGTAATTATGATCTTAGATGTTGAACGTTTCCTTAAGTTACTCAGATCTTCACCTATGTATAACTATTCCTCACTTAAGGTGAGAAGGTGCTTCACTTGGGGTTAACATTCACGTTTTTGTTTTTACATTTTATTATAGTTTCATCCCTATAGATTACGAATGCACAGTTAAAATATTCATTGGAGCAATATTTTATACCTAATATGCTTATATATTAGTGAGTGTTAAGTTGTTGCCACGCCCCTTTTCGTAAACTTTCAGAAAATCAATCACAACTTCTTTAGTTCTGAACAGATATTTCTGAACTAACCTTTGTTTTGTAGGGGATAGTTCAAGCTTCCTCTTGATATTACTGCAACTCCTATGATGCTAGTTTTTCTTTGATCTTTGGCTTTTTTTGAACAGTGATTTGTTTTGAATATTTTGTACTAGTAACTGGTGAATATATGATATGGGTAGACCAAAAAATTTGGAAAGAGAAAGTTTACAGGCAATGGTTTTACTAAAACAGAACAGTAAATGTGGACAGTTTAGATGCAATAGAAAATGAAACCACATATAATATTGAGGTTAGTAGGCCCATTTCACACAGTACATGTGCCAATCTTGATAGTCATATACAGAAATTGATGAGCTGTGAGTCCTGAAAGCTGATAAATTGTTTGAAGAACTGGTCAAGAAGGCAAGAAAATGAAGAGAAACTATAAAAGAACAAGGAAGGTTACAGAGGATCAAGACTATGCAGCACGAATATGAGTGACCCATGTGAATGAGTATGTGGTGTTCTAGGGTCCGTGGACAGCGAGGGCATATGAGCCCAACTCTGACTCACGTGAGAAGTCAGTAATCAATATAAAAACTTTAAAGCTGTTTTTCTCAGTTTCAGATATTTTCAGGTTCTGCTACACTTTTTTTTTTAAAAAAAAAAGCTATTGAACTAAAAGATATGAGTTTTTGTGTGTATGAAGCATGCTTATAAGAAAAATAATAAAGGATTTTCTCTGATATTCATAATACTGTTTAGAAAATAAAATTATCTAAATTTAATGATTGTTAAAAATAAAGTAAAAAATAATAACAAAATATAAGTACAAAATTTTCAAATAATAATAGATATTATTTAAGGTAAAGGTTCTAAGAACATTCCTGAAAATTTTCATGTACTTATCAATAATAATTTCGTAGTAATGCGTACCCAAAAATCATGAAAATAGCATTGCGGAATTAGGCAGTACCTTCTCACTTTAAGCGTGGTCACTTCAGTTTCAGTGTTTTTGGGTTCTCCCACGCAGATGTTCGAGGGTGCGGAATTAGGCAGTACCTTCTCACCTTAAGCGTGGTCACTTCAGTTACTGCGTTTTGGTTCCTCCCGCGCAGTTGGACGAGGGTTGAAGTCCTGCCTTGGGTATGGGTGTTTATATTTTTAAATGCGTAAAACAAAAAGGATATACCACTATTAACAGTAAAGCGCCGAAAGGTAAAGGGAACAATTCAATTCTTTGCCTGGACCAGAGCTTATGCCACAAATATGGACTTTATAATTGAGAAGGCAAATTGTAAAGAAAATTCTATTTGACTTTTCACACAAAAGAATGCAATGTATTTTATACCTATTGATATTAGCTGTTGCTTTTAAAGTTTTTCTTTGTTAGTGATAACTAGTATGCCTTGCTTTGTTGAAAAATTTTGCTCATAGTTTTTCTTCTTTGATCCAAAGTCTTATATGCATATTTTTCTTTTACTTCCTAATTTGTCTCCACCTCGAGCAGAAGTTCAGACACGTTATCTGCGGGTGAGGGGTTGCAAGACATAATTTTAAAAACAGATACATAAAATAAAATTAAAACGAGTGAGTTCATTGCTATACAGAAAAGGGAAACTATTACATTTATAAACTTACAATTATTACATTCGGAGAATTAGAAGACAAGATGACCCTAAAGTTCTATAGGAGTTTTCCAGTGTGTCTCATGCAAAACTTAACGATAGTTAACAAGAAAGCTTCGGAACTCAGTTCTAACATGCCATACATATTTTCAGGCTACTTCTCGCAGTACTAAAGTTCATGTAACTTTTGAAACGAAGCAGGCGTTTTGATATTATTCATTTAACCTGTGCAATGCACCACATTTCACCGCCTTACGAAGTGACCCGTGATAATATCATGCACTTATGAGCGCCTATGTGCAGGAGAATTGAGACAGTATAAAGCCTTTTAGAATACGGAAATAGTACCTATTTGTACCTGCCACTACCGCTTTGTGTACAAAAGCTACCACTAAAACTAGCTTTCACTTTTACTGGGGATTTATTATAAATACTCATTTAAAGCAGATTAATGATAACACATATTGTTGGTACAATTGGGTATCATTTCTTGATAACGGTTCAAATTATACGTCAATGTATTAAATTGAACTATGTATAAGTCATAGAACCTGTAGGACTTGAACATCATATCATTTCAAAATACTTCAACTTATTTAAGGCAGATTTTATCAAACTTTCGATATATATAAATTTTGTTTTTAATGACAGCAAAACTACACTATTACCACCACCAAAAATAACGATAACACTATGAACTACAGGAAAAACAATAACAATAATAATATAGGAAAGGCTGGTGCTGCCAAACACATATCTATATGCAAGTGCAAGTGTGGTAGTGGTAAGCACTTTGACATAGGACACTATTCAAAACATAGTAGTCACTAATTAGGTACTTATATTCGGCTAGAGCATCTTGTCCCCTCCGTACTTTCAGATATTAAATTAAGCGCAACTTTAGAAATCTCATTTTTATTGACAGCTAACTAGGATCAAACATAATCTCAACTCATGTTATAATAGTGTTCTGCATTGTGCCAATTCGTTCTACATTTTAGTATACACAGCAGTCATACCACATTAAAACACAAAACGAAATACTCTGCAGGGAGAACCGATGAAAAGGGAAACTGCATCCAGACAGAGGACGGAGTCAGCGAAGCTGCAGAAACATGAAGTCTCAAACAACTGGAGAAATTGTCGCTGAAGCTTCTCCCAGCGAAAGGGTGATGAAACTTCCCAAGTGGCCTGGACCTTCTACAAGTGGATGCAGGGAAGAGTGTTTTACATAATACACACAACGGTATTATCCGCTAAGTTCGTCGGACACCGACAGCTACACTTCCAAGATATTAAGGAAGTAAAGTGAGGCAGGGAAGGAAAAGAGCCCAGGGAGTAAGGGAAGTACACCCCATCATTCGTCTAGTGACAAGGGAAAATCACGGAAAACCCAATCAAGAGATTAGGTCTAATCCCCGACCTTTTAATGCGAGACGCAGACAGCGCCACCTCTTTCGGTGCTTCTGGTTATATTGGGTCCTTTAAGCCACGAATACGAAGCTGTGACATAAACACAAAGCTATGTGTACTGTGCTCAAAGTTGAACCATCAATCAGTCACTGTCTGAACTAGGAAGTGTTTGAAATGGCGATGATTAGAATTTGTGTTTGATTGGCTATATTGTACTTCTAAGATTATTCTTTAAAGTTCTTCTTTTTCGATCTGGCCTTAGAATAAGATCCCAGAGAGCTGGTTTCACAGCTGGTGTCATCGTGGGTATCCTGCGAGGAAGTTAGAGATATGCGAGAGAGCAAATAATTTTGCAATTTTACCTAGAGAGGTATCCACTTTAATGCGTTGCTATTTATGTTCGTCTAACGTTTTTCCACAAACTTCACATAATTTACCATCTGATGTTTTATGCACTGCCGTAACCACAATAATGTCTGTATAGAACAACCACGTTTAAATGATGTAAATATTGATACGCATTTGTTCTTTGCATTATTGTGAGTTGCGAATACATTTACAACAATTATATCTTAACAAATGGAACCTATATTGTTTTATTTTTCTTTCCGACTATTGGAAACGGAATACATAATCAAATCTGTAACTTTGCTTTATTTTCCTTTCTAAACTCCCTTAATTCTAATTTTATGTTACAGATACAGTCCTCCAGACGATATATAATCGCTTGTTTTCCATTTTAATCTAAAGGCTCTGGTTAGCAGATTCTGTGTAAAGAAAATTCTGTGTGTTGCACTACTGTAAATCTCATCACGGGATTAGTACAAGTTTATGATGTAATTCCGAAAGCAAACAAGAACAAAACTTGTGGATTAATAAAGCTATTTCGCTTGCAAAGAGATTTCTAATTTTCAGCAAGTAAGATAAATTAATTTACATTTAAAGCTGCTGGACCATGGCAAAATAATTTTTCACTTTCTGTTATATTTCCACTACATACATTTCCCAAGGGATTACTACGTTTTGGGTAACGCAATTCGCCTCTTTCTAAGCCTTTTCTGTCTTCAGGATATAATAAAATATGGGTCGTGTTTGTTTTTTCCCTTTTCAGAAAAAAATGGTCGTATTCATTTCGAATTTAAATGTAGGGAAACAAAGCTCTGGAATATTTATCTTGGTGGAGAGAAGAGATCTGCTTGTACTGACTAATTGTTCCACGGTCTCCTGACGTTTCTAATAGCCTTTTAAACTCGTTACGCTGTGCGGAGAAAACTGTGAGCTGAGGTAAGTTAAACAAGAATGTCCTGATAGAACTCTCAACGTATTTAACTAACGTTGTTAAAATGTTTCGGTCAGCGAGACGTTCAGTAAGGGAATGAGACAGAGTGCTAATTTTCTCCTGTTAGAATACTTCACACTTAGTCTCACGTTTTTCTGTGATCTTCTTTCCTCACATTTAAACAAGAAGACTAATAGTGCATTCTACATAAAAAGTACTTATGACGAAGTCAATTGATCCGTATTTATTTACAAGATATTTCCTCTGCTCCTTGAGCAATTGTCTAGCATAGCTTAACACAAAGTAGAATCTGCTTAGGTTTCAACATTCGTTCAGCGAGATTGTGTAATCCAAATTAATTCATGTTGATCATGCAACCGAAACTTATTTAACTGGCCTAGCTAAAGATTTACCACATTTGGATGTTTTTATAAGCTAATGCGTGAAGAAATTCGAAGACTAGTGTGTGAAATAATGTACAATGCACGGGAACAACATGTAGTATCGGCCGTGTTAAGCTTCTGACTTTACTCTGTAGCCGTGGTGGTTAATCGGAATCTTACTGTATTATTCTCTTACCTCAAGACATGTTCTATACATTTTATAGTATAATTACTTTTGTTTTTAGTTATAGTACTTTATCACATCGAAAGTAAAAAAGTCTTTTCTCTTACAATATAGATTGTCAGTGATACATTGCACTGCCACATATAGAATAATAGAAGAATACAAAAGCATGGGAACTTGTCACTATTTCTGCTCATTTCACAAAAGTTTAGCACACTGCTTTACGAGATCGCAAATATAGCGCTGCTATAAGCCTCAGAATATCTTCCGTGCGCTAAGAGCTACATTAACCACAATCAAGCACTCAGAGCAGACAAAGAACTGAAGAGAGGAAGAAGATATTCGATTATACCGCAGGTGGATGCAATAGGTTGCTACTGCTTACTGGAGGCCACATGGAGCTGAAAGGGAAATCACAGTAGAGGCTGGTACTGCATGCAGGCCGATACTGCCCGACTCTCCCCTAATTATCCGAGGATTATGACAGCTGACTGAGACGGCCATCAAATCAATGCAGTTTCAAAAACTTGTTTAAATCTAAATGTTAGAACTATGGAGTACACTTGTAAAACTTGTTTGTTATTTGAAAACACTTAAGTTAAAATCTTATTAAAATATTCCATAAACAACGGTTATACAATCATTAAGTTACAAACATATCCAGCAGGGTCTTAACTCTCTGACAGTGCGAAAAAAGGATATCGTAGTGGTATTTAACTCTAGTGTAAATTCTTACTATTAAAAACAAACTTTAAGTATAGGAAACTGACAAATTAAAGAAACAACCAAAAGTAGCAAATGATGATGCAATCCATACCACCGTAAACAGAAATAGCCTTATGCATATGTAACAACGTCCATCCATTCCATTTTTGTGTAACAGTGGTTAACAGTAACAAAAGCATGATTCCAACTTTGTCCATTCACTCCAAGCTATCACGTTTAACAACGTAAGGGTCATACATAGGACATTATTTTTGGAATGATTTACATAACATTTATCCACATGAAAATCAGTAATATAAAACAAGCCCAAAAATAATATATTGTGACTTCGTGGGTTCGTAGAATTAAAAGTCTTGTTTACAGAAATTTAAAATGCTCTCTATTGCAGTAAAATACGATTTGTACACCCCTTGCAGTAGTAAAAATTACAGATATCAAGGTCTCTTGTTGCTTCACCACACGTAAACAAACGAAATAAAGTACTGCACTACACTTCAAATGTCCACACACTCACAATTACTGTTCAGCTGCAACTCAATTAACAACTCACTAGCAACTGACTGCGATGTAATACTTTGCCAACTTTAAACCTCCAGTCAATTCTAGAAAGCCGCCGAAGTTTCAAGGCCTTCCACGGCGGCAAGATAAATGCAGAACTATTCTCTTTCTCTCTTTGTGTCTCTGTCGACAAGCATTCAGCATGTGCCCACGCGCCGGCTGCTGCTTGCGACAGCAACGAATCAATGCGATCGGTGACAATATTCAGCATTCCATTGATATTGTGACTTTGTGGGTTCGTGAAAATCAAAAGTCGAGGCTTCAAATACGAAAACTGCACTTTATTTTCCTAGCAAATACATTCTTCACATCACAATTTGCTAGCAACCTCAAAACTGTTTATTTTACCAACTCTACATTCAACTGTCTCTCACTTACGGTAACGATCGGCCATCATTTTTCATCGGCTTCGCGAGCCTACCACCAGGGTGACACTGCTCCCTCCTCAAGGCTGGTCGTCCCGAACAGCGCCTTCGTAGCGGGCCAGGCGATCCAGGTGTACCACCAACATCTTTCCTCGGGGCACCTTCTGGATGCGGTAGACCACGTCGTTAATCCTCCTCATCACACGGTACGGTCCTTGCCATGGCTGCTGAAGCTTCGGGCAGCGTCCCTTGGTCCGGGTCGGGCGGTACAACCAGACCAGATCACTTTGCCGGAACCCTTGGCTGTTGGCTTGCCTGTCGTATCGGGTTTTCATGCGGTCGCTCGCCTTCTGGATGTTCTGGCGAGCCATCTCGTGCATGTCATGGAAGTGGTCCACCAGGTTCTCCACATCCTTAAAGAGTGGCCCCAAGTCTGCGTCCGCCAGCTGCTCCCTCCTCAGGCCTGCGCTATCCCAGCCATCCGCAGGCACTGCCGTGACTACTCGAACTGCTGCAGCACGCTCCTTCCCCTCCACTCTTGTGCATTGGCCGCACTCTTCTGGACAGGATCTTCGGGACATAGCGTCCACGTTACCGTGACTCTTCCCTCTGCGATGTTCCGAGGTGAAGTCGTACTCCTGCTGCCTCTGAACCCAACGTGCTATCTGGCCTTCCGGTCGCGCCGTCACCATCACCTCGCTCCTCGCGAGGACAACCACGTCTTCGTTCAAGATGACCCTGCAAATTCCAAGGCGCTCTTCTGGTTGACGGAGTATAACCTCTTCTCCGTTGAGCCTCAGGACCTTCCTGCCGACGTCGACCGTCGCCTCGTGGCTCCTGAGGGCATCCAGTCCCAGAATCACCTCCTCAGCCACCTTCGCGACGAACACCCACATACGCACGGCACTCCGTCCCAAGGTCAGCTCCAGCAGGGCCTCCTTCTCCACAGGCATGGTGTCGCCCGATGCCGTCACAAGCTCGTATGGTCGGCTCGGCTTCCTCGTCGGCAAACCCTTTGCCACGTCAGGTCTGATGATGGTCACGACCGCCCCAGTGCCCACTAGCACGCGGCACGGCTTTCCTCTTACCCAGCCGTCCGCGATGAGGTTGTCATCCATCCGCCGGCTGACGGCGCGCAGTGTCACTCGAGGGGATGGTGGTGATGGCGCCGACGTGCCCCTCTCCACGACGGCCCTTACTCGTTTTCCGGCTGCTCTTCCTGGTGTGGGCAGTTTCTCCGCAGGTGTCCGGGCTGTCCACACCCCCAACACAGGCCAATAGGTGTTCGCCGGCATCCCTCAGCTGGTCTACTGTCTCCGGCGTAGCGGACACTCCTCGTTCTCGACGTCAGGATAGATGTTACTTTGGCCGCCTCCATCCTTAATGCCGCTGTTAGCGCCTCCTGGATGGTTTTATAATCGCCGAGCATTAGGCGCTGACGAATCTCCGTGTACCGTACCCCGTCAACAAAATTGTAGGTGGCTTCCCGGGATACGAACTCCAGTGGCAGGTCAACCAAGGCCTTGCTAGCCAGCTGCTCGATCGCTATGGCGAACTCCTGCAGCGTCTCCCCCGGCTGCTGCGACCTTGCCTTTACTTGGCTGCGGTACGCTGCGGCTAAGCGGTGGTTCCCGAAGCGATTTTCCAGGGCCTCCCAGATGTCCTTGGGCGCCGCCGTCGTCTGCACCGCGTTTAGGATTTCCGCGGCCCGTCCCTGGAGTTTGGCTATTAACTGTGTGGCCTCCTCCTCCGGTGACCATCTGTTGTGCTTGGCCACTGTGTCGAACTGGCGGCGGAAGACCTCGAATGTTGAGGCGCCGTCATATTTCGGAGGTTTGACGCGCGCCGATGTTGTGTTGCGTCCCGGTGCGTCAGCCTTCAAATCCTTCAGTCTCCTGCCGACGACGTCGTCCACCATGGCGTTCAGGGACTTGACGCTGCTGTCGGCCTTTTCCTCTAGGTCATTGAAGCGGTTCGCCAGGTCCTCGACGCGCTCGTCCACTTGGCCCATCCGCTTGCCCAGCTCCGTCACGTCATCCCTCACGCCGGCCAACTGTTCCTCAAATTTGGCGGCGAGGGCCTCGTTCGCCTCCTTTATTTCCGTGGCCAGACTGTCTTTTGCTGCCTTCATTTCTGTGGTCAATTCGGTCTTTATTTCTTTCAACTCTGCGGCCAGGTTGTTATTTGCCGCTTCTGTTTTTGTTGTTAACTCGTTCATCTTCGCGGCCAAGTTGTTATTTGCCGCGTCCGACTTCGCTGTTAATTCGTTCATCTTTGCAAAAGCATTTCCAATGCCGATTTCATGGCCATAATGTTCGGTGATGTTGTTATCCCGCTTCCTGACACCATTTGTGACTTTGTGGGTTCGTGAAAATCAAAAGTCGAGGCTTCAAATACGAAAACTGCACTTTATTTTCCTAGCAAATACATTCTTCACATCACAATTTGCTAGCAACCTCAAAACTGTTTATTTTACCAACTCTACATTCAACTGTCTCTCACTTCCGGTAACGATCGGCCATCATTTTTCATCGGCTTCGCGAGCCTACCACCAGGGTGACAATATTCACCGAAGTATTTTCATTTGGTATAAGAGCTGCACTATCTTATTTATTATAGATATTATAATCAATAATTAACAAATTTGGCGAAAAAGTGCTTTATAAATAACAAATAACTAATAAATTCTGAGGTAAGTACTAGCTCTAGTTGACTTAAATATAACACACATGCAATTACGTAACATATTTCTTTTGTTCTTTTGACCTTTAACTGCAATGGTCATACCGGCGGCCGTTTTCCTTTGGGAACATGTCGCGATGGTGTTATCTCGTAGACGTTGACTTGCTGGAACTTTTGGATCTTTCTCTAATCATTTTATCACGCACACATTCGCACTCTCATTCATACTTCCAGACTCTGGAGAAGATAGGGAGTCCTTCTGGTTGGAGAAAAGTCCCCATGGGAATCGAACCCAGGACCACTCCCAAGGCAAGCAGGTGCTCTACCGACTGAGCTACGAGGACATTCCGCAAAATATTCTTTCCCTCTTCAGTAGCAAATAAGCTAAATAAGTTACTCAGTGAAACGAAATGGTCTTTTCCTACCAATATCTTTGTTGTAAAATATAAGAAACTTTGAATTGATGTGTAATGCCTATCTTTCAATACGCTTCAAGAGCCAGTATCATATAAGTGCTGTCAGTATGCCGGAATGGTGTCCCTTAGGAGCTCTTTTACATGCCAATAAATTTACTGACCGGGAGGGGGGGGGGGGCTGACCACTGTCTGATTATTGGGGTGAGCAGCTACAACCTCGTGATCATTAGGCCAACGCCTAAGCATAGGCATTAAGGTATTGTAACGATTACACATATACCTTGTGCATATGTCATTGACCGTTTATGCATATTTAAAACCAAATTGAAAGTGACAAAAATAACAAAAGAAAAAAGAAACACAGATTAACGATAAATCTCCTCTTGATTCACATACATCCAGATAATTGTTCACAGTTTGCCTGCTTCTCCAATCTGCCGGCACATACTGACCTACTGAATGATTTCCAGGAAATCTGAAGAATTTTTCTTACCACTTAATTTTATTTCTCACTGTTTGTCACGCGTTCCGAAGAAAAATATGAACGCATCACGCAATGAGCAGATTCTCCAACCACAAATGTCAGACATTTTCTGTTGGATTTTTTTCAACTTCTTAGTCTAAAACATAAAATATCACAGTTTAATGCCAAGTCTAATGAATACTGCTAACAAATAGAAGTCAGCGGAGAAATAAAATCAGAGAAAATAAATTAGAAATAGTTCCACAATAGGAAGGCTCCTTGTTGAACAATTTCTTTGAAAATAATTGAAATAATGTGAGAATGGCAGATAGTGTTAGACAAAAACATAATGCACACAAGATTTTGTGATTGTTAAGAAAATGAACTTACTTAAAGAAGGTGTAGTGGGAGTTAACTCAATACGGTGAGGAGTAAGTGATGGTTAAAAATGCAAACGACAAACGCTTTTTATTGGTTGTGAATTAGAGATGAAGTAGTGTAGCACTTTCACAGTATTACCAAAACGAACTACGCGAGATTGTTGTTAATAGGTCAAGGATGGAAGAGGAATAAAATTTGCGTGGTTTGCGTGCAGATACATAAACAATTTCACATCAAATGAGATTTGCCTTACCTTACACACAAAGTTACTTGACATTATTACTTTATTTGTGTTTGTATCTACTTCAGTTTTAAAAGAATCAAACATATTTGAAAGAAACAATATATATATATTTTAACTGTGGTAGTTTATACTCAGAAACTTCAATGTTATGGTTAAGAGAGGAAATCATTGAAAATATTTAAAATATCTATGGAGATATTGAACATCCAAGTAAACTAGATATGTTAAGTGAGTAGCAAATACCAAAAGCACTCAAAAGCTGAAGTTGATTGGCAAGAGTATATTATTATTTATTATCCAAAACGTAATCCTATTTTACCAGTAAGGTATGTTAGGCTTCTAGTTACATCACACAAATACAAAGATCAAAATAACAGGACATGATAATAATAATGATAACGTTTTAAAAATTTGGCCAATAAAGTGCTCAAAGACTGAATTGCGACATTTTTAGGAATACATTAAACAACGGTGTTTGAATATCTGTATTACAATATGAAAGATGTTGAATAAGATTATATTTCTTTTTGGAATTAAGATCACCTCTAAATATTAAGTGTTCAACACTTTCATCAACACTTTCTCATTTATATAGGTGTTCATCTAGAGAGTTTGCATGTAATCTTTCAAAGTAAGTTTTAAATTTCCCATGTTCGATAGCAAACTGGGTCAAAATAAAATAGGTGAAAACTACTTGCAGTTTACACGATCACTAAAAGTACGAGTAAATAATTTCGAGTGATTTGTCCTTTTACGCTGTTTATCCAAGTGCTGTTGCACATTTAAAAAGTTTATTTTTGCAGTGGTTTTTGTTAACGAATGTGATTGTAGACTCTTTAAAAGTGAATTCGTTTTGGGATAATGCGTAAAGCTTAGCAATTTCATCTACCCTCTCATTTCCTTGTATACCCTTGGCCTCTTACACACGTGATTGTTGTTGGTTATATCATTCCTTATTTTGTTAACAAGTGAATATGTGGTATATTTGTCTCCTATAACACTGAAAGATGCCTAGGAATCACTATGTACACATGTGCTATGGTTATTACTGTGGCAAGAGTATAAAAATTGAGTTGTCAGAATAAGGTGATTACTAAGAAATGCTCTGGAAGAAAGAATGAACTATAAAATGTTCAAATCAGCAGAAAGAATCAAAATAACAGGCAATATAGAGGTAAACTTGTATATTCCGATATGAGAATCGAGCCCAGAATAAAGGCTGTATTTTAAGGGAGGTATATGTTATTCAACATAAAAGTATAACAGAATGAATGTGATAATGAAATAATGAAATAAGTGAGTAGAGCCAGACTGAAAAATTAAATTTCTAGCCGCGATTTGAAACACGGGTCTCCCGCTCTCCATGCTGTCGCTCTAACCATCTGAGCCACTATGGCCAACATGCCGACATGACATTAAATTCTCCAACAGACTCATGTGTTTTCCCGGTAAACCACTAGGGGTTCTCATATGCTATGAGACACGCAGCTTTTGTGGCGAATTACTATGCTGTAAGTACTTAAGCCCGAGGCTTCATAGTTCAACCACTATTCAACAACAACTCTATGCTTAGAGCAACCGCACGGAGAGCGGGAGATCCGTGGTTCAAATCTCGGCTATGGTATTGAATTTTTCAGTCTGGCTCTACTGGCTAGTGTGGGAAGAAATGATTATTTCCATCAATTTACCTGAATAACACAGTGGTTTAACTATGAAGACTGGGATTTAAGTACTTACAGCATAGTAAGTCGCCACAAAAGGTGCGTGTCTCATAGCATATGAGAACCTCTAGTGGTTTAGCGGGAAAACACATGAGTCTGTTGGAGAATTTATTGTCATGTCGGCATGTTGGCCATAGTGGCTCAGATGGTTAGAGCAACAGCATGGAGAGCGGGAGACCCGTGTTTCATATCCCGGCTATCGCATGAATTTTTCAGTCTGGCTCTATTTATTCAAACCTTAGCCTGCACACGGCTAGTGTGGAAGAAATGATTAACTCCATCAATATACCTGAATGAAATAAATTTGATGGCGTGCTATGAACGATTAGTTTTGAAAACTATTTTACTAATTCATTCATGTTTGGTAATTTTCATTTGGTAAATTTCCAATTTCTGTTATCAGTTAATATCGGTTCCAAATTCTGTTAATTGATAACAATTCATAGGGGTATTTATAATTTTTTCAGATATCTGGTATCGTCAGCTCAGGCTCGATGTATTTGTAAATAATTATTATATCTTCCATGAAGTAATAAATGGGCATTTACGGAAGATAATTAACGAAATTCTTTTGGACAGCTGCTTAAGTTTGTTAAAAGTAATATTAATTTGCTTCAGTGGTTTGAGGTCCGGGAGAGCTTTCTACATTTGCATAGAATGTGGTCTTTTACCTCAGTGCTACAAAATGTGTGTCATTCCAGCTGCTAAAATGTAAATGAAGGGAAGTTGTCAGAGTAATTATTATCTCTGGAAACATATGCGCCTTTTTCTTGTAACAACGCCTCCAACTCGTAATATTAACTTGGAAGCACTGAGAAGTTATGCAACCCAACATACTTCATATGCATGCATTATAAATCTTAACGGGGAAGTTCAGTTCCGCTGTCTTATTCTTTTAACAACCTCAGCACATGCTACTGAGATAAGGAATGTGTTGGTTCCTGGTATCCAAGTCTCTCGTTGGTTCTACAGCACTGCTGAGCAAGGAATTTATGACTCTTCGCCTCTTAAAGTGAGCGAGGATGCCAAAATGTCTACCCTCTAGCAAAACACAAAAGTGCACATCATTTGTACTTCTGCATAAGTGGATGAAGAAGCGCATAAGAGACGGCTGTATGCCTACGAATATGCTTGTAATTACTTGAAATCACAACAATAAACTTTAAATATTTAAATTTAATTTTATCTTTAAACGTCTGCATTTTATGATAATCTTTTTATATTTGTTATGCACGGATCTGATTCTAACTTCACTTCTTTTAGCACTGTTTACTAATTAAACAATTCCCGATTGCCATTTTGTACACTGGGATGTTTAATGAATTTAATTTCATTATAAGTTTCGTGGATTAATAATAACTAAACATAAGATTTGTAGCTGCTCACCTTCACTAATCTTGATCTCAATCTGGTCTCGATTTATATTAGTTCCGACCCTCACTGGATTTATTCTCACTCAAACGTACGTAGTGATCACTCCGTCATGCAAAAGCGCTTTTCTGGCGAGCAGATTATAAAAGGAAGAGCAACAGCATTATTATTGTGACTATTGTTATCAATCAAAACCCAGATGATGCAAAGTTTTTTATTATAAACTTCGTTAGGTTTTCAATCAGATTCTATAAGGGGCTCCACCTCCTTAAGTTCAGAGTGAAGCTTGCTTATTTTCTCGCACTCCTTATGTCCGTCTTACAGACGCCGATGAATTCCGAGGTTAATGTTAAAATGTCGTCTAGAAGATGTTGGATACTTTTCCGAAATCTTGCTTAGTACGTTTAGAACAATTTGCTTTCTTCCCATTTAAAGTTATATATATATATATATATATATATATATATATATATATATATATATTCTGTGTATCATTAGCCAATGTCAACATGAAATAGTGGCATTGGATTTTTTATGTTGACTATAAAAAATTAGCCTATATACGGCTAGTGTGAAGAAATTATTATCTTCCATCAATCAACTTAAATAATAAGAGTTAAATGATGAAGCCTAGGACTCAAATACCTTTGATAATAGGTTGCCACAAACGGTGTATATTGAATACGAGAGACCCTATTGGTCTACCGGGGAAATATACAAGTCAAATGGAGAATTTAGTGTCTTGACGGCAAGTTGGACATGGTAGCTCAATGGATTAGAGCGACTGGGCGGAAACCAGGACATCTGTGGTTCAAATCCCGGCCGTGGCATTGAATTTTTCATGTTGACTCTATCTAGATGAAAGTTGTTTAAAAATATGCTTTTGGTAGTTCTGTTCTTATACTTTGGAGTTTTCTGTTTAGTTTGATAATCGAATTTATATTGCTGGACACAATATTTATAATCTAAACGAGTTTTCAAAACAGGTACTACATCTCTATCCTAAAATTAGAATTTTGCACTATCTGAACGAATATCCAAGTCCTGTGTCCTTTGGGATAGAGAGGTGAATTTCAGCCCACTTTATAGGGAAATGTTTCTTCTAAAAACTGACACCACTTCTAAATATTGCGTTAATTTATTCAAACAACGCTATGTTATCGTTTGTATTATACGTATATCCTTATTTTCCTTAAACAGTATTTTTCCTGTATTATATTTTCTAATAAAAGTGGCCAACGTTTTAAGACCTACTGAAGATAGCTTACTGAAATGTTGCTTTCATAAACCTATATGTTGGACTGGATTAAGATACGGAGGGGATTCGGCACTGCGACTTGTTTTGATCTATTGCACCTATCCACCTAGTGGAGCATCCCCGGGAGGAAGGATGAGGCGTGAGAAGAAAGGGCGGCGATCAGAGGAGCCATTAATTTCAGGGGACAGGGTACCTACACTTAATCAGTTGGAAATTCCCCGACAGGCCAGCTCACCCAACTGCGGTACGGAAACGGCCACCAGATCGGGTTCAGAGATCAGGGGTCGTCCTATCGAAGGACGCAATTTTACTCAAAAGATATCATCTTGCCATGCACCGCCAAATCTCCCGTCGATACCTCTACCCTGAAAGACAATAGAGTTGAAACAGAGAGACAGGACATTTGGGGAAGGTAGTTAAACTATCCAGCATTCGCCTGGTCACCCTGGAAAAAGCTCGAAGAAGTCCATGAGTCAGGTATGGGCCTGCCGAATGCGAGCCACAGACGAAACCTTTCCCGCTCGGTAGTGTATATGTTATTGCTATCTGATTTACTTCGCTGCAAACAATTTTTATGTATTAAGAGATTAAATGCATGATACATTTTAATAATAACATTAATAAACAACATTATTGTAATAAAGTAGTGTCGTAAAATTAAAACCATCCATTTATATCCTTTACACATTGAAACGTCACATATTACTGTTTTAAGATAATGAATCATGATTTAACATGGTGTGTTAGGTAATTTAGTTTTCAATAAATAAATAAATCATTTGTCCCCCTTCTAAATCAGTAACTTTATTGATACTGTTTTTGTCTTTGCTTAGTTCATTTCACTTTTCTATTCTAAATAAAACATGTAAATGGATATTTATATTAGTAGCTTTCGAGAGGAAAGTTTAACAGTCTTGTAATTTACTGTAATTTAGAGTTTGTTATCTGTGGTCACAAAAAACAGTCATTAGAACTGAAAATAAAATACGATTAAGAATGCGGCCAAACTGAACAAAATACTGCATATGTTTTTGTTGAAAATATTTCTGCATCAATTATATTCCCTTGTTATACAAGAAGCCACACCATCTTATAGCTGAAAGCAACTAAAAGAGTAATATTTATACTGAAAACTCCAAAGTTTAAAATGTACATGAGTTTTGAACGTAAAATCCTGGCACATAGGCGAGCAAATCCACATGGAATTACACGGTGCATGAGGTCAAGCCGGGGCTGAAACATTTATTTCGCTTTTTGTTTGTAGCGCTGGAGACAAGTTTCCTTTAGCATTCATTTTAATGCGGCTCTACAGTATTCCCAGGAGACCGTGCGCACGCCGGGTTCAATTACAGTCCCATTGTGATGCAGCACTAACAGATGTTGATAAATGGCAAACAGCTAATGTCCTTATTTGGTGACCTTTACCAGTATTGGTTTACGTGCTTTAATGTGCTTGTCTACCACGTTGAAGTGAAATGTAACTAGCGGGATCCACATCTAAACCGGGTAGCAGCTAACTCTCTTCTCTATCTACCAATCTACTCACCCTCCAACCCATAAGCTATCTATCGGCCAATCTACCCGTCCACCAACCTTCCTAAAAGCTATCCATCGGCCGATCTACCCGTCCACCTACCTTCCTAGAAGCTATCCATCGGCCAATCAATCCGTTCACCTACTTTCCTAGAAGCTATCCATCGGCCAATCTACCCGTCCACCTACCTTCCTAGAAGCTATCCATCGGCCGATCTACCCGTCCACCTACCTTCCTAGAAGCTATCCATCGGCCAATCTACCCGTCCACCTACCTTCCTAGAAGCTATCCATCGGCCAATCTACCCGTCCACCTACCTTCCTAGAAGCTATCCATCGGCCAATCAATCCGTCCACCTACCTTCCTAGAAGCTATCCATCGGCCAATCTACCCTTCCACCTACCTTCCTAGAAGCTATCCATCGGCCAATCTACCCGTCCACCTACCTTCCTAGAAGCTAACCATCGGCCAATCAATCCGTTCACCTACTTTCCTAGAAGCTATCCATCGGCCGATCTACCCGTCCACCTACCTTCCTAGAAGCTATCCATCGGCCAATCAATCCGTTCACCTACTTTCCTAGAAGCTATCCATCGGCCAATCTACCCGTCCACCTACCTTCCTAGAAGCTATCCATCGGCCGATCTACCCGTCCACCTACCTTCCTAGAAGCTATTCATCGGCCAATCTACCCGTCCACCTACCTTCCTAGAAGCTAACCATCGGCTAATCCATCAGCACACCTAACTACCTGGAAGCTATCCATCGGCCAATCTATCAGCACATCTAACTACCTGGAAGCTATCCATCGGCCAATCTACCCGTCCACCTACCTTCCTAGAAGATATACATCGGCCAATCTATCAGCACATCTAACTACCTGGAAGCTATCCATCGGCCAATTTACCCGTCCACCTACCTTCCTAGAAGATATACATCGGCCAATCCATCAGCACATCTAACTACCTGGAAGCTATCCATCGGCCAATCTACCCGTCCACCTACCTTCCTAGAAGCTAACCATCGGCTAATCCATCAGCACACCTAACTACCTGGAAGCTATCCATCGGCCAATCTACCCGTTCACCTACCTTCCTAGAAGCCATCCATCGGCCAATCCATCCGCACACCTAACTACCTGGAAAATATCCATCGGCCAATCTACCCGTTCACCTACCTTCCTAGAAGCCATCCATCGGCCAATCCATCCGCACACCTAACTACCTGGAAGCTATCCATCGGCCAATCTACCCGTTCACCTACCTTCCTAGAAGCTAACCATCGGCTAATCCATCAGCACACCTAACTACCTGTAAGCTATCCATCGGCCAATCTACCCGTTCACCTACCTTCCTAGAAGCCATCCATCGGCCAATCCATCAGCACACCTAACTACCTAGAAGCTATCCATCGGCCAATCCATCCGCACACCTAACTACCTGGAAGCTATCCATCAGCCAATCTACCCGTTCACCTACCTTCCTAGAAGCTAACCATCGGCTAATCCATCCGCACACCTAACTACCTGGAAAATATCAATCGGCCAATCTACCCGTTCACCTACCTTCCTAGAAGCCATCCATCGGCCAATCCATCCGCACACCTAACTACCTGGAAGCTATCCATCGGCCAATCTACCCGTTCACCTACCTTCCTAGAAGCCATCCACCAGCACACCTAACTACCTGGATGCTAGCTATCGGCCAATCCATCCGCACACCTAACTACCTGGAAGCTATCCATCGGCCAATCTACCCGTTCACCTACCTTCCTAGAAGCCATCCACCAGCACACCTAACTACCTGGATGCTAGCTATCGGCCTATCAACACACCCAATAACTACCTAGAACCTAACTGTCGGAGCGTCCACCCGCCCATCTAGCGACCTAAAAGCTATCTCTCTGCCCATCTACCTACCCAACCATCCGATAAAATAAATAATAATAAAATTACCTATCGCCTCTGGTATAGCCTACTTATTTACATATGCTAACCAACTCCTTCCCGAAGGATTGCATGCATGCATAACATAAAACTTAGGCATAGCATTGGTTTTGGAACTTATAGGTATGTTTCCTCTTGGAACTTACACCACAGAGAGCCCTTATGCATTCAAGTCCATTTGGTAAAACTGATTGAGAACGGAAATGAATTTCTCAGATAAGCTGGATTATGTTTGGTTCGCCCATATATGCAGTCCTCTTTGTTTCGCCAAAAGGTTTTTTCCTTAGAACGTCCATAAAATGCACTCTCCATTTTATTGACTGAAAACAAAACCACTACATATGCATATAAGATCATATGCTATTTTGCAGAGTGTATAATTCTCTATCGAATAAACAAAATGCATTTATTTGCACGCAAAACTTACTTCAAGAAACCTGGGTTGCAAAAGTTCCAAATCATTAGGTGCGTAAACTCTAAGGTAAAATTGGTTGTTAGTTCATTGGTGTTATCAAATCTACGTTATTACTTATATTGCATATGCATGCACGTTAATCAGATCAAGGTGTTAGCATATTACTTGCAGCATTCTTAAAATAATTTTACCATAAGTATAGTTGTAATTCTGTCCTCGCACTTCACGCGGTGCACGCGTAATGGTCCTATAAACAGCACAGCGAGTAGGTTAGTACTCAAACTGGTTTAGAAGTCCTAGGGCTTCCAAGGAATTTAATATGAAGGGCTAGCAATTTTTTCCACTTCAAACCTTTAGATGGAAAAACACATCTAATATTTTGATTTTTTCATAAATGGCTATAATGCCCGATTTCACCAACAGATGTTAAAATCGACGTTGACAAATATAACGTAACAATTGACACAGCGCTAACAAATCTGTTAAATTTGTTGCATTTCACCAACCTGTTTTCAGAAAATGTTAACAAGCACGTGTTAACGCCAAGAGACTTGTAAATATTACAGCTATAGAAGGCTATGGGTGAGTCGTATTATTTTCTGAACGTACTGCGATGTGCTTTTGTTTTAATTTTCGTTTGCACACAGCTGAGAAAATGGCGGGTAAAGATAATCGTAAACGGAAGCCGTGAGACAAATTTCTCATCCATGGAGAAACAATTGTTAAACGAAATGAAATGTGTAGTGTTTAACGCCCGTTTTTACTACATACGGCACCACAGGCGATGACACTGATGATACATGAGATGAAGATGGAGCACTAGTGAAATGAGATGGCGGGGGAAACCGGAGATCCCGGAGAAAACCCGCCCCAGAACCGTGAATTGGTTACAAAGGATAAGGAGTGAGTGAGTGTGTGGTGTGTTAGGTCCCGTCGACAACGAGGTCATTTGGGCCCCAAAGGACAAGGATGTCGTGGAAAGTAAGAGGACGGATGCAGTGAATGTAAAAGAGAAAGATATCACGTGGGGAAGAATTGGAAACGAATTTAATTCAAATGCATGAACGAAACAATTTCGTCAGTATTACGTAAATTTAAAACGAGATGCGAAGGACAAGTGACGAGTGACTTAAACGTTTCAAGATGGGAGGAGGACAGTGTGTTATCCTCATAATTCAGTGAATTATAAAATTCGCAAATTTATTAATAGTTGAAAGTAAGGCGAGATCGGCATATTCCTTACGATGCATGTTCTAACCTCTCTGGCACTTCCGCAGTAGCCTTCATAACAACTTGTTTCGACAGTCTATATCTCTGTAGAAAATTTTCTTCTGATAGCTACTTAAAATCATTTTTCCTCATAGGGCATATTACGAATGCCATTTAGACGGTCTTAAATACAGCAAATCCACATCAACAGCTGCGTTCATGCCCGCCATCTTGACTATTTACAACTATTAAGGACTTAACAAGAGAAATTTGGCTTGTTAATTTAACAAGAGATTTAACACGAGTGTTCAGCTAACCCTTGTTGGTGAAATGTAATGTTTGTTGTAACTATTCCTAAACTCGTGTTAAGTCTTAACATCTGTTGGTCAAATCGGGCATAAGAATACTAAAGTTTCTATGTTGAGCATATTTTTATGAGAAATAAAATGTTTATTTTGAATTTTTGTTAATTTATTCTTAAGATCGATTCATTGCGGATGGATTTTGTAAAGCTGTTAAACCGTAGGTGAAAAATTGCAAACATTCTTAAAGCATAAATTTATTAAGCCTGTTGTATTGTCTTATTCCTATTTATGTACTTGGAAACATGTTATTAAACAATTTCTATCAATGTTTATGTCCATTAATGCATATTAAAATCGATTAATAAGCTTTGTAGCAATTTTCTTGAAGAAGGACTAGAGAAACCCATGTGAGTTCAGCATATCAGGTTGTTACTTTATCTACAAAATATAGAAAATAGAAAGTACCCCAGTGAAAGCTAGTTCAGAAAATGTTCCATGTGACTAATCATATATGTTTGAATGTGTATGTCTGCCTGTCGGCCTGTATCCCCCATCCCATCTAACTCTACATGGACAATTTCTGGCAATAAGCTCTGAACTCTTCTACTCTGAATAACTTTCTGAATAATTGGTAAAGAGCAAAATTACACAAAATCCCCCAATTTAAAGGCTGAAGATGTACTTCAAGCACACATATGTATTACATACAGCCTTAGATAAAACAAAATTGGAGCAGCTACCAGAAACAGACTGGAAGCATTCGATGGGCTACACACCTCTCTACAACCGCTCGGCAATCAGTGCGTCTTTAGTAACTCATACTCAGTTATGAGAGGATCAGTGGAATGAAGTTAAAGAGAGGCGTTCCGTGACGCCATTGTAAACCGGCCGTGCACACGACGTGGACTTAGAGTCTGCTCTTTTTTTTCCCCCTATTTTTGTCCAAGATTGTATGTTTCTGACGTACTCCTTGCTTTTGCTTTGAATTTTCAAATAAGCGTACTTCATTTCTGCCTGCTCATGAAAAGAAAACAATTTAAATGGCATCCCACAACGACCAGTTCTTCGAAGTTTGACTACCGCTTAAGCCTACCTACTCCCGTATTTGAATTGTTTGTTCAATGAAATATTAACAATAAAATGTTTACGAACTTCATCTCTATTAGCATGAATCAAGTGGGAAATATGAGAATTAAAGCGTACCTTTTGAAGAATGGGCAGAATCGTGTGAGTGTTTCATGTCTTTTACGCAACGTATGTACATATTCCAAATTTAATCTGAATCTAAAGAGGTCACGGATAATGTCCTAAAGGTTTACCAACAATGTGGAAAACACTGTACTAATTAGCTCCGTGCGCCGATTGCATATAACCTTTATTTAGACATCAATATTAAATGTTTTTGTCATGGTAACACAAAAAGTCACCATATTTACCTCCAATCTCATTTTACAGCTGAACAATATTAGCTTGGGATATTTGCATGAAAAGCAGCCAAAACAATGTAACATACAATACTTTCCTTTCAACGGTTCTTGTTGTTTTGTTTGTCACAATATTGGTTTATAAAATTCTGCTAATTGAAAAGTAGAGTTCATCTGCAATAATACGAAAGAGAACGCAGCGGAACTATAATAATGTTGCTTTATGTGTCAGCTTCTGCAGCCCACCGTGTCACTAAAAGTAAACGTAAAGCGCACGTATCCCAAACCTTTTTTTCCAGGCAATTATCTGTGTAAATTGAACTCCAGTATTATCTCGATAATTAATTCTGGGGTTGGTCAACTGTAGCCAAGTGTAATATACTTGATTTGGAATAGCTTCTCTAAAAATGTAGAGAAAGTTCGACACTGACATCGTACACTGCAGTAAATAAGCTATAGATTCTTACCATATCCAGTAATATTTTTACTATCGTATACTTCTCAAAAATATATAATTTGCGTATCTAAAGGTACTTCCACATCGAATTTATAGCGAACATGCTTCTTGATTTATTTCATTTAATAACATATAAGCAACAGTTACTTGTGAAAATATGGATTTATTTATACTCTTAACAGAATTTTAAAATTATGTGTAATATTTTATACTTCACAATCTTCCTGTGAACAAACAAGAAGACTCCAAGAAAACTAGAATCTTTGCACCAGGTATCTGTAAATTTTATTGATTTTTATGAAGGCTTGAGTTAAAGTATTCATATATTGTTTAACATTTTCAGAATTAAAAATAAAAATATGCATATAAATGCTTAGCTTCTATCTTTCTTTAAAATATACAAATATTCACTTCTTTCACATACTTAATTCTAATATCATTAATCTCATAAATTATACGAGGACAGTTCAGTAAAGAATGATCACAATATTTCTTTGTAAACGTACCTTTACACATCCTCATAATTTTGATGGTCTTTCTCAAAATAGTCTTCCCTGAATGTGATGCACTTGTCCCAGCATTTGTGCCAGTCTTCAAAGACATTTTGGAACTATTTTTTGAGAGATCCTTCAAAATCGCCTCCGCAGCCTTCACCACTGCTTCTGATGATGGATAATGCTTTACACGTATGTTCAAGTTAGGGAACAGCAAAAAGTTACATTGAGCTAAATCCGGACTATAGGTAAGGTGAGGGGTGCACTTCACGTTGATTTTTGCAAGATATTCAGCAACAACATAGACAATATGCGGCCGCGCATTATCATGGTGCAGCATCCAGCCTGCTTCACGAAAATGTGGTCTTCTGCGCCTGATATGGATTTGCAATGTTTTTAGGGCATCCCTGTAGTATTGTCCAGTTACTGCTGTGTTTGCAGGCACAACATGCTGCTAAACCATTCCATGAATATCAAAGAATGAGATGACCATAGCTTTCCCACTTTTGCTTTTTGGGGGTTTACTGATGAAGGAGATTTCAACACTGAGCTTTGCTATTTGCTCTCAGGATCAAAATGATGCAGTCAAGTTTCATCAGCAGTGATTGCGTTTGAAAGAAACCCCGGATCTTCTTCTAATATCAAATTTAACTGCATTCAGACTTGTATGCGAATGTCCTTTTGTTCGGGAACCAACAGTCTTGGAACCCATCGCGCACAAACACGTCTCATGTGTAATGTTTCTGTCACCAACGTGTGGGTGGCACCCAATGAAATGTTTAGTATTTTAGAAGGTTATCTTAATTCGTCGATCCTCTCTCACAATGGCAACAGCAGTGTTGATGTTATCTTCCGTAAGAGCAGCAACTGCAGCACCAGGTCCACCTTCCTTTGAAATTAATTGTCTTCCCCCTTTAAACATGTTAAACCACTTTCGAGCTGTGCTGTAGGGAAGAACAGACTCTCTATAGGCCTCCTGTAACATTGTATAGGCCTCAACTGAAGATTTGTTGAGACGAAAGTGCAATTTCAAAGTCGCATATTATTTCTCGCGTGTTACCTCCATTGCAGCGGTAGACGATACTGAACATTTCTGAACTTGCCAGGTTCTCATAGGTGGGAACCAGGAGTACCAACAATGAAACTACTACGGCGTGCTTCTTTCACATTAAGCTAACAGAATATAATAAAATTGAATTTTAGTGCGAAAAAATATGACCGTAAAAAATTATGATCATTCTTTATTGAACAGCCCTCGTATTTGTAAATGTTGAGACAAAAACACCAAAATTTTCAAAACTTTCTATAACTAAAAATCAAATCAAATTATAAGAATACAAATTAATGCTGTAAATAGGAGTATTAAAGGTTATTATACATAAAATGTGGCCTTAAATATAAGAAAAGTAGTGTTTTCAGCCATGACTTACCCATTATTAGTAATATTTTCCTATATGTCTAGGTGCAATCACCCAATTGGCTACTGGAGTTATGAGCCTCTAGGTACAACACTGCACTGCACTTACTTTTTTATTAAAACAAGATCGTTTGGTGAAGTAGGTGAATGTTAATTTTGGAATGTTAATGTTAATTCTGTATTGAATTTTATTATCGGTTCCCAATGTTATAATCCAGGTGAACAACAAGACCAGGATCAATATAGTATAGGAACTCCGATTGTCTAAGTTGCGGTGAAACGAAGGTTATCCAGAAAGTATTGTACGCAATGAAATACAGTAAAAGATGTTTGCTAACAAGCTTAACCTACAAACTTTTAAGAAAAGGTCCAAGATATTCCAACCGTAGAATCCCATTGTGTGTAGACGAAAACAAAAATTAACTCGAACTGCATAGCGCTCTATGAAAATCACTCGCGATGACGCATCCGCTTTATACAAGGCCTGTCTATGGTGAGATGTGACTGGAATGTGGCACGCTAATTCCTACTGCATTACACACTCAAGGCGTACTGATCTGCATCCAAGCAATCAACCTACTCACACCTACAACGGCTCTCGAACATGACTTGATATCCTATCACCAATCCAGAACAGCCTCTCAAACAACTGTTTTGGTATGAAAATGTGATCCAACGGTCAGTGAACCAAAGTGGAAACGATGCTACATAAGTATTCTAATGTATTTACTGCTGATAAATAATATATGACATACATATTTTATAATGTGTCTCAAATTAGAAGGATCATTTTATAAAAATATAGGAACGAGGTAACACCCATGGATTTTGCTCCATCAATCGCCAACCTTAGAGTGTTCGCACCTTCCCTCCTCACATATGTCTACAGCATCGTTATTCAAGTTTATGACATGATCACCTCAATCTCCTTCATCATGAGGTGATATTACTACAGCATACTAAATACATGGCAGCTTCAATTTCGATATTTCACAAGCTACAATACATTAATTAATGCACATTTTTTCAATAAATTTCGATTATATAGTCTGTTGCCAAGTGCAGAAATGACACTTTAGGCTTAAATATTATATTAACAAGGAACCATTGTGAAGTTTTGCCTCTTTACTTCAGTATAATTATTTGTTTATGATACAATGAGACACTTATATAAACATATGTACCTTCCTAGAACTGCAATTAACCGTAATGCTGCATAATCTGAAAAGCGTTGTTATACACTTAAAATTTTAAATTTTACAGAAACATATATTCTTAAATATTTGTTAAAACATATGATAAAATGAAATATAAATCAAAATACTAAGATGATATCTCAAAAGAAACAGTAAATTCTTAATTTTCGAGTTGATATCTACGCAAGGCAAATATGTAAAGTAAAAATTCCCGTTTTATTTTCACAGTGTTTTCAGTTGCACATTACAATTATTTTATATAGCTTCATCACATAAGTTAAAACATACTGAATGGACAAATGAATGGAACACAAATGTGAATTTAGAAAGGAATTTTTGTGATTTAAATAAATTATTACTTAATTTATTTGTGAGTAGTTAGTCGACATTGTACCTGATTGTTATGCTTAATTTAAATAATTAGTTATTAAGTTTTGTATTCTGTAAGACTCACAGCATCAAATATAATATTAGGGGAAGTGTCTTATAATTTGTTGAATACAAACTTAAGTATAAGTTTAAAAATTTTATCTTTAGAGACCTCTTTCCAGTAATTTTTTCATATATTTGCTGATTAGCTGATTAGCTAAATTCAGATATTTCTTAACGCAATATGATTATTTCACTCTGTACGACCAACTTGGAAGGGAATAATATTTCCGCATAAATTTAAATCTTCAAACGGTATCCTTAACTGCTCTAATATTATTGTCACCCGAGCGTCGGAACACCTTGTAGACTGGGCAAGCAGCAGACGGGTCGGTGTTCGCCCCGCCCCCTCGTTTGTCTTATAGCGTTAAGAAGGGATGGCTGGGACAAAAAACATCACGGCGCCGTCTCTTTCTGTTCCACCTGTGTTCTCGAACTTATAGGATATTTCCTCTAATCTAGAACCTTCCGATCGACCCGCTGGCCCTATATAAGCAGCACGTCGGGCAAGACAGTCAGTCACAGTTCTTGGTGTAAGAATGCAGTGCTAGTGTACGACGAGAAGACTGTGTGAGAGCATCGGAAGATTGTACGTAATTACGAGTGCAAGTGAAATTGTAACGGACGAACTGTTGAATCGTAATTGTGTGCATTACGTAATTCTGTGTAATTGGCAAGAGTTTAACTGTAAGTCGGTGGAAATATAGAACATTTTTGAGTGGTGAAATTGGACTTTTCATTTCACGAACCCACAAAGTCACACTGGTGTTAGGAAGCGGGATGACAACAGCACCGAACATTACAGCCATGGACGCGGCATTGGAAAAGATTTTGGAGAAGATGATGGAAATGAAGGCGGAACTGACAGAAATGAAGACGGCCAACGGCAACATCACCGAGAAGATGGAAGAAATGAAGGCCGAATTAACAACAAAAACGGAAGCGGCAAATAACAGCCTGGCCGCGAAGCTGGAGACTGCAAATAACAACCTGGCCGCGGAACTGAAACTAATGAAGACGGCTAACGACAACATCACCGAGAAGATAGAAGAAATGAAGGCCGAGTTAACCACAGAAATGAGAGCAGTGAACGACCGTCTGGCCACGGAAATGAAGGTGGCGAACGAGGCTCTCGCCGCCAAATTTGAGGAACGATTGGCCGGCGTGAGGGATGACGTCACGAATCTGGGCAAGCGGATGGGTCAAGTAGTCGACCGCCTTAATGATTTAGAGGAAAAGGCCGACAACATCGCCAAACCCCTCACCCGCCTGACAGAGGAACACCGACCTTATGTGTGGACGGAGGACGCCGAAGACGCTTTCCAGCACCTAAAGGAGACCCTGTGCAGTGCTCCAATTTTGGGTTTCCCACAGCCGGGTGGCGCCTTCATTGTGGACACCGACGCTAGCGACCATTGCATTGGAGGTGTCCTATCGCAGATCCAGGACGGCCATGAGCGGGTGATGGCCTACTACAGCAAGACGCTATCCAAGGCAGAGAAGAACTACTGCGTCACCCAACGAGAATTACTGGCGGTAGTAAAGACATTGGAGCACTTCCACAAGTACCTGTACGGTCAGCCATTCCACCTGAGAACTGACCATTCCACCCTAACCTGGCTATCGAGCTTTAAGAACCTGGAAGGCCAGACAGCACGTTGGGTCCAGAGGCTGCAGGAGTACGACTTCACCTCGGAACATCGTAGAGGGAAGAGCCACGGTAACGCTGACGCCATGTCCCAAAGACCCTGTCCGGAAGAGTGCGGCCAGTGCACAAGAGTGGAAGAGAAGGAGCGTGCCGCAGCAGTCCGAGTAGTTGTGGCAGTGCCTGCTGAAGGCTGGGATAGCGCAGGCCTGAGGAGGGAGCAGCTGGCGGACGCAGACTTGGGGCCACTCTTGAGGGAAGTGGAGGCAGGGACAAGACCAACCTGGGAGGACATCGCACCAAGGGGCGCCACCTACAAGTCGTACTGGGCCCAATGGGACTCGTTGAAGACCAGAGATGGCGCGCTTTTCCGGGTATGGGAATCACCCGATGGGAAGACGCAGAGAGAACAGTTGGTACTTCCCCGGAGTAAGGTACCGGAAGTCTTGGAAGAAGTGCACGCTGGTACTTCAGGAGGACACCTGGGAGCGAACCGAACGATTGACAAATTCGGCAGCGCTACTTCTGGCTGAGACTCCGAGCAGATGCTGGTGGTACACCTGGACCGCCTGGCATGCTACGATGGTGCTGTTCGGGACGACAAGCTTTGAGGAGGGAGCAGTGTCACCCGAGCGTCGGAACACCCTATAGACTGGGCAAGCAGCAGACGGGTCGGTGTTCGCCCCGCCCCCTCGTTTGTCTTATAGCGTTAAGAAGGGATGGCTGGGACAAAAAGCATCACGGCGCCGTCTCTTTCTGTTCCACCTGTGTTCTCGAACTTATAGGATATTTCCTCTAATCTAGAACCTTCCGATCGACCCGCTGGCCCTATATAAGCAGCACGTCGGGCAAGACAGTCAGTCACAGTTCTTGGTGTAAGAATGCAGTGCTAGTGTACGGCGAGAAGACTGTGTGAGAGCATCGGAAGATTGTACGTAATTACGAGTGCAAGTGAAATTGTAACGGACGAACTGGTGAATCGTAATTGTGTGCATTACGTAATTCTGTGTAATTGGCAAGAGTTTAACTGTAAGTCGGTGGAAATAAAGAACATTTTTGAGTGGTGAAATTGGACTTTTCATTTCACGAACCCACAAAGTCACATTATGTACTACCATGCATCTCAAACAACAAGGACCCTATTATTAGGTTAATTGATGGAAATTAATCATTCTTCCACACTAGCCGTGTGTAGGCTAAGATTTGGATACTTAGTCAGACTAAAAAATTCAATGCCCAAACCGCGATTTGAACTACAAATCTCGCGGTCTTCGTCCGGTTGCTCTTAACCACTGAGCTAGTATGGCCAACATGCCAACGTGACAATAAATTCTCCAACTTACTTGCATTTTTCACTTAACCACTATGTGTTCTCATATACAGTGAGATACTCACCGCTTTGTGGCGACTTACTGTTTTAAGTAGCTACTTATGTCCCATGCTTCATAGTTAATCCACTAATATTAGGATAAATGATGAAAACTAATTGTTCTTCCACACTAGCCGTGTGTAGGCTAACGCTTGGATAGATAAATGAACGGGATAGTGCAAGTATGTTGGAAAATTTGAGTCATGCTGGCATGTTGCCCAAAGATGCTCAGTGTTTAAGAGCAACCGGACGGAGACCGGGAGATCTGTAGTTCAAATCGCAACTATGGCATTGAATTTTTCCAGTATGACCCTACCCATCCAAGAAGGACTATGTTTAAAATGATGTACATGTTTTTGATATTCTAATTAGTTTTATAATAATTATTAGAAGCTAATTGACCTTTCGGATAGTAGCAAAATTGTTTTTGAAAGTATATCCAAAAGGAATTTGTGTGGGAGAGAAGGACAGGGTACTTTAACGGAACCACTGATTGGTAGAAAACTATTCGTGAATGTTCATAGAGAAGGGAACCGTTTGTCTCTCACAGTCTCAGATAGGTTATGTAGTATATGGTGTAGAGATTCCTTACGACCTGCATCTTTGCGTCTGATAAAGACATGTTCCTCTTCATCTACGTCTTTCAATGCAAACAGTTCCCCTACGTTGTCTTTCATCTCCCTTACAATATACTTATTTACATTACATATTCCATCATTCAATATACTCTTTATTGAGATGTTCGTTACAACATAACTTTGAATAATATGTATTTTCTTCTTTAAAAAAGGATAACTTTATTGCGTTCCGTTCATGATACTTCTTGTCTTTTATATTTATGTTAGGGAAATTATTTTGTTACTTTATGAAAATCAGCGTTCCGACTCTTACTGATATTAAACCATTGTGAAGAAGTCAGATCTCAAATTCTACATATATGAGTTGAAGAAAATATTTTTGTAGGATTTTGTATAACAGATAGACCAAAGGGATAGATAAAACCGAGAACAGAGCATCAAATTTCAAGTCTAGTAGAGAGTAATCAGTTTCCAGACATTTACTATTCCATTTGTATCTGAAATGAAGGGATTAAACTATTTATAAAAACGTTTATCTCAAAAGAACTAAGCGGCACTGCAAGCTGCAAATAACAGGTGATTAATAGCGAGAAAAAATCCTATGAATGAAACACATAAAATTTGTGGAGTGATCAGAGGGGCGGCTTCTGAAGATAGTAGCACTTTTGCACTACAACCAAAATGCTGGGTCTCCCTTTAATATAATGACATGTTCAATTTGGAGTTCATTTCGACCTTGTCTAGTGCAGGGGACCTGAGCGCGCTGTATTGTTTGCTGGTGCCAAGTAGTTCACTCCCAGATGCAAACCACTGGCATACAATAGGGAGGTATAGGGCAGGACGAACCTGTGATTTGCCGAGGCAAGTAGGGGGGCGATGCGGGGCGTATGGCTGCATGTGGTTGGTTAACCTAGCTGCCAGAGAATAGTGGATGCCTAACCAGCTCGTTCTTTCATCACAGCAACGGCATCTATTGCGCTTATGTTAAATGTAACCTACGAGTACATAGGCACATGATTTGTGCCCTGTTTTGAGTAGTGCATCAGAAATATGTATATAAATACAGTAACTTGTATTATAAGAAGAAACAATGATTTCCATTTAGTGTCTTTTAGCACATCCTTTTTCAAACATGACCTTAGAAGAAAAAATTGAACTTAAGCAACTTGGAACACCGAAACTAAACATCACACAGATAGTAAAAAAAAAAAGTTGTTTTTACAGGAACTTTAACAACGATATATAAGATAAATATTCTAGAGTGTTTATGAAATGTGAATATTGTGTTATATGCTGTGAATTACCGTTAACTTGTGTGTAGAGCAGTCTGTAGTGACAGGCTTAAAGAAATTTTGTTACTTTAAAAAATTAAGTTGCATGGATAACTTTGTGAACCACCAATTTTCAGAGCCACCAGCCGCCCCTGAGTGATCTTCTAATTTCGAGTTTTTATTGTAATATTTCAGAAAGAACAAGAAATTTTAAGCCAGCATATGTCGAACAAATTATAGATTTTAACTTCTATTTATTCCGTAATGGAATGTGTATTTAAACGTTAATTTAAACAGTAGGGTTTTGCAGCAATTATAGGAGTCATTTAGAATAAGCAACAGTGGGTAATAAATTGTTGTGAATTTAAGACCTTCCTAAACTAGCCAGAAAGAAGAACTGTTCCTTTATCATTATATTAATTGAAATTGAATTTAGAATTTAAGTAAAAGTACTTAAATATTTATTATCAAAATGTAAAAGTCTTATAATGCTGGAATATTAACTGCTTTATCAAATCGGGTTCGACTAAAGATCAAAATATCGAGCAGGATGGTTGAGGAAGTTTCGTCTGAGGCCCGAATTCGGGAGGTCCATGTTCGATTCCCCTGGCCAACCTACCTGACTCACGAATTTTTTCGGGGTTTTCCGAGGTCGCCAGGCGAATGCAGGGTAGGTGGATTATATCCCCTATTTCTTGTCCCTCTATTCTTTCTCCATTATCATTTCACATCATCTCTCATCTGGTCTCCTTCAGAGTACATGTGTCGGCAGGAGTCTGGGCGTTGCATGGCAGGATGATATGCTCCTGGTAAACACTTCCTCTTTCGGTAGGACGGTCTCCAGGTCGGCTTGCAAGGACTGAGGTGGGTGGAATGATGGCTGTACTGACCTTCCGGGGAGTTTCCTACTGGTAAATTTTAAGGACTCTGCCCTCCGCCCTGTCGTGGCCCCTTTGTGACGGTCTCCTCTTGCCTCATCATTCCTCCCGGGGATGCCGCACTTGAGGCATAGATACAACAGACCAGGACTGAAACTCCGGGCCGAGTCCCCCAAGGATCATAATCCAAACCAATCCTAAGTTCATAATGCAAATCGCTTCATATCTTATCACGGAATGAAATTAATCATCGCCGTAGACCAGAAGCAGTTTTGTTAAATATAGGCGTGGAAAAAGGGTGAAACTTCAGACATACTGACTACAAACAGTAATTACCTTGATTTTTAGTTGTATTAAGTGTTGGTAGTTGTGTGAGCGGAGTCCTAGCCCAACCTGCCCTTGGTAGGGCTTAACCCTCTATAGGCATGCTCGGGGGGGGGGGGCTTGTAAAGTGAATGGTGGAAATGAGGTTGGGTAATTAAGGGAGATAGCATAGCTGCTCCTCAACGATTGTTGGCCAAGGTGCAACTATCAGTGCACTGCTGTGGATATCGTTTCCAAATTTCTTTAGCAGCTGGTTTAAAATTAGATTCCAATCATCTTTTGGTAGGATATAATGGAGCTCAATTTTCGGTTCAAATTCGGTGAATTTGCTCCAGGTTACTAGATGAGCCCGCAGCTAGGTTGGGAAGCTGGTGACACCTGAAGCGGTGGTTATATCGAGATCGAACGAGGGAATCATATGAAGATGGTATAAATCGAGGAAGGTTTCGTTAGTGTGAAAGCAGGAAGGTGGCACTTTCAGTACGCCTTGCCTTGCATGTTCAGTTCTATAACCCCATTCATCCAAAAATTGGCTTCTAGTCCACAATTTTTTTCCAGATAGACAGTTTACTTTCCATGAATTTTCAAGGACTTGCTATCTGAAGGAATTTTAAAAGTTTGTAGTTTCTTAACTGCGTAGGGGCAGCATAATGATTATCTTTTAATTGAATGCTGGTGCAAACAAATAGACTGAATGAGTCCATAGTTTCTCCACAGATATGTATATGTCTATCAATTAATTTATTCCCTTTCACTTTCTCTCTCCAAGAAACACGAAGTAAGTAATAATAGGACGTAGAAAATTAATTGAATACACTACGACAAACACAATATACACCAAAGGTCACAACTCTAAAAGAAATCCTTGCCCTTTTTAGTTAGGGATTATCGCTATTAATAACCGCTGTCGGTGGGAAATTTAAATAAAATTGTGGCATACAACTGCAACTGAATTTTGACTATCTCTTCCATGTATTTTGGCCCATAAGTTTCAAATCCCGTGATTAAAGTGAGTAGGAAGAGCAATTTACTGCTTCTGAATTTAACCAAGTTAATTTCCCTGAAGATACACCCGCGTTGAAACCATTTTCACTTTCAACACGCTGAGAACCGAAATTAATTATCTGATCGGGTGCCAAAGAGCTAACGTGCGGTTGTACATTTAGTTAGGTGCCAATGATCAATACAGCGAGATATGTTGCTGAACCCTGCAGTGCCCCCACCTGAGAAGTGACATGTCGCACAGCACGTCATCCATCAACATAGATGCATGTGTGAACAAAAACCAATCCTACGTGACGTATGCAAATCCGTGGTTATGTGGTCCAGATGTTGCTTGTTGATAAAAAACGCTGGCACTTGTCAAACGCTTGATTTAGACTGTTATGCTTTCTCCTGTTGAAACCGAAAGTATTTTTAGAACACGAGCATAGCCACTTGTTGCGATTTCATTTGAAGAAATAAAACACTAGTTACAGTTATTTTGTTCATAGTTGCTTTTATAAGCCCAAATGACCTTGTTGTCGACGGGCCCTTAAACACCACTCACTCACTCACTCACTCACTCACTCACTCACTCACTCATCATGTATAAGGCAGTAGAAAAATAACAATTTACAGAGTCAACAAATGGTGTTATAGTGGATGTTATCGTTTGGAAGGTTGCCACTATGGCAAACCTGGAAGTTGATATAACTTTCAATTCACCTGACAACAATTACTTGTATGGCAACAATCATCTGCCTCTTATTATCATTAACAGGTCTTTTATTCGAACTATAGAACTACTACCATAACTGAGAGTCCAAAAATTAAACTTCAAGTGTTGACGTAAGCTAGGAGGCCCAAATATAGCCCACCTAAGAAAATTTTTAATAACATACATAATGTGGAAACGTAGAGTCAGACTGAAAAATTCAATGCCATAGCCGGGATTTGAACCACGGACCTTCTGGTTGCCGCCCAGCCACTCTAACCATTGAGCTACTATGGCCAAGTGCCGATATGACATTAAATTCTCGAACTGACTCGTATCGGCAAGTTGGTCATAGTAGCTCAATGGTTAGAGCGGCTGGACATCAACCCGAAGATCCGTGGTTCAAATCCCGGCTATGGCATTGAATTTTTCAGTCTGACTCTACGTTTCCACAATTTAGCCTACACACGGCCAGTGTGAAAGAACAATTAATTTCCAATATGCATAATGTTAATCGCATTATGCCAAAGTTAGCACCAAATTTCCATTATGTATTTAGCTATAACACCGCACTACAATCACCTAATTATTGAGGCGCTTAATCGCTAACAATAATAAAAAGTAAATATGCGCACCATTTTGAAATTGGAAAATTTGTTTCAAATACCGCCCACCATATAAAATGATGCAAGTGGTTCAGAAAGAAAACACACAAATAAGATTTATATTTATTTTTTTAACTTGCTATAAATTATTACAAATACGAAAACTGCAAGAAACATTATAATACAAACAAGATTTTATAATTATAAATCTAAGTGTTTGTTCTACATTAAAAAGAAAAAAAAATCCATACATCAATAATAAAACTCGAGTAAGATTTTGATGCTGCTTATGAGTAAATAGGTGCCCTTTTTTAGCGATAAACCTGGTTTATACATCCTAAAATACAATCAGGGATCCAATTTACCAGCAAAAAACGCACACATAATACGTTTTATCTACTTTGTTCTCTCTGGGATCCCAAGCTTCCTGGGGCCAGTTGAAAGAGTTGACAAATTTTATCCACTGCTCGCTGTGTTTATCATTAAAATAGAATTTATTAGAGATTGGACATTCGGTATCGTCACTATCAGAGCAGCTACTGTCGTTATCATCGGTTGAAACCTATGCTAGCTGTTCCTGTTCTATTTCAGTTTCTGAACTTTCTTGAGAAAAATTTCGTTGTCTCTTCTTTGTATTTTTCTTAGTTTCTTTTTTATGCTTCCTGAGATTTTCTGTGCGTTTGTTTACTTGATATTTCTAAAATAAATATATTATTTTTATTAAATGGCTCCACGAGGGCATTTTTGAAGGAAGATCCACTAGTTAATGCGGGCAACCCACACTTTCCACTTGGTCGTTTAGGTAGAAATTTCATTAATGACGTGCTATTTTTGGTGATATTTGAGTAGGCAAAGCTACCGAGCTTGTCCGTTGTCGCTGGCTGCTGATTAGATAAGGTTGACTTTTCGCTGGTGGTGGTTGCTGACAAGGCATCAAGGATGATGATGGTTGCTAGCTGTCGGTGAGCAAGATTGTTGGGACCATAATTCTCTCTCTTCTGAGACAGAAAAGTTTTGATGTTGCAAAAGTCAGCTTCAGCAAATATCTTGGTACTGCCTGTTACTTTAAACCCTTGTATTGCCACGTTCATTTCCCATTGTTTACATCTTGACATCTCTGAAATAAAATAAAAATCCTAATTCAAATAATAGTTCCAAATATCAATAATAGGCGATAGTATGAACACTGTAGTGTTACACTACCAACCACACTACGACGAGCACAATCTACCACGAGTCATATTGTTAGCAAGAGTATGAATAGTTTGATTACTCATCCGGCAAAAATTTCTTGGCAAATTCGCAAAATAATAACGAAACGAAGCAACCTCATGCAAAATACACAGTGAACAGCTGTGGTGAAAAGGTACGCAGTACGTAAACTAATCACCTGATAAATTGTTTTTATTTACGTCATACAACGTTAAGACATATCGGACGATGAATGAAATGGGTTATATGACGCTCAAATGAGCTCCGGGACTATGGAGCTTAGAGCTACCCGACATTCATATTTCAGGATAAGGGAAAGCCCCAGAAAAATCTTATCCAGGTAACTCATCCTGACCGAACTTCGAACTTGAGACTTTTTGAACGTGAGGCGAACACGGTAACATCTAAGCTACCGAGGCGGGCAACTAACCGCGTGATAGCGCTGTACACAGCTAGGCTACGGTAGGCGATATTAGGAACTTGGGCGATATTTGGGCTACCCACTTTACTTATTTCAATTATGCCAATTTCGTTACAAATTGATTTCAGCAGTCCTGCGTTTTATTGCACACTGCGCTGAAGCTATTCAGCCCAAGGTAGGAAAACAAGCACTTTCGCGGCTGTGAGGGCTGTGACAAAAATTCCTGATAGAAATGCTCTTCAATTCATATCCATTTCTCCTAAACATTTTAATATTAATTTGCATGGCTTGCTTATAATGAAATTCTATACATTCTTTCATTCAATACTAGTAAAATTGTGTGTTATTTTGTTTATGGTGGTTTATAATGGTTTAAATCGTACATTTTGTGTAGAGTAAGATACATCTGTACATTAAGGTCTTCGGGACATAATAGTTTATTTATGGATTCCCTCTTATTTCACGACATAAGTTGCAATATTTTATATTAATTTGTTGCAAAATAATTCCTGTTTTAATACAAATTCTTCAACAGATCCACAATAGCCAAAGATTACAGTAGGATTGAGTTCATTGTGTTTATCTGAAACAACGAAACAATTGAGAGAGTGTGCAGCATTAGTGAATTGTAACATTAATGCACTTTTGTTTATCGCAGATGACAAGCGATGTTAACTTAGAGGAACGTGTACTGAAAATCCCATTACGATGTACATCCAGTGTATCGGATTATAGCCTTGTCCTCCCACAATGCTGGTAAAGCCTACTTGCCTTGTTTTGTCGTGCTCTGTGGTTTTGGCTTCTCTTATTCTGTTGTCTCTTTATTGTCTCACTTCAATATTCTCATTTAACATTGCAAATCTACTTAGAACAAAGAGATGGCAAATGTCGAGAATCCACTGAGACGCAGGTACTTTCACATTAACAATATTTATTTTTGAAATAAATTCTTCTTTCAAACTGGCCGTGTATAGGCTAAAGTATAGAAAGGCAGAGTCAGACTGAAAAATTCAAAATTCTCCAACTTACTCGTATTTTTTCCGGTAAACCACTTAGGAGTTCTCATAAACACATGAGACAACCACCTTAATGGCGACTTACAACGTGTAAGTAAAATACGAGTCAGTTGGAGAATTTAATGTTATATCGGCACTTTGGCCATAGTAGCTCAATAGTTAGAGCGGCTGGAGAGAGACCAGAAGATTTGCGGTTCAAATCCCGGCTATGGCATTGAAGTTTTTTCAGTCTGACTCTACCTTTCCAATATTTATTTTGTAAGCAGTGTCTCTGTATTCATGAGATGGGTGGTAGAACATGCAGATAAGAGCCAGTAGCAGTCCTCCACTGGCTCATACATTAAAGCTATTGGTAAGAAATTAAAATGCTGGAATACTTTCAGTAATGAGTAGATGGGGGAGTTTCTCAAAATTCTTTTGTCGCACAATTTGAAGAAGGAAGAACTTACATACTAACTCAGGTATTCAACATACTTTTTGTTTCCAAGTCATGTTGCTCATAATACACAAATGTAGAAATGCTCGCAATCTTAAGGTTTTTTTTTTTTTTTTTTTTTTTTTTTTAATTGAAAATTCTAGTTACAGTGAAATTTCGATTACAATTGTTAGGTGGAATTCAATACTTCTCTACTTACTAAGTAGGTGGTAGAGTATAAAAACTGATGTATTTACATGATTTTCATTCAACAAATTATCCTTATAACACTTTTTCATTCTCTACACTATATGTCAATCGATAAATATTCGTACAAGTAACTTTATTACATATTTTCTTGTAGGTTCAATGAGAATATTAGAATGCAGTAGGCTTAAGCGACACTCAAACATTTTTTAGATATGTCGCTAATTAATGGCTTCGAAATTCGTCCATGCACCACTTTCTGAACTCTTGAAGGAACTGTTCAATGGTACTTTATCTTTACCTACTTCAGGTTCATCTAGAAAAATGTTTTTGGAGTATTTGTTGCACGTTTCGTTATGGGTACAATAGGAGTAGCTTAATGATATCTTATCATGTGACAAATTTCACATTACATTCTCTTTGCATGTTTGGAAAATAAAAGAAAGGAATGATCACTCACTATTTATGTAATTGAAAATTTAAACCAATTACGAGAAAACCCTCTGAAGTGGTTACCTCCATGAACTTTTATTTGATGTAAATTACATTTGTTGTACAGTAAGATTTTGTCCATCCTTTGCCGTTTACCAAAAATGCACACGTTATCTAGAATGAAGATAAGTTAAAAGGCTATTTTCGGAAATTCAAGATATACAGTTAATTTTTCGATAAAATAATCTCAAATATGTGGCATTTTAATAGAAAGCTTATAACCACCATTTATAAAATAATTTTCAAAAATGTTTCATTTGGAGAGTAGTTTAAAATCATTGTGGCGTATTCTTGGAAGGTACTGAACTTATATACCAAATTTGGTATCGCATTTAAACAACTTTGAGTACTTGAGATACACAATTCACAGCCTAACGGAGATACATACAATGAGTTATTTAAAAAATGACTTCGGAGATTTTAAAACAAGTATCTGCACTGATGTCTTGGGCATTAGTGTTTTACAGAATGTAACACTTTCTCTAACTGCTGTTTAAATCGAAAATAAGAGGAAAGCAAATATACAAAAGACAAATGCAGTCTTCTTTAATGTATTTGTATTCTGATTCAATATTATCCATCTAGCATTGAATGCATCGTTATTTATTTGCAGAGAATAAACCCGTAATAAATTATATCCAATTAGCATTTGCATTCGGCTTTCTTCGCTCAACTTTCATTACATTTATTACAGGTTTTCCATCTATTAATGTCAACAAATTATCTATCCTTTAAAACTGCACAAACAACTATCAAAGCCAATCCGCCTGCCTACCTTTTCTACGGCTATAACCTTCAATTCAATTTGGAATTTGAAGCTAAATTAATAATTAACATCAAAAAGCAGGCTTCAAAAAAGATATATATATATATATATATACATATATATATATATATATATATATATATATATATATAGATAGATAGAATATGTTAAACGCTGTGTATAATGCTGTGTGATAGCCGAATATGTTAATGTATAACACCTTTTTGATTGAATTTCAATTAATATTTTAGCAGTAAAGCCCTAGTCAGATAGTAACAGCCAACCAGAATTCCATCCGGGCGTTAGCGTTAGAGATAGTTTTATTTTGCGTGACTGTGTTATGGTTTACTTTGTGTGACTGATATATAGATAGACCATAGTTCAGCTGGGTATTTTATTAAGAAGTTAATATGCTGAGCCAGAATATAAAAGATAAAAAAAGTTAGTGGGGTGTTGAGATACTATATCCACAAAACAAACTCCCTGAGCTTCGTCTTTTTAAATTGAATTTTAAGCTTCAGCTAAGATGGATTTTCTTTTCTCCCATATAAGCTATATCTTTAACACTGGATGCTGATCACGTATAGCTCGGATAATCGAAATTGAGCGGAGGTCCGAAGTCCGTATCGCAACGGAATTCAGAAGTGGAGTTAATTGGATAATTTGTTCCAAGCTGTATCTTCGTCTAATGTGTTAAGTGCAGAAACGCCTTTATTATTTTTATATAAATATATCGCTTCCTTTTTAGCGTAAAATTTTAAAATTCTATCTCCATACTCAAAACAACTGAATACATTTGCCTGTTATTTTAAATGTAAATGTTTCTATACTTATTTTAATCTTGGAGTATGCTTTTCATATTCAGTTCTTGCGTAAAGACGAGGACCGAAGACTTACAGCAAAGTGCTGGCCCTGACTGTACACTTAATTGCTGGAAAATATCAAGAAGATAAGTAATCGCGCGTTTGACTTTTTATTCAACTTACCGCTTCACAATAGCGTCTAAGTAGCTTTTACTTAGTCACTTATTAGTCACTTAAGTAGTCGTGAAATAACTTGAATTAAGGGTTCTTCAGTATTATGTTCACTACATCATGCACATATGTGTTTTTCTGATAAGCATGGACGTGCACGAACATACTTCCCGATATTCGTCTCGGACTGCTACCATATCCACACAAATGATTGTAGCCATAGGGAGATAATATTTTTAAAACATTGTCTGATGAGATAACCGCATCGTAAGACTTCAACAGCGTAATTAAACCTGATTGGCTGGCTCATATTTATTCCGTTTTCATGCGACTAAGATAATATAACTTTTGAAAAGGACGCTTTATTAGCCTTTTTATACTATAATGGATGAGATTATATTTACAATATATTAAATTAAGGATATAAGTGCTCTGATTGAAAGCTTATGGTAAGCTATATAGCAGCACTTCAATTAGATGCAAAAAGCAAAAGGTGTTCGGAAATACTTTCTTGTCGACTTGACACTCCATTTTATCTATCAGTATAGAACAAACAATGTACAGCATACAACACTTAAACACTATTTAGGGGAAATAAATGTCCATTGAATAACAACACATATTTCAAGGCGTTTTACTTTGAACGCAAAACTTTCAGTTAAAATTACAGAAACAAGAGAAACAAATAAAAAAGTAGCAAAACTTATTTCACTGAAATAAACTCATTCTGCCATTATTTCATTTAAGGAATAAAAAATAAAATGAAACAAATAAAAAAGTAGCAAAACTTATTTCACTGAAATAAACTCATTCTGCCATTATTTCATTTAAGGAATAAAAAATAAAATAAATTAGTGGATTATATGGCCGCTTGGTGAGGATAAAGGCAGGAGATTTTGAACATATAAAGAACTAAATCTGACTTTCTGGTACACAATGGAATAAGAAGGATGTTATCATAGAAGAGCAGAACATGAAAAGAACCGACTGCGCATTGTGACACATATACACTTGCAAATTCACGCCATCTTACATTAGTTAAAACACTACAGAGGAAACGATGTGAAAGACTAATTTTTGAAACACCCGTATTAACCTGGATAGCCTATTCCCATATCGCTGTAAAGGTTTTTATTGTGATGCACTGGAAACAAAAAATGTTCAGTAAAACATCCGTCCTGTTTATAGGAAACATCACCGAATCTGGTTCATGCAATTCCAATAACGGCTTCCGTTATAACATTTTAAAACTACGTGTTTTTTTCACACGTTTAATGACTCATTTGATGCTTGCAGTCGACCACGATTCCGCCACATTGTTCTTCCTATTCAAGTAATCAGTCCATTCATTTAATTGGAAGCCTGTTGCTTAAAGTTATATCCCGTTTCGTTGACACATTTTAAGCCTTAAGAACATGTCAACTACATATGATTTATCAATGTAGCAAAATATCTCGTTCAAGGTCTGCCTCAATGTTCAGCCGGGATAAATCTGCTTGTATTTTGCCTTCAGTTATTGACCTATCCAGTGACGTGCCTTAAAGAGGAAGTGGGTGTGGAACAAGTGACACTTCACTGAAGTAAACAGGGTAAGTTTATAGTGTAAAAAATTAATAGCAACTTGTAACTCAAAAACAAAAGCAGTCAATCCGGTTCTGTAAGAAGTACGCTAAAGAGCTCCGATTCGAGATGATGTGTGATTGATCTCCTTGAAAAACAAGTTAAAGTCGCTAATTTTCCCTGTAAAGTTTCAACTGAAGTTCCCTTTAGAACCTATTGTAGGTTCTATGGCCATATCGATGACTTTGACTTAAGAAACAACCCACCGATTGAATTTTTACTCTGCCAAATATAATGTATTTAAAATTGCCTCGGTTTTTTTATCCGTTACATTTTTACGTTCACATCCACTCCTAAAAATAGTTGCTACCAAGAATTATGGGGGACAGAGAACCACTATGCATTACTAAAACAACGCGATCCCATCGGTAGATCGAATCCGGGAACTTTAGCTTGCGATCATCCGACTACAAAGATAATCGATTAAAAATTAATTATCTGAGAAATAATGTTTCTACTTTAACGCTGGTACTAAAACATTTAATCAAATTTGAAGAGTTCTTGACCACCCACTCTCCCGGTATTTAATTATCTTCACTACAACGTTGTGGGAGTTCTTTTCAGATGACATGCCTGCGAGCCACTTAAACACAGCTCCATCTTACTGGAAAACTTTGCGGACAGAACCGTCTTTCAATTATGGAAGCAAGCATTAATATAGCAGATAGAATCGACATCAAACCAATATCCCCGTCATTTTGTTCATGTTTAAAGGAAAGTTTCTGTTTTGCCAAAAAGATAAGTGAAAGATATCCCGTGTTCGTCAATTGTTGATCTAAAGGACAACTAAGCTACAATCACATATTATGAAGAGGAGAAGCCTAATCACTGTTCTGCGCAGCGTTTCTACTGTTATTCAGGAATTCTGAAACCTACTCTGATACTATTGTCACCCAATTATCGGAAGGTACAACCAGCTGGCAGGTAGGGGCGAGACTGGAATCCTTCAGTCCACGCCTACCCATTTATCTGTGTGGCACTCACGGAGGAGATGGTTAGAAAAGCATCATGAACCACTGTACCGTGTCTTTTCCCTCCCCCTGACATCTGGAACAATCGGGATGATTGTTCCGAGCCACGAAGCTTCGAGATGCAGGGATCTGCCTATATAAGCGACGCAGTTCTGAGTTTTTAGTCGGCTCTAGAGAGAGTTGGGCGGCAAGGTGCCGAGTAGCGAGTGTTACGTAATTGTGAGTGTTACGTGTGTGATACGTGTACCAACTGTAATTAGTTGGAAATAAAGAATATTTTAGTTTGTGCAACTGGACTTTTAGTTAAATGAACCCACAAAGTCACAACTGGTATCAGAAAGTGGGACGTTACGACATGGAGACTACATTGGCACAGATTCCAGAGAAGTTGGAGGCGGCGAATAATAACTTGGCCACACTATAAAGAAATTAATAATGAAGCAGAAAACATTCCTAAAACATTTTTGCACATTTAACTCAAAAGATAAATTATTGCTGGTGTTTATCAAAGTAAACAAAGCGGTAATGTCCAAGACAGTTGAGACCTCAAACAATAAAATTTTAATACCCAGGTTAAGAAAACTGATCGAACTTATGAAGGCTACTTACTAGTAATGATTAAATTTTTTAAAAGAAAACTTAAGGAATAGTTTAAGTTATGGTAGATGTCATTACAGGGGGTAAAAATGTATTATTCCTGATCGCATAAGATACTGCGATGAAGCATGCATTTGTTCGTTTTCCTTCTCTTTAGCAACGAAAACTGATTCCTTCCTGTTTGGGACATTATTAGCTTCAATGCGGGTTAGCACAGCATATGCTCTACAGAATGGGTGCACTTAAGAGTATAGAAAATGAAATGATAAGTAGGAAAGGAAATTTGTAAATTAAATGTTCCAGGCCTAGAACATTTAGAACAAGTCTTCGATATTTTTCGGTCATGAAGACTGAAAGCAACCTAACAAACTAGTCCACTAGCTCATGTTGATGGTGTGCACAACATGTTGAATGTTCACTTTCTTAACTTTAAGAAATGCACAATCTATAACAACAGATTAGTATTTAGTAGTTTTGCTTCCTTTTTCTCCTAAAATCGCTCCCAAATATGCTGTATCACCAAAAATAAATGTTTTGAAATATTTGTGATAAATCGCATTTGCCTGAAAGGTACCACTGCCTTTATTTATCAAGTAACACATGTATAAACCAGTATTACTACTGCGCACACTGTAACGCCACACTACATTACGTTACATAGAAAATAATTCTGTGCGTAAAAAACGACACATTTTAAGAGTAATGTTGAACTTTTTGGAGTGAATGCACTGTACTAATTCGTGGCCACAAATATTGAGCTGCACTTGATTATCAAATATAAATATCAGATATGATGTGTTCTAGGTAACATTATTAATGATTTTAATGACTTACAGGCTCTTAATGTCACAGAGTAGGTGGCAAATACAACAAAATTTAAACAATATGGCTCATAAATGCAATAGTTTGGAAGACGCATTTCACGTGAGGCTCATTCCCCACATTGCAAACTACTTCACAAGAGGTTGTGCGTATGAAAATTGTCAAATGGTGTGTCAGACCTTCCAGTTTTCGTATCAGAATCGCGTTTAACAAAACATACAAACGCCCTCAGAAAACAACACGGTTGCCTGAAGTTTCTCCTATTTAATGCATTTTATTCTTGCTTCTGTATCCAGTAGAACAGCGTCGAACGGAACTCTATTCAGAATGTTGAGCATAAAGTTTAGTCACTTTTCCGAAAATACAAAATGCTCAAAGCCACCCACCCACATGCTACGAACTAGCATTATTGTAATTTCGACACCGCTGCCGAGGAGATTATAATGGCGAAATTTTTAGGAATGGCTTTGTCAGCAAGGTGGTTCTCGAGCTGCTGGACAATTCTATACTCTACATAGAACTTCTGGATGAATAGAAGTGTCGCACAGAAGCCTTGTGAGCGTTCAGCGATTGAAACGACCGTTGCTATTCCGGGCTTTAAATCATTTCTCCACTAGCTACATGCACTCCAAGGAGAAACATCTCATTTAAATGCATAAGGCTAAAGTAATGCTGTTCTGTTTCACGTCCTACTGGAGAAGGCAGTTTAATAGGATTTTGTGAGGACCACGTATACAACGCAAAATATAAGTGGTATGCCATGGCCAGATTCACCAACCGCTGTTACTACTTTAATGCCTACTTAAACATATTAGATATTCATTGAATTATGTCCTGTTTAGCGAATATTAGTTTTAAATCCACCGTTGGTTACAAGTTATAATAATTATGATCACAACATTGAGTGTCACATGCATATTAACTGAGGCTTGACGCCACTGGACCCAATTTGCACCCAATAGTACCGGGTTTATTTCTTGCTGTGTTCAACTTTATTTCCTTTTCCTTCCTTTAATTTGCTTTAATTGATAAATGTTTCTCTATGTACAGAACCAATATACGGGGGCTGTTCAATAAAGAATGATCATAATTTTTTACGGTAATAATTTTAGCACTAAAATTCAATCTTATATTCTGCTAGCTTAATGTCAAACAAACACGCCGTAGTTGTTTCATTGTTGGTACTCCCGGTTCCCGCCTGTGAGAACCATTCACGTTCAAACATATTCAGTATCGCCTACCACTGCAATGGAGGTAACACGTGACGAAAAGTATGCGGCTTTGAAATTCTACTTTCGTCTCAACAAATCTTCAGTTGAGGCCTATACAATATTACAGGAGGCCTATGGAGAGTCTGTTCTTCCTTACAGCACAGCACGAAGGTGGTTTAAAATGTTTAAAGATGGGAGACAATCAATTTCAAAGGAAGATGGACCCGGCGCTCCAGTTACTGCTCTTACGGAAGAAAACGTCAACACTGCTGCCATTGTGAGACAGGATCGACGAATTACCTTAAGTTCACTTTCTGAAACTCTTGAGCATTTCATTGGATGCCACCCACAGGGTAGTGACAGAAACATTACACATGAGACGGGTTTGTGTGCGATGGGTTCCAAGACTGTTGATTCCCGAACAAAAGGACACTCGCATGCATATCTTCATGCAGTTAAAGTTGATGTCATCACTGCTGATGAAGCTTGGCTACATCATTTTGATCCTCAGAGCATACGGCAAAGATCAGTGTGGAAATCTCCTTCATCAACAGCCCCCCCCCCCCAAAAGCAGAAGTGATTGCTTCTGCTGGGTAAGTTATGGTCATCTCATAATTTGATGTTCCTGGAATGGCTTATCAGCATGTTGTACCTGCACACACATCAGTAACTGGACAATACTACACGGATGTCCTTAAAACATTGCAAGTCCATATCCGGAGCAAAAGACCACATTTCCGTGAAGCAGGCTGGGTGCTGCACCACGATAATGCGCGGCCGCATATTGCCAATGTTGCTGCTGAATATCTTGCAAAAATCAACGTGAAGTGCATCCCTCACCCTCCTTATAGTTCGGATTTAGCTCCATGTGACTTTTTTAGACTCCCTAACTTGAAGAAACGCCTTCATAGGAGGAATTATCTATCATCAGAAGCAGTGGTGAAGGCTGCGGAGGCGATTTTGAAGGATCTCTAAAAATTATTTCCAGCGTGTCTTTGAAGACTGACAGACACGCTGGTAGCAAGGAAGGAACGCCAAATGCGTTGTATTATTTAAGATTAGAATATTTCTTTGAAATGAGAAATTAGATTCTGGTTATCCGACCTAAATTTCCTTTAATGGTTCACATATAGTCTGGAATTTATATATCTGGTTTTCTATATCCTTATGTTCTTCGTAGGTAATATTGCATCCTAAATTAGTAGATCTCTTTCATTGTCCGAAAATAACAGTGCATTTATTCCACTCTTATTATTAATATTCCTTCCTTCCTTCCTTCCTTCCTTCCTTCCTTCCTTCCTTCCTTCCTTCCTTCCTTCCTTCCTTCCTTCCTTCCTTCCTTCCTTCCTTCCTTCCTTCCTTCCTTCCTCTTTTTCCATTCAAATAGTATGTCATCAATAAAATAGTGTTAAAGCGTACCCTTGCCTTACTCTTATTTTGAAAAGCTTTTACTGTTTCTAGTTAGCTAAGGGACTATAAAACCATTTGTCTCGTAATATAACTCTTATCAGTTTCTGTTATTTGATTGGGGATACCTCTGTTTTCCAGTGTATTTAATAGTAGTTTTCTATTTACTCTATCAAAGGATTTTTCTAACTCTATGAATAATAGATGTGTCCATTGTTTTTCAGAACTTAATTCCAGCGGATGATGAAAACAATAAGCCTGCAGCACGCCTGAAGAAGTTAGAATGTGATCTCATGGAAAAAATCTTAACAAAATGAACTAACATGAGGATCGCTATAAATTGCCCATCTTTTCTAAAGGTATAAAGGACTACTTGAAAGCTTACTAGCAAGCCCGCAGCTCCATTCACCTTGCGTTAACTCTCACTCTCTCTACTGTGCCCTTCACGCTGTTTCTTTCTCCTCCTTCAATCCTCTTTTCCCTTTCTTATTCTTTCGCCAATTTATAGCTCTTCTCCCCACTGACACGTTCTCCCTTATTCCTTTCTCCTTGCAATGAAATGGAATGTGCTACCTCAAAAACCAATTAGAAAGCCGCTTTTATTGAATGGCACCACTAAAGCCTAAGTTAAGTGCATACGACACAAACTAGAGTCTATTCCTTAAGTTTGTTAGGCAAATAAACTATAGATATTCTCAAAGTGATTGAGTTATTCAATGATATAACGAAAACCTGGAGTATATTTTGTAAAAGTTTTTCAATGAATTAATAACTATCAAACCGTTTCAACAACATTTTCTTCACAAGTTGACGTTTTGTAATGCAATTTTTAAAAAAAAAAATCTGAGTAATACGCAGCACATTTCGTGCTTAGATTGAATTCCAGCTGGAACAGATAGTAACGACATATAAATAACCTGCACAGTAGGATACCAATGTTTCGTAATAATAATTTAACTATTCTTGAACTAAAACATGCAGATTGCATTTAAAAACTTATTTTTTTTTTCAAGGTAATATATTATATGCATCACCATCAGTTATTTATTGAAAATCTAAAATGACCAAATAACACTTCGGTTACAATCGACATCTGTTTCTTAAAATTAAACTGTCAGTCTGCTGCATAGATTTTTCAAAAGCTAGAATAAACATTTTAATTTAGTAGTTTTATTTCTGTGACGTCTCGTGTGCATGTTATTTTAACCCGATCGGAAGTGGTTTCACCCTGATTTTTATAACGAAGAAAAGGACTTCTGAAATTTTACTATATTCTATGCTGCTACAAAGCAATTTAAGTTTCCTTTAAAGAGAAGACACACTGAACCGCTCAAAACATAATGATTAATGACTATTTGCAGCAATGAAGTACTAAAGCCTGAGGATTACCCTATATTTCTCTTTAAAATGATGAAAGAAATCCCCATAAAGGGTTGATTCTAGCAACTATCCTTAAATATCCTTGTAAATCTCGTCATCCACATTTCTAATAAATGAATCATAACAACGTGGAGGTAAGTTCATTCTTTTCAGCTAGGTCTAATTCATTAGCCTACTGCTGAACCATATCTGTCACTGATTAAATCGTAAGATGCAATGTGCTTTGGGATATGAATAAAGCAGAAACATTTTCCTGTTGCCTCAGAATTCGATGAACAAACAAAAGCACACGAAACTTGAAACTGCGCGCAATTGTAATTAAGCTAGGGTAAGCCAGTTCCGTGATATTTGTACGACGCGGTATAAGCACCACTCAGCCAAATCAAGGTCGCTACGCTGAAATTTACCTGTCTCCAAAGAAATACGGTCACCGAATAAAAAAAAAAATTCAGATATTTGTCTGGCTGTGTTCTACACTGTGCAAGAAACAAATCCTAATAGAAAAATTACAGGTTGTGTAGTACAACACAAATAAGAAAACAGAGCTGCTGAATAATTTCTGTGTCTTTATAAAGACAATGTCAAACTGAAAGAAAAACAAGTTGTTTATGTCAAATTCCAGATGCAGCTTCTTCCTAGAAACCTCATGAAGGGTCCGTAGGAAAATCCGCCAACCTAAACGACCCCTTAAATGGACAAACAATTACAAATTTTTACTTTCTCAAAACGCCTTTAACTGTTTTTATTAAAATAGCACAAGTTTAAGATATTTACATGTTAACTTAAATTAACATGAAGTCGTTAAAAGAATAATTTTTTGAAATAAGGGTTTTTTGAAGCATGAAGTGGAATAATCAATGTGAATACAACATATCAGAATTTTATAAAATAGTCTACGTAAGTATAAGTTGAACTTGGTGCTTAGTTATGTCCCTTCCATGGGTGTAACTGAAATATTTTAAAGTAAATCCCTCCACTATAAACTACAATTTACTTGAAACAGCTTTCGTTATGCTTTTCTTTGGCTAAAATATCGCGTGTGAAGGACATTTTCATATTAAATAGATTAATACATATATTTAATTTTCTGAAAATGGTCTGTCTCATTGAGCTTTGATTAACTAATACACCATAAAAATCTTGTGCTCAAAAATATATATCTCCTAGAACTTCACAATTTATACCAACTGTGTCATTGTATTGTTAACCCTTTTCGGAACATGTTTCTCCCATGCTTCAGTTTTGAAATTATTTACATATACACTCAAATCCAACCTCTTTATTTGTTATTCTTTTATTTATTTTTTGTAGCCATGAGCAAAATTTCAAAGCTCTTTCAAAGCATCCCTGTTTAAAATACTTTATTATAGAATTAAATATGCAACGAAATGTAAAGTTGTCTTTATTTAGTGCATTTAACTGTATCAACAAGCCATTAATTTAAACGATTTTTTGCACTTTTATTCTAACGTAGCAGATTAGCATTTTATGTAAGTGAAGGATTAGACATTTTAGGTTATTTAATAGGAAATTTTGTGCTCTTCTTTCGTATACTTGCATATATACTGCTTCAACTTTCAATTAAATAAAGTGGAGTGTAGGGTCGAGTGCTTGCTATCAGCTTCTGATGGTTTAATCTAGATTAAACGCAAAAATAGGTGTTGAAAGTGCCCTTTGTTTTCAATTTCGTCAGGTTCTTTTATGGCGATATAAACAATACTATGGGCAGATATTGGCTTATTTAACATCACTACCCACTTTAAAAACAAATAATGAATAAAGAAGTTAGTATACGTTGCAAGTGAAGCTTGCTGGGTAGAATCGTACGTTTTGCGCTCGATATTGAACCCTGAAGCTAACACATGGTTTCAATTTCCTGTAGAGCATCCCTTACTGACCAAGGTCATTTTCCGTGGTTTAACCCTATTGAACTCCGGCAAACGTCACTGGAATCTTCCTACCAATGACAATAAGTATTTCTGCGCGGTTGCTTCGCCGGAGACTACTCGTTTCCCTTAGGAAACGCAGCAGTACTTACAGAAAAGCTAGGTATGCCTGTAAATTGCCAATAATAATCTCCTGCTATGCTCTATTTTATAAGGTAATTAATTTCTGTTTATAATTCTTCTGTTTCATTGAGTTAAAAATCTTCTATTTTTCATTACCACTAGGAAAATATATTTCCCCACAGTTTAGGGAATGACATTGGAATTCCAACAGCTCTGGTTCGTAGATATCCGTCCACCAGCTCAATGGACGACTTTTACTGTATTCCCATGCAAGATATTGCCTTCCTTGTTTAATTTAAGAAAGTTTAAAATTTTCTGAAACTCCTAAAGGGAATTAAACTAGAGGGCAATAGAGGACACTTATTAAAATGTACTAACTTCTAGAAGTTGCATTAAGCATGACACTTAATGGACAAAGAAAGCGAAATATAGCCGAAAGAGGAATTTCCTATTAGTATATATTTAAAGACCATGTTTTTAATGCTGAAACAAAACATCTTGAATATTAACATAAATTTTATTACACCTACAACTGTTTCAAGACAAAGGAATGCACCAAAAGAGGCTGAGAATGAAGTTTTCGTTATATTAGATGGAAATGATATTTAAAGTGTAATATAAGTGTAGACTGTATTCAGAGTGATGAGTTCTTATAAAGAAAAATAATAAAAGTAGTTTTGGAAATACTCAAGCTTATTCAAAGACATGAGCTTTCAACTGAAAAAATGTAAATTATGTATTAAAACGAGAATTTTCGTAAGCATCAGTTCTTCAATTCTAATGCGAAAAGATTGTGTATTTTTATAGTCTTCGGTTTAATTAAAATTATTTTAAATATTGTACAGAATAAGATGGAATTCACATACTATTGATGAAGAAATGAAAACAGGGATCGTTCTTCAGAGCGGTGTCTCAAAAATAGGATATTTTGAACATTTTCTTTACAATTTTCTTAAACATGAATGAACAAAAATCTTTTGTAGTTTTAGTCCAGGGAGATTTCATACAAGTCTGCAGTATCCTTGAAAGAAGCTGGAGCAAAGCATTTGGTTTGGTGTTCATCTACGTCTTTGATTTTGAGCTACGTATATTGTCCCCTCTCTCTCTTTATCACTGACTTTCGCATACACATTTTTCCGAGTTACTCGCTAAGGGATGAACTGATCACCTGTTAACTTCCTGCACATTGAAACTTTCCAACCAATGTGTTCACTGCACTAATCATAACCATAATGGAGCTGTGATATAGACAAGAGTGAAACTTTTTGTTAAAGGGTATTAATATTGAAATTATTATATGCATTTGTGGAAGTATCATTAACACTTCTAAATTAATCATTCTTCCTGGAGAATACAATTAAAAGTTGTTTCATTCGTAGGCACTTAGATCATTCTGTAAAGAAGTTAATTTTTAGTATCGGGAACGAGGGTTGTTGCGGAGTCTCAGTAACAAGATAGAGGACTGCTCCGAACGCTCCAAGCGCAACTGATGCACAAACTGAGAGCTATCTCAATCAAAAACAGTATCCAGCACATTACAAACTTCTAGCACTATGATCTTTACAGAGAAAACAATCATGTTCCGGGTAGTTTAAAATTGTCAGTGAAGTATCCAAGATCACGTAATAGACTAATATAGTTTTTCAAATACAACAAATTATATGATAAACTACTGTAAAACTTCCGATAGTTTTTTTTTTTGAATTAACGTCCTTCAACGTTAAGTTTATCGGACGATGAATGAAATGACTAAAATGATGCTCAAATGAGCCCCGGTTCCATGGAGTTTAAGAGCTACCCGACATTCATCTTTCAGAATAAGAGAAAACCGCGGAAAAAGACCTTATCCAGGTAACTCACCCCGACCGAGTTTCGAACTCGGGACCTCTTGAACTACGACCATGTAGCTTTATTTCACAATGTTTGTGTCATTTGCTAATTTTTTCGGTTTAATGTGCGTAATTTAGATAATTCAATTTTTTAAAATTTTTTACATTGTAATTTGTTTCTACATGTAAAATCTTTGTAAAAGTCTTTAAACGTCACTATAATACCATGCATATTTAAATAAGTATGCCCGATTACACAGCCTAGATGGTAGTGTGACTGCCTCACGTTCCTGAACTGGAATCTCGGTCACAATGGGTTATTTTAAAGAGACTTTTCTGGGTTTTCCCTTATCCTTATGCTCATTTGAGCACCATTTCAACCATTTAATTCATCATATGATATCACTTAACATTGAAGGACGTAATTTTCTTTTTGAAAAGAAGATTATATAAATGCGAAATATCTCATACAAATCTATTCCATACATGCTCTGGCCAAGAGCTTCTAAAAATATATATTTTTGCCTTTATTTTATTTTTGTTCGTTTAGATCTTAAGCGTGGCAGTCACTGTGAAATCTCTATGTCAGTATTTCGTTGGAATACACTACTTCCTCTACACACAAAATAAATTAATGGCTGTTAAAAGCCATCAGCCTGGAAATAGGAATAACGTAGTCATTATATACAAAGGGCAAAACATTAAAGTATGAAATGTATTCAACGAAAGAAGACAATCGCGCTGTTTCACCCATAGGGGTGGAAAGGTTTTGCGCTACTGCCAATGGTCTGTCGTATTATAAGCGAAAATATATTTTAGAGCTTTCAAAGACCTACTGTTTCACTTTCAAGCCCTTCATCACACGCTTGGCATCAGTGAAGTTTTGTCAGATACTTTGATGTTGCGCTGCAATCCGCGTTTTTAGCAAAACACATGCATGCCTCTCAATTAACTGAAACGTTTGTAAAAAGGAATGTGAACGAAAAAGGTTGTGATATAGTTTTTATTTTTTATTATTTCCTCTTTATAAAAACGGACAAGCTTGCATTGGAGTGTTAAAACGATACAATATGGGAGCACCACAAGTGGAAAAATAAATGTTTATGGAAAGTAGATTTTGAATCTTGCTGTTTTTCTCTTTTGGATGTGTTCAAAAATGAGCTAAAATACCCTGATCTGTTACAAATGGCACACATATATGTAATTTTAGATGCTTTTGATTCATAAGTAAAGTTAATTCTTTTCAGCTGTCTTACCGAAATGATTAATGTTATAACAAAATGACACTGTGTTGTGTTCTAATTATATTTAAACAAACAAGTAGGGAAGGTGTCTGCGATTGTATTGACATGAAATATAATAATACTTATAATAATTTGTACTATCGCAAATGCAACAATACCTATCATGTTTGAACACTGAATCAAACTTTTTCATTTTACAGACATTCATGATTCCATTTATGTCACTGAAACTTCAATGTTCAAATTAAAAAAGCATCCATAAAATAAGTGTATTACAAAAGTGTCTTAGGCACTGCATTAGTCAAGTTAATGGAGTTGGAACGCAGAACCTCTGGATTCAATAACCCAGTACAACCTGTTTTGCTTAATTTCTCTCCAGAATTCTGCATATCGTAATGAATGAACTCTAGTATTCTTCTTCCATTAAAATGAATTAAGAGTAACTTCAATTCACTATAAGCTAATAACAACCTCTGAATTGCTCTTTATAAATCAAAACTACCTATACGTTGTAAGAGGTAGTGAAAAAGTTTCATATATCTTCATTGTGCAGTATATTATTTTAATAATCAGGAAGTCTGTGTTTTTTGAAATAAAAAAAGTTGCACATAACATTCCAATACACTTGCATAAATGCTAAAGCGAGGTTAAATTAATATTGGAATTTATTTTAAGCCCACATTATATGGTAACGTAACCTAGGTTGTAGTTGTAAGTATACACTTGGTGATTTGCCAATGAATACAGCGGTTATTGAGCCTCTAATGATTACTGAACAGAGGCTTAAACCATCTGACAACTGTAAGTCAGAATTATAAGTAAGACAATTATAAAAATCTTACGTCATGCTTATTAACACAAAATAAGCTGTGAGAGGCAATGATTTAGAAGGCAGGGTGTAACGAGTGCAAAAACGTTGCATTTCTGACTTTTCACGAAATTGAACTATAAATCTTCAGTGCAGTACTCTGCAGTGAAAAATAAAAGGCTAAATATTAAACGTACCAGCTTTTTTTACCTATTCCTCCAACGTTCTCATATCGGACGATGAATGAAATGGGTGAACTCATGCTTAAATGAGCCCGGAATCCATAGAACTTAGAGTTATCCTACTTTCGGCTTTCAGGATAAGGGAAAACCCTGGAAAAGCCCTTATCCAGGTAACTCACCCTGACCGAGATTGGAATTCAGGACCTATTGAACGTGAGATAGACATGCTACCACCGATACGGGCAACGTACCTGTTAGATAATAAGACTAATCGTTTCACATAAGCTTGCCGCGTATCTCTTAACGGTCACGTGACCTTATCACTTCTCTTTGGCTGCTATTGTTGTATAGACTGTTGTGCGGTAAAAATTAGTTCGTTATTTAACATGGTGATATATCTTTATATGTTGGAAGAGAACTGTAACATTTATATTTTCCTAACTGTTTGAATTAATTATATTACGCAACAGAGTTGATTTATTTGAAATGCATGTTAATTCTTAAAGAAGTAAAGAGCAGTTTCCTTTGCTCTCAAGCCCGTCTTTCATGTGACACGATAGCACGTACTTTAGCGGTAGTGATAACATTATTTGTTTATATGACTTTTATCACTGAACTTGTTTTGAACTGGACTAGTCTTATATCGCCATTCGAAGGTGTGTTGTGCCGACTGCGAGAGCTAAATTATTTTATTGACCGTTTATTGCGCGTCTACTTATTATATGTATAATGGCAGAGTCTATCGCCAGTTTTTCGCTGAAGCACCGCAAGGTAAAACCTTTACAAAGCGGCGAAAAAAGAATTATGGTGCATGTGTAATGCACTCACAGAGAAGAATCCGTCTTTGTTAGTGACAGAAGTCGAACAGGTTTGCTCTGAACTTACAGGAGTGTTAGATGCGTAGGAACATCGTGACATGAAATTGATACAACAGGAAAACTCACCACTCCAGGGGCGATATTGCTGTGAGGCGAAGACGTTTTTAAGGACAATCAGACTGTACCGGAATACAAATCGCAAAATATACTACCTTGAAGAGACTTGGGTGAATGAAGGACACACGATAAGTAAAATATGGCGTAACACGACTTTGAAGACTGAAAGACAAGCATTTTTGTAATGTATGTGTGCTGGTTTAAAAAATCCCAGGGGAAAAGGCCGAAGGCTTTTCATTACAAACTTGTTTCAGTTTCATTGCTCATTTATTCAGGTTCAACCTGTTCAGTTTCATTATAAAATTCATTATTTTTGCATGCCCTCATATTCTTATTTGTATGATTTTATCTAATTTCCTGGCAATTATTATGACGTTTACTGCAGGTTTAAATGTGACAGAAAGGCACCGCCTATGATATAAGGCAGGGAAGCATTAGGTAATTAGGTTGAGGGGAAAGGTAGTTGTACGCGGAGTGATACATGTCAGCGCGGAAAGGTTATATGAAACAGATTAACTTATCCGAAGATTAGAATTCCATCCCACTGAGGATGAGTAACACCTCATATATTTGACGTTAAATTAAATCTTAGCAAATCCATGGAAAACCTGGAATAACTGGACAGTTACATTGTTGTAAAAAAACTGACAATGCCATTGGAAAATTGCTAAATTTATTAAAATAATGGTTCCCATCTTTCCAGTTCTTCTGTTACCAAATTTATAATGTTTGGAGAGCAGGGAAAGTTAATATACGTATGGACCGACAACTACAAGTTGTGGCTTAGTGTTATGGTTATCACAAATCAGAGGAGGATATCTGAAATTAAATTCATTGTCACCTGGAACCAAAAGCAAGGTATGAAGGGAAGAACATAGAGACCTCAATGTTTCCTGATACCGGTTATTAGGCGACGCTATTCCCTCCCACAGGTCGCTCCATGGAATTTACGATGTGGAGCTCTAATGCAAATCTCGCATTCATAGGTCTTGTGCTCGTCCGCTCACCTTATCGAGATTACGAAATGACATGATAGGAAGTTGGCGACAGGAAAACATTCGAAATTATGTACTGCAATACAGCATTGACCTACCATCCAGGGAAAATGAAAAAATAGAGAAAAAAAGGAAACCAGCTCAACAAGATACGAAGCTTGGAACTCCCGAATACGAGCCTCGAAGGCTACCTCAGAATTAGCTCTCTCATTGACTATTAGACGTTACAACACGTCCTGTTTATTATCATATTACTTTAACGTAAGGGTAACTATGTTTAATTTCAGATAAAAACTTCTGCTGGATTCAGCTGCTTCATTTGATGTACTACATTCAGGTGTAATAATTTATTTTTTTAGCAGTAGCAAGTTAAAAACTACAGGAACAGAGAAAATTTATCTACACAATATGTGCACACATATCCAAAAATTGATGATGAAGAAGGTAATGGGTTCAGCAATTTATCATGGGTAACTTCACAGCTTGGTACTGTGAACTTATTCTTCGTGAGGTTGAAGTCAGTTTATGATGAATGAATTATGTATACAGTTATAAAATACAGAAGTTTGAGCAATTTCTTTATGTTACGTCATATTTAAGTTGTAATGTTACGGAATGAGTTAGAGACCCCGTCTAAGCGAGCAGTGATTCTCTTGTTGGTCTCGAGTATCACAAACCTTGTTACTTCAACAACTTGTATACAGCATCTTGACATCTGTAGTGCAACACATAAGTAAAAGAAGGAAGGGACAAGTAATGCAATTTGCCATCAAGCACAGTTGCGGAGGACTGTGACGGTCGTTAGTTTAATATCGCTACAACAGATTTCCAATTTGCCAGCTTGCGGTTTTGGATATCAGGGGAGCCATATGGCCGGGTCTTTTGAATATATGATGCTGTTGAAGAACGTTGTGTATAGCAGCGTCTCTTTCCCATACCCCCTTCTCCATGAGCTGCCTTCACGGATTACATTTTCGAATATCGATTCCACCACATCCTGAAATGTGAGCCCCGTCATGCAAATACATTGCTTTGCTAACCCGCTGCAGAAGCGCATCTGAAGGGATGGGGGCTAAAGGTTTCCCATACAACAGTCCATTGACGCTGCTATCTATAGAACTCGAGGAAAAAATTCTAAACCAAAACTATTTTTCACATTAGTAATTGCACGTGTATAGGTAACAGTTACACCTAAATAACACAACTAACAGTGAACAGCTTATAACATTCACACTTTTCGACTTAATGTCTCTGAAGGTATATTGTTGGCACTTAAAGCTACGTAGCATTGGGTTGTAGACGTGCTGTGAATAATACTCAAATAAACAGTCGGCCTCTTTAGATACAAGCGAGATTCTTAGAGATCGTTTGAGACTTTTCAATACTAGACCTTCTTCTTAAGTGTGCCTCGAGTAAGGTTGCGTTGTAAGAACAAACTAGCTTCACCTACTCAGAGCACATTCAATATCTCAATAAATGAAGGTTTTTATTAATTCTACAACTAGAATTTAAGGAGGCAGTGAATTTTCTTAATTTGTTTCATTTATAAGCTGAATGGATATTTGGGGTTTACTCTGGAAAATAACCTGTGCTAAACAATTAATTTCCTTCTTGGATAGGTAGAGTCAGATTAAAAATGCAATGGCATTGTCGGGATTTGAATGTCTACACACAGCTAGTGTGAGCGATTAATTTCCACCAATTTATCTAACAGTGGTAACTATAAAGCCTAGGACGTAAGTACTTACAGCAGAGTAAGTCGCCACAAAAAGTGTGTATCTCATTGTATATGAGAACCCTTGATAGTTTACCGGGAAACATTAGAGTGACTTGGAGAATTTAATGTCATGCTGATATGTTGGCCATGGTAGCTCAATGGTTAAGAGCAACCGGATGGAGACCGGACTCTTTTTTTTTTTTTGTTTTGTTTTTTTTTGTAATTTACGTACTCCAACTTTAAGTCATATCGGACGGTGAATGAATTAGGTGAAATGATGCTCAAATGAGTCCAGGGTCCATGGAGCTTACCCGATACTCGTCTTAAAGGATAAGGGAAAACCGTTATCCGGGTATCTCACCCTGACCGAGATTTGAACTCGGGACCTCTTGAACGTGAAATGGCCACGCTACCATCTACGCTACCGAAGCGGGCGAACCTGAAGCTCCGTGGTTCAAATCCCGGATATGGCATTGGACTTTTCAATCTAACCCTACCTATCCAAATCATTGCCTACACACGGCTAGTGTTAAAAAACGATTGATCTCCATTTTCCTTCTTGTTTCTTTCCTTTTCTTGGTTAACAGTTCATTTTAACATTAAAGACACTCACATTTACGTTCACCCTTGCCTTTAGACTCTGCAGATGATTTAGAATGATTCTGCCTAAACAAATTGTCTGTGACTTTGTGAAAATTGAAACCTAGACTTCTGAACTGAAAAGCCAGAAGTATTAGTATTAGGATTACTAAAGAAGGGATTGGGCACCGTAACATGTGGTTTATTGTACCTAAGCCCCAAGGAGCCATTCCCGAGAGGAAGCATGAGCTGAAAGGAGACAGGGGGTAGCCGCCCCAAGGAGTCCCGACAGCGCCGAAAGAGACCATTAGATCAGAGATGATGTGAAATGATAAGGGATATGAAATGGAGGGACAGAAAATTGGGAGATGTAATTAACTTACCCAGCATTCGCCTGGTGACCTGTTAAACTGCCGATAAAAAGCCATGGTTCAAGTAGGTCGGCCAGGAGAATCGAACCCAGACCACCCGAACGCCGGCCACAGACGAAAAGCCGCCTAAGGCTCCCGCTCGATGAGAAGCGAGAAAGTTAAGTACTTTAATTTGGAGGCCGCCCTTTTAATTTTCTAATTGGTTAAATTCCTGCAGAATGAAAGTTCCATTTTATATCTCCAATTATTCGGAACATGACATTGGATTTATTCATCATACATATGATACTTTTGAAGCTTTCATATGATTTTTTGAGTAAAAAATTTGCATGAGACCTATAGTATTTCAACGGCAGTTTGGGTAAAGACTGCTTCTTAAAATATTTATTTTATTAAGCATGTTACTTATCCCAATTCTCACTTTTAGTAAGATGTCAAGGAAAAGAGAAAATAAACACATAAACAATCGATCGAGATAGGTCGTGGGCTACCCTGACCCTGGAATATTCTCCCTACTTCAACAGGCAAACATCGGAGTGGATTGCCTCTACCATGAATTTCCTGTCTGATCTTCATTTCCTGAAGATCCTGGTTCAAGGGTGTGGGACAAGTTGGCGAGGGTTATTACGTTACTGGTGTGGATTGGGTTCTGTGGAAATAACTGAATCTGTTGCTTGTTACTTGGATAGTCTGTCACATGTGAATGTTTAAGTAGATGCTTTATCGTAGTCAGCTGGTGTTGGTTCAAATACCATTGATGTACTTGTTCTTCATGTGCTCTCTGAGGTAGCTGTATTATGCGCAACATTGGAAGATCCTTTCAGTATGTTCCCTGCTTTCTCCATACACTTTTGGAAGTTTTCGGGTATTCTTCAATGTATTTATTTTTGGTGACACCTCAGTAGTGAATATTTAGGTGGAATAAAATATTTGTTTTCACCACAGAGGTAAGCGGAGCAAAAACAACAAAATGCAATATAAAGGTGTTATAATACAAAAACTCAATTTTTTCCGTATGTGTAATGTGTTTTTCCATTGGCACATATCGTAATAAATTATAAATTACATTCGAGAACTCGTATCAAATAGCAAGTCCATAGCATGGCATTTTTATAAACAACTGTATAAGATCCAAATATGTGAAACTGATAATTTGAGAAGTCTGCCTGAAAGGTTTATGACTTCCAAAAGTTAAATCTAACGTCACTGCCTTTCACTACAACACTAATTAGAAACTAATGAACATATAAAGCAGGAATATGAGGTACACAAGGATGCACAAAAAGCAGACTTATTTTTCCCATTATGTCGCAACACCCACTGGCTGGGATACATGGTATAGTGTTATGGACAGTAATTACATACTGGAATCACCTTCCGTTTCCCCTCATTATTCGTTTAATCAGAGCATTTGTGAATTTATGACCGCATATTAAACCTGTCTCTTTTGAACTACCTTGGGAATAGTTTGTGCGAGCGTGTTATATTGTCGATTTGTAATTATCAACGCATTACTGTCACTGCCAGAAACCGTAAATAAACTGTCATAAGCTAAATTTTGAACGGTATGCCTCATTCAGGAAAAGCACATTTCATGTAGTTGCTATTTAACCCATGGTTTCTCATCTGGAAATGATTGCAATCTGCAGACCTGTGCTTCTGTTGAAATTCCTCATTAAGTTGTAATAACGTAGAGCAGTGGGCCCCAACATCCCCTTATTAGAATATAATTAAGAAATTATTAGCATTAATTTATTGATGACTGCTCAAGTAGTGCATAAAAGGACATTGTCTTCCTAATATCTGCTAAATTTTGCAGTTACACAAATAAGTTAAGCAAAAGTCAAATTTTAATGTTGTTAGCTTTTGTCTAGATTTTGGATGAATTTCTCGCAAAGAAAGAAAAAGAAGAAATCCGACTTATCACCGTCCAGTTATTATTTTTTTCGGGGACAAGTGCCTCTACGCTACTTTTGCTCATGTATAGACCATTTATCCTAAACACTGCGTATTATTTGATATCCTCTTTTATCCTGACTTTCTCATCCACGTTCCTTCTTTGACAAACAGTTTCCTCTCTTTCGAATATTTCAGAGAATTCTTCCCCACTTCCCTGTCAGTTTCAGCTTTGAAGTTCCTTCATCATCCTTTCTAAAACGCAATATTTTTTTTTTATTTTGTTAGTCCATTCTTGTTTATTTCAAACGTTAATAAAGTTTGCACTTACCTCATAACAGTAATACTGTTTCTGCATTACGATGTGATACAGTCCCTTCAATCCATTTAAAATAATCTGCTCCTAAATATACTTCACACGATATATTTCATTCGTTTATGAATAGACTGAGTACGGTCAGTGAAGAAATAAATACGCCAGCTAACAAACAATCCCAAACCAATGCCTGAGATGAGAACGACTGAACTGTATGACAGTATGCGACGAAATGAGTGACAGGAAAAAGAAAAATGATAGAGCAATTGGTGGAATGAAGGAGGGGGAAACTGGAAAACCCGGAGAAAACAACCACCAGTGTTGTCCACCACAAATGTCGCTTTGCGGTCGCTTGGGATCGAACCCAGGCCACCTAGGTGAGAGTCCCTAATAATAATAATAATAATAATAATAATTAATAATAATAACAATAATAATTAATAATAATAACAATAATAATTAATAATAATAACAATAATAATTAATAATAATAACAATAATAATTAATAATAATAACAATAATAATTAATAATAATAACAATAATAATTAATAATAATAACAATAATAATTAATAATAATAACAATAATAATTAATAATAATAACAATAATAATTAATAATAATAACAATAATAATTAATAATAATAACAATAATAATTAATAATAATAACAATAATAATTAATAATAATAACAATAATAATTAATAATAATAACAATAATAATTAATAATAATAACAATAATAATTAATAATAATAACAATAATAATTAATAATAATAACAATAATAATTAATAATAATAACAATAATAATTAATAATAATAACAATAATAATTAATAATAATAACAATAATAATTAATAATAATAACAATAATAATTAATAATAATAACAATAATAATTAATAATAATAACAATAATAATTAATAATAATAACAATAATAATTAATAATAATAACAATAATAATTAATAATAATAACAATAATAATTAATAATAATAACAATAATAATTAATAATAATAACAATAATAATTAATAATAATAACAATAATAATTAATAATAATAACAATAATAATTAATAATAATAACAATAATAATTAATAATAATAACAATAATAATTAATAATAATAACAATAATAATTAATAATAATAACAATAATAATTAATAATAATAACAATAATAATTAATAATAATAACAATAATAATTAATAATAATAACAATAATAATTAATAATAATAACAATAATAATTAATAATAATAACAATAATAATTAATAATAATAACAATAATAATTAATAATAATAACAATAATAATTAATAATAATAACAATAATAATTAATAATAATAACAATAATAATTAATAATAATAACAATAATAATTAATAATAATAACAATAATAATTAATAATAATAACAATAATAATTAATAATAATAACAATAATAATTAATAATAATAACAATAATAATTAATAATAATAACAATAATAATTAATAATAATAATAATTAATAATAATAATAATTAATAATAATAATAATTAATAATAATAATTAATAATAATAATAATAATAATAATAATAATTAATAATAATAATAATTAATAATAATAATAATTAATAATAATAATAATTAATAATAATAATAATTAATAATAATAATAATTAATAATAATAATAATTAATAATAATAATAATTAATAATAATAATAATTAATAATAATAATTAATAATAATAATAATAATAATAATAATAATAATTAATAAATAATAATAAATAATAATAATAATTAATAATAATTAATAATAATTAATAATAATTAATAATAATTAATAATAATTAATAATAAATAATAAATAATAAATAATAAATAATAAATAATAAAAATAATAATAATAATAATAATAACAATAACAATAACAATAACAATAACAATAACAATAACAATAACAATAACAATAACAATAACAATAACAATAACAATAACAATAACAATAACAATAACAATAACAATAACAATAACAATAACAATAACAATAACAATAACAATAACAATAACAATAACAATAACAATAATAATAATAATAATAATAATAATAATAATAATAATAATAATAATAATAATAATAATAATAATAATAATAATAATAATAATAATAATAATAATAATAATAATAATAATAATAATAATAATAATAATAATAATAATAATAATAATAATAATAATAATAATAATAATAATAATAATAATAATAATAATAATAATAATAATAATAATAATAATAATAATAATAATAATAATAATAATAATAATAATAATAATAATAATAATAATAATAATAATAATAATAATAATAATAATAATAATAATAATAATAAAATAATGATGATGATAATAATAATAAATAGTAATTATATACTGTTATAGTACTTCTATCGGGCCGTTCAGAAAGTAACCTCCGATCGGTCACAGTGCGGGTAGTGGGGGGAGTAGCGACGCCATCTGTGCATTCACGCACTCAGCAGGTCAGTCGGCATCAAGCCGGGTCGAGTGAACGTCGTATCTGCGCTAGTTTAGTGTTTGTGGCCGTTTGAAATGTGTGCTGCAATAGAAAACCCCGCCAAATGTGAAGTGCGTGCTGTTATAAGGTTTTCTACAGCCAAAGGATATTCTGCAGCAGCTATTCATTGTGAGCTTCCGGTATCATTTTTTTACACGATAACGCCCGTCCTCACTCTGCTCGCAGAACAACAGCCCTTCTTGAGTCCTGCAAGTGGGACGTTGTCAACCATCCACCTTACAGCCCAGATCTGGCGCCAAGCGATTATCACCTCTTCATGCATATGAAGACATGGCTCGGGTCCCAGCGGTTTGATGACGAAGAGCTCAAAGATGCGGTTACAGGCTGGCTCCAGGCACAAGCGAGTGATTTTTATGCAGAAGGAATTTCAAAGCTTGTGAACAGATACGATAAGTGCCTCAATCGTTATGGAGACTATGTAGAAAAATAGTGCAAAGATGTAGTTGTAAGATGTATATATTAAAATATTTTTATTTAACTTGGTGAATTTTTTGCAATCAACCGGAGGTTACTTTCTGAACGGCCCTCGTATTTACTTTAAAATTTATTTAACCAAATACCTTTAAATAAACCTTGTAATTAATGGTCTAAAATGAAAAGCTATTTCCAAAACGTCAATTTGAAACTAATGTATTTGCACAGCAAATTGGTTGTCATCCTTTTTCTTCCGTTTACTGCAGATTGTCTCATAAATTTGGATGTAAAGATACTCATATAGAGCAGAAGTAACTGGTCGTTCTCCACTAAGGGATGAAAAAGTAAATATTTTCGTGGTTGTCCTAATTTACGTATTAAGGATTTCAAGTAACGGAGGAATGTTCTTATTATTAGGGGACGAGTTTCAGAGCATTTTGTTCGATTTATTTACATTATAAAAATCGCCAATGACAGTATTACTTTTTAGTATATTTTGTCACAGCAAAGATTTTAGCTACCCTACTTGGTGGGTCAGGTTTTCGGATACTTAGCCAGTTTAGGTTTCTTTTAGAAAATTCTCAATCACCCATATTTTGTTAGGCGTAGTACTGCCTATTGTTCAAAGCTTCAACATTAAGGTTTCGCTGAAAATGTATTTTTTGAAATCCCTGAAGTCCCCTTTAAAGCATTTTAAAGAATTGTCTGTGGACATCTGTTTGTGAACAATATAAAGTAGAAACGAAGAGTGTAAATTTTATACTCAACTCATGTTTTCACACTCCAGATGGAGATTCTTCATAAGGCTTTTTCAATTCTAAACGACAATTTACATGGACAAATTTTCCGTTTTTAACTTTAGCAAATCCTACCAAAAAATAAAACGATTTAAAGTAACATCCCCTAATATACATATAATCTACTCTGTATAAAATAACTAAAGATGAAATTTTGCTAATAATTTGCATGTATACTCGATTACTACACTGAACTCTCTTCTTCTGCGTAGCTATGTTATGAGAGATAAGTTATTGGCTTCTGATACTTGTCTTCTCTTTTCACTGAGAGTTTTTTGTTTCATCTAAACATCTAAGAACGATATACTCATGATGTAGATAACCAAGTACCTATTATTTAGTATGACACCTTTTCCTCTCAGTTTAGAATATGTTATGTGTTGCTATCAGCTTATTTTCTGTATTTTTATAAATACAATTTTAGTAATAATAATTTGTAATTGCAATAATAATTTGTAATTTTTAATATAATTTTTTATAAAATCCATTCATACACAGGTAGTCTTAAAACATGCATTCCCGGTGAATTACTGTAACATTTTTGGGTGGAATATAATATGTGCTGTACATGCTATAAGTACGTTGCAGAGAACATAATATATGGTGAGTGGCATGACATCTTTTCTGTTAACAAATACATGTGCATGTGTCTGGCTAAAGAAAGACTTGTGACTGCAAAACGGAGTTTTACTTTGGAGCAAGGATGAGATTTGTCCGCCCGGGTTCGATCTATGCTGTCAGGCGAGCAGTGACAGTCACTCGAAGTGACACGATCACGCCGTTGCACCGGTAATGAAATCGGCGCATGATTGATCGACACTGCTTCCTGGATTACGTTAATATAATTTATTCTACAAAGAGTAGCAGCAGCTTTTCTATAGCCCAGGCAACATATAAACTATGAAACTACGTAGCGTTTCAAAACACAACAAAAATATTACTCTTGAGGGACAACCTAGAGAGCAAGCTCAGGAAGCATCCATTGTGCTTTTATGGACCTAATTGTAATATAAAAATTTCAGGAATTCCAAATTAAACCAATATCAGTAACAAAATGAAACGTGTTCTCAGTAATTAACGGCATCGATTCGTTCCTTATGGTTAATTACGTTGTTGCTAGCCATATTTCCTCGAAAGAGCCTTCTTCTCAAAAGCGTATAAATGTTCTTATAATAAATTTCAATTTCGCGGCAAGTGGAGCAACAGAGATCGGCGTTTCTTAGTTAATAACCCTTTATATCGTCTTCAGTGGTGTGTAGACTGTTCTAAGCACAAAGCAGCAACGGAACTGATGCCTTAGGAACGACGTTTCCTGCCTACAAAGAGAAGTTCAAAATAAGTTGCTGCGTCAGATTTTCAAAGGGGCGATGCAGACAACAAGCGAAAGGTCATTTGGGTAGTGTTAGCTCTCTTCACTTTACTTTGTGGTCTCATACCTCAAAACATAGCGTGATCTGTTGCATTGGGAATCAGGTCATTTATGCAAACACGTAGAAGGTAACATGTTCAAGAACTAATACACGTTAATGGTTGGCATCTACAGTGCGATCCGTATAAATCTGAACCACTTCAATAGGCCACAACTTTTGAACCAGTAACAGGAAAGACATGCAACTTTTGGAGAATATAATACACAATTGGGAGATTACATTACACTATTTACATATCAGAAAAAATGTTGGAGGTGTCCTCCACCAGCATCTATACATTCTTGCACTCGTCTCACCATATTCTCTGAAGTTTTATGGAGAGCATCCTCGCCAATTTTACTTATTTCGGTTCGAATGGATTCCTTGAGAACATCAACTTTCCGAGGCCTATTCTTGTACACTCTATTTTTAGATATCCTCACAAGAAAATGCGGTGACCTTAGGTCAGTTGATTTGGAGGGCCACAGACTTTTTGAGATTATTCGATTATCACATAAACTGGTTACAAGTTTCATGGTGTCATTAGATGTATGGCACGTTGCTCCATCTTGCTGAAAATAACCTTCTCTCAATTCGATATCATCTCCGAATATGGTGAGACGAGTGTAAACATGTATAGATGCTGGTGGAGGACACTTCACACATTTTCTCTGAGATGTAAATAGTGCAATGTAATTTCCCAACTGTCTACTATATTTTCCCAAAGTTGCAAACGTGTCCTATTATTGGTTAAAAAATTATGTCCTATTCAAATGGATCATATTTATATGGATCGCGCTATAGAAATAGACGCACCAAAATATGCCGAGGCATCTGTTTACCGACGAGATGTCTGCCTTCTGCGCATGTTATTCGGCCTACAGAAACACAATTAAAAACTTCATTCTAGGAACTATTGCTTCCTCACTAAACCCTTTCTGGTCGTAGTAAGGCCAACTGAGATTTGCAATTGATCTGGTTTTCAAGGACTGCTACATAAGGAGTTTTAAGCAGCATAAATAGCGTCCTTATAAACTACTCTGACAATAAAAGGTTTTTGGGAGCGATTTCCCAAATTGTTATCTGCTTATAGATGGATTTTACCAAGCACCTTCGGAACGGGCTGAATATATAGAGCCTTATAAAAGACGTGCCACTTAAATTAACCTTAAATCACTGGTTTCACTACAACGGCGAAATCCCAATATTTTGCTAGCGCACTTAAAGGAAATGCCAAAAATGTGTAGAATAGATAATGTTATATCACCGGATTATCCCTTTATTTCTTTCTCAGAGGAATATCAAAGCAGTGATTTAGAAACGGGAGCAAAAGACCCACAGATTTACACGTCCATGTTTCAGTATGAGAGTAATGTTATGATGGGGCTATGCTGATACAGAAAGGCGCTAACATTAATGCATCCATGAAGACAACATGCAATTAAACAGTTTACAATGAATGATGTTCTAATACAATGTAATTTATCCTAGCATAGCCTTACTAAAACACAAATATATAGAGATAGCATTTTGTTTAATGTTAACTTCGTAGCACCAGTTGGTGACATATATGATTATAGATTGACTGTAACGTACTTAAATATCTTAACAGAAGCAATCTGTATTTATTTTGGAAGGAATTGGTTATTGCATAACCAATATAACACAAACAGACACAAATACACTTACTCGTACGCTCAAACACTGCATCCTGGGTGTATTGTGAAACGCGCTTCACTTAAGTAAATGTCCTAGAGACCGCCGGAAATGTAATCAGAGACTCCTAGTACAGAAGGAAGTGCTCTACTGACAGGACCAGTCATAACGTTTAATGTTTTCGAGCATTAGTCTCTGATTTAGCAAGGCATCTTATCATTTAGTAAGCTATTCTCTCTGTAGTTATGGAGTCACTTTTACTGTTCCGAGTTCTGCTTACGCAAAGCTCTTGGCATCCGCGCTATTCAGGATAAACTAATACAACGAAGAAGGGCACACAACGGCACGCGGTAGGAACACAACTCACTCCGTTCACTTCCATAGTTCACTGCTGAAGAGAGTAATCCACACAATTGCAAGAGGTCCCGAGTTCGAATCTCGGTCAGGACGAGTTAACTGGATAAGATTTTCCGGGGGTTTCCCTTATCCTGAAAGACGAATGTCGAGTAACTCTAAGCTCTATGGACCCTGGGCTCATTTGAGCATCATTTCACCCATTCCATTCATCGTCCGATATGACTTAAAGTTGGAGACGTGAATTACACACACACACACACACACACACACACACACACACACACACACACACACACACACACACACACACACACACACACACACACACACACACACACACACACACACACACACACACACACACACACACACACACACACACACACACACACACACACACACACACACACACACACACACACACACACACACACACACACACACACACACACACACACACACACACACACACACACACACACACACACACACACACACACACACACACACACACACACACACACACACACACACACACACACACACACACACACACACACACACACACACACACACACACACACACACACACACACACACACACACACACACACACACACACACACACACACACACACACACACACACACACACACACACACACACACACACACACACACACACACACACACACACACACACACACACACACACACACACACACACACACACACACACACACACACACACACACACACACACACACACACACACACACACACACACACACACACACACACACACACACACACACACACACACACACACACACACACACACACACACACACACACACACACACACACACACACACACACACACACACACACACACACACACACACACACACACACACACACACACACACACACACACACACACACACACACACACACACACACACACACACACACACACACACACACACACACACACACACACACACACACACACACACACACACACACACACACACACACACACACACACACACACACACACACACACACACACACACACACACACACACACACACACACACACACACACACACACACACACACACACACACACACACACACACACACACACAAAAAGCAACAGCTTTAATATACGTCAGCTGCGTCCTTTCTTCAGAGATTCAATGTGTCAGAAGGCTAACAGAAGCTTCCCATGGCGACAAGTATGGCAGGTAACCTTCCGGTCCAAGGCTAGCTTCAAGCAAGCCTACCAATCTTAATTGTCATGTGCTCGCCGAAATGTCTTAAGTACATGAAATTTCAACTATAATAGTTGGAGCTATGTTTAATAAGTAAAGAGTTTCTTTAAAGGAACCCTGTGAAAGTAGTTTCGGCTGGGTAATACCGTCTTAAAACAGCTGCAGTCGCATCTTTATTGGCATTGTGAGAGGCAAAGAGATAATAACGAAGGCACACCATCTAAAATCCTGTGTCACATATCAGATATTACTCAATATATTTTAGCGGTACAAAATGGCAGGGGGCTTTAGGGTGTTTTCTTGCGTTAGGAAACAAATTTTTCACCAACTACATCTGAAACTGCAGTTACCGTTTTATTTTGTATTCGAACTAAAATTTCAGTAAGGTAGGTGATCCGTTCCCTTCCGCTGGCATAGTACAGGCGCTGCGGACCCCTAGCACTCGTGGCACCTCTGACGTTACGAGAGGAACCTCGGGCCGAACTTTCGAACCCCTCCCGAAGAGGAGTTGTTCGGATTGGGTTGGACTCGAGAGGACAGTGTGTTCCCGACACCCGCGGGAAATCGAGTACCTTCGGCCGGTCTTCGGCCGCCCCGGGGTGGGGGTAAAGGGTTGCCTAAGAAGTACCGGGTACTAGCCTGCAGAGCTAGTAGTTGTGCTAGATCACCAGGCGGCCCCACCGACGTTTTTTGGAAGTCTTCCCTGCGGGATTGACGCGCGTAAGTGTCGTATTCACTTCCACCTGTCTTGAATGGGATGGGGGCTTTTTAGAACTCAAGGTACTGCCCCAAGCAAAGAGCCCCGGAGCTTTCCATCGCTGCCGGGTTGGTAAAGGCAACTTCGTACTTTCGGGTAGACCTCGTTGTCCAAAAAAAATTATTCCAAACTAGACGATAAACTACATTACTGTACTTGATATATACTTTGTGCTTGAACAAGATCAGAATTTCTTGTGTGCGATAAGACAATGTTTGCCAATAATGTTAAACGCCATTCGGAATAAAACAAAATCCCCAGAAAATTTATGTGACAAATGTCAGTAGTCATGAAAACATTTCATAGATATTGTACTTTAATAAAAATATTTAGATCATTTAGAAAATATTTATGAAAAATCGTCCATGAAAAAGGTAGTTTGTGTTGGGGAATCTTCTTGACAATCTTATTGTCGTAGTCTTAGAAGCTGCTGAACTTAAGTAATAAATGTTCACTTTTTGGATTGTGTTGTTCAGGGAGATGCAGGGAGGGTTTCGGGGGAGAAACAGATACACGCAATGAATTCTTTTTCCTAAAAATGGGTTTGTACTCAAAGAGTCTCGGAACATATATTTCAGTTTAATCTCAGCATATTTTAATCTCTACTTACATAGTAGGCAGTAGCAATTGCAACATGAATTCTTAATTTTATTTTTGCCTACCAAGTGCCTAAATACATGAATATGATATAGCGCTTCGATTATTTTTATTTTAGTTATCTTTAAAGCTTATAGTCGCGCCAAACAAAAGCAGTTCGGGAGCCAAGTAAGGCCGCCAGCTCGTAGTTTGGCAATCCCTCCCTTTGGTAATGAATATAAAGCTCGGGAATAGAGCTTTACTCTCCCGGCCCCGATAATAAAAACCTAGACACTTAAAAATGCGGTGGTTTATGTGGTTATAAACTGGATGCAGAAAATACATTGTACTTGCTCCGTCTAAGATAACGTGACGCCACAAGCTATAGATAAATTAAGATAACGGAAAGCTTCTATAATCCAGTTTTCTAATCTAAGGTCTAGGTTTCTATTACCGTCAGGGACGGGGAGTCATATTTATTCCTGTATTCTGCAAAGGATTGAGATATGAATATGGGAGTAAATATGAGTGTATTTGCTGAAGAGCCATCCATCTATGTGATAGCGTTTTGATACCGTCAACAACATCTCTGTCCTCGCTGAATCTGCCGTTGTCTGTTGTAATTGTGAACTATACAGAATATAACAAAAAGTATGTTAAAATTTTGGGAATACTTCTTGCATAGAGAGGAAAAATGTTATATGAATCTAGGTCCGGAAATTGTTTATTTCCATGATAGAGCTCCTTTTCTACAACTCTGCTTACATGGTGAGATAATCCATGTAAGCAGAGTATACAATAACATATAATATTTAGCTGCTGCAGTAATCCTGAAACAAAACGGTGTAATTGTACAGCAGTTACATTCGCTTTTATAGCTGATTAAATTGGGCGCTGTTACATTTAACCGTCATTGTCATTTTACTACAGCACAGTACGTAGTCAGCTTATAAAGCATCGGTACTCAGTTCATACACGATGGAGCTCCTCTTCATTTAAGGCGTTCTGTCCACGATTTCTGAGAAACAGTTTTCCTGGGAGGTGGATAGGAAAAGTCGGGCCGATTTAAGGGCCTCCAAGCTCGCTTGACTTAAACACATTAGATTTTTATTTACATCTCCCATTAAACTCTTTTGTTTATGCAACTTTATTTCCAGATGTTGAGATTGTTCGTGCTCGAATTTTGGAAGGCTGCCAGACTATGAAATTCTCCAGGCCTAGCTCAACGAATTAGAGAATCCATGCGACGGCGGGTTGACGGATGCATTGGACTTATGGAAGCAATTTTTTAACATGTGCGGTGATTTCCCTTTTTCCCACGTTTCTATCATTGAGAGTCGTTTTATAGGATTAAGCTGCAGGAAAGGTCCTCTGAAAAGCAAAAGAATTTCTGGACCAATGTTTATATAACACTTTTCTATCCTCTATCCGCAAGAAATTTTTCTCAAATTTTTTACATACCTTGCTTAACTTTTCTCTCAGAATATCTGAAAGTGGCGTGGAAATATCGGTTAATGAAAACTAATCAGGAATTTCAACATTTGAATGGATTCCAACTATTTGAAAATGCGTAATTTAATAATTATTTCCGTATCGGACTAGTTTTCACTATTGAAGGATTATACTCTCAAACTTCTGAACTATAATTACCTTACAACTAGAATAAAAGTCTACGTAACAACACTGAGAAAAGTAAGTAGTGGCTCGTAACATAATCCAGGGTGCTACAGCCAATGTAGGAGCAGGATTAGGATTAGGATTTCATGACGGAGGGGATTCGGACGTAGGCCACCATGCTGGGCTCATTGTTCCCCCAAGTGGGGCATCCCGGGAGGAAGGATGAGGCGAAGGAGACAGAGGCTAGCCGAACCAAGGAGCCACGACAGGGGGCAGGGTCCGTACAGTTTACTTGGATAGAGACTTCTCCCATCAGGCCAGGACAACGAACATGCTCTCTTGCTGCGGGACGGCAACGAGCCCAGCAGCCGAGCCCCAAAGATCCCAGGTAGGTGATCCGAGCTCTAAAGATACCTGGCTGTTGGGCCCGAAAAGGTCCCAGCAGAGGCGCGGAGACCGGCAACCGACCTACCCGAGGAGGAAGTTGTTTTCCTTGGAGCATCTCATCCTGCCATGCACCGCCGAGACACCCACCGACACTTCTACCCTGAAAGAGACCACCAGATGAGAGATGTGAAGTGATAATGGAGATGAAATGGAGGGAGAGGACATTCAGGGTATGTAATTAACCTACCCAGCATTCATCTAGCGACCCGATAAATTCTCCGAAAAAGCCCATGAGCTGGGTAGGTCGGCCACGAGAATCGAATCCGCGCCTCTCGAATGTGGTTCACAGACAAAACCGTCTCAGCCATCCCGCTGAATATGTAGAACCAAGACCTGTCAATCCGACTACCGGCCGCACGCTCACATATGAAAGGTCCAACGGGGAGGTGATGTGGTCAGCATCGCGGCATTTCCCCAACCAAAATATTGGCTTCTATGACCAGGGGCGCTTACCTATCGTAAGCTCCTCAATCTCCTCACAGTGCTGAGTGGGCACCGGTCCTATACCCGGGACTTAAAATCCGCAAACCACGGGTGGGATCGAGATTTGCTTTCCGTGGCAGGGAGTCAAGGCATGCTGCTTTAGCCCACCACGCCATGGTGCCGGATGGCGGTTTGTCACAGAATTCATATAGTAGGTTGCTAAATTTACAGCTTACAATTCGTCCATGAAACACCATTTCTATTTTGGCGACTTGCTGGCCGCTAAAATTTTAATTTACCTTTCTAATTTCCAGAGTTTGTGTAAGTATTCTTCTTAACAAGCAGAATTTAGAACTAATTGAGTTGTTATCGATTAAATACGGAAGTTGAAATCTCAATATACGTAATAATCACAAAAAGTTACAATCACCTAGATAGCTGTATCTAAACTCTAAATACCCGATGTGGTCAAAGATGTTAATTGATGCTAAAGAAAATAAACAATTAAAAAATTCAAAATATAAATTAAATGCACAACCTTTAAACTTAATTGCAGAAAGTTGCTTAACTGTGAAGTATTAACAGAACCTTGTTGATGATCAATATTAAGTACTTCATAAATAAACTTATATTTCCGAAAACCTATTTACCAGCCGCCCATATTTGGAAGAAAAAGTGTGTAACGCAAAATTCAATACCCAGTTTTTTCCCGGAAATATGTTTACATACCCTTGAATTAAAATGATTTCTTGAAAATAGAGAAAAGGGAGGTTTGTCTACAGTGAAAATCGAAAATAAATATACTTAACAAATAGAAAACTTCCAATAATCTTACTCGAAGTTGTTTTATGAAATATTCCATCCCAAACTACAATTTACAAGAACATTTATATTCCATTTTCTAAAAAATTATGACAACAGTCTTCATACCGATACTAGTAGCTTAAAGTATCTATAGAGCAAACAAGGCTTATATCTGGCAACTAATATCAATAATCTGTGAAGTTCTCATTATTCCAAAATTATTCTGCACAGCAAAAGCAAATATTCGGGACACTGCAAGTTAATATGTGTTGTAATAAAATCAATTTGAATAACATTATACACTATACAGATTGCAGTTTTTCAAAAGGCGTTTAATCCGCCTGTTATCCATCATGTAATGTAAACCTATATATCATTCATACTCCGTCTGAAGCATTTACGTTACTGTTAGAAAACTTTGTGTATATCTTTATTTGCGTTTTGATAAATTCATTATTGTAAATGTCACTTTCTGCACCTGGTTCTCTAGCATTTCCACCCCAGTGACAAAAAGGACGCCCATGTAACTTCAAGATAATTAATCACTTTCAGATGTTTTAAAAACTAGAATAAATCTTATTTTGATTTTACTAATTTAATATCACCAGAAAATACCTCTTGCTTTGCCCCTGCCAGTGCTTTGTTTTTACCGGGCATCCTAGTGTGATTAATTGCACTGTTCTGACGCAATCCCTACGGATAGGACTAGTAACTATTAGAGATATTTGTACAAAACAAAACAAAGTAAAGAAAACAAAAACTGAGGAACTACAAGTGACCGGAAATGACACTAAAGTGCTAAATCATTAGTAGTTTATGAAGTACAAAATTTCTTCCAATGTTGCTTTTCCTTCCTTTTCCTTATTTTCTTTTTTTTATATTATTGCATTTTAAAATGACAGGTTCAACTTACTGAAGCTATCACGAGGGAGTAAATTCTTCTAATACTTTATATCATGTCAGCAATGGTTTAAGTTAATAGTACAAATAACCTTAAGCCATACTTGCGGATAGAAATATGGGACAATCCATATATACCTGGAAACTTAAAAACCTATACTTTCTCTATCAAAACGAATACAAATTAAAATTGTCTTTCTTTATATCATCCTAAATTGGCAGGTTACGTGTAAAAAGATGCTCAAAACGACGCGGGGGTCCAGAAAGTTTCGACCTATGGACATGCGTCTCCTATGGTTAAAAATAATAAAGAAAGAATATAAAACTTTTATGAAAACCTTATTCGGAGTAACTCGCCCTAAGATTTGAACACAGAACCTCTTGAATGGGACGAAGACAGCCACCCCTCGAACCTCAAATATGTATATATCCTTAACCCCCTATTTTTTATTCATGGCTTATTGTCTGTTAGAAATTATTTTCAGACTCTTAGTTTTGAAGTCATAAAGGTACTTACTTTGTCAGTTCTGTAAAGTGTTTACTTAACTTTAGCGTAGATATGTCGGGCTACTGAGATAATGGAACTTAAACTTATTAATAAATCATTTCTTTAGTTCCATTTAACATTTCTTAAAACGTATTAACTAGAATAGGAACAAGGTAAAGAGTGTTTCAACGATGATTCACATAATGCAAACTTCCATTCAAATTCATTACATAGCACAAGAAAGATTCTACAACTGAAGGAACAAATCTTAACTTATTCACACTTTGGTGTAGAGTAGCAAACTTAAGGTCACTGTTTTGTAGTCTGGCTGGTACTACTGTTAAGTTCAATAGTAACAAATAAATAATGTTGAACAGTTTCTTTTTAATGATTTTTTCAGATTTGTTTTCTCCAGCTCTTTATTTGAATGATATTTCGTAATGTAAATAATGCACTTTTTCAAAAACTATAGAATGAAGCCAAATTAAATTGTTGTACGATAATAACATGGATCTATTTTGGTCTTAATAATATAGTTATATATCTATAAACTTATAATTGCTGAAAAGTGTAAATCCAAAACGTGGTATAGCTGAAAAGATACCATTTTCCATAAGAAACAAAATTATTTTATAAAGAAAGATCTGTGTAACTTGAAGGCACGCTTCTACCTCTTGTAAAACTTTCAGTGCGATTCCTAAATTGTTTAAGTGAATGGAATTGCAATTTTAACATTAGTAAGATAGGTATTTTAATATCCTTATAAGTGAATATACTTTAACCATGTGCATTTGAATTAGTGTATGAGAAAATCAACCAATGCATAACAGAATGAATGTGCATTAAGGCTAAAGATCCTTAAAAGTAGCTCGGGTACAATAAGCGGTGTGCGTTTTCATAATTCACAACAGCATAAATAAAACAATACAAACGGGCATGTGTATATAACTTAGTGCCATCTTAAGCTAAATTTCAAACCAATGTATACCAGAGATAAAAGTTCAGAGTTTTATCATAATCTTGGAAGTGCATTAAGATCGGTGTTTAATATTAATAAAATTTACTTAGAAAGGATATATACAGACATTTTGACATGCGCATGATAACACCGGAACTATTACTGTAAAATGACTAAATAAGGACTGAACTGAACTGAACTGAAGAACTGAAGCACATAGCCATTAACGAGCATTTCATGTGGATTTATTCGCACTAATTGAATTCAATATCTGCACATAACATATCACTGTTTAATGACAATGGACTCTAAGCAATTAGAAAATAAAAGTACAACTGGAAAGAGAAGGCTAGTAACGATCTGATTAATTTGAAGGCAACAAAGAGGTGATATCGTTAACAACTGAGAGGCGGTCTCATTTAATTACTCACATTAATTTACAATCGATACTTCCAGAGCTTTACGTTCTACAAAAAGGCAATCAACATATAAGCGCTTTTGTTTTCGATTAAAGGGACACCTGGTGTAACAAGGACGAAATATTTGACCATCTAAATATAGCTTTTATCAATTGAATAACACATTCACTTCCCTGAAACACCTGTACCGTATTTTTGCGCTGGAGTACGTGAGGGAATATGCTATGTACCCCAAAACAAGAGCACCTGAACAGCTTCCCACAAACAATGGGGAGGTGGAAAACATTTGGGATCTGATTTATAATATAAATACAGCCAATGTATGCAACACAACAACACACACGAGGAATTATTGTTCAAGTAGGTTATATGTGATCTTCAACTGTATGAACATAAGTGATTTACAATCATTAATACATGTACTTGCTGACCCACGAACCGTTGTTTAGGGCTAAAACACATTCCTAACAGTACAAACACATCCTAGTATGTCTTATTTACTTATCTTAATTATTTAGTTTACTGGATAATCATGGAATATAGAGGCAGCCCAAATTTGCGCATTTAGCAATTTTTTTCTTTTTAAAGGAACTACGCTTAGTTTTCGAGGCATAAGTCCACAGCAGTTTAGGTAACGAAAGGGATGACGCCGCGGTGTGAGCGACTGACATTCGGGAGGTGCCGTGTTCAAAGCTCCTGGAACAACCACGTGACCGAAAATTTTATTTTCTCGCGTTTCTTCGGTCGTTAGTATAATTGATGGAGGAATTTTCCTATCACCCCTTTCATTCCTACATTTAACTTCTTTATTCTTAACCGCCATACTAGCTATGAGAATTCTTGCAAGGAGGGTAATCATCTTTAAAGAAGAACTTTCCGTACATTTTACGTGTGGTACTTATGTTATGAATAAATAATAAAGACTTCTAAATTAATTTATACTAGATACTAACACCCACTAGTTAACCGAGATGAAACATTGACCATGGAGGTATGTACAGTGAAATAATATGCAGATTAGTTGTCCTTTCTTTAAGTAGCGATTAATTTGTACCGCTTTTACATTATGACATGTGGTTGCAGTCGCATATTTGTGAACACAAAATGCAGATGCAGGTATGATTAGGTTCCTGGAAAAGCTTTTTAGAACACATCTGTAGTAAAGGCCATGGAAAGCCAATTTAGTTGTAACATGACACATTTACAGATTTCTTGTATACATCTTTTGCTTTGTATCTTGCAGCTGCATAGAAATCCATTGGTGTGTTCTTGTAACTCATATGGCTTGACCAAAGGCATAGCAGGTTCCTCGCATATTGAGGTTTCTGTATCAAATTTGTATATCGTTCTCATACTCCGTGACACTCCAGGATTTTCTTGAGTTATCTGCCTTTTACTTTTATTGTCTCTTCTAATTGTCTATAGTGAAATACTCCCTATCAGTTTGTGTCTATACAAGTCAAGCACCATCTTTAACCTAAACAGATCTAATTTTGTGTCATATTAATAGTAATCATGGATATCCTACCCTTGACTTTCACAGTATGAACTAAACCTTAATCCAGTTACACTTTAATGTAACTGTAAAGTAGCTTTCGGACATTAGCAAATACTTTATTCTGTTGATAAAGATAAAATGCAACTACAAAAGCATTGTTCTTTCTTTCATTTTAAAAATATTTAACAATTTAGGTTAAGTAATCACACACTACCATTAGATACTGCGTCGGTAAAGAAATGTTCCTGAATCCATTCTCAACCAGGGTCCTGGGCTTATAAATTTTAATTTTCTTTTCGAACTATTGTCTTGCATATCGCCAATGTAAAAGAACTTACATATTAAGCCCACAGTGCATTCACCAATGTGTCTCCTTTTTAATCCTCCAATGTTTCTTTTATAATATAAAGAAAGGGAGAAGGAATACACTTAATGTGCCATGATAATATAATGTCTTTCTATGAAAACATTAGGAATTAAAATAAAACACATTCATAAGTCTCTAGAGGAAGTACTGTACTCCTTGTACTTTACTACAATGCAGCTGTTAAAAACATGGAAGGATTTTCCCATGCTACTATACAGTATTTATAGACCATATTAAAGACTCTAAAAGTGCATACAGATATCAAGGACAGAATATTAGTTTTAAAAGAGATGTGTCAACTCATATTTCAAACATACCCACGTATTAACAATGCGCTATGCTTCAATCCAGTCATAAGTCATTGCGACAATTAGGTATTGTGGACGGAGTTGTTGCAGCGGTCATTGGTAGGTCTAGGTCTGGCATCGGGATGTAGTATTACAAAGTTTAATTTAATTGTATTGTAAACGTAAACAGTCTCTCCAGGATGAATACACCAATTTATATGATGCTAGCAGTAACGATTTGGTTGTATCTCACAGTATCCTAAATAAACTCTCTTTCTTTTGGAAGAAAAGATAAACATTAGAATAAATAAGAAGAAACGATTTCAAAATTTCAAAATACTGAAATTTGATGCTACTCTTTATTTTCTATATAATGTTTTCCCGTTTTCTGCCTTCTTAAACTGACAATAGTTGACATCCAGTGCATAGATACTTGGCGAAACAATAGTGCTTTATAAATTAATTAATTAATAATTAAACATTTAGTGGTATAAACGTAGATGCAAGAATGTTTCTGCTCAGCCTGTAAATCCAAAACAGTGACACTTGCTATTGTTTACGGGTTACCTTCAACTAACAAAGGACAACATGTGAATGCGTAGGATTTATTTAAATAGCGTAGGCCAGTGTATAGATCCAAAGGTGTAATGGAATTGAGGATAAATGGCCATGGTTTCAGTTTGATGTGTGTTCTGTTCCAAAGAAATACACACATGACTACAGAGCCCATTTAGGGGAGGATTTTCTAGTGAACGACCAGCAGATCGCTTCTCTAGGATTATAGGGCCATGGATCATTATTTGGTACAAGCCAGTTTAGCCTTATAGGATGTCAGGTTGCATTGTGCCATTGTATTTACCTTCAGTTTGATAAAGAGAGCTTGAAACAAAAGGGAAATCGACAGATTTCTGAGCTTGAAAAGTACTCAAACCCAGACTTAAGTTATACATGGGTGATTTAAAAATTAGTGACAACACTGCCTGCATCTGGCGCTATCAGCGGTAAATTATGTAAGCTGATAACATTGAAAAATAATAGCATCTAATGTTTGTTAGCTGTGGCTTTTTATTTAATAAGACATTCCTAATAAGGTTAATTGTAGGCTGTTTTCTTTAGTGCTCTAAATATGTATAGTGAAAGCCAATAAAGATTCTTCATTAAAATTCAGGCAGCAACAGGTATCCATACTCCACAATGCCATACAGAATTATTGGAAGCTTGTGGTAGACAGACTTTACCATATCGTACGTGGCTAGGTGGACACATGCATTTCATAGAGGAAGGAAAGACAAAAACGTGGAGCTGGCAGACCACATTGAGCAAGTGGTGATGTGCATGCGAATGCTGTTAGAACACTGCTGAAAGAACATAGTTGTTGGACTTGAATTAGCAAAGGAAGTTGGAGTTGCTCCTGGTACGATTCTCCACATACTTAAGAAGTTGAAGTTAAGGAAAATCTGTGCTCAATGGGTTCCAAACAATCTTACAGAAGAAACAATGTGGCAGAGGAGGCGAGATTACAGTTAAAACGCTATGATCGTGAATGAGCGTTCGACGAATCATTAAATTAAATGAAATCTGGTTTCACTGCTACCAGTCACAATTAAAGAGACAATCAAATGAGCGGCCATGGACAAAACAGTATCGATGAGAACATGATCCATTTAAAGTCATATTCATTGTTGCTTATTTCATTGTTGCTAATGATTTCACTCATTCAGTTCCCCAAGGAAATCGCGTGAATGGTGTATATTACAGTCACTTTATGAAACACCACTTACGACCAGCTGTACGTCATAAACGTCTAAATCTCCTGAAGCCTCATCCCGTTGAGTTACATGATGATGCTCTCTCTCACACGTCTGCTCCTGTTCTTAATTTACTTCAATTTACTGCGAAATTCTGGAACTGAAATGTGTAGTGTTTAACACCCGCTTTTACTACATATGACACCGCAGGCGATGACATTGATGATACATGAGATGAAGATGGAGCACCGGTGGAATGAGCTGGCGGAGGAAACCGGAGGTCCCGGAGAAAACCTGCTCCAGCCCCGTGTTGTCCATCACAAATCTCACTTTGCGGTAGCCTGGGATCGAACCCGGGCCGCCTTGGTGAAAGCCAAGCGGTCTAACCACTGAGCCACGGCTCGGCCGCGAAATTCTGGAGCATCCGCCATATTCCCCAGATGTGAGACCATTTGATTTCGACATTTTTGCGAAATTACCACAGAGAGAAGTTCGCTTTAGAACCATACAGGCAATTATAACAACTGTATAGCAGTCTGTTCGAATATTAGGACAACAAGACGCTGTGGATTGCATCCGTTAGCTCCTTAATGTGTGGAGAGGAGTACATGTTGGAGGACATTCCTTCTAAGCACTGCAATAACATGACTGTTTCAAAAATGTTTTATTTGTTGTTAATTAAAATGTTACCACTTATTAATGAATGACCTAGATATCAGAGGAAGTCTACAGTGCTTTGAAATGCCCGTTTCAACTACGTTCCTTCAAAAGAACAGCAGTACTGGATATTGAAGATATATGAAATGAAATTATTTTTGGTAACACAAATGTAGGAAGAAGACGTTCAAGAACTAATTTTAAAGCACAGCAATAGATTTGCCCGTTATGAGTACTAGGAAGAAAAAATAAAGTCTGAGTACGGTAGATACTTTGACTTAATGTAAACTTCGAATTTCTCACTGATGAGCCTGTGCTTTAAGGAGCTCGAGCACCTACGTCCGTAAACTGGTTTTACTTAGTCTTTTGATATAAATGTATGTTTGCAGACAACTAACTTCGTAGATAGTGGCTATTTTGTGTTATAAACATGGAGACGCTCGCTCATTATTGCACATAAGAACTCAATATATGAATTAAACTTCAATATATACTATTCCAAATTATGCTACCCTCAATTGATATTAATCTGCTCTGTATTCCAATGCTATCAAGATGGCAATCCAAAGTGTAGGGATTTTCGTACACACTCGCTTCAACTGATTCAGGTTTCAGCTTTGTAGCCAGTACCAGAGGTTATTTACTAGAAACAGTGAGTGAGGCATTGTATAGATGTCCAAATATCAATAGTCAGCATATTAACACTCTGGTTGAATTCAACAGTGTTACACTTATAGACAATTTCCCTATTGCGTCTTAGACATGCTTAACTACTTTTTTACCTTCTCCACCTTACTTTGCTAAAAGAAAATCAGCGCAGCCATAAATAAAGCTTTACTCACTGAATAAAAAAGCTCAAAAACAAAATGTTAGTAAGCATTAAGTATTGTATTTAATTTTTAAAGATGCAATATGAGACGTTCAAGAAATTAAACCATCCAAAATTACCCTTAATATGGAAGAAGTTATGTTTATTTCTCAACGTGGTTGCAACGATTTTGATTAAAGGTGTAACTTAATAAAAGAATACACATTTATATTACTTGAAATGTGAAGTATTTATTAGTTCTTTTCCTTCTGGTCAGGCAAAGAATGTGGAAGTCATACGAACAGTTACTGTATTATCCAATGAAGTGCGAATATTTTAATTGACAGTTTTTGAATTAACAATAAGTACCTAGGTAATGAGCTTTTATAAGAATAGTTTGAAGAATAGTTCATATGCTCAAATCAAATTACATTGGTTCAATAGTGACCTATAACAGTCTACTTGCAGAAGCACATCTCAGTGAAGAGCCCTTCTTGTATGTACACAACTATAAACAATCAAGTGGAATTATATCTGATTTGGAAGAGTTAATGATGTTATTATACAAATACGTTTATTTGTTTCAGCAGATAATTAATTTCATAAAAATGCTTTAGAAACAAGTTATTGTGCTTGTCTAAGGAATTGTAATTCGTCATTATGGTCATCATCGTCGTCATTATTATTAATTATCATCATTATAATATTTATCATCACTATCATCATCATTGTTATGGACCAATAACTAAGAGAGGTGTAACAAGTGAAGAACAAGGTTACCAAAGAAAAGTTTTAAAATACAGGGTCTATATAAAGGAATGTCGGGGTTTTAACTCTTTATAATATTTATTACATTTAACTTACAGTTATCAATGATATGTCAAATGAAAAGAAACTCAAGCAGTTTTGTTTGTTGGCACCTGTGCGCATATGCGTGCAATTTTTCTGCCGCAATCCTCTAGACAGCGGTAGTAGCAAAGATGGTGACTAGTAAACAGAAGGCGTTTCGTGTTTTACAGTTTGCAAAGACCGAATCTGTAGTTACAGTGCAACGTGCGTTCCGCATTAAGTTCGGTTGTGATCCTCCTAGTAATAATCACATTCGTAGGTAGTTTCGTCATTTTGAAGATTCCGGCTGCCCTTGTAAAGGGAAGAGCACGGGACGACCAAGAGCAAGTGAAGAGACTTGAGCGAGAGAGAGTCGTTCTCTCGTAGCCTAAAGAAATCAGTCCGGAAGGCTAGTCGTGAATTACAAGTTCCTATGACGACTGTTTGGAAAGTTATAAGCAAATGCCTACGCCTACGTCCTTACCGTTTACAGTTATTACAGGCTCTAAAGCCGACAGATCATGGATTACGTGCCAACTTCGCAAACGACATGTTTCATGACGATGACTATTTTATGAATTGAGTTGTCTTCAGTGGTGAATCGACCTTTCACCTTAGTGGACATGTTCACACTCATTGTGTGCATCTGGGGCTCAGAAAATCCTCACGAGATGGTACAAATGCAACGAGATTCCCCTAAAGTGAATGTTTTTATTGTGTATCCCGACGAAAATTTTAAGGGCCTTTCTTTTTGGTGAACCTACTGTAACTGACACGTCTTACATTGATAGACCAAAGCAATGACTCTTCCCTCAGTTGGAAGAAAATGAGACAGAGAACTTCATTTTCCAGCAAGATGGTGCGCCACCTCACTGGCATAACGAAGTACGCGATTGGTTGAACGTCACTGTACTCGTGCGCTGCACAGGCTGCAAGGGCCCCAATGACAGGGCTTACTATGCATGGCCTCCACATTCTCCTGACCTAGCACAATGAGGATTTTACCTTTGGGGCTTCATCAAGCATTGTGTGTGCGTGCCTCCTCTAGCAGCTGACCTCCCTGACTTATGAAACCGGATTGAAGCAGCAGTTGCTACAATTACTGAATACACACTTATCAGTATGGGAAGAATTCGGCTATAGACTTGATGTGTGCCGTGTGACAAAGGTTAGCCACATTGAACATTTTATAAGGTTCTTGGTAAAACTGTTTGAGTTACTTTTTCATTAAACTGTAAGTTGAATGTAATAAATATTATAAAGAGTTAAAACCCCGATATTCATTTTCATACACCCTCTATACTAGTAAAGAAAGAACTGACAAGACAATCATACATTAACCTAGAGAACGAGGAATGTGGAATTAGGGTTTATTACCATCATCAGCAGCAACAGCAGCAGCATCGTCGATTAATGGTGCATCAAAAACATGAAATAAGTGTATTTGTTCTCTATTAGTTTTTGTGAACCATAGAAATCGAATATGCTACAACTGTTAACAGCATATTTTAGACGAAATCCATAAGAACTTTTTCCATTCTCAACGTATATGCATAGAGCAGAATTTCTGACAAAAGGTAATAATGGATATGTAAATCACGGTATTCATCATTTTAAGCGACTACATTAACCCAATCCCAATCTGAATCCAATTTCATTCCACAGCTGTTCATGTTGCTCTAATTAATACGAATGGGGCACCTACTCAAATCGTTTCGAATTCGACATGTAAGCACATTACGTGCTTTGCTTCACTGTATGAGGAAAAAAAATCTGGGCAGCAGTATAACAAATAACTGCTCTCTGCCAGAACGCAGTGCCAGTTTACATAAATAATGAGTATGGACTCGCTATCTGTCACCTTCCTTTGTCGCACATTGATATTTCTAAAACTGATTGACAGTTTACTCAATGGTTCGCATAACGCTTTATGACTTTTTACGTCAAATATAATGGCATGGAATTTACCCAATATGGAAATGCAGAAAAATAAAGAGCAAAAAGCAGTAGATAAACCAGATGGAAAATTGAAGAGGATGTCCATCCAGTCTTGCCGCATTCCCCTACGCCATATTTTTCTTTTCTACGTGCAACTGTTATTTAAAAATGAAATGAAACGAAATCTTTATCTCTGGTGATTTTGTCACATTCATCAGATGTCGTGGCCTGAATTGGACGAATGTCATTCAAGATGTAGCACTCTGATTTAATTAATGTACGAGTAATTTGACTCAATTTTACATTAGACAATTAATAATTAGAAAATATTGTATCACAGCTTGAAATGTTAGCTACGCATTTATCAACACTTATTGAATTACGGCAGGTATACAAAATAATGTTTAATTTCTCTTAGTTTGCAATTAACAGAACTAGAATATCTTACAATCACTATCTCTTACAATAATTGTGATTTATTAAAGATTTATTCATCCTTACTTCCCCTCAATGCTTGCAAATTATTGACGACATAAAGAGGAAGCCTCTAAAGAGCTATTACAAAATATTTCCTTTTGGCCTACAAATTCTTGATCTACGATTTTAAGCTGGGAAGCAAGCTATTAAGTATGCAAAGTGCTTTAATTTAATAGCATCTAAGAAGCGATAAGCACTAAGAGGGCATCTAAGGATGCTTGGAAAACCTTTCCATTCCATTATTTTACATTTTCCGACTTTATTTGAAGGAGAAAGCAGTTTTCTCACCATCTAACAGTTAAGGGTAAATAATGGAAAAGGTTTTCAGCTACGAATCTTGATCCATTTACGTAGCCTGCTCCCTCAGGGGAAAAGAAAATTTCCCATTTATCTCCCAAATAAATTTCAGTATTACACAACTTTGCCTTCCAACTGGAATTTAACCATTGGTTTTTATCACAGTAACGTGCAAAAGTAGTATGGCATAAAACCAAATCTTACGTGGAGGTATGAATGCTAAAGATCATACAAAAATATAGTTTTGTTGGAAAATTTATAATTACTGAATATTAGAGATATAGGTATATTCCAAGCTTCATTTGACGTGCATGGAAACTGTTGGAGATCCCAAGACCTTAATATTATTTCCCTTTCCGCACGGCTTCCACCTTCAAGTAATCAATCTCGACTTCAGCCGATATCTCGAACTAGTGGACGGTGTTATGCTGTTTTGAAATTAAGGGTTGTTTCCCATACCGCCTATATAAATAAGATTGCTACGACTGATACAGAAGGAAATATAACCTGCATATTTTGGTTTTCTAAGGAAGAGCCAAAGAGTTATTTGTATGTGTCATTAAACAGGATGACATCTGCGACACTTATATCAATAATTCTAATAGCGACTTCCAAACGAAGTTTAATATTATTGTGAGTATTGAACTGACCCGATATTAAGGTGGTGTAATGGAAAGATGAGTATTAATAAAACAAAGGACAATAACTATAAAGCTAATTTCTCATTGAAATTAATTGTTCTTTCACAATAGCCGTGTGTAGGACGCACTATGAAGGGATAGAACCAGGCTAAAAAATTCAATGCCATAGCCGGGAATTGAATCACGGATCTTCTGGTTTCCGTCCAGCGCTCTAAACCATTGAGCTACTATGGCCAACGTGCCAACATGAGATTAAATTCTCCAACTGACTCATGGTTCAAATCCCGGCTATGGCATTGAATTTTTCAGTCTGGCTCTACCGCTTTAGTTCTAATTTTTATTTAAAGTAAAATGAAATATTGCCCTAACTATGTTCTGCTGGTGAGATGAAGGTCAGGTATCCTGTAGTGTTATTCTTCGGATACACTTTCGTGGGGAGAAGTAAAGAGCCCTGCCAATTCAGTGATTAGAGTTACCTATGCTCAAGGAACAGAAGAAAGTCGTTGACCTTAATAATACTTCCATTCCATTATGATCTTTTTTTACACCGCACACGTATCTAAACCACCTTCTGATGAACTGAAGAATTTCGGAATAAAGGAATAATTATCAAAGAAGAGAATGCCGAACTGGAAGAATTTCTTGTCATCTCAAATTTCGCTTTAATTACTATGGAGTGAAATTTCTTTGGTAGTGAAATACACTTCTCCGAATACTTTAATACGGATGTTCTGTGTTTGTCAGGTTGGATACCTGTTTACCACACATAAATCTGTCCAGCAAGCGAATGTCATTCATTAATATTAACCTTCCTGGTGAGAGGATGAATGGCAACAGTGTAATGCGCATGTAGGGACTTTGCTGCAGTTAACGGTAAAACATAACAGGTAGCCAGCAATTTCAGAGTCGAGCCGTTCCTTTTGAACGCAACCAGAAAGTGAATGAATATAATGCAACTCTCTGATTTTATAACTTCTTCATTGCCAACCTCAAATACATGACTTTCGAGGGGCGTGGTATTTCGTATTCCTCTACCATTCATTTTTTGTTTCTTTCTCTCTTATCCCGACATATTCTGTGTATTCTTGAGGAAGAAGATAGTGCGAGGACTTTCAATTTCAAAAGAAGAATATACGTTGTTGAAATCATTTCCAATAAAATGGAATGGAAAATAATGGTGCTGGCCAAGTCGACAGAGCTATAAGGTTGTTTCAGGTAGGGTGCATGAAGGTAGTAAAATGCAGAAACACATCGGGAAAACCAATGCTGATGATGTCTATTAAAGGGTACTTATCTACTTGGTCATTAAAATAAATATTTTGAAATGTTTGACTGTGATGGCGGTTAACAGCTTAGATGGAGAAAATACTAAGTGCTGCAACATATTAAGACGAATGGTCCACTGAAGAAACAAAGAGGAAATTGGAAAAGGGAGCAATGGAAGTGAAGAAATTTAATCCTTGAACAGAAGAACAGTGAATTTTCCATTCACAGACCAACACTAAAGTCATGCACCATATAATGATGACGAAAAAGAGCTATAAATTTTTATATTTGTTATTATTTTACCTCATAAATACCGCCTAAAAGTATTTGGGTTTCTGTTTAAATATAACCATTGATAGAGATTCATACATTGAATACTATTTTACTTCATAAGCTTATCTAACCTTCAGTTTTTATAGCCCATTTTATTTTCTCTACTGCCCACTTACACCAATAAGAGGAAGTGTTATGTTCAACCAACAAAATAATACCGGAAATAAGTGTTTTCATTATCGCTGAGGTCCCAACAAGTATTTTGGGGAAAATGTCCATGTATGTCTTTGTGTGAAGAGCATTATCAAAACGAAATCTCCATTAAATAAGAAAAGTATATCTCGCAAATATACAACACGAAGATTTTGAGGAAAATTTCAAACTACTCTATATTTGGAAATCTTTCAATGTTTTCTACTACAATACTTAAGTTTAAGTTATCTTCGCTTCAAATTAGGTGTAACATTCGAGTTTTGTAGGAATAGCCTGTGGCATTCTCTTTATTCTGAAAATATTTTCTATTATTTTGTAAAACTGGTAAAACATAGACAAAATATTGTTGAGTGTATAGGCTGAGCAGGATATGGAAATTATTATAATCATTATTATGTAACATTTATTTCCGGTACCTTGAGTTTGGGCCAATCTGTTTGTTGATGATTAAGCTTAAACTCTGCTGACTAGCAAAATATGTACTTTGAACTGGTGAATCACATATCCTATTGATCAAGGGTAATAATGCTTAGGTGGACAGTAACAGGTCTAAACATGTTCTAAATGATGTAAATCATGATTGCACAATATGGTGCAATAGTTGGGAGGAAATTGATAGTAAGCGTGGGAATCGCTGAGTTGGCTTTTGGGTAGGATCCCTATTTAAGCTTGGTTGAGTTAGCCCCCGGGGGACTTGACAGAGAGATTTGAGAGGGAACTTGCTGATGGTCTCTATAATCATTAACAAGAGTTTATTTTAAAGTGCTACTACGAGTTAGATCGCAAGCAGAGTGTACCGGACCGTACATCTCTTGCCAGTTGCACAAGGCTCAGCCATACAAACAACGCATCTCTAAATGTATAGTTGCACTATGTCACCATGTATTTAAATGTTACTAAAGCGCCCCTGATCTCATCCAGATTCAGGGAGTACCTTGTAGAATCGCTAGGCATCTCTGAAATACAGTTACTCAGTTCATTTTGAATTATATGTTTTTTTCTGCTCTGCCTTATCCATAGCTACGCTCCCAGCTACACGAGGTTAGAGGGTAAAACCCCCTCACCTTTTGAACCCCTACAAAACCTGTTAGTTTTGTCATGCAGCAGATGATCTCGGCACCGGGTTCCAAAACCTGTACCTTTGCACCTCTCGTAATTCCTATCAACCCCCCAAAACCGTCATGTAACAATATTGTATTGAACATATCTTTAAAACACACACTTAATTAAAGTAATTTATTACGGAGTTAGTTATTTCCGGTATCAGTTGTTACTGCTTCACATTTTTCAAAACTTGTCATTTATTAAATAACTGTCGCTAGTCAGCTATATTTCATGATGTCATAAAAACGCTATATAATTATAGCCTAGCATATATAAAACTAGTTTTCAAACATTTGAATAACGATTCGCTTTTGTCTATCACTTTGTACCTCTAATAATGTGTAATGAAACCTAGAGTTAAAAAGAAGTTGCATTGATTAAATTTAGTAGATGGAAAAATAAATGTGTCAAGAATTATTTATACAACCTTAACAAAAGTAAATTGAGTGAGTAGATAAGTTCATGTAAATGTAAGACATTGAACTATGCTATGTTCATGTTAAGTATCAATGCAATCTGGAACAATTTACTGGGAAGGAACTTCCCTTTATTCCAATTACGGCTTTTCTCATTAAACACTCCTAAAATAGATGACTTCCTTTCTATGCATTAAAACATTTTAAAAGGTTAAAAAGAAGGTATTTCAGAGTTACTTTAAACCTTTTCTTTCCCTATTAAATACAATATAAAACTTCCAAGTACTTACAGTAGTTTTGTTAAATAATCAACATTACACTGATTTTGAGAAAGAAATTTGTTAAGCCAAACATTACGGACTAGCTAATTAAGGTCATTTTATGTCCTCGGCAGAAAAGGAAATCTGTAGTTGTGCTCAGGACGTTACACTGCTGCAGGTATAATAAAATGAATACAAAGCAAACAAGCAGGTCCTCCCTTCTGCATTGGTGTCGACGACCCAGGGGTATTCTACATTTTCCTGGTAGGTAAAATTACCTTATCTACATTAATTGAAGTTGCATCTGACTACCATTAGGATTGTGGTAAGAATACAAAATATTTCAGTTTTAATTTAGTTTCTGGCCACAAACTTTGCATCTTGATGAAACAGCAGCTTTAAGCTAAAGGACCGGCGGTGATCATAAAGAAACTTTACGTCTTCATTTCTCCAGAGAATGTGACTCCCTGTATTTAATCGTTGGCTGCAGTGTCTTACATCTTTTTCGTTATCTTAATTTTGAGAGCTGCTATGATCTCCTTCAGACCAATTTGCATGTTTGTAATGGAATGCAGTGGTCTAGCAAACACAAAACGGTTTCTCACCAAATTTTCTGTTGCACATAAAATGTGTATACATGAAGTAAAGCACACTGCCTGAAAAACTGAATGTTCCACATTTACTACTAGGTATTCGCATCCTTTTATGTAGGTTAGAAACTTCTTTATGCGGAGCTGGTACACAAAACTCTACTGTAAATATTTAATCATGCTTGCTTCAAAATACTTTTTATTGCTTTATTCCCCTGCTAGGATTACTGAAGTGCAACAGAATGTTATGTATATATCAGGTATCAATAATCATGATAGGAGCAATGAAACACAGTAAATAGCGTGTTTTATAACATTATAATTCTAGTTAACGATTGCTGTAATTAGTGAAGGACGCAAGCTAGCAGAAGAGTAAATATTCATCTACGCGGCTCATTAAGCAAGCAGAGGATTACGCTATATCAATATGAGCAGAAAATGTGGTTCGAGGAGAGAAGCATAGAGACAGAGGGAAAATTCTAGGAAGAGTCACCATTAACAGCTTAACGACTCAGTATAAGCATACATAAGTAAAAATGTATCACTCTCACCTAGATGCCCATCTCGGTAGCATATATGGTAGCGTGTCTGCCTCACGTTCGATAGGTCCCGAGTTCCAATCTTGGTCAGGGTAAGTTACCAGTCACGGTTTTCCCTAATCCTGATAGATGAAAGTCGGCTAACTCTAAGCTCCATGGGCCTCGGACTCATTTGAGCATCACTTCACCACTTTCATTCATTGTCCGATATGACGACGTTGGAGGACGTAAATTACACACAAAAACTGACTTAGATACTTCAGCATTGAACTTTCTGCCAATGTAGCTGATTTTTGGTTGGAAGACGCCTTATGAAATGCAAAGTTAGCTCCATTTAAATTATCCTTAGTAGAGGAATTTGGGAAACTCAGTTTGTGTACAATTTTGCTTATTAATCTAAAGTGGCATAGGTCACTTGCGTATTTGGAATAAAACTTAATTACAAAAAATCTAAAGTTATTAATGGCCTCCATCCGTAATGACTTGTGATTACTCCACAATCACAGGTAGCTAGGCATAAGATTCGTTCACAGCTCTACCGATTGCCAGCCGAGGTGAAGACCTCAGAGAACCTCTGCGCCTAGGATTTTCCCTACACTACATTCAGACTGCCAAGTTCTAGGACATCAACTACCATGAGAGAACAGCTGAGACCCGATATAATAATACCGAAAAACGGCTGGCCCAGTAGCTCAGTCGGTAGAGCACCTGCCTACCGTGCTAGGGGTCCCGGGTTCGATTCCCGGCGGTGGGGGGTGGGGACTTTTCTCCGACCAAGATAATTCCCCATCTTCCCCAGAGTCTGGAAGTATGAATGAGAGCGTGAATGTGTGCGTGATGTAATGATTAAAAACCAAAAAGATAACGAGTTAACACCTTCTGTATATTCCAAAGGAGGACGGCCGCCGATATGACCATAGCAGTTAAAGGCGGGGTATAAATGGAACAAGCAAAAAAAAAAAAAAAAAAAAAAAAACAAAAAAAAAAACAAAAAAAAAAAAAATACTTTAAATTATTGGCAAACAGAGCTCTAATAATGTACCTGTGCTTATGAAGTTTAAGATCAAACCCATTTTTCATATGTCTTCTTCCACTATCTCTGTCTCTCTCGCACGACCTCACTCACATATAAAAACATAGTGGACAATAAAACTATACAATTAGAAAAGCCTATATCACTTAATTTTTTTCCAATGAAAGGAATAAATGTACAAAGTGAGAGAAAATTCGAAGGGTATGAAAGCTATTCAATTTCAAACCATTTGTTCACTTCATATTGCCATCCTATGGAATATCCTTCAAACGGTTAGCGCATTACTCATTTCCTGTCACAATTACTTGAACAGAACTGATACAAGCTTCCTTTTACAACTGGACTTCATAGTAGACTTACCATTTTCTCTTTCCATAATACCTGTTCTGGAACAAAGAGTTTTCGGTGCAGTTATGGTTGAAAGTTGATAACAGATGCTGTATTTTGATTAACATAATACCTAAGTATTCAGACGTCCTTATTGACAATGTGGAGGAATAAGATAATTTCTGGTACGAGTTTTCAGTAACTATTCCTACATTGTCACTATGTTTGTTGCTAAACAAAAGCACAACACGATTTTTCTTCAGCACAAGGAATACAAAGATGTGAGTGAGGATTATAACTTTCTTTCAGTGGTTAAGAAATATTGACAAGACATTTGTGGTGTCATCAAATTTACCGTTCCTTCTCCTTTGACCTCTTGCAGTAATATCATCAGATCACTAAATCTGTGAACAAAGATAACCGTTGAAATGAAGTTTCAAACACTGAAACAAAGGAAAATGTCCTGTTGTATATAGGATCTGTGACCCACAAGAAATCTATGTAATTCCATTTAATTATCATAATCTTAAAATTAATGCACGTTTTCAACATATCACCGCAAGTACTGGTTCAATTTTTCCGGATAACTGTTGTAACAGTATTTTTGTTGTGTGATTGGCCGAAGTAGTAGTGGTGTGACGTGGTATGACGTAATGTGGTAACGTGTCATTGGATCGGCCAATCACAAAATTAAGTCGAAGTAATGATAGTTATGAGAAGTCAATAATCTTTAAGAGACAGATATGTTCTTCAGTTTTGTTACATTACGAGAAGTCAATAATAATCTTTCAGAGACAGATATGTTCTTCAGTTTTGTTACATTACGATAAGTTAATAATCTTGTTATAAAGAGAAAGAGTTTTTTGTTGTAACGACGAATGTGATGTATACCGCAAGAACAAAAACGTTTTAAGTTGTAGATTGAATCCGTTTAAATACAACAAACTAATGAAGGAATATATCGCACAAATTTTCTCGTGGAACTCGATTGATACTACAAATGGCGCCGCAACGTGTGGCCGAATAGGATAAAGAAGAGGAGATTGAAACATCGTACAGCTCCGTGGGAATATAAAAGGAAAGGAGAACGAAGAGAGAAGAAAGAAGAAAAAGAGAACTGGTTTAAGTGAGTGAAATTAAAAAAAATAGTAGTAGTAGATTTATGTTGCTAAGAAATCAGAAAATAGTTAAAAAGATGGCGAGTAGAAAAGAAATAATAGTGGAAGGAGAAGTTAGTGATAGTGTAGGAATGGGTAATGATGTAGGATTAAGCAAAGATAACGAGTTAATGTTAGAAAGGATAACGAAAATGTTGAGAGATGTAAAATCAGAGTTGAAATCAGAGTTGAGTGATATAAAATTAGTGTTGAGTGATTTAAAATCAGAATTAAAACAAGATCGTGAACAAAATATAAATGAATTGAGGCAAGAATTAGCTCAGAATAAAGATAATATTAAAGATTTGAAACAAAGCATGTGCAATTTAGATGTTAATTTAAGACAGGAATTGGCAGAAGGTGTATGCCATTTAGAGGTTAGTTTGTCACAAAAGTTAAAACAGGAATTGAAAGGTGAGATAGCACAAGAAATTAGAGAGGGAAGAAAAGAATGTAAAGAGAATATGGAAAGGCTATTGCAAACAATAGAACAGAATAAGAATGAATTAAGAGAAATAATTCAGGAAACTTAGTTAGGTCAGGACATTGTGAAACAAGAAATAAGAAATTTACAGACAAATGTTGACTTACCAAACAATGAATGTTTTAATACAGGTGATTATCAAAATATGCATGTTGTAAGTTCAACCAATAGGTATTTTGATGTGAACTGTAATGTATATGTACACGAAATGTTCACACAAACACAAATGCACAATGAAGGTCATAGTAGTCACATGTATGATACACCACTCAAAATAATGTTATTAATGTTTTCTAAAAAGATTTGAACACACAACTAACCTAACCTTCAAACAACGTTATGATGTACATAAAAACAAAAGATGGATTTCCCAATTTCTGGATGCTTGCAAAGATCAGGTTAGCCTACTGAGAAAAATGTATCACACTAACTGTTCAAAAGTTACGAATATTGATACAGGACAGCAAGAAAAATTAATTATGTGGGCAAATCACCCAACATGAATGACTAAACAGAGAATTCTTTTGTATATAAATTGGTCAAAACTCAGTTTAAAAATAGTTGTTAAAATATTTTATATCGTTATAGCATGTTTGTTCACAGTTAATAATTCAAAGATGTTAAATATAAAAATGCTTTAATGCAAATTTGGGGCGAATCACACCCCCACATGAAAACAAAAGTATATATATTAAAAAAAGTATGTTATAATAATGCTAAGTGGTTGTTTCATTCAATGTATGTTTATTGTTATATTTTATGTATGTTATATTTATGTTACAGTTCGTTGTTGTAAACGAAATTGTTAATTGGGGCCGTTGTTCGAAATATATGGAAACAGATTGTTAATTTCTTTATTTGGTTATTTTCCATATATTTCAAAGAGGGGCATTTGTAACAGTATTTTTGGGTTATGTTCGGAGGAATTATGAATTTATAAAATATATGTAGTTTTGTGATTGGCCGAAGTAGTAGTGGTGTGACGTGGTATGACGTGATGTGGTGACGTACCATTGGATCGGCCAATCACAAAATTAAGTCGAAGTAACGATAGTTACGAGAAGTTAATAATCTTTAAGAGATATGTTCTTCAGTTTTGTTACATTACGATAAGTTAATAATCTTGTTATACAGAGAAAGAGATTTTTGTTGTAACGACGAATGTGATGTGTACCGCTACAAGAACAAAAACGTTTTAAGTTATATTTTGAATCAGTACAAAAATAACAAAGTAAGAATTCACCGAAATAATTTGACTTCTTTATTCCGAACCACGCCTTGAAACACATATGTCACATGCCTTATTTAGAATTCGATTGATACTTCAAAATAACCACGGAAGTGAACGTATGAACATAATTTTGGAGCCGATGTTGGCGTGGATGCCTTGTACAGGAGGATTCAAGTAAGAAATCAGAATTAACTACGAATAGTCCAAAAAATTCCTGTTGCACTGTATTCTATACATCTGTGCCTTTTTAATTCGTACATTACACAATCATTCAATCATTCTATTCTCATCATACAGCTGTAGCCTACATTGATTCAGCTCCATTGGATGCGTCTATAAATCGTGGAAGACTCACATAAAATTATGAGCCGTTTGACTTACAGCTATTGGTGCACTTCTAGACCAGTTACTATTTGGTTTCATCTGCTTTAGCTCTAACACGTTCTGTCATTCTTGGTGGCTCAGTTAATTAGGTGCTTACCTACTGATCCCAAGATCGCGGGTTTAAATCCTGTCCAGACGGATGGTTTGAAATGAGCTTAAAAGTGACATCCCACTTCAGTAGATTTACTGGTACTAAATGTATCCTGTGACATGGAATTCCCTAACGATTTCCCCCACGAAATTCCAGGACGAAATCCCGGAGCGCTGATATGATCCTGGCGATTGACAGCATCGTTAAGCAACAAAATATCTATTTATCAAACAAATTCTCATTTTCTGGTGATTATTCATAATTGTTGTTATACCTCTGTCATTTTGCAAAGTGTAAATTACTATGTTAAAATGCCCCAGGTGATTCAGATCTCATGATACTTTTTGACAATTTTATTTCAGTATCAGTAATTGCTCTTCAAATTATGAACTAGATGGAGTCAGACCTTAACAACAGCCATTTACATTACCAACGATAAACAGACATACTGAAACGTTAATTACCTTCATCGCTATTGCAGCGGAAGGGAAAGAAATTTTATACTGGAAAAAATATTGTTCAGCGCTAAATAAGAAGTAGAGTAAGTGGAGACTCATTTAAGGAAGTATGTATTAATTTCAAAATATTCACTTACCTACATACAACACAGAAGTCATTAGATAAACAACTACTTATTTCAAAATAATTCCATTAAGTGTAACCAGCATTTTTACTGGTAGTAAGATAAACTATAGATTTCGATCAGGAGTTGGCAGTCTGAAGGTAAAGGAATAAGGTGAGCTTAACTAAATATAATTCGGTAAGTTTGTTTAAACATTTGGGTTTTCTAATTAATTACATTAATTAGTTTCATTGGAGCAGACCTGCATTTCCTATTTATGCGCTACTTGTGTTAAATTAGGATACTTTCTTATTGCTTCTTGGTTCACTTGAAAACCATTTTCCATGTCATTGAAAGCCACAGGATTTGTAATATTGAGCACAAATTTTCCTCTCTTGCGATCGATAACTTAAAAGCGTTAAGCAGGGAACCCCTAAGGGCATAAAGAAATTAGAATGTGACACGTATCGCTGAACAAAAGAACATAGAATCATCATCCCATACTGGCTTAACTGGAACTTACTCAATGACTCCACTTTTAAATAAAATATTAAAGGTTATTAGATATTTGTCATCCGTTGGGACTATCAAACGTAACTATTAACAAGTTGGATTAATACATTTATAAATAATAATCGGGAGATTGATAGATAACTTCCAAACTTTAAAATAGTGCATAATATGAGAAGCAAGGGCTATATTTCTCACGAGAAAGACTCATTAAACAAGTTCACTGTTAAGGAAAAGCAATTAGCTATGCCAATATAGCTAAGGTATAGAAATTATAGAGAAATCAGTTCCACAATAAAACCTTCAACTAAAGCCTACTTAGAAGTAAGTTATTTTCAGAAATCAGGATATTGTGACTTTGTGGGTTCCTGAAATAACAAGTCCAGGTTACAAACACAAAAACTACACTTTATTTTCCTAGCAATACACCGTTCACCATTACAAATTGCTAGATCACCTAAAAACTATTTATTTTTCAAAACACTACACTCAACTGTCTGTCGCTTCCGGTAACGATCGGCCCCGAAGTTTCCCGAATCTCCACCGGCCATCATTTATTCATCGGCTTCGCGAATCTACCGCCAGGGTGACACTGCTCCCTCCTCAAGGCTGGTCGTCCCGAACAGCGCCTTCGTAGCAGGCCAGGCGATCCAGGTGTACCACCAACATCTTTCCTCGGGGCACCTTCTGGATGCGGTAGACCACGTCGTTAATCCTCTTCACCACATGGTACGGTCCTTGCCATGGGTGCTGAAGCTTCGGGCAGCGTCCCTTGGTCCGGGTCGGGTGGTACAACCAGACCAGGTCACCTTGCTGGAACCCTTGGCTGTTGGCTTGCCTGTCGTATCGGGTTTTCATGCGGTCGCTCGCCTTCTGGATGTTCTGGTGAGCCATCTCGTGCATGTCGTGGAGGTGGTCCACCAGGTTCTCCACATCCCTCAAGAGTGGCCCCAAGTCTGCGTCCACCAGCTGCTCCCTCCTCAGGCCTGCGCTATCCAAGCCTTCCGCAGGCACTGTCGTGGCTACTCGAACTGCTGCGGCACTCTCCTTCCCCTCCACTCTTGTGCATTGGCCGCACTCTTCTGGACTAGGTCTTCGGGACATAGCGTCCGCGTTACCGTGACTCTTCCCTTTGCGATGTTCCGAGGTGAAGTCGTACTCCTGCTGCCTCTGGACCCAACGTGCTGTCTAGCCTTCCGGTCGCGCCGTCACTATCACCTCGCTCCTCGCGGGGACAACCACGTCTTCGTTCAAGATAAACCTGCAAATTCCAAGGCGCTCTTCTGGTTGACGGAGTATAACCTCTTCTCCGTTGAGCCTCAGGACCTTCCTGCCGACGTCGACCGTCGCCTCGTGGCTCCTGAGGGCATCCAGTCCCAGGATCACCTCCTCAGCCACCTTCGTGACGAACACCCACAGATGCACGGCACTCTGTCCCAAGGTCAGCTCCAGCAGGGCCTCCTTCTCCACAGGCAAGGTGTCGCCCGATGCCAACACAAGTTGGTATGGTCGGCTTGGCTTCCTGGTCGGCAAACCATTCGCCACGTCAGGTCTGATGATGGTCATGGCCGCCCCGGTGTCCACCAGCACGCGGCACGGCTTTCCTCTTACCCAGCCGTCCGCGATGAGGTTGTCATCCATCCGCCGGCTGACGGCGCGGATTGTCACTCGAGGGGATGGTGGTAATGGCGCCGACGTGCCCCTCTCCACGCCGGGCCTTACTCGTTTTCCGGCTGCTCTTCCTGGTGTGGGCAGTCTCTCCGCAGGTGTCCGGGCTGTCCACACCCCCAACACAGGCCACTAGGTGTTCGCCGGCGTCCCACAGCTGGTCTTCTGTCTCCGGCGTAGCGGACACTCCTCGTTCTCGACGTCGGGACAAATGCTACCTTGGCTGCCTCCATCCTTAATGCCGCTGTCAGCTCCTCGTGGATGGTTTTATAATCGCCGAGCATTAGGCGCTGACGAATCTCCGTGTCCCGTATCCCGTCGACAAAGTTGTAGGCGGCTTCCCGGGATACGAACTCCAGTGGCAGGTCAACCAAAGCCTTGCTAGCTAGCTGCTCAATCGCTATGGCGAACTCCTGCAGCGTCTCCCCCGGCTGCTGTGACCTTGCCTTTAGTTGGCTGCGGTACGCTGTGGCTAAGCGGTGGTTCCCGAAAAGATTCTTCAGGGCCTCCCAGATGTCCTTGGGCGCCACCGTTGTCTGCACCGCGTTTAGGACTTCCGCGGTCCGTCCCTGGAGGCTGGCCATTAGCTGTGTGGCCTCCTCCTCCGGTGACCCTCTGTTGTGCTTGGCCACTGTGTCGAACTGGCGGCGGAAGACCTCAAATGTTGACGCGCCGTCATATTTCGGCGGTTTGACACGCGCAGATGTTGTGCCGCGTCCCGGCGCGTCAGCCTTCAAATCCTTCAGTTTCCTGCCGACGACGTCCTCTACTATGGCGTTCAGGGACTTGACGCTGGTGTCGGCCTTTCCCTCCAGGTCGTCAACGCGGCTCGCCAGGTCCTCGACGCGCTCGTCCACTTGGCCCATCCGCTTGCCCAGCTCCGTCACGTTATCCCTCACGCCGGCCAACTGTTCTTCAAACTTCACGGCAAGGGCCTCGTTTGCCGCTTTCATCTCTGTGGCCAGGCTGTCGTTCGCTGCCCTCATTTCTGTGGTCAGTTCGGCCATCTTTGCGGTCATTGTCGTGGCCAAGTTGTTATTTGCCGCTTCCGTCTTCGCTGTTATTTCCGCGGCCAGGTTGTTATTTGCCGCTTCCGTCTTCGCTGTTATTTCCGCGGCCAGGTTGTTATTTGCCGCTTCCGTTTTGCAGCGAGGTTTTCATTTGCCGTCTTCATTTCTTCCATTTTCTCTAAAATCTTTGGCAATGCAGCTTCCATTGTCGTATGTTCCACTTCTGACACCAGTTGTGACTTTGTGGGTTCGTGAAATGACAAGTCCAGGTTACAAACACAACAACTACACTTTATTTTCCTAGCAATACACCGTTCACCATTACAAATTGCTAGATCACCTAAAAAACTGTTTATTTTTCAAAACACTACACTCAACTGTCTGTCGCTTCCGGTAACGATCGGCCCCGAAGTTTCCCGAATCTCCACCGGCCATCATTTATTCATCGGCTTCGCGAGTCTACCGCCAGGGTGACAATATCCAGAAACTCAGGTAGAAAACAATACTTAAATTAAAAATGCGAATTAAATCCTTATAATGGAAATTCACCTAGTGAAAATTTGTGTTTATAGGCAAATGAGGAGCCTTGAATTTAGCAACATAATTCGTAATTTGATGGGAATTAATAGCTGTAGGCCGGAATTCTGCTTATAAATGGGCGAGTTCTAAAATTCCTCTCTTACTTAATTTTACAAATTTACACAAGTGTTTTACCGGATCGGTTATCGACAGTCCGAAGTGCCTAAAGACCGCGGTCGTTTATTTAGAGGTCACTGCAATAGAACTTTTCTGTTAGCATTTCGGCAGTTTAAGGGTTATTATTAATTTCCAGTTATCGTTACCATTAACACTATCGTCATTATCATCATCACCAGCATTATTATTACTATCATTATCGCTTTTATTATCATAGACAATCAATATTAACCCTAATATATTTCAAAAGATAGAGGATATTCAATACCTTATCAATTTCAGTTGAGAGTGGACTAACTGATGTCTATTGTGACATACACTCATTCCTCTTGAGAAGATGGATCCTCTAAAAGATGGATACTTACAGGCTGTGCAACATTTACAAATCTTAATACCAACTGATTATTTTCATCAGGCTTTTTTATTTCCTATTTCGGTCACCAAAATTTCAAAACATGTTTGTGAATGGAGTATTATAAAATTTGAATTTAAAAAACTTCTGGCCACTCCCAAATCGAAGTCCTTAATATGTCTAATTGTATTTAGAGTACTATACTACTGATATATTACATTCATACGTTTCTTTCATCACCATTTTTATTTTTATTAGCTCTTATAAACTATTAATACGGAAGTTTCCTTTTCTATCGATGTCCTATTATTTGGGGAAAGTATTTGCAGAAATAATTTAGTTATACATTTCACTGTAGTAGCTAGGGAAATAAAGGAAACTGAAGCGATAACAAAACGTTTAAAAGTGAGTAGCTATATCATAGCCACAAATCTACTCGTTCTATTATATCACGAAAAAAAAATAAAACTCTTTTGACGAAATGCTTAACGCCTTAAAAATGTTTCAAATGTTCTGGAAAATTGTAGAAAGACCTATATGTCTGTGCAGTCATAATATGCAAGTTCTAAATGAAGACAGCTTTACACTTTATTTCTATTTTGTAACCGCAGTATCAGGCAGCGATTAGGAGGCGGCGAATTAATCGAAAACAGATAATTAAAAAAGAAGATAAATTAATAGAAATGCTTTGCTAAACTAATATAAAAATCTTGTTATATAATATGAAATTATAATGGATAGAGTAATGATTAAAATAGCAGTTGACTTAAACAATAAGAAGTGAAGATTATAATTTAATATAGCATACATACTAGCATCCAGTCAAGGAAAAATCTGTACATTTCGGAGAGATAGGAAGGGAAGACCGTTATCTTCTTTGTGCTAGGAAAAGTTCAATGTCTGAGAAATATGGTATACTTTCAGCCAGGAATGTTTTGGGACAAAGGACTTTCAAAATGCAGTTGAGCATGAACGCTAAAGGGATTTACTTCGCTGATTTGATAACGATGTATACTGTCACAAACAACTCAGGGTAGGCGTTCCCCAGCTCAGGATGGGCTGAACGTCAATGAGATAGATGAGTTTTGCAAACCAATGCAAAAATTCGAAATAAATGAGAAGCCAATAGTAATGTGACATTTGAGAAGGATGAGCTAGTTTGGTCATGTGATAAAGTTAGAGAGGCGTCAGAATAAGGTTCGAACTGAATCGTGAAGTAAGAAAAATTTACTTAAAAGGTGATACTACGACAGGAAGGACGTGTTCATGCGCCATAAGAAGAGAAGCGCAGATTTATAAGTCTGAAATGTAGGGAAGCTAAGAATAGCGCAACCAGCGTAAGTGGAAGCAGCATTAGAAGTTTATTAGATCAAAGTACTCGCCGTATAAAGAAGAAATAGAAACCGTCCGGAAGTAACTTTAAAAAAGTAATCCAGGGTTTCAAGTAAAATTGAATTTATGTTAGGAATTTTACTAACAGGTGGTCAACGATCCATGTCGATAAGCAAACTTAGTAGGAATTAAACCAAATGATTCTACAACAAACAAGTGTTATTAATACGACTGGGTAGCCAACAACCACCAAAATACATTTCATACAACCATTCACCAGAGGATAAGAGAACTCATAGCTCCAATTAGAACCCAATCAATTTAACACTGGTATGCGGGTTTGCGGCAATTTGCAGAATATGCAAGAACATTTTGTCGTTAAATGGTTTAAATGTATGATACTTTAATGCAAATTGTTAGGGCTATTTGCGAAAGAAACGGAAGAAGAACGTTTCATAAAATTTTTGTTTTGGGGTTGGCATTATTTAACGAAGAACTTTTTATCGTAATTTTGGAAATGCTGAACGTACTTAATCAAATTCGCTCATCGCACATATGTACGCACGTGCACAGCATTGTTGGTATATTTTCATTTAGGGTACATAAAAATATGTTTCAGGCAAAAATATAATTTTGGGTGAAAATAGAAGGCACGTGGTAGCAAAAAGTACTAAAAGACAATTTTAAAAATTTAAGTACTATCTTCAGAGAGAAATTACTTTTGTACTGTAACTGTAACTGGGAGTTCTGCATTATATAAGCTTTGCAGCCTTTAAATAATCCTGGGAGTGTATTCTGGGAACGTGGTTTTATATTAAGCAGCTCAAATACACAACTAGGACGTGGCAAAACATAACTGAAGAAAGGGTGGGCGAAGAGTAAGATATGGCATGACTGCAGGAAAAACAATTTCATAACTGGGGTAAGTTTGTTGAGCAGCAATGCAATCTCTTGCGCCAGATTAGTCTAGCCAAGCGAGGTCATTGCTTGTACTCTGTTCATCTTGAATTTGATAATGAGTATTCCAATACTAACCATATCTTCCACCTCAGAGAGGCATCCAAGTTTTGTACATAGATCAGTTGCGGAAGTTACTGATCATTAATTAAAACTTCGGCGCGCAGTTTTAGGAGTCTCAATTGTGACCATTTAACTTTGCAGAGCCATGTAGCTACAGCACAAATGTATGTTGAATAATAAAATTCTACTTTGGGTAGCATTTATCATATGCAACATAAAATCGAACCAAACACAGGAAACAAATGAAGAAACGCTTAATCTTGAAACCAAATAAAGTAACACTGTGTACCCAATATGCTAGACTGCAGGGAGGCTAAAGAGCATCGATTTCTAGAACCTGCCAACTTAAATACAAAACTATTTAACACATCGGAACCCGCAATTCTAGAAAAAAGGAAAATCCACACTACAGCTTTGCACATGTATAAGGTTGGAAAAATGCTACTAGAATGGGAACGTGAAACTAAATGTTCAATTAGATTCACTCTGTGCCATAATTACGGAAGTATCGAGCTATTTAATGTATAAAATATTTATAGAATGAACAATTTACAGGAAAACATATCAACATGGACTTAAAGTAGAGAAATTATCTTTTGGTCAAGTATACAGCCATTGAGATTCATGTACAAAAATTACGGTAGTTCTAAACATCTATTATTTACTCATATATTTTAAATCTGCATGTGACAGCATTAGAGGAAACTTATTTATCAATGAATGAGATTTAGATTACAGAAAGATTTATAAATTCCAAAACAACAACTAGCAATGTCAAATTAAAAGTAAATATTCAAAAGCTATTATCTGGGAATTTAGGATACATACGGATTTTAACCATGAATGTTTCTAATGCTTTCATTATAACATAGTACTTAAAATATGACACTGAGTATCTGTATGAGTCAAATATAAAAAATTTAACATCCACAGATGTGAGAAAACTTTGTTGTGAATCGACTCCACATAAACTGACCGAGTATCAAGAACAACAATGCATTAAGTACTGTAGAAATTCTCTGGAACAATTCCAAGGTAGCACTTCAAATTTAATTAGGAATATTTTACTAGTGAGGAATATTTATTTATTATGTCCATAAACATAAACGATTATTAGATCAGTGTGTTTTTAGAACAGAACCTAAGCCTAGAGAAGTCCGACAGATATTCAATCACGCTAAGAAAATGGTTGCTAGTCCTCCTTTAAAATGTGTTATTCTGCTACTGAAACACTAGCAACAGATCACACAAATGTCTATTCACTGAACATATGTGAAGAAGTTCGTAGAAAACCACTAAGAAGAAAAGAATTAAATAATGACAAGATATAGTAGCATTCAGAAAAAAGAGTGCCTCGTACTTCCCTGACATAGAACGTTGTGATTTTTTTCTTTCCCCAAAAATTAAAAATAAAGTGTGGAATCACTTTTTGTCATGCGATGGAGCAATGAGGCATGGCAATACAGGTTTTTGAAATCTCTTAACGGAGGTCACTTTATTGGTTTAAGCAGCGCTTTCACGGAATGCAAAAGTATATTCATATTGAAATGCAATATTAAACAAAATATTTAAATTGTTTAAAGTTTACCCTTCTTTTATATTATAAAATTCTTCATTGACGCTTTCGTATTCCCTGTTTACCAAGAGGTCGTTCCACGATAACTTGCGAAGTAACTTGAGGGGTTGCATTCGGAGGGATCTGAGATATATTCCTGTTTACTACCCAATCTTGCCTTTGTTTTTCCTGATTGATAGACAAATCTGGGGTCATTTCGCATGTCCCAGTTTCTCTCATTTTTATTTAATTCTGTTTCGGTATGCTTCTAGGTGAATTGGGGTGCCGGAGTGTTAGAGCGAATTATGCTTTCTTCAGAGAAAATTATAGATTCTAGTTCCTCTCTCTTCGATCTTGGAGCGCTTAGGAACCCTTGGGTGTAAGGGTTTTACTGCCTCACCTCAGCTTTCTCCCCAGTAGGGCTCAGTGGGTGAGGTGTCTCCCTTCGCTGTATAACCCTACCCCTGTATCCCCTCCTTACTATATGATGGGACACTTTTATACACTCAAAGGTAGTTACATCATGGGTTCGGTCATACGCCCTGTGCGCTGCCAAAATATCGACCATACGTCTAAGATTAACTATCAAACTAACAATTATTTTTTCCTTTACTGTAAATTTGCGCCTTCATCATTAAAAGAGGCAATCTCTAGTCAATTAACTTTAATGTACAACATATGTAGCATAAGCTCAGGTCCCATTGACACTAATGTAAAAATGTTGTGCTTAGTAACAAAAGCGGTTTATGAAAGCGCGTGTAGATTATCTCTGCTTCCATTATTCAACTTTTTTATATTTCGAAGCCTTAAATTTTCTGCTTGTTTTGAACAATGAAGTGTTGTGAACTGCTAACGCTGCCCTAACGTCACACCGACCTTTTATGACACAACTTTATTTTCTATTACATACTTGGTTAACGCAATAAACAGGTAAATAAATCAGAGAGCGTATTTTTCGTTTAGAAGGACGGGAAAACAAATGCCTGTCTGATTAAAACTCCATTTAATTATGATGTCGCAGCTTCGTTGCAAGCCGAATAATTGCGTCAAAGGCCTTAATCAGTTTATCCCTCCGATTTCACTTCTTTAATTTTGTTTTGAATAGCTTATTACAACGGTGGACAGCTAGCGTCGGACCGACCGGGGTTTTATACCCGCTGACGTGTATGGTAATCAACTATATGTCAGTGTGGTGGGAAACTTGATTCTCTGGTATAAACACAAATAATGAGCATGTGAGCAAAGCGCTTGGAGCATGCGCTGCGTTATGTGCACGTATGAATTTTAAATCATTCCACTGATGTTACGTTTGGAAGGAACTTATTTGCATACTCGCATGATAAAAGGCAGACGAGTGATGATAAGTTTAATTATTAAATACATGTAAACAATCTGGAACACATCCATTTTAGCAGCGCACAGGCCTCCGACAGAAGCTGGAATCTCTGGACTCTACATGCACATGATTTTTATTTCTATTCAACCAAAATACGCTTATTCCTTTATTCATGTTAATCAAGGCAAATATTTGCAGTAATAGCAACGTGTTATCCCCCGTATGGTAGCGTGGATGGTGGTATCGCATTCAAGAGGTCCTGAGTTCTAAACTCCGTTACGGTGAGTTAACTGGATAAGGCCTTTTCCGGAGTTTTCCCTTATCCTGAAAGACGAATGTCGGGTAACTCTAAGCTCCATGGACACCTCACTCATTTGAGCATCATTTCCCAATTTCATTAATCCCCGATATGACAACATCGGAGAACATAAATTAAAAAAAAAATTATCCACTTATACTACCATATTTAAGTAAAAGCTTTATGTTTAAAATATTGTTTAAATTTCATTGATAGACAATGATGTACCCTACAAAATCCGATGTTTAGTTTTGTGCCCTTACACACTGTTTGTTTTTAAAGGCTAATAAAATGGAATGTCAAGACGAAAGCAAAGAACACTTTCGACATCTGCTGTTTACTGCGTAGCACGCGAGCACGTGTGTATGTTACGTGCTCTCTGTGAGAAGAATGGACGGACGGACGGATGAGTGGATGAGTGAATGAATGAGCGAGTGAATGAGTGAGTGAATGAATGTGCAGTGTTTAGCGCCGCTTTCACTACATGCGCACCGCAGGCGGTGACACTGACGATATACGAAATGAGGATGGAGCACCGGTGGAATGAGACGGTAGGAAGACAGTAGTACCGGAGAAAACCCGCCCCAGCGTCGTGTTGTTCACCATAAATCTCACTGTGCAGTCACCCGTTATCAAACCCGGGCCACCTTGAACATGTTAGATGAACTTTGTACTTGTTTCAGGACCGTTTAAGGAAATCTCCTCACCTCGAACTATGTCTTACGCAGATGCATTTGCGGAATACTTTACCGTATTTTCTCAAAGGTGGTCCTAACGATGTTAATCAAACACCCTATATTGAAACGTAAGGTGCATAAATTGAAGCGCCTGCAAGTAAGCTAATACATTGTGCTTATTCGAAATTAATTTTTGTACAGTTTTTAATTTGGTAGAAATAAGGTAAAGCTTACTTTACAAATAAAATTAAGATCCTTATTAATACGCATAATTTAAGTTAAATGTATTTGTGTCATTTCCGGGATATTCCCGACTATCGCTTTGAATTTTCAAATACTTCACATGTTTTAAGTGTTACTTAACTGTTTTTTTTCTTTGCTATTAGAAGCAATGAGTAGAATTGAAGCTTTGATATAGTGACCCACCTTTTAAAGTTTTGACCATATCATGTGCAAAAAATGTGAGGTAAACCAATTTATGTAAATCTTTATATCACTTAACAGAAATAGGTTGGAAGAAAGTTTTTTTTTTCAGTTGATTTTAGGTCGCAGGACTCCTAGGTCTTATAGTGACCACATTGAAAATTACAATACTACAATAATATTACAACACACTGTGAGAACCAAAAATCAATTTGACATAACAAGACAGCAACTTGCATTCTGAGAGTTATATACAGTCATACAGACAGATTTCCTTAAATAACATTAAACAAATAACTAAATTTTTTGTGTCTGTAAGAGTTAATAATATGTTACTTGAAATATTGTGCACTGAAATACAAAATGTTTAATTCTAGGAGGGCATGTACATACCTATATCACAAGATGGTAATGATTCTTCTGGCAATAATTAGGAATGTGTTAGTTTTGTATGTCTTATTCTTAGTCTTAATATTTTATCTTGATGTTTAGAATTTGTTGTAGAATACACTATGCCTGTTTATTGACCTTATTTCATGAGGTTTGCTGGTGGATGTGTTGTTCCAATGGTTTTTCCATGTTGCTTTGAATTTGGTGGCTATGACTGATGCAAGGTCTCGATGAGGTGTATGGATGTAAGTGATGGAGGCTGAGTCTTTTGCAATTGCTCTGGCTTCCTTGTCAGCTTTCTCGTTATCTGATACACCTCTGTGAGACGGTATCCATATTGTGCCCTTACCCTTCGTTTTCATATTAAGGTGTTGTATCTGTATATCTTGAATAATTTATTTGTAGTACAAGGGTCACATTATTGCCTTTAGAGAACTCATGATACTAAAAAGTATGATGAAATGGTTCTTATCAGTATTTTGTATTTGTAGCATGGAATGTTTAATTGCATAAAACTCACAGGAAAACATTGAGAAGTCACTTGGAAGCCTAAATGAAGTAACTCTATCTGTAGATACTATTCCACGGCCACACTCATCTGTAGTTTTCGAGCCATCAGTGTGAAGTGAAAAGTGTTTTGGGATTTACTTATTAATTTATGAAATAAACATTTAAACTAAATAGAGTTTGTGTCACGAAGAGAGGTTTTTAGAAGAGAAGCAAAGGGAAATGAAAACAACATCCGAAGTAAAGGGAAAACGCTTTATAATTGTAAAGTTGAGGTTCGGCTATTCTAGCAAATTCTATCTCTATGACTCTCTACCCCCCCCCCCCCGCCCTCTCTCAGCGCTGTCTTCTCCGGTTTTAAGACAGTATTAATCCCTGCCACTCAGATAACGTACAGCAGTTTCGCAAGTGTGACAAATATGAAGCATTGAGCTTGTAAGTCATATAGCCGCTTAATGGTTGGGAACAGCCATTCAACATTTAACCAAGCTAACTCTAATGTTAGGAAACCCTTCCATAAGTTGAAGTTACCCGGTCTATTACAATGATTCAGCAGCTAAGTACTATTACATAATTCCTAAGCATTTCTAAGAGTGCAAAAGCAGACTGATGTAACACTTGCTTTTAAAATAACATATCCCGTCGTTTAGCTTCCTTTAATTAACCACAAAAGTTATGCAAACTATTCAATATCCTGATTTTCACTAACATATCAATACTTTGGAAAAAGAAATAGTAAAGTTTGGACGAGGTTTTCTGATCTTCTGATTTTCAAGAGATGCTCAAAATAAATAAAACGGCCATTGAATTATTTTAAACCGATTTATTTGGAATTAATCGGGCATATTTCATTTGTTTATGCCCATTAAACGTCTATGGTTACACCGTAAACTTTAGTTTTAGAAATACCTAATTGGTTAACTATCTTTATAAATTTTAGTCACACACAACTCATACTTCTAGACTCTGCATAGGGAATAAATGATTCCAAAAATAGTGAAATTAAATTACCACGGCCGAATAGTGAACCAGAAACCTCTGAATTGAGGGGCCAGTATGCTGACCTTATTGCTATAGTGGTTTAGAAGTGTTAAACGTTTGTTTTTTCCTACATAGCTAACCATAAGCGGTGGATACTTACGAGGGTAAGTCAAATGAAAAACTTAAATACCTTTTAAGTATTATTTATTGTGCAGAAGTGTTACAAAACTGTATCACTTTTCAAGATAATCTCTCCTACGCTCAATGCAAGTCCTCCAGCGCTTACAAAGTGCATGAGTGCCTTTAGAAAAAAATGCTTTTGGTAGTCCGCGCAACCACTCGTGACCGCATGGCGTACCTCTTCATCGGAACGGAACTTTCTCCCTTCCATTGCGCATTTGAGTGGTCCAAATATATGGAGATCACTTGGGGCAAGGTTTGATAAGTATGGTGAAAGAAGAAAACACTCAAAATACAGGTCTGTGTTTGTCGCAACGTTGTACGGGCAATGTGGGGCCTTGTATTATCATGTTTCAGAAAGACACCTTTGACAGCAATCCACGACGCTTTGTTTTGATTGCAGGCCACAGATGACCTTTAAGGAGATCTGTGTATGATGCACTGGTGACAGTGCTCTCTCTAGACATGTAATCCTCCAGAACGGCGCCTTTTTCGTCCCTAAAGAGAGTCAGCTAAACCTTCCCTGCTGATGGTTCTGTGCGAAACTTCTTTGGTTTTGGTGACGAGGAATGGCGCCATTCCTTGCTTACTCTCTTCGTTTCTGGTTGGTGGAAGTGAACCCAGGTTTCATCCCCAGTATGGATTCTTGCAAGGAAGCCATCACCTTCCCGCTCAAAGCACCGAAGTTCTTCACAAGCATCAACACGTCGTTCTCTCATTTCAGGAGACAGCTGCCGTGGCACCCATCTTGCAGGCACTTTGTGAAACTGGAGCACATCATGCACAATGTGGTGTGCCTGACCTGCACGTGGAGCATCTTCCACTGAAGTCACACGATTTGCGAAATTCCTACTCCATTCGTAGACTTGCTGCTGTGACAAATCTGCATCGCCGTACTGAACCTTCATTCGTTGATGAATTTCAATAGGTTCCACACCTTCACTACGCAAACACCGAATAACAGAGCGTTGTTCTTCCATGGTGCACGTCGCACGGGGGGCGGCCGTCGTTATACTGATACTGCGATAGTATGTGTGCATTTGCACTATGCTGCCACCTACAGGACATTGTGCACGTTGTTTATAACACGCCTACCAACTTACAGAATAACGGCGCGATATTTCAATTTGTTACTACCAATTTAAGGTTT